>OX419697.1:8750000-10000000 GCA_948474745.1 Oligia latruncula | reverse complement strand
GACGGAGAATGACAACAGGCTGATGCTATTATTATCATCGCCCCCTAATCACCTCATTACGACTTCATTGATTAATGCACGATGGCTTATTGGCTAATGCAGGTTGGCTGATTGACTCATAAACCTGGTTAATCATGTCGATTGATCGGAATCAATACAATTCGTAATTTCATACCTACCTACGCTACGGAGGTTTTTCCATGATTGGGCTGATGATAAAGCGCTCTTGTGCTACAAAATAGCTAGCTAGATGGTAGAAAACTCTTCCTACTAATGCCTGTAAGTTTACCTACCAAATTGAATGGTTTGTTATTGTTCTATTGTGTATTACCCATTTATGGACAATATATAAAGACGTGCTCGTTTTTGATTGCCCGGGGCACGCCAATATGGGCTATTTGGACTACTTACTACCAAATACAAGACGTTGCAATCACCATTGAGTTGGTAGTAAAAATAATCTGATAATGTGAAAATAACTCTTTATGTAAAATTATATTCTAGTGCCTAGATACTTTGTGTGAGTATTCATGCTAGCTGATAGTAGGTATATTTGAATACCTAATTAGGAAACCTTTTGATCTTAATTTGTATGTGAAATCGAGGTACACTCAATCTTATAGCTGGTAGGTACTCAATTCCTAAAGTGACTTTTAAGAGATTATACGCTAGCTTGGTGCGATCTTAATTTTCAAAATTATATCATGATAATGTGATTGTAAATAAGGTATTAATTATTTTTTAAATGTCGTACATGATTGTTAAAAATTCATCCGTCCATTCCGCCATTGCCATGTTGGGCACGCTTTGCCTGTTGCAATTAATCACGTGTAAGTAATTATAAGGGAAAAAAACCTTGTATTTTTTCACTACTATTCATGTTAGGTGTAAGTTAAAAATTGAAAATAAATTTAACAGATTTATAGAAGAAATCTTAATGTTGCAAAGCATTTGAAATAAATTCACATGATAATATAGCCCTTGAATTGAATGTTTGAATTTTAATCCTTTTGACGGTAATACAATTTGCAGTTATGATTAGTATTGCTACTGTAAAAAAATCGGCCTACACGATGTTATAGAAATAGTGATGATCGTGATTAATTTAGCAATAAAAATACTGATTCGCATCACAGTTGTTTTATTTCATAGCAAGCATTAACAATATTATTTAAAGTTTATTTTTCTAACAAGTACATTTTATATAATTTCTCAGCTTCTTGATCTTCGAAACTAGGAGTGAAGTCAACAGGAATCACTTCCTTGAAGCCCTCACTAATTGATGGTTTAACGTATTTGTTTCTGAAACAAAGCTGAATGTTATTGAGTAAACTAGCAGCGCCCCGCGGTTTCACCCGCATAAGTTCGATCCCGTGGGAATATTGGGATAAAATGTATCCTATGTGTTAATCCTGGATATAAACTATCTGTGTGCCAAATTTCATCCAAATCCGTCAGGCCGTTTGTGCGTGAAGAAGTAACAAACATACAAACACACTCACAAACTTTCGCCTTTATAATATTAGTATGATAGTGTAATTACCCACGGTTATTCATGTTTTTTTTACAACATTTTTGCCTTTCTAATTTCCCTCTGAACTGAATTATATCTTGGCTGTAATAAAAAGTCACAGAGTAAAGATGAATTCACACGACTTACGTGTCGTGTCGTGATACATCGTACACCAGAAGCCTATCGTAATCATACATTTTGTATGAAAGCGAATAATGTGAACCCAATTTAGCAAAGTAAATAAAGTTCTTTTTTTGGCATATAAAGAAATTAGGTATTTCACATGAAAAACGGAACTTGTATAAGATTACTATTTATTTTTAATAACCAACGAATCTGTCCCTCACATTTCTTTAAGGTTTCAACTAAGTAAGACTAGTGCACTTACCTGTAAGTATGATAAACAATGTCATTGACTGGAATGTGCTTGATTTTCGTAAGTTCTCGGAACTTGTTATTGTGTTTCGCATGGGCCATGCTAGCAGTCAGGTTCACACATCGGCAGTCCACGTTCATCTCTTGGGCGAGCGACACCCAGCGACCGCGAGATTCTTTGTCTGGATTAGTGCTGTCAACTATAACACATTTGCCTCGCTGGAAAGACAGCCATAGTTTACATAAGGAGGGTGCTAAGGTAAACCCGCGTAATTAAAATTTTCATACGTTTTTTGAAATTATCAGGTCAGCGTCAGATTGAATGTTGATCAAAATTTAATTCACTACCAAATTAAAATCATCAAAACCATTCTGTAACTAAGAATTGACCTAAAATGTCAGGACTTAATGAAATAGTCACTGAATAGGATAATTTGAACAGCAGTAAGATCAGATTTTTTCCTTTTTAAAAATAATCAATAATAGCTAACCCTATTGCTTTAGCATAGTGATAATAGCACAAAACAATTGTCTATAAGAACATAATTAGGTATGTGAACTTACCCGCAGCACCTTGGTTGCTTCAGCAGCACATTTTTGCCAAGAGCCAAGGACGTCTCTACATACAGTGACATAGTTGTACTCAGATTTCTTTTCAATTTGTTTTGCCAAAAATGACTTTCCACTGCCCGGAAATCCAACCAAAACCAGTATCTACGACAATACACAACACATTATTACAAGTTTAAGAATATAATTAATTAATTATATTTACATTTTTTTTTTGGTATTTTGTTTCAATTATTAAGAAAATATTTACATAGTTTATAAGCTAACAGTCTTAAAAAAACAATATGTACAAATACATAAAAAAGGAGGGGACAGAATCATAGAATCCTATTTACTTATTTTTTTAATAAACACGCTTACTTCTTTTTCTTTTCCAATTAAATCATTATTAAACGTTCCAGGCTTAAGTTCTTTAGGATTGAAATCTGGTTTGTTCATAGGGACTTTATTTCTTGGGTGCTGCATGAAAAATTCTTCAGGAGTGTAAAACTGAAGACCAAGATTTTCAGCCATTAGTTTGTCAGCCATTGAATGATCTTTCTTTTTGCCAGGAGCCCAATTTGCAGGTCTGCCTGCAGCATCACCACAATAAAAGCTTTCAACCATATCTATTTCCAAGCCTTCATTTTTCTAAAACAAAAAAAAAACACATTGAGATTTCTTTATCAAAATGATAACAAAGAATTAGCTATATGAAGTACCTTTACCATTCCTTACCTGTTCTGACAAAACTTTCCACATTCCAGTGGTTGGTTTTCTGTAAAATCCTTTACCTGTGGCTATGTATACTTGAAAAGGAACCTCCAAGGTCATTACAATATTTTCAATTTTTATCTTAAAGTCTTCTATTTTAACCCTCCCATTTCCTATTGGTGCTTGATTACTTAATATCACAAGCCTATAACCTCGTTCTATGAGCTCTTTTAACTTCGTTTGAGCATTGTGGAAAGCTATTTGCCAGTCATTAGTGTCAACAGGATGCACTTTACCAGATTTGGTCTTGATCAAAGTCCCATCCATATCAAATGCTGCTATTTTGTGGCTAGGTTTGACACCTTTTCTAGTAAATACATAGAGTTCGCCTTTGTCAATATCTTCCCACAGATTTTCCATAGCTTCTTTTACCGTAGGCGTTTCTATTTTTAAGCTTTTCCTCTTTCTCGGAGACTCTCCTTCTTCTAGTTTTCTTTTGTTGCCTAGTTTTAGTTTGTCACAGTTATCTGGCGGTGGATCAAATTCTATGACATGAATATAGTCGTTCAACAAGATTTCAATTCTGGAGCCATGTTCTACCTTATATTCTTGGTTCCTTTTTAGAGCAAACCCATCTAGACCTGAGGAATTTACTCCCAGCTGTTTGACTTCAACAAGGCATTCTTCACAGTTTGCTTTGAGGGAAACTGGAAAGAGAATAACAAGAAGTAACTTGAATTTAATTGGTAATAACGGCTTTCAGAAAAATAAGGAAGCACTGTACTGTAAACCGGCGGCGGCGCTTTGAAATTTTGCGAGTGTTTAACATAAAGACATTGTATACGCTATAACATTCTGAAGCTTGGCACGCGCGGGTGTTAACGTACAGTGAAGCTAAAATTAATACTAATAGTGATGTGTGTAGCGAAAAGGTTAAGAACCTTGGGGTTTGGATCGACAAACATCTTTCTTGGGGTCCTCAGCTACAGGAGGTAAGTCGCAAAATTTTTGCATCTGGCAAGTCACTGAGACGATTGCGGAACTTTCTTCCAACTGCCACTAAAACTGCGCTTGCACAATCCCTTTTACTTCCTATCCTTGACTACGCTGATGTCAGTTATCCAGATCTCACTGAGGCACAACTTGATAAACTTGAGCGACTTCAAAACTTTTGCATAAGATTTATATTTGGCCTGCGCAAATATGATCACATTTCAGAATTTCGTACAAAGCTCAAGTGGCTTCCCATACGTCTTCGCCGGAATTCTCACATCTTGTTTCAGCTCTACACTATTTTGTTTAATCCTAAAACCCCCACTTATCTTAAAGAACGTTTCAAGTTCCTTCATGACACACATAATAGATATCTGAGGTCATCGGAAAACCTGAGACTAGAGATGCGCCGATGCATTCCACCAGTTTCTATGACAAGTCTTTTACTGTTCAAGCAGTACGGTTATGGAATGACTTGCCCGTGTCGGTAAGGCGTGCTCAATCTTTGTCCACTTTTAAAATTATGGTTAAAAAGCACTTCCTCTCTCCGTAAACATCATCATTATTTTTATTATTATTATTTTTATTTTCTTTGCTCCTATTTCATGTTTATTATTGTATGTATATAATTATTTAGATGAGTATAATATACTTGATGTATGTATTTAGTGTATTATGTAAATGGTACACCACAGACTACCTACAGTATTTGTCTGTCCTTCTCCTTTTTAATCCATCCAAAGGTTGTCTTTAAAAGATCGCTTTTAGCGATAAGACCGCCCATTGTGTCACCCTCTGTACAGTTTCTATAATTATGTTTGTAATTTATATGGTGTACATAATAAAGAGTATTCTATTCTATTCTATTCTATGTATGAAAGAAAAAGTTATGCTGCGCCGACACTAATAATTCGGACAAGAGCCCCCAACTTATTTGATATTCTTCTATCTTTCTCTAGTTCTATTTCTGGACAGTGTCATCTTCTTTGTGTTTATTAAAACATAATTTTACTTACGTTGCTGACGAGAACAAGCTGGGTCCTTAATTCTTGTGACTTTGCTGCGACCTATTGTTGTTTCGACATTGTGAATTAATTTTATAGGTGCATGAGTATCCAACACGCATTTTAAAAAACAAGAGCGAGCTACAGAACCCATTAAAAGAAGTTATAAGATTACAATATTGTGATTAAATTCATAAAATAAAAATACACGTTTTCAAGATGAAAACTAACATTTTGGATGTATTTTGACTTGACAATGACAAGATAGTACAACAAAATTTTATGTCAATGTCATGCCAATGTCAAAACTCTACTCACAGATTATTGATTTTGCTTTTTTTATTTATTCCGAAACAGACTGAAGGTGGATGAATCTGTAAGATTGTGAGGGCAGGTTCGCCTGGTGCTCCTTTTTGCCTTGTGTTTTTGAATCTTGAAGCACTGTCATTCAATCTTTATTGTCGTTTATTTTATTTAAATAAATAAGAAATTATTCCGATATGTAAAATATTGCAATCGACCCGGTTTATTACACTGCCGTTTAATAAAACAGTTTACCGACACTGACAGAACTATCACCACAAGGCACAAGCCAGTGTCGTTGGCGTGACAAATACTTTGTTTTCTATCACAATGAATGAAATAGCAGTTGTAGTGACGTATCCTTCAGAATTTGACCTATTACCTGGGGGTTTACTATCACCTCCTATAGCAGGGCAGAAGTTGAACTGCACTACTTTTTTGTACTAAGACGTCGTCGTACAAAAAAGTAGTGCAGTTCAACTTCTGCCTTGCTTTAAGAGGTGATAAGCCTCCTGATATCGTATGCCTGGTTCAAAGTTTACACGTCTGACTTTTTAGTTACTATACTCCTCCCGTATTAGTGTTATACTCTTTGCTATACTCTATGGTGATGTTGGCTTTGATTGGCTTGTCAGTGTGTCAGCGCTGACAACGCAGAGTGAATGAAGAGCCTGTCAACTGGCAAATCCCTGAATATCCAAAGAGTAATATAATAATACGGAAGGGGCCAATTCAGGCCAATACACTCCGTTCACGGGTGATGGGCGATTCCGAGATGTTTTAACCATCGAAAGAATCGGAGTCGTTAAAATAAACCATCGAGTCAACCATCGACTCGCCGTTCTACAAAACAATCGAGATGTTTTTCGATTGTCTCGAGTCAATGGAATCGACCGCTAGTTTTCGACTGTTCGAATCAGTCATCCATAGGAGTATATGTGTTCTGTCCGAGTCTCGCTCGGTCGAACTACCGAAGTCAGTCACAAAGAGTAAAGGTCAGTCCATAGACTACTATTACAATACTGGTCAGTCAATTGCATGCATCAACCCGAGGTGCATGTTAGTTAGAGGTGAGAGCGTGCCACACTCGATGACTCGAGTCGAGCGAGCCGCGCGTAATTTGTGAATGTTTTGCACTTTGCACTGTTTTATTTTTAACTAGTTTTTAAATTTATTAAAATGCCACGAAGTTTTAAAAGATCAATAGTGTGGGAGTTTTTTAATAAATAATTGGTAAACGGTAAAGTGACATCAGTGGAATGCAAATTATGTAAAACTGTTTACAAGTACTTCGGCATACAATTAACATAAATGATCACCTAAAAAGGAAACATCCCATTCAATAATCGCAAGCATTAGAACAATCAGTAATACAACTTGTGAACTCAGTGTAATCCCCAAATGTCAAGATTTCATGAAATACCTAGTAATTCTTGGGGATTACTTGGTCTTGGAGAGTTGTGGTGATGACTTTAATGATTATAATTCTGTAAATACATATCTGTTACGGCCGCGAATCATATTTTAATCAACGTACAACTTAATACTGACCAGCAAATTGCAAAAAACGTTAAAAAAAATGATTTTCGCGTACAACCTTGGCGCTTTCGCCTTAATACGTATGAATGCCGTGGACTGTCAACCATTGTCAATAGTTGAAAACCGTGGATTAAATTTTTTTGTAAAAAAATATATTCCTCGACACAAGTTACCATCCCGAAAAGTGCTATCGGAATTTCAAATTCGTTTTGCAGTTTTATCTACCGAAAAAGTGCAAACTGATCATTCTGCTGTTAATATCGCACAAGCTATTTTAAATATTTTTGCAAAATGGAATATTACCAACAAGATAGTTACAGTGGTGACTGATAACGCTTCAAATATGAAAAAAGCTATCACCGAACATCTTCACAAGTAACATCATCCATGTTTCGCTCACACGCTCAATTTGTCGGTTCAAGATAGCATCAAAGAAAATCCATCTCTAGAAACTTTGCTTCCAAGGTGCCGATCGCTAGTCACGTTCTTCAAACAAGTAAAAGTAATTTCGCAGCATGTAAATTGAGGGAAATACAGCATCAGATGGAACTTCAGGAATTAAAGCTCAAGCAAGATGTACCCACCAGATGGAACTCTGCAGTGATTATGATGGAAAGGTTAAGGTTATCACAAATTAAACTGCCACTGTCAGCAGCCCTTTCATCACTGCCAAATGCTCCGAGAAATCTAGACGGGTCAGATTGGGACGCAATTGATGACTGCGTTCAAATTTTTAAATTAATCTTTTATAAGACAGAAGATTTGTCAGGCGAAATGTACCCAACTATGTCAAGAATAACACCATTAATCCGAGGACTTCAAATCCAAATAAAAAACAAAAACTGCACTACAGACATCGGAAAACAACTTAAATTAAAGATTTTAGAAACTATGTCCAGGCGTCTTGGATTTTTGGAAACAACAAAGGCCGTTGCAAAGGCTACTTTTTTGGACCCTAGGTTCAAAAAAGCCGCTTTCGGCACTACAGTAAACGCAGAAAATGCTCAACAATGGGTCACTGAAGAGTTGAGCGCATTATTGGGAACTGCAACTGCTAGTACTTCTGAAAATGTATCTGCTGTGCCATTACCAACCACCCAAGAAAAAGATGATGACGAACGTGGAACGTGGAGTGACTTCGATCAAAAAGTTTCTGCAATTCGCTCAACTGTAACTCCTAGTACCAATGCCATATGCACTATTAAACAATATGTTGAAATGCCTTATATATATCGTTTGAATTTTGGAAAATGCATAATAATACTTTTCCACACTTATATAAATTAGCCTGTAAGTATCTTAACATGCCCGCAATTTCAGTACCATCTAAAAGAATATTTAGTAAAGCTGGCATGATGCTAGACTAATGCTAGACGAAACAGATTGGCTCCAAAGAAATTAGACCAACTTCTTTTTATGAGCGAGAATGTATACAAAGAACGTCGGAACATTTCAATAACCTATGTATGAAATAAATTCTACAAATCGTTTATTATAATATTAGTACTCTTAGAATGTACCTTATAATTAGCACAACTGTATTTTTATGACAAGTAAAGTAAGTACATATTTTTGTTGATTTTGTTATTGTTGTCTAATAATATATGTAAAAGAATCCCGACTGATTCAGTTCCTATTATATACTCGTAACAAGTTTATTATTATTCTTAAAATAAAACCGTATTGATAAGTAGTTACCTAAAGTAATAATATGTCTGTGCAAAGACTAGCAATAAAAATTATTACCTAAGAGAGATTAAAACTTTTCTGATACGATTTTGTGATTGTTATTTGATTAAGATTGTTCATTATCCCGTGCCCGACTGATTTTACCTTTAAATAGGTAGATAAATAGTAAGATTACAAAAATAGTTGATTATCCCGTGCCCGACTGATTTGACCTTGAAATAGGTAGATAAATAGTAAGATTATAAAAATATAATCTTAGTATTCTTGGAATGTACCTACCTATAATATAATTAGCACAGCTGTATTTTTATTTGTTTTGACAAGAACACAATATTTTGTTGATAGAGGTATTGTTAATGTTGTCTAAAATATAGGTACCTACCTATACAAAAGAATCCCGACTGATTCAGCTCCTATAATATACTCGTAACAAGTTTATTATTATTACTTAAAATAAAACCGTTTTTATAAGTACAATTGCCTAATTATGTAATATGTCTGTTTGTTAATAACAAAGACTAGAAATAAAAATTATTACTTAAGACAGATTATGACTTTTCTGAAACGATTTTGTGATTGTTATTTGATTAAGATTGTTGATTATCCCGTTACCGACTGATTTTACCTTTAAATTTAAATAGGTAGATAACTAACACGATTAAAAAACTACGCTACAATGCTACATACCTAACTACTTAATTAATTAAAAAACACATTATTTATGAACCCTCGATATGTTTTATTTATTTTCACGATTCCTTCTATCTAATTATTCGTAAGTTAACTACTTACATTTTATTCCCGTCGCGGTATTGACTATTTTCGATTGCTCTTGTTGAAAGAATTAGTTTGGATTCGCAATCATAACGCAAGTCAAGAACTCGCGAAACTAGACCATCGATGAACAACTCTCGAATGAACGCGCCATGCGCCAGTCGCAATACAGCTTAAACAGACCGAGTCGGACTCGAGTCCAAGTCGAAACAATCGAGAACCATCGAGATGTTCGAACAATCGAAACAATCGAATAAAACCTCTCGCCATCGCGCATCGCTAGGCCCGGGCGTTCACCGGCGAGCGTGAGCGACCGTAAAAAAGTGAAAACCGTAATATGCTCTGGTGTTAACTGAGCACAGCCCTATTGACAATTGACATGAAATTTGACATGATAATGACAATGAAATGAATTGACAGTTGACATTTCATACTTTCTCCGAGGCCCGACCCCATTCATTCATTTCATTCGCGTTTTGTGTGACGTTAGGAAACTCGCTGTCGCTTGCACTTTTTTTAAATACATTTTCTTACGGCTAATGAAATGATTTAGGAATATATGAATGGTCAGTCATACTTTTCATATTTGGCATCAAAGCACGACTATCAATATTTATACAAATTGATTAATTTATTGCGGGCAAAATTAAGGTTTGTCTTTGTAGTCAGCTGAAACAGAACCTAATTCAATGACGTGTATTTATTACATTGGTGGTGTCATGTGGATTTATATTATTTTCTAATCAATTTTCAGGCTATACTTGGCTCAGTAATGCCGATAACCAAGCGTAAGCATTCACCTGAGAAGGAGGAGTTACTTGAAAATGGTGACAATCCAGTAGAGGGTGGGACCGGGCGCAGTGATATCAAAGGAGATGAATTTAATATTGCTGTTTTGCTTTTTCTATATACCCTTCAGGGTATACCATTAGGACTTGCTGGAGCTGTGCCCATGCTCCTTCAAAATCGCGGTATAACTTACACCCAACAGGTAAGGATTCTTTATTCATGTTATTCAATATTTCTGCTGCTAATTAATCCTGCATGGGTTTAACTCGTAAAATTACCTTTTATGATAACTATTAAATGCATAGGATTGTGATTGCAAACTGTAATTAGGTTTTTTTATTATTGCATGTCTGATAATGATTTATGTTTGAGTTGTGGAATCACAAAATAAATTGCAAAAAAAAAATACATTAAATAAATTAATTGCATTGTTTCTGTTTTTAGGGTTCCGTACCCATAGGGTAAAAACGGAACCCTATTACTAAGACTTCGCTGTCTGTCTGTCTGTCTGTCACCAGGCTGTATCTCAAGAACCGCGGTAGCTAGACAGTTGAAATTTTCACAAATTATGTATTTCTGTTGCCGCTATAACAACAAATACTAAAAACAAAATAAAATAAATATTTAAGGGGGGCTCCCATACAACAAACGCGATTTTTTTGCCCTTTTTTGCTCTATATCAATAATGGCAACAGGTAGGCACTTGAAATATTCACAAAATACTCAGTTGTATTTTTACTTTAATAATAAATAATAAGGACCAGTTCTTGTTGAAGGAGTCCAGCTCATCCCGCCATCTCCGTCTGGGCCTGCCACGATGTCGTTTGCCATTAAGTGGGACCCACTTAATGGCAAAGGACTGTTAAGGACCCAAGAACTGGTCCTTAACAGCTTTGAACAGAGAGAAGTGGAAAGAGAGTAGGGAGGCCTTTGCCCTGCAGTGGGACATCAGAGGCTAATAATAATAATAAATAATAAAATAAATATTTAAGGGGGGCTCCCATACAACAAACGTGTTTTTTTTTCGGCGTTTTTGCCTTGTGGTACGGAACCCTTCGTGTGCGAGTCCGACTCGCACTTGGCCAGTTTTTTTATGTAATAGCCCTTGACACCTCTCTTGCTCTTCCTCTGCCCTTAATGCAGAATTGGTTGGAAAAGATATTATTTCTTCAGTTTCAATCAATTTAAATAAAATCAATAGAAAGTCATAAAATATGTTGGTTCTAAGGTTTTAAGGCCATACAATGCTTTCGATAGTTTAATTTGATAAAAAAAAAGAAGTGCATCAAGATTTATTTGCCTCTAAGAGTCCACTCCACCTCCGAGGTAAAGTCCCATTGAATTACTTGGCAGTTCATTTCCTGTTCCATTCTGTGAAACAGGCCCTAATGTAAAACAAGTAGTTTTTTACTGATGACATGAAATAAAATATAATATACTATTTACTTTTCAGGCAGAGTTCAGTTTTGTCAACTGGCCATTTAGCGTGAAGTTATTATGGGCTCCTATAGTGGATGCTCTATTCTGGCCAAACTTTGGTCGAAGAAAAACCTGGCTTGTACCAGTTCAATACTTAATTGGAATTGTGATGATCATCATGTCATACAGTGTTACGAGCTGGCTGGGATCAGATGAGATAGCTCCCTCAATGACTGTACTCACAATGTCATTTCTTTTCCTAAACTTCTTGGCTGCTACACAAGATATAGCTGTTGATGGATGGGCGCTTACCATGCTTAAAAGGTAAATAAACATAATCATACTCCATCCATACACACTAAAGTTACTATCTTGTAATTGGCTTTCATACATAAGATCATTTGGATGTCTGATATGAATACTGTTTTATTCAAAATAGTTGAAACTGGCATTCACCATAATCCTCAGTTAAATATCAGTATTAATTAAACACATTTAGAAAAAAAAAATTGAACATAATTGATAAATTTTACAAAATTGAACACAACTGTTTACTGTAAGTACTAAGTACTAAATGAAATTCCTAAATATATAAATAAATACAAAGAAAAGGACTCTTAAGCATAGAAGTACTTGTCCGCATGGTTGTGAAATGAGCATATGACTGTTGATTAGTTGTATACTTTTCGTTATTGTACTTAACTTATGTGTTTGTGTATTATTATGAATGCAATTGGCCTTGGTATGTAAAAAAACTCAATGATAATTATTGTTTTATGATAATGATTGATAAGATAATAATCACTACTATTAAATAATTTTGGTCTATAATTTTCCAGGTGTAATGTAGGACACGCTTCAACATGCAATACTGTAGGTCAAACTGCTGGATTCTTCCTTGGATACGTTATGTTTCTGGCGCTAGAATCTCCTTACTTCTGCAACAAATACCTGCGCTCTGAGCCAGAAGAAACTGGCCTTGTTACTCTGGGCAGCTTCCTTCTCTTCTGGGGATGGGTGTTCATAGTCACCACCACAATCATTGCAGTGTTCAAGCATGAAATTAATGAATTGGCTAACACCAAAGATAATAATGTGAAAGGCTTCAGTGACGTTGTGACTGCATACAAGCAGCTCTACACAATTATTAAGTTGCCTGCAGTACGCACTTTAGCTTTGGTCCTGTTTACTGCTAAGGTAAATATCTAACTAAATCAACCTGGTTAAAACGTGCCAGCGATATGAATAGTAACTAATCTGGTATTATTTTTACAGCTCGGATTCAGTGCAGCTGATGCGGTGTCGGGACTGAAACTCGTAGAGGCTGGAGTACCGAGGGAAGACTTGGCCCTACTTGCTGTTCCATTAGTCCCAGTGCAAATTATAATGCCAGTGGTTAGTATTAAAACAAGTAAACTACCGAAGGTTCGGTTTCGGCCGCAGTTTCGGTGTGGGCAAAAAAGTGGCCTGACCGAGACTGGCGTATGGCGTTCGTGAACAGTCGGTTTTGACAGAATACGAACGACTGACAGATAGACAGTCTTATTAATTGGATCCGGTTTTCACCCTTTTTGTACAAAACCCAAAAATGTATGATTATAAGTAAATAGAAGTCATTTAGGTTCTTCGCAGACATGCTGCTTTTCGTATCAGCGAGAACGGATATATTCGCTTTCTGGAAATTGATACAAGCTCTAAGGAAGGGATTGTAACAAATTACGAAAAACGATGGGTCAAAAATTAATGTAATTAGTTCGGTTTCGGCCGAAACTAGAAGAGGAGCCGAAGGTTCGGTTTCGGCTGAAAATCATGTTTTGGTGGGGACACTGGGACACTAATTGTAACGTTCGTCGTCCGCGCGGTAGTCCGAAAACAGCATAATCTTACTAATATTATAAATGTGAAAGTTTGTAAAGATGTTTGAGTGTTTGTTAATCACGCGTAAACCGTTGAATGTTGTCGTTGATAGACCATTTCCTGGATTAACGTACAACCTTAGAAATACTGATCCGATTTAAAAAAAAAACTTCCTCATGTAGAAAGCTACACTATTACTGACATAGGATAATATGTATTAGGTACTAGCAGCGCCCCGCGGTTTCACCCGCATAAGTGTCGATCCCGTGGGAATATCGGCATAAAAAGTATCCTATGTGTTAATCCTGGTTATAAACTATCTGTGTGCCAAATTTCATCCAAATCCGTTCAGCCGTTTGTGCGTGAAGAAGTAACAAACATACTCAAAAACTTTCGCCTTTATAATATTAGTGTGATTAAGACAGAATAAGAATGGAGAGAAATTTGGATGGGTGCTTGTCTTCTGGTAATGAGACATTCAACACAAAAATCGCTCTCCAACTTAAACGCAGAGATTATTACTAATCTTTGCCTACTATGTTATAAAAGATGACACCGCCCCGAAAAGATTCACTGCCCGAAAATATTTACTGCCCCGTTAGTCTCGTGCTCGCAAGCGCGACTGCTGACCGTGTCGTCCTGGGTTCGATTCCCGGGTCGGGCAAAGTGTTATTGAGTTTTTCCATTAGGAATTTCTTAGTAACAGCCCGGAGATTGGAAATCGGCGGTTTTATTCCCCCGTGCCTCGGAAAGCACGTTAAGCCGTAGGTCCTGCCTGTATGAGTGGCGCGCGGAGGCACTACGCCGCGGGGGAAACTCCGCTTCCGCGGCAAATCGCGGCTGAGCGGATGGACCTCCGGCGCGATCTTATGGCGGCATGGAAAGAGCGACTGTCGCAACCCAGCGCAGGGCACGCCACGATAGTGGCGATAAGACCCTTCTTTTAGGAGTGGCTAGAGAGACTGAGAGTAATGGTAACTCACCGTCCGATCAGGACCAGCCACGTACGTGACGTACGTGTTCCACGCGCGCCTCAAAGAGATGTCAGCAACAGAGAAGGGGCCCGCTAAGGCCGAAGCCTGCCGGGGCAGCGGGATTGTCCGAAAGGGTTACCGCCACCCCGGAACATAAAGGGCTAAGGAAGGAACACGGGTGGGTTTTAGTCAGTAAGAATTTGACACTCCCTTCCGCTCCGCCCAGAGCGGGAGCGGGTCATTTGACGATTGCCCACCCAAAAAAAAAAACCGGGTCTGAGGGTCGTGTCGGATTGCCGTCCCATCGGATTATGAGAGTGAGGCAAGAGGGAGTGCACCGGTGTCTGCGCGCACACCTGTGCACTATAATATCTCCCGCGCCGAAGGGTATAAGTCTCCGTTGAGATTGGCCGCCGTGCCCGAAATACGGTCTGGAGGATTTTTTTTTTTTAAGTTTTTATGCTTTCATCTTTTATATAAAAAAGCATAAAAACTTACTAAAATCCATGTGGTATTAGGTACCACATGGATTTTAGTAAGTTTTTATGCTTTAATATTACTAGCTATATTTTATTAAAAAATAATATTAGTCGTTCCTTTACATATAGGTTTTTTTTAAGTCTTATCTATACTAATATAATAAAGCTGAAGGGTTTGTTTGTTTGAACGCGCTAATCTCTGGAGCTACCTGTCGGATTTGAAAATATATTTTTGCATTTGAGCCCAATCCTTTCCTTGGTCGAAAATGATAGGCTATTTAACATCCCGCTCTACGCTACTTAGGAGCCGAGCCAACAGAAAAAAAATAAAGAACGCTAAGCAGGAACGAAGTAGGTAATAGCGTGGGCGGGCGATTCGAAGTCACGCAGTGTGTCTGAGGCCAAAACTTCACGCGGGCACAAGCTAGTATTTATAAACAGAGTTAGCTGCACGATTTTTGACAAATGCGTGCACTGACTGGACAGGTCCTCTCAATCTGTGTGGTTCTTTCCTCAAAAGACCACCTCAGACATCGATCTACATGGTCTTCATATAACCTGACCAAGATTATGTCTGGACTTTAAAAGAGACTGTGACCTCTGAGTTTGTTACGGCTTTTCTTCTCAGAGTAGTCAGATAGGAAACGCCGACTTCATCTAGTTTAAAAAAAAACATGATTGACGTGTAAAAGTGTTTGAAAAACCTACTTACAAAAATTAAATTAATTTATTTCAAATCATTTCATTTCAATCATTTCATTTCATTTCAACAGTTGGGTACTTACTTGGTAAATTCACTTCAATATTTGTGGCACCAACACCTACTATTCAATTTCAGAACAGAACTTCCAGACTTTATATATCCCTAATGTATGAACCTTATGAAATATTATTTATCGTTACACTATTTACAAACTGCAATGTGACGGAATTGAGTCTCTAGAATACTGTGTTAAACGAATGAATAAATAATACTTACTTAAATATTTGCTTTTATAGGTAGACAAGTGAATCAACTTCGAGAATAGTCACGTTTTAGCGTAAAAGGGTATTCCCCAAAAAATATTATAATTATTACCTGCTTAAAAACTATCGGAAAACTCCGATAGTTTGTTTGTTTTTTTTTTATATAATATAACTACTTTCTCAAGGTGGGTGTGGAAACCCACGTGAAACATACATGAAACTCCTTTTTGTTTCATGTATTGTGTATTTTCTCAGGGTGTCAGTTCAGAAATTTAAAATCGATAACAATTTGCGAGAATTTCCTTTTATTTACCTTTTTAAGGTTCCGGACCTCAAAAGGAAAAACGGAACCCTTATTAGATCACTTCGTTGTCCGTCTGTCAAGACCCTTTTTCTCAGGACCGCGTGGAATTACCAACTTAAAATTAATACTCATCAAATACTCAAGGCTGCAATCCCTTGAAGCAGTGAAAAAATCAAACTTCTAAGTCAACGCAATCAAAAGTTACGGGCGTTTATATTCCGTTTATACCGCATAATTTGAAATATGCGACAATAATTTGCCATTTCAATGAAACTCTTATCTTATTATGGTAAAGTATCAATTAGAATAATTGCCGTGAGTTTGATAAAACTCTCGATAGTCTAATTTGCATTCCATTGAAATGACTTTACTAAGGTTTACCATCATTCAATGCTGCTTTATAATGTTATGTCTTTCGTTTCAGTTGTTAGCAAAACACACTACGGGTCCAGCGCCGCTGTCACTGTGGTTACGTGCGTTCCCTCTCAGACTGCTAGTGGGGCCTCTGGCGGCCGGTCTCGTGGCCCTCACACCCAGCCTTTTGGGCGACACCGGCCCAACATACTCATACCTATTCGTTTTGATGATGCTTTACGTCTTTCATCAGGTATGTGGACGCAGGACATAATTACTTACTCTCTCTGATAGCACAAAGGCATGCCGCCCGCATTCTAATGACAGTCCGTATTTTTTTAAACTCGCTGTTGGATTAAAAAAAAAATTTTTTTTTCTCTTTACACACTGTCCAGTAGGTTAACCGTTTTTTGACAGATGGAACTAGATTGCAGCAACCTCATAACACACATTTTGCTAATTTAGGTACACTTTAATTTGTATGTAGTATCAATTATTGATTTTTTGTTGTCGAATAAAAAATGGTGCTGTTTCTATGCCTGTGTTTATCCTTACATAGTATAAAACAAAGTTGCAGAAATGTCTGTACGCGCATTACTTCCGAATGACCAAACTGTGCCAAATTGCATAATTCTTTTTTTGATGTGTTCGGTATTGCCAGGACAAGGTTTGTGTGGAAGAAAATTTCGGGAATTCGAAAAAAAAAATAATTGCACCCGTGCGAAGCTGGGGCGGGCCACTAGTTATGATAAAATACAAAACGTTGTAAATTAGCCGCTTTTTTACTTTCATTTCAATTTTGCAGGTTTTATAGCGGAAATGAGCTTAAAAATAAAGTATGCACTGATTTTCCGTATTAACTGTGTTGTTTACACATAAATATGGAGTTTACTACATATTAAATAAAACAAAACGTTTTTTATGTCTAACATTTTAAAATAAAGTTTCGAAATCGGAATAAAACATTAACGTCTTGTTTTTGCGGCAAATTCGTATCCTGGCAAATAATTGATATATTTTATTGACATTTGCATTTTTTTTCTATACTGATTTTCCTTTAGTATAGAATTATTATTTTCGATATATTCATTTGAAGCGATTACATTCGATCCCATCACTTAGTACGAATAATATATAATTATCCATACTAATATTATAAATGCAAAATTGTGAACCGATTTAGATGAAATTTGGTATAGAGACAGTTTGAGTCCCGGGAAAGGACATAGGATAGTTTTTATCCCGATATTCTCACGGGATCGACACTTATGCGGGTAAAACTGCGAGGTGCTCCTATTAGGTACAGTCAACAAAAGAGATAAATATGCAAGACCGTCGAATATAGTTTAAGTTTAGTAAGAAACCGATGAATGTTGTCGACTGAAATTTATTTTGATAAATGAGCCGTTTGTTTTCTATTAATAAAATTAAATTTTATTCGATACATCCATCGGTTTCTTACTAAACTTCAACTATATCCGACGATCCTGCATACTTATCTCTTTTGTTGACTGTACATAGTTTTTAATTTGTGGAAGCTTGTAAATGGCAATTGTAAGCGCTAATTGTTCATTACTTACCTATAAAATATTAGACTGTAGGTATGCTTTCCGAAGAATAAATAGATAAGAGATCGCTTTTAAAGATAAGACATAAATTGGCATAACCCACCATATAAATTGGCATAACCCACGTTAAAGTTTTTAGGCTTTGAACACCAGCTCATAAGCCCAAACTTTGGACGATGCGGAGTTCTGCGTAAGGATATAGCGCATATTCTGTACATTAATAAGAACATACATTTGGCAGCTTGCGACGACGTACGATTGACCCTACATACCTTTAAAGAAAAAGTTTATATCAATAATCCTGTATGATTGTTTCAGACATGCCTGTACTGCATGTTCGTGGCTGTGATGGCTTTCTTCGCCAAAGTGTCAGACCCAGCTGTAGGGGGCACCTATATGACCTTCTTGAACACAATGTCGAACCTTGGAACTAACTGGCCCAACACTCTCGCGCTCTGGGCCATTGACCATCTTACGTACAAGAAATGTTCAATATCAGGAGATACAGACAACATGTGTGCCACACTAAGCGATGAGGCGGTACGTAAAATTGTGATAAGAATTTAATGTAAAAGGAAGTGTTTTCTGTCTGGAAGACCTCTGCCAAATGCCAGTGCCACAGTATCTTGTACTTAACTGCGTTCTGTTTAAACTATGTTTTCCACATGAGTGTTCCTAATGAGACCGGGCCGATACGATTTTCGTTTTCCCTAAATTAATAATGGATAGGTTTTGCAAATATTTTGTTGTGTAAACTACTTACTACCACCTACCTACCTTGTACCTACTTTAGTTCGTATAGAATGATTCTTTCATAAAATTTCCCTATACACTGCGACGGAGAACGTGATTGAATGTAGTAGGTACCTACTATAGCTATTGACTTATATATACAGGGTGTTACAAAACTACCCGTAAAACCGAAAGGAGGCTAAATGGGGCCTTATAACGAGTCCATTCACAATATTTAAGAACCGTAGTTACGCTGTATAACATACCCCAAAAAAATTATATTATAATGACATCCTTGTATTGAGGTAGCAAAATTTATGAATGAAAAATAGAAAAACTATTAAAGTAGACAATTATTAGGTAAAATAGGTACGTAGGCCTTTCTGTTAAATAATCTGGTTCCCTGACATGACAGCTTACTAGGGTTGACAAAATTAAAAATTTTGACTTTGATAATTAATTATATTTTTACGGGGTATTTTGTAACACGTTGTATAATCCAAAAATAATAACACAGCGGATTGTCTACCTACGGACAATTATATGTATTGATTGTTGCAATTTTCCTTACACAGAAATACAAATAGTTGTAAAAACCCAGTAACTACATCAAAGTGTCAATTTATAACAATAGTATTTTCCTGTTCACAGCTATGTAAAGCAGACGGCGGCACATGCAACGTTCGAATTGACGGATTCTACTTAGAAACCGTGCTTTGTCTAGTGGTAGGCTTCCTGTGGCTGCAATGGGGCAGGCCGACCATCAACAAGCTACAGCGGCTGCCCGCGTCCGCGTGGCAAATCAGCCGATATAACAGATAAGACTGAATCTCTTAATTCCGCTATAATATGTATATAATGTAAAGGTTTCCAGGGAAATACGTCTTCTGATTTACTCATACAATATGGCTGTTCTTCAAAAAAATCTTTTACTACTTTCGATACAGAAAGTTTATAATGTTTGTGTATTTCTTTTAGAAGGTAACATTATGGCTTTGATTGTTAGTAAAATTGTGTGTGTTTATCATCAGACCCTTTGTACACATACGTTTCTATTGCCGTGAAAAACTGCGTTTGATTCGCCGAGTGTAAGCACGGTCGTCAATGTTGTATGGAAGTTTGTTGACGACACGGCAGCGCTATGGCACGACGCCGTCGCCATATACCTTAGAACTGTATTATATACCAGGTCACACGATTTTTCTAAAAGCCATGCCGTGTACAAAGGGTCTTAGTTATTATGGTAGCAAAGTTCTTTCGAAGAATTACTCAATTATTTGCATCCTTGTGACAAAGTATTAGTAGTTACACCTAATGAAACACAAATACAGTGGGCACAATTACAACGAGTGGAATAAATGCAATATTATTATTTAAGATGCAGACCTCTATTCAAACCGCATATCATTTGCCTGTCGAGGATGCAATTAGGTATAGAGACTTTCTTATGAATTTTCCATAGAGTTTACTTTATAAATTTATGTATACTATACTCTATATACTACAGTTTTAGGTGCTCCATGCTTATAGTGGACCCGGACCGTATAATATTCTTAGGGCTGATTATACCAATGTCAGATATCTTTTATTCATGGAATAAAATTGACGTTCTAGTATGGGAAAACTCAAAAATTCATAATTTATTCTCAGGATAACACTAACACTTATTCTAGGTATAAAAGTTTGGTGGAATGCGCCCTGAATAGTAATATTATGGCGCCCTTAATCGTAATATTATGTATCCTCAAATCCTCCTAAGTGTACATAGCGGCCTATACTTGTCTTGGCAATCGCCGGAAATGACCCCGCTTCTCAGTATTTCCGTCAACTTTACCTCAACCCTACAATTTATAAACAACTCAAGACTTTACATTTTAACATTTTCTTACTAGCACAGCTTCACCAAAGCTGAATTTATAAAATTGCCCCACTAAATAATATAATATGTATATTTTATTATCATGTATTGCATTGAACGCATCTTTTTATGGGTGCAATAAATTATTCCAGTATGATGACAGTTTATATAATTTTTATATAGTCGTCAGTCGACGTATTTAAGTAGCAGTAAGGTAGTTTATAAATATAAGAATTTTAGTTAATTTACATAGGATGTGTGATTATTGTTTAATTTATATATTATGTTAAAGTGATTCCTTTTAAATAAAATTGTTGTTTGTTATAAGTTGTTTACGTCCATGTCTTAATGTTTAAGTATTACTATTTAGCGTACAACGTCTTTATGTAAGGGATATTATTGTATTTTTGTCAACAGTACAAATGTTTGTTTTCTCATTTTTCTGTATATATTTATTGTCTAAGAACTTTTTATGTAAATATAAAGTACAGGGAATAATAAAAAAGCAGTAGTGACGTATTTATATAATTTCTTTATGTACACATCAACACTTAAAATATACAATCTTTTTAACAACGATGCTATAGTTCATTTATGTAATTTGGGCCATGAATACACAATAAAATCCATATATATGTGAAGACATTTACGTAATATTATTAGAGTACACTTTGTGTTTGGTAATAACTTGCAACTGTCATAAATTCTAACAGGTATATTCCTAAAAAATAAATAATATCAAACATAATCAAGCATTTCTGAAGAAACATTTCTACATAGAATCTATGTGAAAATACTGATATAATACCAGTAACATTTTGTGCGTTCGTACAATAAATCATTTTCATAAACAAAACGATCTGGAATAACAATCGAATAACCTCGATTCTCAATATATTTTATAGTAAAACCATAATTACCATTCATTAGTCCAACGTTTCACATTGTAATATTCATGCAAACGTTTCAAAACAAGTAAAAAAGCTAGGATTTTGTTATTTTCGACAAACTCAATGTAATTGAGCTGCCGCAGTGGCGCAGCACTTTGTTTTTATATATTAATTGACCCTGTTATACTTAACATCAAAATGGCACTGTGAAATGGCTTTTGTTTGACTATAAAAACCATAAAATATATGATTTTCTTTTTTCTAATGTAGTTCAAGATCTCTTAAAGTTGAATTGCTGAGCGAGTTCAACTAGGAAGCCAAAGCAGGTCTATTCTGGTAGGTGCACATACAAAGCAATACAATTAATAGTTCTACATACTTCACTACCAACAACTCAAAGCAAATAGGGAAAGCCAAATTGGTAACATAATTAAAATAATTTCATTCATAAACCCGAAACACAAATAGTTACCTACCTACCTACTCATAGTTGTTGCATTTCACGAGCGCGCATCAATCATTGAAATTAAAACCATAAATGTCAATGACATTAACGTCCGATCTTACGAGCTTGTGATTTGCAATGACTAGACCTAACTTAACTAAAATTCTTTATAATTCCTATATTATGTTTTCTAACATAATCATTCTTTGGTATTTTTTTAATACATACAGGTATTTCAAATTTGAGATTCTATTTGTTCACTACCGTAAACTGGTCCTACTTTGCACCAAAATTTGCTCCAACTTTTTTTTTTAATCGACCTCTTTTTAAATCTTGCCTAAATCAGTAATGTGATGTATTGTGTGTATGATAGTACTATTAAAGTTTAACCTGACATTAAATACATTATTGTATTTAGTGACCAAGTTTTTTATTTCTTTTGGAGCAAAGTAGTTCTTATGCAGGGGGTAACTTTGCACCGTAAGTTCTCTTCACAGGTTTGTCATTTATTTTTCAATGGAGCATAGTTATACTTAGTCATTTTTATTTGCTCCAAAATTTTCACCTCGAAGAGCGATGCATTTCTATCACACACAGAAAAAAATAATGGCTGACTTTGACATCTGTCAACTCTGGTGTTGCTAGATTAAGAACAATATTTTCAGATAAAAATATTGGATTCTACTAAATAGTAGTGTATCAGTAGGTACGTAAAATCAGATTTAATAATTTTCGGAAGTGGAGCATTTTTACCACCTCAAGAGCAAAGTAGGGCCCGATTACGGTATTCTATAGGTACATTCAGCAACAAAAGTCGATTAACACTGCCATTTTTTTAATCTCAGTTATTGAGCAAAATATTTGTTCAAAATTGCATTGTACCTCTGCTGCAACTTTGAACAAATATTTTGCGCAATAACTGAGATTAAAAAAACTGAAGTGTTAATCGACTTTTGTTGCCGACCGTACCTGTATACTATGATTATAATTTTATAATACGATCACACTATACGATACTACTATTATGTTAGTAAATACTTAAATTAGTTTTCTCATTTACCGAACTACAGTTTATATCATTATTATACTTCATTTAAATTGGAATTCATTATGCGTATAATTAAGTAAAGAATAAAGCACCCAAATTGTCGTGCGTCTAACCCTTAATAAAACGACGTCATTATTTTCGGTTCTTAGCTTAGCAAAATCGAATTAATACAATATTACATAACTAAGTATAATTTACATAAATTTCCGCTGCTTTGCGGTTTAAGCCCTAACGAATATTAAACACTCAATATTCAAACTCTATATAAAGCACAATAAGATGTGGTGATGCGCTTTAAACTATGCTGAGCTGTTCATACTGCCGCCAAATTGTGATCACAGTGATTATAACGGCCACGCTTGTGGCAATACTTTAGCAAAAATCAGTTCTAAAAAGCTGGCAAGACTAAGAAAACGTCGAACACAGTATATTGTTATAAATAAGTAAAGAGATACCTACATTCAGTGATTTAGAATCAAGGTTCGCGCCTAGACAGGTCGTCGTCGCTAATGATTGGCTTGCGGTCGTCTCCCTTGCTGCCGCGAGCGAAGCGTCCGACGCGGCGGGCGATGGCGCTGGTCTTCTCGACCGCGCCCCATCCGCCGCTGTGCCCACCACCACTCGCTGACCGCGATAACAGACCAGTGACGCCCTCACCCAGCTTGCTGTGGTGGATGCCGTATAGAAAGTATAGGAGAAGGCCTGGAAAAATTTACGTTTAGCGTTAATTGAAGAACTCATTATTACATCTACTAACATAAATAAAACATTTTCTGTCGATGTCGAGTGACCGGCGAAGAACAACGCAGTTCAATCGCAATTTTGCATAATTTGGAAAAGGGATATTTAATAGCACATTGTGTAGGTATAAGTAGTAAACTTATTGCTGCCCATCTTTTCATTTAGTCACCTTTTTCGGCAGTTACGTAGGTACCTACACGAGTAATCAATCACGAACTCATAAATATACCCTGTATAGTACAACTACGTAAAAAAAATATACCTATCACTACTACTGTAATAAGTCGGTAATGTGACTATTTGTAATTAATTAGTGACACCTACATAATTAGTGTAGGTGGAAAAGTTCCAATATTTTGGCACGTAAATTATTTAGTCAGTGAAAAAAAGGTATGAAAAATGTAACTGACCGAAAGTCATCCAAATAGCGAATCGGGCCCAGGTAAGTGCGTTGAGATTGATCATGAGCTCAACATTGAGTAAGACGCTGAGGGCTGGAAGCAACGGCACCCACGGTACACGGAACGGCAGCCGTGTCGGACTTTGTTGATGTGCCCAAATGATCACCAAACCTGTAAATTATATTGACGGAGTATTAAATTTCTGGCTTCAATATGTGCCGGAAACGAGCCGCATGTAGCAGAAAAACCACTTACAAGCAACAATAATGAAACTGAGAACGAAATCTGGAAGCAACCCCCACAGTCCAGCGGGCTCTGCTAAGAAGTGGTTGTGGGCGCAAAGAGCAGCTGCTGCGGCGGTAAACAAGTAGACACAGCTCGTGACCGCAGCCCCAGGAGCTCTGCCACCTGCCACCGGCTCTAACCAAGAGTACTGCGCCCGAAGACGACCCACTGTCAGAGCTTCAAACATCTGAAATGGAAATAAGACATATTATTAGAATTACCAGAAAATAAATGAAAAAACACATGAGAAAATTACTTCTTCATCTACCTCGGAAGAAGAAGAACCGCCATCAGTACCCGGAGTGCCAGTCGCTGAACTATCTTCGCGCTCACCAGGAGATTCTAGTTGTGGAATTCCAAAACTCTTATCTTCCACCGCAGGAACGGGCCGGTAACGCAGTATAATCACTGCAGCACTAACAATAGTGTACGCTAACAGAGTTCCTATCGACATAAACTCCACAAGTTTTTCCAGGTCGAACAAAAGAGCTATGAAAGCAGATGACAGGCCCGAGATAATCAGATTAACAATAGGAATTTGTGACTTGTTACTAATGTCACTGAGAAAACCGAAAAGAAGACCATCTGCGGACATCGCATACAAACAGCGTGGCAGAGAAAATAAGGAGCCTAACAGAGTTGTGGTCATACCGCAGACGGCTCCAACCGCAACCGCATATTTAGCCCAGTCAGCATGGACTGCACCGAGGGCTGCCGGTAACGCAGCATCGGGATTGATAGTCTGATACGGAACCATTAAAGTCAAAGCTAGAGCCACCAAAATATAGCCACAAGCAACAAGTGCCATTGACAGTATGGTGGCGATGGGGATCGACCGTGACGGGTCTTTAGCTTCCTCGCTTGACGCGGATATACTGTCAAATCCCACGAATGCGTAGAAACACGTAGCTGCTCCAGCTAACACGCCACTCACACCGTACGGCATGAAGCCACCATTCTTTTCGGACCAGTTACCGAGATCGGCGTAATAGAAGCCAAGAAATATGACAAGGGATATAACCAAGAGATTTAAAATCGTAAGACCGTTATTAATGTAGGCTGACGTTTTAACACCAACTGCCAAAATTAAAGATGCTACGATACATATTAGAAATGCTAGAACGTCTGGATATCTACTCAAAAGAGTTTCGTGCATTTCTCCCGTAATGGAAATAGTAGCATTGGTTATTGCACCGTCCAACATTGCATCTAGATACCCGGACCATGCCCTAGCCACGGAGGCAGCCCCTGAAACAAAAAGAAAAATTATAGCTCGATTCTCCAAGACACAGAAATAAAAATTAAAGGAAAAAATTTAGGTACATAAAATACAATGTTGCAGAATCTCACCTATCATATATTCCAATACGATGTTCCAACCTATGATGAAAGCCCAAAATTCACCAATACTGACGTACGTGTAAGCGTATGCACTGCCAGCTCTCGGGATTCTAGTCCCAAATTCAGCATAGCATAGGGCAGCTAAAGTAGATGTTATTCCAGCCAGCAGAAAACTTAGGGCCGTTGCCGGTCCAGCCATGTGCCGAGCAACAGTTCCCGTCAGAACGTAAATACCAGCTCCGACCATGTGCCCCACACCTGGAAAAAAATAATGGTTTTAAGGCACCCAGATTCGAAACACTGGAGACGGCCACTAACGGAAGCCATCTACTACTAAGACCTCACATTTTGTGGGAACTCGCCACCGGACACAACGATCGCTGCGGGGTCTTCCTACAAAATATACATACAAGTATAATTACTTCTTGTTGGCCAGGATTTAAACTACAAGCCCTATCTACAGCAACGAAAATTGACGTTAATTGTCTTAGTCATGATTGTTTGAAGAAACCACAACGGTTTCAATCCATTGGGGAAATAACTTGAGTCCAAAAGAAACTTTCTTGGAATCTCTCAGCTTGTTCCAATTGGGTCAACAACAGGAAGGAAAGCACTTAATTAACTAAGTATATCCTACTACTCACCCAATAAAGTGATGTCCAAGGTAGTGAGACATCGGTTCAGAGGGGTATCCATGGACTCCCCGTATATAGGCTTACGACGATTCATTTTGTGGCAAAAGCCAGATAGTACGTGCCCGAGAATCTTATGCCTGGCTCCCGGCATGGTGACTTTTTATGAATAAAATAAAAATATATTATTATAAATTAGATTAGATACTTAATTGTATTGTACATCTTAGTATAAGGACATCAAGTTATTATAAAGTACATGAATGCAAGTAGGTAAATCGTGATCATTGAAGTTATATTGCACTATACGACTTACTCCAGTTATTTATGGACGAAGAATTGTCACTATGATGGTAGAGCTATATTAGGAACTGCGTTCAGATTCCACTACACTTCAAGGCTTGACCGTTATTGAACGCTACGTTTTATAGATTTCTTGGACACATTTTGTAAACGTTTGTTTTTAATTCATTTACTTGGGACTGTAGTAAGACTTGAACAATACCTGGTGATGTTAAAAGGCCAGCTGACGATATTTGCGTGAACTTGTTCAACTGTTACACGAAGATAAGTCGGCGCGCGCAACTAATCGATTTCTTGATAGGTAGCTACGTATGTATGTATAGTCATGTTTAGATACGCGATGTTGGTAGGTTTAGAAGATTTTACTGGAAACAATGGACGAATTACAAAAACAATAAGAACTTTAGGTCTTTAAATTAAATTCTATTTAGTTTAGGTAACTACATTGTCTTTTTTTTTTTCTAAAATATCTAGGTCTCTACCTAGTTGCTCACTAGTCAAGCTCAAATTCACTTCCCCAGTAACGGAAGAAGGCTTGTTACTTATATCCCCCCCTAGTAGGTTAGCTATACACACCTATTCTTTGGCGGAATAGCGGAAGTGCAAGGTAGTGTCTAGTGACCTAGTTGAGCGCGCTTGACCAGCTTAACAAGACCGGGAGTAGGTACACATTCAGGTTTCACTCGGTCCTATTGTATGAACAAGCTGCCTGGAGGCGGTCATTTAAAATGTATAGAATCATCAGCCATCATACACGAACGGGCCGCTCAACAGTAAGATGAGAGAGTATTGCGTTAAATCTTCGGCGTTGTACGCTACTACCTTCAAAATATTTCTGCCTTTTTCGTGAAAGTATTCAATAGGATATTATTATGAATGCTCCATAGATCTATGATCATAGATATAAGAAAGAAGTTTTTTTATATTCTATGTCAATGATGGTTTTTATTTCCTGAGCCGGTACCTACGTGTCAATACCTACTGAAGTAGAATTACTTACCCATTGCGATAGATAAGTGGATGAGCCACTGTGAGTAGGTGAATGGATTATTCTGGCTCCACCCTGCCTGTCCCTGCGATTGCAGCGTCGTATTTGAACCGTTCTTTTATGAGTTGTTAAAGTGGTTAGGTAATTCTATAAGCTTTTCTTGTGTGTAGTGGGTCTGCCTTTACTTACCTGTACCTACCTGGTTCAGCACAACTTACGGACTGCTAATGTCGAGGTCCCAGGTAACCGTGGATTATAACAGATGCTTAATTATAATATTCACAGACGTAAGCACACCACAAACAACAACAGTGCTTTTCGCATATTTCTAATTTCTTTATCACCATTTCAGCCGAAAACTGCTGGACATAGGCCTTCCCCAATCACCTCCTTTTCGGCCGGTTCTTTGCTTCCCGCATCCAGCGGGTTCCTGCGGCCTTCACAAGGTCGTCGGTCCACCTTGTGGGAGGCTTATTTCTAATTTAATTATTAATTAAAAATTTTTTTTTTGACCTGCACCCTAATTGCGTAACATACTATTACTCTCAATTTGAATCATTTTTAAACATATTGCTAATCCATTGCTCCATAAGTTCGAAAAATGTGTCTGCTCAACAACGTAAATCACGCAATGAATATTGTTGAACTGTCAAAATGAAACCCATTGCTACTGATAGTGTGTTCCGCAATTACCCTGCTGGTTTGAAGTACAATGTCTGTTTGCAATAAAACTTGTTAACAAAAAAACAGACTTCCAAAAAAAACTACAAAGTGAAAAATAACTTTAATTTCATAAGTCGGTGTCTTTGGATCTGTATTTTAGTTTTTGCCACCGACTTCCGAAATTAAAGTTATTTTTCACTTTGTAGTTTTTTTGGAAGTCGGTTTTCTTTTTGTTAAAAAGTTTTTATTTCTTTAGTGGGTCTTGTTTCTATTTACAATTATAATTATCTAAGTTACAATAGCCTAATGTCAACTTAAAGTACTTACTAATCGAATCGCAACCCGTGAAAAACTTATTATTGAGTAGGTAGTTCCGATGGCCACCTGTGGTCTTCTTCATCAGTTCCACTTCACCAAATGGTGGTTTCCGAGAGCAAATGCACGAGTTACTATAAAAAATACCCAAATCGCTATAGGTGTGCCTATAATATTTGAGGAGTTCCCTCAATTCCTCATGGAGCCCATCATCAGAACTGGATTTTGATGAAAAAGGGACCAATCTGGAAGTCTATCCTTTAAAATAAAAAAGAATTTTCCAAATCGGTTTTTATATGACGGCGTACTGAGGTAACAAACATAAAAAAGTAAGTACCTACAACCGAATTGAGAACCTCCTCCTTTTTTTGAAGTCGGTTACAAACTATCGCTGCCGCTGAGCTGATAACGTTTGGCAGGCCAATTCATATCTCGTTGACGAGTCACTCGGTGGCCCGCGGGCCTGGAGTTAAGCAGCCTTGATTTTACAATTTATAAGGTATTCAATCTGAATAATGGGAAAAGTTATCGAAGTCAATAAAAATACTTAATCCGGGAGTAGTACCTACCTACCTCTGATAGCAATAAAACTATTTGCTATCGGATGGATGAGAACAATGATCGCAGAACTGGGTCAACCGCAGATCGTTAACGACCTGACCAACGTGCCAGTGATTTTTAACGTGCCTAGATATAATATCTAGGTATCTACATTTAACTAGGTACCTCGTTTACATTACATAACTATATGAGCCGACAAAACTCGAATTGGAACCGAGTAGGTTCCTATGTACCTAGGTATCGTGTGCATGTGCGATGATCGTAAAGGTCCAATGAATTTTAGCTCAGTAAAAAAGTCCTCCACGCCCTCGTTCAGTAAATGCACATTTTGGGGTTTGTCTGGATCAGCCGGTCGATTCTGTAAAAATCTCACCGTGTAAACTTAGGTGAAGTGAGTTTGTTTTTGCTAGGAATTGACACTATTGACAGCTCACTCCACGCTCACGTCACCTAAGTTTTCACGGTGAGATTTTTACAGAATAGCACCGCTGCACCCTAATTGCATAACACACGATTACGCTCAATTTGAATCATATTGCTAATCCATTGCTCCATATGTTCGAAAAATGTGTCTGCTCGACAACGTAAATAACGCAATGAATGCTGTTGAACTGTCAAAATTAAACCCATTGCTACTGATAGTGTGTTACGCAATTACCCTGCTGGTTTCGAAAACGCGAAACCGAACTAGTTAGTCCCGAGTTCGATTCAAAGGTAGGCAGGTGTGTTTACACACCCATTTTCATATATTCCAACATTTAATTTCTACTTAATTAATGAATTCAGTTGGTACATTCTAGTTTTCCACAAATTTGAACCTTCCTTATTCCCGAAGTCAATACTACGCCTACGCCATTTATTTTTAACTCGAGCTAAACCTGGGTGTTTGTTCTTAGATAATGGTTTCATTCAGAGGCTGTTTTAGTCTGTTGATCTTTTATCGGCTTTTACCAGCATGTTTGTGTTAGTTACCCAAAAAGGGGGGAGTCATTATTCATATTGTTGCTAATTTATTGAGCTTTCTGTTTTTTTTGTATCTTTCCTCTCTTATATTACATACAGACAGAGGAGCAACGGCTATGATAAGTAGGTAGGTGTCTACCAAGGTTGGTTTTCTGAACCTCATAAGTTCCCACAATTCGTTCTTGGTTAGCCTGTAGATATTATCGAAGCTTTACATTACAGGCTTTAGGTGCACAATTTTATTATTTCAGGGCCTTTTCTTATTTATTCCTTTATAATTTGTAGGTAGTTCAAACTGATCGTTTCCCGACACTTAATACGATGCGAAATAAAACAAAAAAACCTTTCATTCAAATTTTTAACATTTTATTCCTACTTTGTATTGACGAAACGTAAAATGTGTTTACAAAATATATTAAAGTACCTACACGACTTAATTTAAATTAATTAGTGACATAAAGCAACATTTTGTTAAAAACACCATGCATCTATGTGAGTAGCTAGATGGCGTGGCGTGATAGTAAAGAAATAGGTAAATGTTGCAATAACAATGATTCAGGACTGCATGAACTTAAATAAGTTATTACGTAAATATATACTTACTTAATAAAAAGCTAATAATTAATAAGTACTTACCTACAAAATCTCAGTGATATAAAAATAGGTACAAATCCAAAATCATTTAACTTTTTGGCATTTCCCACAAAATAAAAAAATAAATTAAACATTGTTCTATGCGTTCTATGTTCTATACCTCAAGGTAAAAAAGGTTTAATTAATATTTTGCTCGTAACATACCTAGCACAATATTTAATATTACAAAACAAATGTACCTACTCCTTTCCCGAAAGCAGCAGGGAGATATAAAAAAAACCGGCCAAGTGCGTGTCGGACTCGCACACGAAGGGTTCCGTACCACGAGGCATAAAACGCCGAAAAAACGTTTCTTTTGTACTTAGTATACTTACCCATTTAAACTTTATTTTATTTTTATTATTTGTTGTTATAGCGGCAACAGAAATACATCATCTGTGAAAATTTAAACTGTCTATAGCTATCACGGTTCATGAGATACAGCCTGGTGACAGACAGACGGACAGTGGAGTCTCAGTAATAGGGTTCCGTTTTTACCCATTGGGTACGGAACCCTAAAAAGGAAAAAGACAATTCGTTTTTTCGACCCAAATCGACTCATTATTTTTCTATAAATACCATGATTTCGGCAGAATTTTTATTCTGAAGTATTGAAGAATGTAGGATCATAAAAGCAATAAATATTGCTGAAAGTTGAACATAAAGGAAGAAGGTTGGTGGGTAAGTACACTTGTGTGTTGTGGCAACAGAGCCCTAGTGGAAACATGAGGAATAGGTACATGCATAGGTGAGCTTACTAATAGTGTTATGATTTGATAAACCTTAGGCTTTTTAAAAAATATATCTTTCTTCAAGCCAAGGGCGCGTCAGACAAATTTACGACAACAGAACTTCATGTAAGTGTCTAAAGTGTCTAAACACACTATGCCGAAAGTACGCGACCGAAGTTCGGCATGGTTACGCCTGCAATGCTATTTGAATTACTGACGAATGACACATTATGCCGAAATTACGTTGCGTTATAGCGTAGGTACAGCCGAACTTCGGTCGGGCGTAAGTTCAGCGGCAATGTATTTTGTAGAGCAGGGGTGGCCAACTTGGTTAGACCTAAGATCTACTGTTCACTGACGACACCCTGTCCCTGTGCGATCTACCAATTACAAACTTCGTGAAATGTTAAATGAAACAGCATAGTTCAGTAGGTACACAATTATGTTCTTAGCATTTTTTCATTTATTAAGAGGGAAAATATAACTCGTAACCACTTGTAACTCCGCTAGTCTGTCGTCAACTGACTGACGGATTGACAACCGCACGCGCCCAACTCCTGCGTTCCACACGCTTCCCACTTATTGTTATTGCGCACCGAAAACAAAAGAGAAGCTATACTGCATAGAAGAGAGTATAAATAACGTGACTGAACGGCGATTGCAAAATGATACAAGGTGATGCGTGCAGCAGTTAGTGATTAGGTACGTTGCGCCTGTCTGTTCTACGTATCTATTTATATTTTTTTCCTTTCCTTGCTTAGAGTAAGAAAGCTATAGAGCATCGGGTAGCGTGGCCACACATGAGACAAAAAACTAACTTAAATAACATTGGCTACTTATGTAGCTGCCTTGAAAAAACGGGCACGCACTGAGAGACGGAAATAGTATAGCTTTATCCTTTTCTGTTACTTATAATAACTCAATACTTTATCCCTTTCTTGTGGAAATGTAATGGCGCTACCCGCCGTCTATACTTTTCTTTATCTAAGTTTTCTTGCCACGATCGACTGAACTAAGTCGCGATCGACCGGTTGGCCACCCCTGCTGTAGAGCACACATTATACGCGCGACCGAACACTCTCTGTATTTTGTGACCGAAGTGCAGGTCCATTGCCGTAGAAGATCCGGGGTGGGGAGCAGCGGGAGGCAGGCATGGCCGCGTCCCGCGCGTGTGCGCCACTGAATTTCTGCCGCGTAAGTTTGGCACTTATGTGTGTCATATCAGCCAAATACGTCGGAACGTAAAATCAGCCGCGGAACTTTGGTCGCTTACCTTCGGCATAGTGTGTTCGGACACTAAGAATTTAATTTAACAACCAAGACTTTAGTCTTTGTAAAATAATGTTCTATTACCTAAAGATAATTAAAATCGAGACTCGTTATTGATTTCCTAACGGACACAATACCAAAAATAACTATGATAATTTGTAGACTTGAAACAACTCTTCAAGATAAATTGGGGCTTTTGATTGATAACTTATACTTAGAAAGAAGCTAGCTGTAAGTATTGAACTGCAGGGTAATTGCGTAACACACTATCAGTAGCAATGGGTTTCATTTTGACAGTTCAACAACATTCATTGCGTTATTAACGTTGTTGAGCAGACACACTTTTCGTACATAAGGAGCAATGGATTAGCAATATGCTTCAAAATGAGAGTAATAGTGTATTACGCAATTAGGGTGCAGGATGAACTAAAGTAACATAAAGTACCTAGGTACCTACCTACGCGAGCGTTAATATGGCACAAGTTTTATTGCTACGACTACATTGTCGCGATAAAGCAAACTACACTTCGCGCGCTCCCCGTTTCCCATGGTACGGCTACATTATCGCGATAACGCGAACTACACTTCGCGCTCTTTCTCGCGCACCGCTCGACGTGTCGCTATAGAGAGCGCGCGAAGTGTAGTTCGCGTTATCGCGACAATGTAGCCGTAGCATCGAAGTAAGAACAAAATGATTTTATTAATGTATTACCTACATAAAACACGACTGTTTACGTAGTCAACAGACAGTCTGTCGCGTTCGCATAATGTAGGTACTTAGTAATTTTAATGAATGTGTTTATGAATGTAAGTACCTACCATAAAAGAATGCATTAGTTACTTACAAGAAAATACAAATAAATGATATGTTTTAGGCGTCAGTCTTGAGAAAATGTAGCATTTTGATTTTTATGAACTTTATACAATTACCTACGTAGTTAATTTATACAATAATGTAAACGTAGGTACTTAACTAACGTAATAGGTACTTATATTAAATGGCACTCAACTGTGCCTTAGCTTATATGGCCCGTAACGGCAACAATCTATTGTTATATTTTTGCTATAACTAATAGATAGATACCTATATTGTTAAGTAGGTACTAACCCCTTAGCAATAAGCAAGATAAATTCGGGCTATATGAAACAATACATCTTTATTATTATATCTCTATTTTATATAATTATTGTATACTTATGCATTTACGTATCTTAACTCCCAAAACATTATTTGTGGGTAGTTTTACATTTTATTAGATAGATAAACAATTGCCACGGAACTGTAACAAGTGTGACATAATAATTATATTTATGTACTTACAATTTCTCAGCTTTTGACTTAGATATATTTATAAAAATGTAAACAAGTATAATTTTGACAATTTAATGGTCCCAATGTTAAACATATTTGGAGGATTACCACAAAAATAGTTTAAGAGTAGGTAAGTAATACAAATATACCTAACCGTGTAAGTAGTGACTAGATTTCTTTTAATAATTAAATTAGATATTATTATAATAATAAAGGTACATATGTATAAAAATGTATATTAAAAATTATTTAATTAGCCTTTCAAAAAGGAACTTACAAAATTTAAATAGTGTGCTGATCAGATTTTAATAATATAAGAAAAAGTCAGTACCTATCTACAGTTTTGATTTAATTACGTATCTGTGTGTACAAACGCTTTATTCATCGAGCTTTTCGTCGTCACTCATATCGTAACATTCTTAACGCAATAAAAAGTTAAGTTTAAATTAAAACGATGAAGAAAATACTACTTCCATCGCGCCCACTTGCATATCGTTAGGTAGTCAGATTACTTGCACAAGTATTCGGTGCAAGTCAGATTCGGCCTAAATGAGGGTCTAATTATTGTTACGCAAATCGTAGGATAGGTATCGTTGCATAACTTTAAATTATTTTGCGTATTATTATGTTCTTACAACACAGGTCGTAAAATAAAATAAGCTAACACTTATAAAAAATATTTATTCAGTTTTTTGGATGTGTCATAGTCATAGGTACAAGTATCATGAAAAAATTACGAAAGTTTTTTGTGAGAATTAAATTAAAATGTTTATTTTTATAAAAAGTACTTAGTTACATTATTTTCCTTTTATTAGAATTTATCATTATGATAAAGAACTGGCAGTATACTCTGTATACGTCTAATTGTAAATAAATATGAAAATAAATTATATTCATGAAATTGGCTCGGTTCATAAAAAGTATCTCATACTACAAGATGAGATCCGAGGATCTTCATCAGTAACATGCGTCATCTTACAATATCATTCGTAGAAAACGTAACTGGAAATTCGCTCCAAGTTAAATAGGTAAGTAGTATAAATATTATATTAACATACAATTATTTGTAATATATTTCAACAAAAATATGACACAAGTGTATTTTAAAATTTATATGTGCAATGTACAATAATAATTAAGGGAAACACTAAAATGTCTATACCTACTAAAATTACCTAGTTACGCATTGGTTTAACAAATTGGATTTTCAGCACAACATTAAGGCCTACCTAACAACTTTTGACAAATAACATAGATAATAATTATTATTATTTTATTCCCCAAAAGTACTCATAAACGTCCTGTTTAAAGGTTCTACAGTTCTGCTACAACAGGTAGGTATAGGTACTCAACACATCTATTGTCGAGTTTTAATTATTAATTACTGTCACTGATATTTAAACAGATATTTGTAATCTATACTATATGTATTTTATACTACCTACTCATACACGTAATAAAGATAATACCTACTGTTTATTAGCTAATAATAGTAGAGAGCTATTACACAAGAATCTATGTAATTTTCATTTATACAGGTCACAGGTACTGAACATTAATTAATCAACTAATTTAAGTAGAAAATACAAAAAAATAGATATATCAGGTAGCAATCTGCACCAAGCAACGCAATTAGCTGACTGAAAATTTTGTTGCTTGAAATATTTGCCATATTTTTGTAATTTCATAGAGGCGAATTGTGTTTGTAAATAGCTCAGCTATAGTAAAGCAGCGTTCATGTATCAAAAATAATTTAAAAGCAATACTTGGGTACTCGTTGCGGAATTGCAAATACATAGGTTATTACTAAATTAGCTCATTACCTAAATAAATCATTTGCGCTGATTAACGCCTGAACTATAATTATGGCGTCGGGCGGCGGTGGTTCCCGTAAATATACGAACCGAAGCCAAATCGGCTTTCGTATTGCTACCCTAAAACGCGATTTAGTCGATCCAAAACCTCGCTCAATAACAAACTTTATAGTACCTGGGTCTGTTATAATTACTTAACGGTGAGAAAATCGGGCAAAAAATGTGTATGCTATTATGCATCTAGTCAGTCACAATATATATTATGTATGATATTATTAGATAGCTACCAATTTGTATAAATAAGTTTTATTTATAGAGAGCATAGAATCGAAGTGGCATAGTCACCCCCATCGTCAATTAGATTTTTCCTCAAAGTTGCACGATGAAACTCGCATAATTCTATGAGCAGAGGACAATTAAACAAAAAATGACCAGGTATATGGATTGACTATGCCAGCTTCCATATGAAAAGTTCGACTCCTTACACAAAAGTTGAAAAAAGAAACGGAGTTACATAACAATCAAATTTGGTAAAAGGACTACAATCACAAGTAAATAAAAATTTTAAAATTATTTAGTGCGAAAATAACTATAATAAATGTGCGCCATGTGTGTAGGTATCCATAAAAAATAATAAGGACCATTTCAAATGACAAAACCTAAAAAGGCCAAGTGGACGGAGGGGCGAATTTATTTTTAACCCTCTTACAATTTGGAAGGTCCGACCGAGTATCTCAGTCATAGTCGTAGTATTTAAGCATTTGCACTAGGTAGGTTCTTCCGAGGTTGTCCACAATGGTGGGAATCTGAGTATCAAGTTAGGGCTAGTCATAAGAGCCGAAAAATAATGTGATCTATCCTTTACCGTAAACTTTATTGGGATTCAACAAGACATCGGTCTGTTGATAAGAAGAAAGAGATGTTCTGAGAAAAGATTGAAAAAGCTTAGTATACAGCCGGTATGAATCCAGGATAGACTTCGAAGCTAATAACAAAATGCCCAAAAGGTGCCTTTAATATAATACTCAGTTATGTATAATTTACTTTCAGTTAAATCATAATGCTTTTATTAAGCCCTTTTAGTCAACATTCAGCAGGGAAGTAAGTACATCAAGGGGCAATTTAACTAGATTATACCTGCATTTAGAATAATTTTACCATCCCGAAAGACCCTAACATAGTGATATAATATTAAGTACGTACGTTCATCAATTAAAAGAGCTATTACTGCTCAGAAATAAAGCTTAGAATGAAATCTTTGTGCAATAAAATGGAAAGTGTAAATGTGTCAATACAAAATATACAAATATTATCAAATCTTTTAATATAATAATATACTTAATATAATCTTTTAATATACACAATAAATGCTATAAAAGCATATAAAATATGGTCATGCAAAAGTTCGACTGACAAAATATGGTAATGCGGATAGAAAAGCGAACGGTAAATTATTTTAACCGTGTAGGTACCTACGCTTATTTAATTTTGTGAACGAATTGACCAGATATGTTACATGCTCGTAATAGGGTGCAAATGTGCCTACCGCAAACAAAGATCTATTAATTTGTCGCAGCAAACGGATAAGGTAACTGCCTTTTCAGCTCCTATGAAGCATGACTAATAGGGAAGCGGAGCAAATTGAGGAAGGTCTCAAAGAGTACCTATTATAATATTACGAAATAGGAGAAGCTGTTGTCTAGCAGAACAAAATAACATAGATTTAGATTGATGGATGAATGAAGAAGAAATTGAAGCTGATTGAAAATTTTATGTTTAAAATTGTGGGCGTATTGGTGATTATTGATCATGCCTGAAGATGCAATGGGGTTGATACGTAGTTCATGTATTCGACTTAATTCAATAAAACATTTTTAACAATAAATTCACAAGTATCACATAATTACAAAAATATAATATATCATAGACATTCATTACCACACGATGTCAATTCGTCATATAAATATTTAGGTATGTACAACATTTAGCTGTTGCCTACCTGGAAACTAGGCCCTTATATAGTTTAGGGCACAGCACCTTGCCACTCAAAAATATGGTGGATGTAAGTATAGTATTTTCTCATTTCTGATACTGATAAAATATAAGACTGGTACTTTCCGTTCAGGCTATATTTAAAAATTGGAGTTATTAAACAGACAATGTAATAATTACTTAATTAAAATAGATCTTTTGAAACAACACAGTTGTTACAATTTTATTCGTACTTAATCAGTACCTACCACTTTCTAAATGCTCGCTACATTAATACAAATTAAAACCATAACTAGATAAAAGACACAATTATTTTCAATTTATATTTGAATAAATTCAACCTTTTAAAAATAGTAATATTCCTTTGATAGATTTTCCAACAACAAATATGTTCCGTCCCTTAGCACCTTAATATTAGTTTCTACTACAACATTATTTTACACAATTATATCACATTTAAATTGCACATGCAGAGAACAAAAACCAATGTACAAAAACAGGAATTAAATCCATTATATTAATTTTCAATTCATTCTAATAACGTTCACAAGAGTACATTTTCAGAAAACCTCGTGGTTTTCCGTGTTTAGGTCACCACTATCCACCTGTTCCATTGAAATACTGTGCGTGTTTCGTGTACGGAGCTGCAATGTGATAAGGCGGAGGTTGACCTCGACCGTAAACTGGCTCAGAAATGCTAGGACTATGCCGGTGGTTAACCACACTCGGAGGATTAGATGAAGCTGGTATGGCATCATATAAGTCGTACATATTTTGGCTAGTTGGTGAATGCACGTGACTGTAACTTCCATCATCTGATATCAATGGCGTGGTAGCCATGCGGTAGGGGTTAGTCGTGTTAGTGTGCCCTGTCGGGGAGTATAATTCTGGAGACTGTGATGACACATAAGTAGGACTTGCTGTCACGCCATAAAAATTGGCGTTTGGTGGTTGTGTCTGGTGAAGAGCTGTTGAATACTCATGACTTTCCACTACGCCACCAGAATAAACATTACTATAACCACTTAAATTTGGCATAGTCGTTGAACTAACCACTTGACTAACAGTGTGTAACCTAGGACTTGGCAAATCACGATTCCCGTGTGAGTGATAATTATAGGTATCATAATTTCGCTGACCATAAATCTTATCTTTGGCACGCGTGCAATTGTCGCTATCATATATACTTTCATGGTAATTGTTTTCTGACACAGAGTGGCATATGTGGTCTTTTCTAGCATATATAGGATCAAAAGGAGGAATGTTTTCCATCATAGTTCTGCTATTATATGCAGCTTCACTAAAATGTGGTGATAGAATACTTTCATTAACTGGCTGCCTTTCTTGAGAACTGAGGCTCAACCTTTGTAATCTATTGTGAGAGTCATCTATGCCAGCTCGGTAGTTCACATCATTTGGCAATGGGTAATTTTTATGCTCTATATGTCCTCTGTACACGTTTTGGGGTAAAGCTATGTTTGCTCTATCCATATCTTGTCTAGAACTGTATTTGTCAGTCTGCTTTGAGCCATATTGTCTTTGTGGTAACAGATAATTATCACCACATTCTGCTTTGAAATCACTGTTAGCAGTCCCAGTATTTTCAGGATACAAAGCATGGTCAACACTTTTGTAACTTTTATCTTGTTCATATGAAAGATCCAGAGGTTTATCATATGCATTCTCAGCAGGAAGATTATCGTAAACAGATGTTTTCATGGGATCCTTATTTGTTCCTCCAAAATTACTTTTTCCAGCACCTTCCACTTCCATTTTGTTATCAGATGCAAATCTTTGCTGTAATGTAGGTGTTATTTTGGCAGCTTTAATGTGTACTGCATTTTGCATAGGAGGTGAAACATCTTGTGTGCCATCCTTGTGTATATTCCTGGCATGCTTTGCTAATGCCCTTAATTCTTTTGGGTAAGGTGTTGGGGCTCTCCTCAATTGCCCTGGTTTTTCTGTAACCTTAGGAGCAGCTTTCATGTCAACAAAACTAATATGACGGGCAGAAGAGTTGGCCTCAACATTTTCAGATTTGTCATTGTCCAACTTCATTTCAATAGGGGTTAAAGGCACTTGGGGGAAGAGGAAACAAGTAAGGACTTGTTCATAGGTCTGAGGGTCGACTTCAGAATGCATAGGCACTAAAGGTTTGCTTTGGTTTTCAGACAGCCAGAGGGCTACTAAATTATCACAATTCAACAAGGACTGAGGAAGACAACTTAATGAATTCCTTACTAAGTTTAACACTCTTAAGGAAGTTAAATGGCCTACTTCTGGAGGGACTCTCGTCAATTTATTAGATCGTAGCGATAACACAGACAATTTTGTACAACTCCCTATCTCAGGAGGTATTGATGTCAACATATTATCGTCAATATTAAGATATTTCAGTTTCCTCAGAAGTCCAACAGAAGATGGTATTTTGTCTAAATAGTTGCACATAAGCATTAATTCTTCAAGATTTGCCAACTGTCCTATGCTCTCTGGTAATGAATATAATCTATTATTATCTAATTTTAATGTTGCTAAGTTACACAGCTGCCCAATGCTGTCTGGAAGCTGTGTCAAGATATTTAATGATAATGTAACATCCACCAGTTGAGTGCAATATCCAATCTCAGGAGCAAGTTCTTCTATCATATTATTACTTGCCTCCAAATGTATCAAGTTTTCTAATGGTTTTATAACAGATGTAATGCATGTCAAGCTATTGTTATCTATCCACAGCTCTCTTAGCTTTACAAATCTTCCAATCACTTCAGGAAACTGTTGAAAATCATTTTGTCCTATATCTAATCTCTGTAATTCGGTTGACCGAGACAATGACTTAGGTAAAATCATCAAATAATTGTCTCTTAATTCAAGTATTCTTAAATTCGCTAGCCGTCCAAAGTTTCCTGGAAGATACTCCAAGTATGTGTCATTCAGGTATAGTTCTTGTAATGCAGTAAGATTTGTAATAGCATCTGGTAGTTTTTCCAATGGATTAACACTAAGATCTAAGAACGCCAGATACTTTAGGGCTTTCATATTCTCTGGTATTGATGTCAAAGTATTCCTGCATATATTCAAGTGTTGAAGATTCACTAACGAAGATATGGCTGCAGGAAGCCCTGACACTTCATTATCACTAAGATCCAAGTATTTCAATCCATGGCACATGAATAGTTGGCGCGGGAGTTCCGTCACACGGTTACTCTGGCAGAGCAGAGTTTCAAGCGTTCTTTCGTACACAAACACTTCAGTGGGGAAGTCGACCAGTGACTGATGCGAATAGTCCAACTCCACGACATCTTCGACGCCAGGCCGTACACAACACAGGAAATCGAACGGCATTATGTTGGAACCTATTTCCAACCTCGCATACCACAAATTACACTATTTTTTTTTTACAAAAACGCTTTAAACAATCCGTCCAATTCACTAACATTGTTTGTAGAACTCAAACATTGCGGCGCTTCTTTATAATTAGTCACATTGAGGAGAACTCAGTAAATAGTATAAAATTACTTAATAATGAATCACTCAAACAAAATAATGATAACCTTCCCCGCCCAACCAATCCCAATAGTATTCTCATTTTCTTAATCCGGTCCGTCACTTCTGCTTCTGTCGTTCGTACATTTCATTGATGAATCGTCTTGATGCTTCGTCTATAGGACTATTACAGAAAATTAATATTTACTATTCCCAACACTATAATAGTAGTCTATGCCCAACACCCAAGTCCGATTCCTAATCGACTAAGGGTATGCGCGCACTACGAAAATAAATCGTTGCGAAGAAAATTCGTCTGTAGACAATACTAATATACTAGAGTCCGCGCAATAGTCTGTCTGAAACATAGCTGGATATCTCAAGAACTACTAATGCTATCAATTTGGAATAGTTTTAGATGACGTTTGCCCAAGTTTTTGCAAACAAGAAAGAAATAAAAATATACTACGTATATTTTTTGCAACAAGGCCAGGACCGAAAGGGTTTCTGAAAAATTCGAAGTGAGGCTACTAGATGTGGGGTATCATTGAAAGAGCGCAGTTTGCACTGTATTCTCAAACACTTTTTCTTTTTTTTTTTTAGGTCGCACAGTTTTAAATTTTTGATGAAAAATGTAAAAAAAAAACGTTCCCCCCCCTTATCTCCGAAGTTTGCAAAGAGAAAAATCAGAAATAATTCTATGTGATAGAAGTTTATGGAAAGATTACAGGAAAAATAAAACGAAATCTCTAAATAGCACACTTTTTAGAAATCATCAACAAAAGTTACATTAATTCCACTATCGGTCAAGAGATGGCGCTGACATAAAACTGCAATATTCTACACTGCAGTGCAGTGTTAAAATTCTCTGACGAATATAGGCCTCGCCGATGAAAAAAAAATGAAAAACATGATGGTACGGAACCCTCGGTGCACGAGTCCGACTCGCTCTTGACCGTTTTTTTTTTACTTTTTTCAACATCACGGCGTAACGCTTAAGGTGATTGGGTAGTTGAGGCCGCGAAATCCAAATTTTCTTACGTTTTTTGCAATTTGCAGGTCAGTGTCAGGTTGTATCTTGATCAAAATATGATTCGCGACAATAACAGGTACATATTTAGAGAATTATAATCATTAGAATCATTAATACATCTTTCTAAGTTAGATTTCTACCATTAACACTTTTCCATAAGAGATTGGTGGTTGGTGGTAGAAAATTTGAATTTCGCGGTCTATCACTATCCATTCACCTTGAGTTATTCAATGGAATTTACTTTAAAACATAGAGAATTATCATATCAAAGTTTACTCAAAGTAGTTTTAAATGTAATTCATTTATTTTGTTAAAAAATAAAATGCACATACGTTGTTTTAAGGCTCTTACACACAGGCGCGACGCGACAGTGCGACGCGATTCTGCGATATATATCCATAGAACAATTACTATGGAAACGCGCGCGACACTTCACACAGGGGCGACTTGTAGCGCCGCGACGAGTAGCGCTACACCGTGTAGCCGCGATAACGCGGCGATATTCGCGGCTACATGGTGTCGCGCTACTCGTCGCGCCGCGATTCGCGTCGCGCTTGTGTGAAAGGTGTTGCGGCGCGATAATATCGCAGAATCGCCAGGCGACACGTCGCGCGACAAGTCGCGCCGGTGTGTAAGAGCCTTTATTTCGACGGCACGCACATTATAGCCATCTCTCTTCTTTTGTGTTTCAAAAGTAATTGCATCACTTACGCTCGCTTAGTAGATCAGTCCCTACGTTTTGTTTTCGAGGTAGCGCCTTAAGAGTAAACTAGTCGCGAGCTCGAACTCAATGGTTGTCATGGCCAAAAAGCAATCTGTCTCACCTGGCTTCGTGTCCGACGGAGCTAGTATCTGTGATGAGCAATAGGCTATTTGACTGGTTTCTGATAAACATCTCAAATTATTTAATGGTGTCTAACGAGCCCACAAAAACCTATTACTTCAAATTGCATAATGAATTTCTTTTAAAAAATAGTAAATAAAAATGTACTGTTTAAATAAGCCGCCAAAACGCTATTTTTAACAATATGGCGTCGTGACGTCACGATTCACATAAACAAACGGTGAAACGGTCGAGATACTAGACAAAAGTCATCTGCCGATCGATTCTGTAAAAATCTCACCGTGAAAACTTAGGTGAAGTGAGTTTGTTTTTGCTAAGAATTGACACTATTGACAGCTCACTCCACGCTCACTTCACCTAAGTTTTCACGGTGAGATTTTTACAGAATAGCACCGCTGTTCTGTCAACGATAGACAGAAATTTACTAAATCATGACGTCATCTTAAGTTCAGCCAATCCAGACCGTTTTCGATTACGTGGCGCCAGATTTAAAAAGATGGAAGTTTTTTCGGGATTTTTTTTATAAATAATACATTGTTTTGTAGTAAAATTAATGCAAATCGATTTTAAAAGCGATAATCTATACGAGTGTCAATAATTATGACCTTATTTTTTACATTGTCAAATAGCCTATTAGACGCTGGTCTACACGCACAACATCTGGTTCTCACGCACAGAAACATCGTTCCGAACAGGCGCGTAAAAAAATTCGTAAGTGGTTTGGAAAATCGAGTTTTATGAAAAAAATACTGAATAAATAAATTACAAATAAAGTTAATTGAACTCTTCGATAACTGAGCTTTGTCGATAGACTTGGTTTTGAAGATTTTACAGTTTTTTTAATTACATATTTACACCCAAAGTTACGTTAAAAATAGCAAGAAAAACGAATCTTTGTTGGCTCATAATTTTTTAATGGCTTTTTATTTTACTATTGTTTCCGTACAGTCAAAATTAATAATAAGTCAAAACGATATCATGTTTAACTTTGGATACCTACATAATGTCAAACAGCGGAGTAATACTCTTCCGCCCGAGTATGGAAAAAATATCGACTCCTAACAGTTTAACTACCTTCTAAACAAGTACAGGTAGTAGGGATAATAAGCACCTCCACAAAACTCAACAGAAATAATTATAATTTATTGCACTAAAGACGACAGATAAATAAATTATGATAAATTATGGAAAATAGGCGGAGACGGGTGTTGCCCGGTAGGTAGATCCTCGTGTAGATTTATTTTCCCTGTAGTTTACTTTAGGTAAGTTTATATTTGTATTTTCTTTGCCTGTCTGACTTGGTGGGTTATTAGGCTTCGTTTTCGCACCTGTAAAGAAAACCAAAGTTTAAGTTTCAGCCTCCTATTCTTCATCTTAATGTGAAAAAAATCTCATAACCCACATATACTATGTTCTTATAACTTAAACATATTATTACTTATACCTTTTCCAATTTGGTTGTCTGTTTCGGAAGGTTGTAGATACTTCGGGTCCAGTCCAACTTTAGAAACTCTGTCCTGGACTACAGGACCTGGTGATTCTTCTAAATTTGACGCCCTAGATATAACAAAACAACAACATTATGAACTTTGAGTCTGAGGCGGTAAGTGAGGTGACTCGCATTCCACATACCTATTCATCTAATATTTTTTACCTAGCCACCAAGATATGGTTGACAAGTAAGAAAATTTTTTTGAAGAAATTCAGCAATCTGTCAGTCAGTAACACTCACGATTTCGAAGTTGCATAAAAGTCGATAGATTCTTCAGTTATGCCGTGTGACGATTCAGTATGGTTGTTGTTTCTGGACAGGAAGTATGGCGTCGAACTTGTTGCTGTTTGGATTCCAAGTCTTCTGTTCTGTATTAAGTCAGTGGGTTCCACATTATCCAGCTTTTTATGAAGCCATTGTATTACTGAAACAAATCATTATTTTTATTTCTTTTATACTACCTTAAATAACACTTTATATAAATAAAAATTTAATCCTGTTCGTTGGTAAGAAGCGCATCAATTGAGACCGATTCGTTTATTTTATGTTTTAAAATGTTCGAAATAGTCCGAATAAGGTGTTTATGAATTTGACATTTTGAATTCGAGAAAAACTGAATGTCCTTATTACCTACTATGGGATTTTTGTATTATTAAAATTTTGACAGGCAACGTCTGTCGGGTCAGCTAGTCTACAATAAAAAGATAGGGAAGGTGCCCGCCTCCTTAAAAATACAACATGTTACTGGATGGCAAACAAGCAACCAATGTAGACCCATTGCCATCCCAAAGAGGAACGTATAGACTTAATTCTTACCCATATTATTATTCTTGATAGTTTCATCTCTATCTTTGAGAGCTTTTTCATTGGTTTCATATTTTTCTCTTAAATCTTCGATCTCTTTTTGCATCTTGTCCATACACTGATTGGTGTTACTAAGTCGCTGGTTTAGTTCTTCCGTTTCTCTAGTGTAACGATCTATAACCTTTTCTTGTTCTAACGCTATTGCTGTTCTACATAAAAGCTGGAAATATTAAATAAAAGGTGTGTAAATTTTTTATCTTCCCCAGGACAAGCACATACCAAGATTACATGTGTTTTTAAAACAAAAAACACGGAACAAATTCAAATTTTATTATTTTTCAGAAATGAATACCATTTAAATAAACAATAGGTGATGACAAGTGGAGTGCATAAATTACCTTTTCCTTCATCTCAATAAGGTCAGCATTTTGTTTTGAAATAATTTGATTAGCTTTTAAAAGCTGTTCCGATGTTGATTGAACAGCATCATTATGCCTATTTACAAGAGATTCGCTCAAAGCTAACCGTTCTTCTAAACTTAACTGTGGGAAAAGAAATTTACAAATATGCTTTAGCAGGAAAATGGTAGATGATTATAGTTTCTTATTTTATTTTAAGGAACTTTCGAGCATAGTATCCATGAGAAAGGTATACAAACCTTTTCTTTCTTAGCTATTTGTAAAGAACTGTTTAAATCCTTTATAACATCTGAGTTATCCTTCAATGTCTGTAAACAGAATAAAATCATCAATCAGTGTCAGATCAACATTTTGGTTGTTGCTTTTTTAGGGTTCCGTACCCAAAGGGTAAAAGCGGGACCCTATTACTAAGACTTCGCTGTCTGTCCGTCTGTCTGTCACCAGGCTGTATCTCAAGAACCGTGATAGCTAGACAATTGAAATTTTCACAAATTATGAATTTATGTTGCCGCTATAACAGCAAATACTAAAAACAAAATAAAATAAATATTTATTCCCATACAACAAACTTGTTTTTTTTGGCGTTTTTGCCTTGTGGTACAGAAACCTTCGTGTGCGAGTCCGACTCGCACTTGGCCAGTTTTTTTTTATCATTTTTTTAATACCTTTTCTAAATAAATACATTTGGAATTAATTTGATGATATTGTTTTTCTTTTTCCATTACATCCCTTTCTAATGAAACATTTTTAGCTTTTAGTGTAGCTACTTCAATGTGTGATTTTTGAACTTCTTTCTCTAACATGTTCAAGCACTGGGTTTTTTCACTGAAAATATTAAAAACAGTTTAACACAAAGTAATGCAATGAGATAATTCAAGGGATATTCATTTTTTAATGTGTAAATTATACCTTAATTGATTTTCTAACTGTCCAATGTTATCACGCAACTGCTTACAGTGAGAGCTCAATTCATCCGTTTGTTTGTCTTTCTTATTGAGACTGTCCTGATATGTGGTGAGCTGTGTTTTCATGTTTAGTTCGGCATTTTGCTGCCAGAGCATTTTTTCCTGTAACATTATTTAGTGTAAAGGATTTTATGAGCATCAAAAGTTAATCCAAATAAAGAAAAAATAAATAAGTATAACAAATGAAGGATGATAGTTATTTTGACAAAACCAGTGTACCTGCATCATCTTTTCCTTCTCCTGTTTTAAAGTTTCTCTGAACTCCAATTCATATTTCGACTTTTCGTCTTCCATTCTTGCTAGGGAATGTGTCAGATCATGGATCTTTCTTTCCATATTCATACACTTTTCATTTAATACTGCTTCGTTACTCATGGCTGAGCTTTTATGTGAAGACAAGGTTTTCTGTAATCATTAATATTGTTAAGAGTTCAATATTAATTATAATACTCAATTAAAACAGTTTTACAATAAGTTGTATCAAATTGAATTTGTAAAAAATATTTTTTTTTTTGTCTGCTCTAGACAAAGAGAGGTAGAATGTGAATAGAGGGCCTTTGCCCAACACTGGGATACTATGAGCTAGTAAAAAGTTAAAAATCTTGCTGCAACAGAAATTGATTTGCAGTGGAAGTGGCGAAGCTTTGGGCCAACAAGATCAGAAGGCCAATTCTCGTAATTTAAAATGTTCAAAATCTAGACTCAGTCTCATCTCGGTGACAACCAAATGTCAAAAACTTGTCAAAAATGTAGGGAATAAGAGGTATTTTTGACATACTCAGATCAGACTGAACATTCTTAAAATTACAAGAATTGCAGTTACTTTAAAACTACCTTTAGGTTAATGATTGTATCGGCCATGTGTTGCTTGATGTCTGCGTCTGTAGCCGGTCCAGTCTTTAGTGATAAATGTACAAGCCTTTTGAACTCATTATGCTCTATTACTTCTAAATAATACTGCACTGGGTTTTTCTGTTGCATTATCAGAAACCTGGAAGAAAAGAAGTACAATAGTTTTTTATCAGTTTTCACCTATTTGGGTTGTCGGCCTCTAACTTAAGTATGAATTAAGTACATGGAGCTAATGCTAATCTAGTGCTAATGCACCAGTTATCCCCTATACTGAAACCTGACTAATCTTGTTTACCACTTGACTCACATGTTGTTTGAAGCACATTGCTGTAGCAGCCTCACTAGTTGTGATGGGAAATTGTCAAAATCCACCAGAAGACCTTGTTGCTTTTTTAAATCTTCATAGTCCATACGTGTGATAATAAGCACACATAAAAATGTGGGGTCTTCATCATCCGATAAAGATATTCGCTGAAATGAAATATATAAATTAATAAACTCATTTTGAATTCAATGATTTACTACTTTCTTGATAACATTACATTAGTCTACTTTTTTTATAGACAACATTAATTTGAAAGGTTGAAAATTGAGAAACCAACCAGAGTATCGGTTTCAAAAAGTTTGTCAATTGTTACAGTCACATCTTTCTTGCAGTCTTCGAAACCTCTTTTAAAAGTAATGTAATATTTTTCTTTGTGGTACGTTTTATAAGCCATTATTATTGTAACAACAAATACAACGTAGTCACAATAAAAAACGAATATTTTTGTTTAGAACTTCCAAACAAAACAAAAACTTTCAACAAATGTCAATCAATCTCAAACTGTCACCACACATCGGTCAAAATTTCACAGACAAACATTTTGTAGAGAGGTGAATCTGCACTGTTCCATAAGTTTAGTCGATTTTCGATGATAAGGCTATGAATACATTAGACTTCCAAAAGTAGATATTCTTTTTTACTTTGACAACAACAACCTGCCGGCTGTCAATCATTTGCATTTGTCAAAGTTGTCAAACATCAAAATTCCCGCGCCCTACAACGACGTGTTGAAACTCGTCAGTAAAACGTAAAAGGAATTGTTATTTTGTAATAGTTTTGAATATTTGAGTAAAAAAGAATTTATTGATATTAAAACCAGGCGGCTATTTTATAAGATTAACTGTTACACACACTCTGTTTTCCTAAAATGTGGAATGGTAAGTAGTTAACATTACAAGCACCTAGATAACTAATCCTCAACAGGACGTTCAATCAAACCTTAGTAGCATCATCAAGAGTATAATAACTACCGGTTCCATTTCTAGACTTGTTTCTAAACCATGTTTTAGATCAGTCTGCTGTTGGCGGAGGGTTTTTCAACTCGCCAAACCAATTTGGAAATGTTAACACACCAAATCAGGCTCAAAAACCGGTAAGTACATACATTAGATTACCCTTGTCATTGGTCCTCCATACGTTTATACAGTACTACAACTACATATATCTTGTTACTTCTGTTCAGGGTCGAAGATCATCGCGAACAGCTCCAATAGTGATCAGACAAGCTCTACACAGTGGAGATGATGGTGTAAAGATATGGGGAACAGAGATCCAGATAGTGTCCATTGTGGCTCGCGTGAGGAACATCCGGATGCAGAGCACCAAAATTACTTACACTATACAAGATATCACTGGCAGGATGAGAGCTGTGCTTTGGCTGGACCAGGAGGCAGCTGATGAAGATGTAAGCTATTCTCTAATGACCTTATAAGAAGAAATCTTATTAATTGTACATCTGCACATTAGCAATACTTACTATTATATTATTATTATATTACAATTCTAATAGTATAACAATGATAATTAAGTAGTTGTTATGAATATTCTACCCCATCACAGACCTTCCTTTGTTTGTGCCACTGAACTAACAGATTTTACTACCTATCTTGCAGGATAAAGCCACACCAAAGGTGCAGGTGAATGACTACATACAAGTATATGGCACCGTGAAGGCCAACAAAGGGAAGAAAGTCCTGATGGCATTCAAAATAATGCCAATAACAGATGTTAATGCTATCACATTCCACTACCTTCACTGTATCCAAAATAGGCTTAAAATGGAAGCTGATTCTAAAAAGGTAGTAATCAAAAGTAATTTAAATTAGGCTGAGAATTAGCACTGTTCAAACATCAAAATTCCAACAATCTCCAAAAACATGATACCCTTCATGATTTATGGAATACTCACTTATTACTGTCTAAAAGATACTTCATCCAATATAACAACTGCTAAATTCATTCAAATATGCTGCTCAGTTGAAGTAAATAGTTACTTTTTCTTAATTCTTTGATTATTAATTAATTAATTCATCCTTATTTAATGCATTTTCAGTAAATCCCACAATAAATGATTGTCTTGGACTTCCTAAAGATCTGTACCCAACAATATTTTACTTTTACAGGAAAAGGTTGAAAACAATAACTCCACATTCACTGGCGGTCTACCAGCCAATTCCATGGTTGGTGTGACTGAAACCACTGCATCAGTAAACGGCTTAAACCCGCGGCAAATGATGGTATTTAACTTGATAAGGGCTTCTACCTTGGAGCAGGGTATCAGTAAAGAAGATATGCATGTCTCACTGAAGGACCGCATGTCACAAGCGGAGTTTGAGTAAGTATTGTAACATAGACACATACATACATAACACTCACACCTTTTTAGGCAGAAACTGCAATGATCCTTACATACTCCTTTTGCTTTGTTTACATTAATAATAATAATAATATTCCACAACTATTACACAACAGCGTCTAGTCTCAAGCTAAGCAGAGCTTGTGTTATGAGTACTAGACAACTGATAAACATACTTATATATTTCTAAATACATACATATATAGATAAATTACACCCAGACACAGAACAAATGATCATGCTCATCACACAAACATTTGTCCTGGGTGGGAATCGAACCCACGACATTCATGCATCTGTACCACAGAGTACTTTTTGATAGACTGAAAATCTGTACATAACATAACTTTGTAACATAAGCTTTGTTATTATTTTAACTTATTGGATTTTACTCAACTATAAAGCAGACAAACAACTCAATTTAACTTGCACACATGATTACATCCATTTTTACTAATATTGTAATTCTTGTTTTGACTACAATTTTCAACCCCATTTTCTTTTTCACATGTTTACCTAATGTCTCTTCTATTTACATGATTTTTATATTTCCAGAAATATCTTGGAATGGATGTGTGGTGAAGGTCATATCTACTCAACAATTGATGAAGAGCATTACCGCGCAACTGATGCTTTCTAAGGACTACCAAAATATATTTCATGTGAAACTGGCATTATCATTAAGTTCTCTAATTTTGATAAGTACCACCCCCAAATCATTAAAACTTCTACTCTAATATAAACCATTTTTCGTAAATATTCTGTTTTATTTGTAGTCACCCAGAATTGTTTACCCTACAACTAGCCCTTGAAGCAATTCTTGTCTAATAAATTGTAACAGCATAGAATAGGCTCCTGGAAAATGTTGTTGACGGCTCCCACACAGAATCGATTGCACAGTTTAAATATCTGCAAGCTATTTGTGCATCAGCTAATTAGCTGCTGGTGTGTCCAACCTAATAATAACTAGAAAGCTTACTTTCTAGATTAGTAGTAATAAAACTATTACTTTTTTAAAGAATGCTTGTATTTTATATACAAAATATTAATTATTAACTTACAATCCAATGGATGTTATCTCCCACTCATACTGAGGAAAATAATGTAGGTACATATGATAAAAAAATTACATGGAGTACATTATTATCAAACTAGTAATTAATATAGAGAATTTATCAGTTGTTTTTCTTGTAAAATGTTTTGTGATAGTGTTTTAAAAAAAATAGTTATAATTTTTATGCATAATATAGATAGCCTGTAAACTTTACTGTACTTAAACAAAAAAATATGCTATTATAATTCATCCCGGACAGACTTATTTTTTATATCAGGTTTCTGTCCTGGGTATGTTTGACTGTCTAACTGCACTTCTTTTAATTCTTCCTGTTCTACAAGGAATTCCTTCGCTGTCCATGCCTGGGCTCCATCTTTGAACATGAATATTGCTCTGTCATCATCAACAAGGTATCTGGAACAGAAATATGAATACAATCAATCAGCAATATTTTTATAGCTTATCCAATACTATTGTTTTAATAAAAATCATATGTTTTTGAACATAAAATATTTCATTCCTAATAACATTAATATTTCAGCCATGGGGGATTTGTTGATTGAGATACATAGGACTAACCGTTCCACTTGAATATGGTTACTCCATAGACTAGTCTGCCATATCTTAGTTACTTCCTCAGTTCTTGCCCTGGAGGGCTTGTTTGCTACGGACACAAACATCATGAGAGTCTGTCCTTTCTTAGTTGCTTCCAATACATTTCCTGGATTAGACAAATCCAGCTTGGTGAAATCTATCGACGGCGGCTTCCGAAGGTGTTCCGGCAGTTCATCTTCTGGTAATGGCTCCTCATCCTCTTCCCATTGATCAAAAAGTCTGAAAAAAAAAAGAGTAGGATGTGGTGTTAGTTTTTGTTTTCCGTAAAAAATAAATATGTGTTCATATAACCTAGGACCTGCCCGCTTACAAGGAAATTTTGATAAAATTGGTGGTATTTTTATTAAAATAAAAACACTGGCAACGGATATGAAATTTTAGATGATTTGAATACCTTTCCATGTCAGCATCGGAGAAATCTCTTATATCCTTTTTAGCCCAATCCGGCTTTTTCTCATCTGTAGGCTTTTTAGCTAAACTAATAGTGAAACAAATTAAAAGTATAAAAAATATTGTTCTAGCCATAGTTAGAGAAATCAACACTTTTCGGTTAAAACTATTTATATTATTATTATTTAATATTACAGATTGTAGTCTGTAACAACAGTGCATGAAAGAGAATGATTTTTTTTTGTTTTGAAATAAGGACCACAGACAGATCACTTTGATAAGGACGCCGGACGCTATTTCAGTTCACAGAACCACAGAACACTATTACTCATAGCACAGAACACTATTACTCCTACTAGTCGAACCTAAAGGCGCTATTACATTATCCAATTTTAAGGAATGCTAACTTGGAAATCGGCAGATGTAATCGCAGTTAAAACAGATTGGATCCAATTTAGTGGAAATTGTAGGTCCAATCGCTCTACTTCCTAAATTGGATCCAATCTAGGATAGTGTAATCACGGCGCTACGATTTAGAACGACTAGTCGGGCCGGCGTCCGCGCTTTGAGCTCCGCTAGCAGGAGTAATAGTGTTCTGTGGCTATGAGCAAGGTCATAGACTACTATTATAAACTAGACAAGAATAGACCGCGCGCACGAATGCTACCAAAGAGTATTTTTAGGGTTCCGTACCCAAAGGGTAATGATTTTTTAAGTAATTTTATTTATATTATGTTGAGTTTAGTTTGATATTATAGTTTATGATTTCAAGCGCGGAACCTGTGAAAGGTGGATTTATTATTCTTGAATAAAATAGCAAGAGGTATAACTAAAATAGACAACTAGATTTATGAAACCTAGTGAGATCGACTGTTAGCTTAGGCTGACAAATTCATTCAAATTGTCTTTTTTAGGGTTCCGTACCCAAAGGGTAAAAACGGGACCCTATTACTAAGACTTCGCCGTCTGTCTGTCACCAGGCTGTATCTCAAGAACCGCGATAGCTAGACAGTTGAAATTTTCACAAATTATGTATTTCTGTTGCCGCTATAACAAACTAAAAACGAAATAAAAATAAATATTTAAGGGGGGCTCCCATACAACAAACGTGTTTTTTTCGGCGTTTTTGCCTTGTGGTACGGAACCCTTCGTGTGCGAGTCCGACTCGCACTTGGCCAGTTTTATTAAAAAGATAAGGCATTTCCCCATACATTTCTATTAATTTATTTAAGACTAGCTTCTGCCCGCGACTTCGTCCGCGTGAAATTTCTTGTCCCACCCCGTCGCAACACTTCGGATTCGCTTAGCGTTCATTCTGACTTTTTTTCTTTTTGCTCGGCTCCTAAGGGTCATAGCGTGATATTAAATAGCCTATAGCCTTCCTCAAGAATTGGACTATCAAATTCAAAAAGATTTTTCAAATCTGACCGGTAGTTCCAGAGATTATCGCATTCAAACAAACAAACTCTTCAGCTTTATTATTAGTATATAGATACTCTTCAAAGATCTTATACTTACAATCATCAACAAATATATTTCGAAAAAGATTATTACAGGATTTTAAGTTGATAAAAAACTCTATGGCCCATAACTCCTTAATAGGTACCAACTCTTAACATCTTACACACGTGATAACTTTTAAACGAAATATCCGATTGAGATGAAACAAAAAGTATTTTACTTCTTCATAAATACTCTTGATAATATAATGCTTAATTTCGATAAAGATTAATATTACGATACATATTTAACGTAGTTTTTTTTTCTTCAGACGATTTAATAATTATTTTGAACACAAAATCGGTTATTGTGATTAAACCATGATAGCTAGATATATGTTCTCGAGGACTTTTTTGTAGGTGTTAATGGGCTCTACAAACCCGTAGTACATCATTTTGTTCTATTGTCAATAGTTTTTGCAGCGCACGCAAAAATAGGTTTTCGATTTTACACCTTGTGTTACAAAATAACAATTTTATTACGGATCCCTAATTTTGAAAAAAAAAAATATAGCCTATAGCCTTCCTCGATAAATGGACTACCCAACACTAAAAGAATCATTCAAATCGGACCAGTAGTTCCAGAGATTAGCGCGTTCAAACAAACAAACAAACAAACTCTGCAGCTTTATAATATTATAAGTAATATAAGTAATAAGTATATAAGTAATAAGTATATAAGTATAGACTAGCAGCGCCCCGCGGTTCGTGCCCACACTAGAATGGTCTGGTGCCCACCCTAGGATGTTTGGGGACCTATTCGAAATTCTAAGCTGGATGCTTACATAATATAACATCAAATAAAATCAATCAATTAAATAATCTACCACCAAGACCTACACAAACTTATCATTCCATTTAATTATGATGCATTTTTAATTTAGATCTCGAAAGTGGAAAGTATTTTGTGGGGTATAAGGGTATTCTCCAAATTGACGAAAGTCTTTTAGGAGCAGAATGTTTAATAATGAAAAACGTGCTAAAAGAAAAGGATCGGTCGTGTGTCGTCACTTGCATGGCGGGCTGATATCAGTCGAGGGTGCGGCGAATGTACAAGTATCTCTCGGGGACTCGGGCCCCCGACTTATGGTAGTAGAAGGAACAGTGGGGTTTTAGTCCCGTTGTACCGTATGAGTCCGACATAAACCTCCGTTCATTCCATGAGGATTTCCCAACGAAAAAAAAAAAAAAAGGTTACTGGCCAGGCCCCCCATGGAAATAAGCCCTAGATACGCCAATGGGTTCTAGTTAGCATTCCTTAAAATTGGATAGTGTAATAAGCGCTTAAGCGCTTATAACACTATCCTTTTTTATTATAAAGATAGGGTATTTCCCTATACATTTCTATTAATTTAGTTAAGACTAGCACGCCCCGCGGTTTTACTCGCATAAATGTTGATACCTTGGGAATATGGGGATAAAAGCATTCGTGCGCGCGGTCTACACCTCCACTTTGCTCAAAGCGCGGACGCCGACTGACTAGTCGTAGTACTTAATGCAGGTACCTTATTCAGTGAAAGACTTATAAAATGGTAAATAATATAATAGTATGAAAGTCGTAAAGAGTAGGAACAAGAATGACAAGACAAAATACTTGACAGCTTTTACTTCACAATGTTTTTTCTTCATCTATGTATTATGTCACTGCAGCTGTAGCATGCCAAAGGTACTGCGGTAGTAGTCGTTCTAAATCGTAGCGCCGTGATTACACTATCCTAGATCGTAAACAATTTAGGAAGTAGAGCGATCGGACCTCCAATTTCGACTAAATTGGATCCAATCTGGGGGCTTACCATCACCTCTTAAAGCAGGGCAGAAGTTGAACTGCACTACTTTTTTGTACTAAGACGTCATACAAAAAAGTAGTGCAGTTCAACTTCTGCCCTGCTTTAAGAGGTGATGGTAAGTCCCCTGATGAAATTCTCAGTTATCATCAAAGTTCGGTGGACAACCAAAGCCTGTTAGTCACTGACCATGAAAAAGATAGCCAATAGCCCTGCTGTTCTAACTGCGATTACAACTGCCGATTCTAGTTAGCATTCCTTAAAATTGGATAGTGTAATAAGCGCTTTAGCTGTTACTTTTTCGAATCACTTACGTGTTGTGTCGTCTGTATGTTATCTGTGTCCATTGTGTCCAATTTCTTCGTTCATTCAATTCAATGTGACAGCTTCGCTTCGTGTTTCAAAAATATTCACGTCACGGACGTTGTGTTGTCATCACGGGTGCTCGAGTCATACGTAACGTCAAATCATGATTTGAGTTCCTAATTATTTTTATCTTCTACAGTATTTTATATTTAATTTATATTATATTCAGTTTAATTTAATTAGTCTATAGAAGTTTAATTATAAATTTAGGAGTTTAATTGACAAGCTACTCCGAAAAGTCAAAATTTCGGCATTCAAAGTTTATGTTCTTGAAAGTGATAGTTGGCTGTAGCTCATACTGCACAGGTGATCTTAGTAGTGTATCAGTAGCGTTAGCAACATGGACCAGAGTGGTATAACCCCGAACACTTCGAACCAGCAGCTTGTTATAAACAGTGATAATGAATCGGCGACCGCGCTGCTGCAGGAGAAGCAAAGCAGGAGGAGAGAAAATCTGAGTGAAGTAACTTTCGTGGAATACATGACTGTCGGCATACTGTGCTTCGTCAACCTCATCAACTACATGGACAGATTCACCCTGGCTGGTAAGTTGATGAACTTATTTGAACTACTACTTTCTATTACTTTCATCTGTTGACTGGAACAAATCGTATTTGATATGATTTTCGAGCTGGCGATGTTTAAAACAATTTATTCCGTATCCAGGATACCCCAATTAGAACCTAATGTCCAACATTTTCTACTAACAATATGAAGCAGTAAGTAATTTATTAACAACAAGTTATCAGTTGCTTGACAAAATAATTATTTGTCAAAAGGTAGAATTGTGTAAGATAATAGGATTTATATTTCATTTATCCATGAATCAACTGCCTAGCCTTTTCCCAACCATATTGGAGTCGGCTTCCAGTATAACCGGATCCATGAATAAATTCTTTATTTATTCTATCATAGTTATTGGAGAAAAAATTCTTATAGCTCTAGCTAGTACCAAGCACAAAGTTAATTTCTCAGTTCATTGAGTACACAATAGTTATGTAATCATCTTTGACAACAATTTATGAAAGTGTAACACATATCTAAATGGCAAATTTCACACTTATGACCTCTCAAAATGTGTATAGTCTGTCAGATTTAACTAAAAAAGTATAGTAAAACAATACTGTAATAACTCATGACTCATGAGGCAGTTATATCAACATCAACATAATATTTTTTTAAGATCAGCCATTAGATTCAACATTAGATTTACTGATTACTGAATGTAGTAACTACTTTAGTCCTCTGGGTTGAGAAGGGTCTGAAAAGCCTGCTTAATCTAAAACAAATATAATATTCCTACGAATGAAAATTAAATATTGAGTTATTTGGCTGAAACTGGGGTCTTACAAGGTTTAGCATGATATTTTTTTAATAACCATAACCATAATCAGCCTATAATGTTCCCACTGCTGGGACACAGGCCTCCTCTCGGTGAGAGGGAGTGGGCCGTAATCCACCACGCGGGCCCAGTGCGGATTGGCAGATGTCACATGTCTTCGAATTTTTGGTTCTAGGACATGCCGGTTTCCTCAAGATGTTTTCCTTCACCGTTTTGAGAGCAGTGGTGATGAAATAATTTACACAAAGTAAAGCGCCTGTCTGGGTTCGAACCTACGACCTACAACTCGTAAGTCGCGGCCGTTACCACTTGGCCACCACTGCTCTCATCATCTCATTTTTTTAATAGTCTCCTAGTAAAAAAATATAATTTTTTCATTGATTGTAGTACATCAAAATTATAAGAATTCAAAGAAAAAACCCATCTTACTAATATTATAAATTATAGAAAAGTTAATCCATTTTTATACATTGTGTAGCTTGGCACCTATATCTTAGTAATAAACCTACTTTTATACAGAGTACAAAATACAGCACTGTTTATGGGGCTGTTTAGTGTCCAGCAACACAATAAAAAAAAAAACTCCACCATTTTAGCCTACTGAACATATTGTACTTCCCAATTATCAAGACAATGAATGAAAGTAAATATTTAAGCAAGTTGAGTGTACTTGACCCTAATTTCTATTCAAATATTTTGATTGTCCAACCACCAAGTCTTAATTACCTATTTTTATACATTTGATTGTAAGTACCTTTCCGACTATTATTTCTCGTTACAATCAAGTTCCGCATTATGTTAAGTCTATATCTTATTGGAAAATACGCGCTTTGACGTGGAGTTGCGGAAACCAGCCCGTATTACCAATATCTTATTGGAAGACATACAATGTATTAAGAATAGCTGTAGGTAGATATAAATAACTTGTTTGTTTTATTACTCAGGCCTGAGTGACATTAGATATGCGCGTCAACGTGTTGGATCCATATCTTTGACGAGCGGAACACGCCACTAATCTTCCTAATTAACAATAATATCGGGTGTACAGCACCAATTAAATCACGTAAAGACATTGTGTGAAGATAACCCAAGGCTTTCGGCGCCATGTTTGTTTTAAAATCATTATAAAGTAGTTAATACAAACAAAACACACAATAAAATTGAAAACAGAAACCAATACCTAGGTACTGCTCCGCTTAATTTTCGGACTTCGGGTAAATAAATTAACCCTTCCTCTGCCGTAGTCGGGTAAAAACAAGTACCTAAATCGTATTCTACATTTTTTACGAATTGAAATAGGTTTTGTAAAATGTTCCAAGCAACTACATATCTATGTGCAGTACCTACGACCGGAAACGACGAAATTATATGGGTTCCTTCCTATAGATAGCTGTCGACGAAACCCTAAAATAGTGCAGTATGACTACATTTAAATAATAAGGGGCCTTACTTATGATGCAGTACTGATTCCTATGAATTGTATAGCAACGTAAAGATACATTAATTCAATAACCACGTCGCAGACCATTATTTGAATAAGTAACTCCAAATTAAAAAGAAACGAATCCCTAACTCGAGACATAAGAACGAATACTCTTAATGGTAAATGGTAACTATGGATTCATTTCGAATGATTCATAGAGGTAGGTACACTAATTATAGTCACCTAATCATAATCGCTTCCATCTGTGACTCTTGTCTGATTTAGTCATCATCTACCTATATCATAAATATCTCATGTCTATGTTAAACGGTTACGTCACGGGTATTTTCTAGTCGAGGGCTTTGTTTAACCATAGGCTAATTTAATGTTATCTTATCTGCATGAATGCCAAAGCTCCGTCTGTCTCTGTAGTTAAAATATTCCGTGATTAAATAACCATTCTTATTTCAGTTAAAGAAAGCTTGTGCGTATTAATTAATACGATAAATAAGGTAACGGTTAGTGGAAAACAGTACCTGTAACCGCGATAAATATGCCATGTTTTATGTTGAGTTTATTACATTTCTACGAATGGACTAAGCAGTAAGACCTACTTATTATATTTTTTTAATATGCTGTCTGTCTGATGCCAACTTAAAAAATAACAAAACAAACCCAGAGTCACAAATCGCCTCCTCTCGTCTTTTTTTGGAATCGTACCTACACGATGTCGTATGATTGTCGAGCTATATTGATGGTGTATCCACTCAAGCGCTATCTATAACTGATTCGCTTGTACAAAAAGGACAAAAAGTAGCCTATGTCTTTCCGCAGGATGTCATCGATCCCCTTGCCAAATTTCATCGAAATCCGTTCAGTGGTTTGAGCGTGAAAAGGATATAATTATGTATTGGATTTATGGGTTTTAATATTCTTTGTTTTTTTTTCTAAAATACATAGTAAGTTACTCCTTGTAACAACTGTCATTTAAAGTCTCGTTAAAATTGGTCCAGCCATTTTGGAGATTATTCGGAACAAACAGACAGACAGCCAAAAAATTCAATAAATGTTTTTTGTTTAACTTCCGTAAGTACCTTTAAACTTTCATTGCATTAAGTAAAAATTTGTTATTTTGACATTACAAACAGACACTTCGATAAGTATACGTATAATATAAGCAATCACTTCAGATGTAAGTACATTATAAGTTTTTAATTCCTTATAAATTTCATAACAATCGTCACGCCACACCTCTTGTCTTCAATTGGCTTATTTCCACGAAGGTTAACTTTGCAGTCATTTGCTTTTGATAGGTACTCGTTCATGGTTTTTTTTCCCTTGGTTTTAAATATCTTAGACATGACACTCAAAAGCCAACCTAAAATACAAGATGGATAGGGTAACAAACAACCAACAAGGCGCAATTCACAAGAGAAAAAACAATAACTATAAATGCCGTAGTCATCACCAGTCACGTTACATCACCAAGCTTTTTGTGGGTTAATCTTTTTATGTTGAAATAAAACTACATCTTCCTGCGTCAAAAGCGGGCTTTAAAATAGATTAGTTAATAATCCTTTTTATCTTGGTCGCACTTTACTGTCGCTACTTAAAATTCCTGGAGGAATCCTGTTACGAAATATATTCAGAAACCTGCCTACGTAATGTTTACATTTCGAGCTAAGCCACGAACAATGTCATTGACTTTTTAAGTTTCAAAACCACCCAGGACCTCTAAAAGCACACAAAGAATGGAATGTTTCGTGGGCAGTAGGAGGGTTTTAAACGGAACGTGCCGTGTGGACAGGTTGAATTTGTTACGGAATTGTTAATGTGGCTCCCATAAGTCCCATAGAAAATTAAAAACAATCTATGGTGGGTCCAAAAGGAACCGATGTATTACCACGAGTAGTCACTGCCACTCCGAACATGGTCAGATAAGGTAATCGTGTTTTGGGAAGACTCCGCAAGCCGGCTTCTCTTTTATAATTCCATAATGAATTCAAATACACGATTTCACGTTAATCAATGCGATAAAAGTGTGTATGTCAATAAATTTCTATGAATGAATGGTGAACGCCTAGGGTGTGTCCATGTCACGTAATCAGAGAACTAATCTCCAGTGTCTACTCACGTGCGTGGGTTCTCCTGTCATTCTTCAACGACTATAATGTCGCCCTTTAAATATGGAACAGGCGTTATAAGTCGATTGTTTGTGGAATTAGGACTGGTATTCGTTTGAACATACTTGTGTTCTATACACTCTTCGTGGGTATGTAAATCTGTTTATTTTGTAAATGTAGACCGTAAGAAAAAGTGGATGTAATACTTTTCATTCCCGGACAATTCATAAAAAAATATGAATAAGTGTAGACTCCCTCTAGGGAGTAGTAACAGTAAGTTCATGGGTGTGTAAACACCATAAGCAATATTCTTTTTATATGACGCGATTACTGGAGGGGCGTAGGAGGGTTGATTTCCCCAGAGTTCAATCCACAAGTTACCACCGCAATAACACGCCAAAAATGTTGTTATCTTGATTAAAATCTAAAGTAATCGTGAGGTTCAATTTGTCGAAGACATCGCACAATGATAAAATGATGATTGCTGAGGAAGATAAACATAAAGCAGGTGTTCAGTTTTAGGTAGAATTTTTATAAAACGTTTTTACCTAGGTACCTACCTACTCGATTTATAACGATACGGTTGCCATTAAAGAAAGATAAGTACTATACCTAATAATCAAGGGCCACAAATGAGTCACACATACGCAGCCCATTCATCATCATCATCATCTGCCTAGCCTTTTCCCAACTATGTTGGGGTCGGCTTCCAGTCTAACCGGATGCAGCTGAATACCAGTATTTTAGATGGAGCAGACGCAGCCCATTACGGATACTAATAGGAAAACTCAGGAACAGGATTGAGTAACTTTAAAAAAATGTCGTTATCTTAATAATTTATTAATGAAGTAGGTATAATTAGTCCCAAGTAGCAAAATGTGGCCCTATAATTATCCTAGGAGCACGTATTTTTTAATCCTATAGATATCCTGTAAACGTTTATAGAGCCGTATTTGGGCGCAGTTTATAGGACTATTACGCCCTATAGTCGCTTTGTTATAATCCGGTAAAGTGCTATTTGATTTTATAATTACCTTATTAAGTGCTTTAACAAAATATAGTTGTCCTATAAAAATCCGGTAAATGCATCTAAAAAGCGATTCGGTCCTCTTATGATCTGGCGCGTGTCGCTACTAGAGTAATTGATCCTACAGTGATCAGCGTAATACCATTAGTAGATTCATTCAGTCGATCATTCCTTCTTTTTTCGTTAATTTATTGTACTGTGCTGGTGCGTGACATTGAATACTTTTTTATTTTCAAAAGGTAAGTTAAGGCGACATTAAATGACAGCGACCTCGAGCGAGTGGGAGGAGCGAGCGTCACGCCCCGCGACCCCGCACCTGCAGGGGTGCGGGGTCGCGGGGCGTGACGCCGCACGTAACCATACGTTTCAGATGGTGAGGATAATCCTGTCTGATTTTTGATCACCATCCATATTTATTTCAATGTAGTGTTAATAAAAATAAGGTAATATTTTGATATTATATTAAGATTGTAATAATATTATTTTATTACTAATATTATGCATTGAATAAGTTGGTTTATTTAAGGTCTATCTATTCATACACGAAATCTCATAAGGTGTCATTGTACTCATAATTACGAACTACTTTTACTATGGATTCAAACCTGAAATCGCGAAAAAAAAACAGCTGTTCCCTACATTTTGACGAGTTATGAGAACATAAATGTCGGGAACAGCTGATTTTTTTTTCACGATTTCAGGGTTTGTGCTAAAAGTTATTTCGTGTATGAATAGATACCTTATACGCCCACTTGAATTTTTCAAGTGGGCGTGGATGGCCAAATCCGAAACTATGAGGAATAGCGAAAAGTACTCAAAGGAGTCGCGGGCTCGATTTTGATGAAAAATAAAACTGCATCAATGGATTTTTGAAAAATCAATATCTCTAGCCAGGAATCGAACCGGTTGATTTTGATTAAAATAATACACACTGTATTATTACCAGTGATCGGAAAAAGGTGAGCTAAAATACCTAAAGTTCGAAAAAGAACAGAGTCAAAGTGGAGACGCCTTACGACAAAATATTTTTTGGGACTAATGTCCCGGGTTTCAACACATTACTTAATTACAACTAAAATTAATAAAGTAAAACAACTATCGAATTCATTTCCTGTTTTTGTTTTGAATATTAACGACAGGATTGCGAGTAGGTAAGGTACAACATTTGAGCACGTACTAAAATATAAAACAACTGTTTGAATAAAATTCCATAAATAATTGTTGAATCAAATAAAAAATAATTAAATTCAAATATCTCGAAAACGGTGCGTCCTAGGCAAAAAATAACCAAAATTTAACCCCCCCTGTGTAACCCCCGTGCAAGCAGTATCCCAACATGAATTAAGAAAAAAAAAAATTTCGACCGACAAAAAATTTGAAAAAATATTTCGCGGGTTTTTTACATCACTAGTCCTCATGGTTTTCGACTAGAGCAACAATAATATTATTATTATTATTCACCTATTAAAATATATTTCAATTTCAATAAAACTTGTTTTTTTCCACTTTTCAAATCATTAACCGAAACATTCGAAAGAATCCTGTTTCTTTCCAAAGGATTTCTTCTGTTAATTTTTCTATGTGACATGCGAAAAAAACGGAAAAAACACAATTTGTTTTTTTTTTCGTGGAAAAAAACAAATTGTTATTTTCGGCATTTTCAACGCTAATCACAAAGTGTCTCTTGGTTGTTTGTATTGTCTTGGCTATTGTCTTCCACCATCATTGCTCGTTTTTTGCTTTGCTTTTTAGGGTTCCGTACCCAAAGGGTAAAACCGACCCTATTACTAAGACTTCGCTGTCCGTCCGTCCGTCCGTCCGTCTGTCTGTCACCAGGCTGTATCTCAAGATCCGCGGTAGCTAGACAGTTGAAATTTTCACAAATTATGTATTTCTGTTGCCGCTATAACAACAAATACTAAAAACAAAATAAAATAAATATTTAAGGGGGGCTCCCATACAACAAACGTGTTTTTTTCTTCGTTTTTGCCTTGTGGTACGGAACCCTTCGTGTGCGAGTCCGACTCGCACTTGGCCAGTTTTTTTTTATTCTCTTTAACCTCTTCCGTTTTTCTTTTGCGTCCCTGTATAGTAACTATGTAAGAGGGGTCCCTTATTGCCATGTCCCTTGTATGTCTTGGATCGACCAGTTCCGGAAGCAAGCAATCTGTGTAGAATTTAACCAATTTATTTTTCATTTTAGTGTCCCAAAATATATGTCATCCTTGAAAATAATTTCTATTTTCACAGGAAATTTTTCCTGCGGAGTTGCCTTTTTCTCGTGTTCTCTACAGCCAGAGCTACAAAATAAATGGATTTTTAGGCATCTGCATGGAAGTATAGGAGAAAGTAGGAAGATAGTTGTGCACGACATACCGACATAGATACTGTAAGTCTACAGACGTAAAAGTTACATCTCCGCAGTCGAAGTCGTACTCACGCCCCGAACGCGCACGTTACGCGTTTACGTCATCTAAACTGTCCCGGAACATTTTTTTCGACGGGCCGCGGGGCGCCGCGCCCTCGCACAGTGGTTCGAAATCGACGCCTAGTGGACATTGAAAATCAAAATGGCTCTAGGCGAGAAATAAAAATTGGTACAGCTTTATTTTAGTAATATTTATAATATTTAGTAATATGAAAGCCACAGACAGCACCATCTCCGAAAAAAAAAATTTTTTTTTTTTTTGTATTAAGAAAAACACAAAAGTCGTTTTTTCTCACAGCTTAAAAAAACTTAAAGCCTGCGGCATACATGGGGTGTAGTCCTACATGAGGCGATCCCGAAATGCTATAACACGCACACCCATGCGCGCCGCTTCACTCACAGCAGAGTGTTGAATTTGGTGAGGTGTGATCTTGAAAATATACAAAGTAATTGACTTTAGTATGCTAATTTTATAAATTATAATGAGAAATAATGGAATATACTATATAAAAATACAAAAAAAAAAAAAACTCAAATAGATACCTCTATCTTTGGGAAAGGTACACATACCAACTGGAAAAGATAATTACATAGTAATGATTGTTTCTTGTAAGCTATTCGTAATCTCACGATTCGTAGTATCAATCGACTCTGTTACTGATACTGTTGAACCTTCAACCTCAAATGCTAGTGGTATAAATGAAGGTGCATTCACGTCCAAAGCAACTACATGTACTGTTAGCACTACAACACTGAAAAGGAGCCCAAGAAAACCTTTCTCAGAATTATGCCAAAAACAGAAGAATAGAAGAACTTTTAACGCACGACCCTCAGGAACTTGCATATGCTGCTGCAGCGAGCTGTAGTGAGGAGAATGAGGACGTGGAAGACTTAATAAAATATATTACTGAGCATCCTGAACAAGCAGCAGAGATCAAGAATTTTTTGAATGGCAAGGCAACTACTAACAAGTATACAGCAGAAGGAGCGTTGGGTATATGGATTTCTTTGAAATTGTCGAAGTGGCAGTATCTAACTTTAAGGGAAACTGCGAAAGAACGTGGAGTAGATTTGTACCCAACATATTATTCAGTTTTAAAAGCCAAGAAGGCATGCTATCCTCCTGAGAGCGATATTGAAGTGACCGAACGAGGAGTTAAAGTAAAACTTCAAGCTATTTTGGACATCACTGTCACTCGACTTGCCAAAACATTAAACTTGGACCATTTGCAAGATAAAGAACTCATCTTAATCTGCAAATGGGACTTCGATGGTGCGTCAAATCAAAGCAACTACAAGCAATGCATGAATGCAGATGAAGACGACTCTAGTGTTTTTATGTGCTGTTTTGTGCCCTTGCAATTGATGTGTGGTGACGATTAGGTCTGGGAAAACCCAAAACCTTCTTCTACAATGCTTTGTAGACCAATTTATTTCAAGTTTGTCAGCGAAAATAAGTTGGACATGAAGGAGTAAATGGGTTTGATCGATGCTGAAATTAAAGCATTGAAGCCATTTATCATTGAAAATAATATGCAAGTTAAACATTCAATATTTAATGACCACGATAGATGGCAAAATAACGTCTCACCTGTCACAAACCTCTATGCAAACATGTGACATCTGTAAAGCTGTACCAAGTGAAATGAATGATTTGGAGAAGATTCACAAGTAAGTTGAATGTTGGAAATCTACGTTAAAATTATATTTTTTTTTTATTTAATTGAAAAACACTTTTAACCTTTTTATTCATATTTTAGGAAATCTGTATCATCTGATATTTACAAGTACGGTTTGTCGACTTTGCATGCATGGATCAGATCCATGGAATGCCTGCTGCATATCGCTTACCGATTAGATTTTAAAAAATTGGCAAGCCAGAGATGAAGCTAGTAAAGCAGCTTTGAAAAGTCGCAAACAGACGATACAGCGTAAATTTCGAGAGGAAATGGGACTCCTAGTGGATATCGTAAAACAAGGTTAGTTGATTTATTTATTTTGTATAATATCAAAGGGTTTATAAATTAGTGTAATATTATAAAACTTATCTAATAATGTTCTCATATCAATATTTTTTTTTATATAAAGGTACTGGAACCACGAATGATGGCAACACGGCTAGAAGATTTTTCCAGTGTCCTGAGAAGACTGCAAATATCACTGGATTGAGTCAGGAGCTGCTCCAAAAATTCGCAACTATTCTCCGTGTTGTATCATCAGCAGGACAGTCTATTAATATTGATTTGTTTGCCAATTATCTCGACGAAACTGCGCAGCTGTATGTGGAACTGTATGGCTGGTATTTCATGCCTTCCAGTATCCACAAACTTCTGCTACATGGAGCCGAAATAATAAAACATTTCAACATTTTGCCTATAGGAAAGCTATCAGAAGAGGCATCTGAAGCCCGAAACAAAGATTTTAGAAAACTCAGGGAACATCATACGCGGAAATTTTGTCGCAGAGCGACAAACCTAGACATCTTTAATGGTTTCCTCGTGTCCTCAGACCCATATTTGTCAAGCATTCGACCTAAACTGACAAATAAAAGTAGAAATGATTTAACTGAAGAAATGATGTCTCTTCTTTTAATTGACCCGGATACCATGGATAAGGAAAACATTGAATTTGTTGAGGTGCCAAGTGTGATGGATTCTGATTTTGAATTCTTTGATAGCGATGACGAAACTCAGTAGACTAGATTTTAATTTTTGATGTTTTTGTGCAAATTTTATATTTTTTCTCAATTATACAATTGCCTATTCTTAGTATTTTTCTGTATCTATTAGTTATAAGTTCTTGTACTATTTTTTTTAATGTAAATTATGAAATCAAACTTTGTATCTACTAACAACGAATTAAATTATCATAAGAAATATTGCAAAATCTATTTATATTGTAAATGAGTATCTATTTGAGAGTTTTTTATTTTTATTTTTACATAGTATATATATTTCTCATTATAATTAATAAAATTAGCATACTGAAGTCAATAACTTTGTATATTTTCAAGATCACACCTAAATCAACGTAAAAATCACTTACTGAATTTCTCGAAATTCAACACTCTGCTGTGAGTGAAGCGGCGCGCATGGGTGTGCGTGTTATAGCATTTCGGGATCGCCTCATGTAGGACTACACCCCATGTATGCCGCAGGCTTTAAGTTTTATTAAGCTGTGAGAAAAAACGACTTTTGTGTTTTTCTTCAGACAAAAAAAAAAAAAAAAATTTTTTTCGGAGATGGTGCTGTCTGTGGCTTTCATATTACTAAATATTATAAATATTACTGAAATAAAGCTGTACCAATTTTTATTTCTTGCCTAAAGCCATTTTGATTTTCAATGTCCACTAGGCTTTGATTTCGAACCACTGTGCGTCGCCACTTAGAGACTTTGATTTTTTTCAATAATTTATTGTTTATTTTTACTGTTTGTTTATATTACGACAGTAAAAACATTTAATAATATTATTTCAAAATCGAAAGCGATGACCCTATTTTTTATTTACCAAAAAAAAAACTTTTTTACAAAAAAAAACAACCGACTTCCAAAAAACACTACAAAGTGAAAAATAACTTTAATTTCGGAAGTCGGTGGCAAAAAAGCTAAAATACAGATCCAAAGACACCGACTTCCAAAATTAAAGTTATTTTTGTATGTGTGTATAAGTCGATGTTTTTTTTTGTAAAAAAGTTTTTATTTTTCACTTTTTAGTGGGTCAGTTTGTAATTTATCTAAGTTACAATAGCCTAATGTCAACTGCTCATCACCTTTTACAAAATATTGCTTTTCCCGATGTAGGGTCGTTAATTGTTGAGGAGTTCTCCTAGTAAGAACCAGGAGAACTGGAGCTGATTGAGAAGTCACCATCAGCTCCACTTCACCATACGCATTGTGACGAGGATAAATCGTTTAGCAACCATATTAAAGTAATCGAATCGCAACCCGTGAAATATTTGTCATTGAGTAGTTCCGATGCATGGCCATCTGTGGTCTTCATCATCAGCTCCACTTTACCAAAAGATGATTTCCGAGAGCAAATGCTCAAGTTACTTTAAACAATACCCAAATCGCTATAGCTTTGCCTATAAAATTTGAGGGTTTCCCTCGATTACCATGGGATCCTCTCATCAGATTCCAACTTGATGATAATGGGACCACCTCGAGAGTATACCCTTTCGAACAAAAAAAGAATTTTGAAAATCGGTCCACAATTGGCGGAGTAATCGCGTAACAAACACACAAAAAAAAAAAACATACCGTCGAATTGAGAACCTCCTCCTTTTTTGAAGTCGGTTAAAAAATACCCAAATAGCTATAGGTGTGCCTATAAAATTTGAAGGTTTCCCTTGATTTCCATAGGATTCCCTCATCAGATTCCGAGTTGGTGACAATGGGACCACGTCGAGACCATACCCTTTCAAACAACAAAAGAATTTTGAAAATCGGTCCACAATTGGCGGAGTAATCGCGTAACAAACACACAAAAAAAAAAACATACCGTCGAATTGAGAACCTCCTCCTTTTTTGAAGTCGGTTAAAAATAGCCCCATTCATACTGAATCGAATGACATAATAATACATACCATTGTTCTTCCAAAGTTATGATCAACAATAACAATAACATCACGCGAATATCGAATTGCGTATGCGTCATCGCGGTCATTTATTTTTTTAAAGATTTTCAAATACAGATAACTTATTTCGTAATGCCGATACAACCACACGGTCTTTGGTACAAATGTACAGACGCCAGCACATCAAGCTACACGAAACTGTCAAATTTTCCCAATCAATTTTGAACCTTATGCTATAGCGATAAAGTTGAAAATCTTTTAAAGAAATTTGACAGATTGTAGTAGCATGATGTGCTGGCGTCTGTACTACATCTAACCACCCTACTAAAGAACCTGGAACGCGAAGCAATACTCCCATAGACAAAATTACTAAAAATAAAACGTCCGAAAGTGCGCCTGGACATTCTGTGGTTTTCGTTCGATCTCGATTTTGGCGGCCGGACAGTTTAGGATTTTCGGGAGCTGTCTATTTTCGGCAATGTAGGCGTGAGTGGTTATCAAGAATAATTATTACAACTATGTCAATATTAGCATTCAAGTATTTTTTGAAACTCTGATCCGGACTGTCCCTACAAGAATGCGGTATGGATATACTACATTACAATAATTACTTACGTTACTTACCTCAATAATCAATTTTTTGACAATATAAGGCGTTTCTTTTTTAGTAATTTGGCCTTACCAGACATTTTCAGCACGAAACTCAAAAGCGAATAAAATTATTTTCTTATTGCTCCGAGCGTTAGCGTCTACCCGTGACAGTGGTCAGCGATGCACTGCCGCCCGTCGCCCGGCAGAGTCCCCGCGTCAACGCGTACCAAGTTTATTCGAAAAACGAACCCTAGTTGAATTATCAAACACAAAACAAATAAAAACCGTAGACTAAAATTTAGGAAATAAAATTATCTTTTAGATGGTGAAAGTTTTATGAAAATACACCCGATAGTCTTTGCGTGATTGTCGTTTTTTTGTCCGCGGTAGACATTACTTTACAAATTAATTACACTATGTTAAAAAAATATAATTGCAAATATTCACAGATCAAATTACGAAGACAATTGTCTAGTATAACATATTTTATTTTCAAAGAAATCAGGCCAGTCGTTTAGACGTGATGATGAATTTAAAATCATTAGAAATTGTGTATCTGCGCCTTAAGTCACATTCTAATAATGCCTGTCATTATAAAAAGTAACATAATTTGCCGTGTAACTGTTTTGTAAGGAGTGCCTACTCAACTTGCGAAAATAATTTTATTGATGAAGTGTTAGATGATAATAAACATATCTTCATGCGCCTTCAAAATTTAACATTTTCATTATTTGTTAATTAATAAATACCTATCCGACTTATGGTCGAAACTGGCGAAAATGGCACGTCCATTACGTTGCATTTATCAGAACCTTTATATGACTTTTTAATCAAAGTTAAGACGCTTACATGACATACCTACGCCACCATATTTAAGTTTTAGGGTTCTGTGGGTAATGTGAGTTAAACCATACGGTAATGAGCAAATCTTGTAAGTTGTTGCAAATTCGATAACCGCCACTACGCTTAAATCGTCTCCATTTATTTAAATCCATATTTATATTGTTCCAGCTTTCTCTAACGAATCACAAGATGGCCAATTACTCTAATAATAGCAAATGTAGAACACATTTAAGTAGAATCTTACTTTAAAAATCACAGGCTATGCTAGCTTGGTGCTAAAAATCCGTTAAGGGTCACGACTAAGATAAATTTGTTCTATAATATCTTTACCTCTAGCAGCTATATCTGTGGCATTTATAGGAAGTGCATGTCTTATAGAAGTATGAAACAAGACGTTAACAAGATAAAACGATCTTACTAAATGCGATTATCGGATCAAAAGTCACACTTTGCTAATTACTTCTATAACTTGCACTTATAAGACTGAACCTGACTGACCGCTCTAGTAAGAGTCGTGTAAAATAATCCTATTAACATTTATAAAACTAAATGATAGGCTCGAAAGTACTTGTAGTGCAAATTATCTTCGAAGATGCTTTAGCAGGATCAGTGGCCTGAGTTAATGCGTCTACTAGATTTCTATAAGACGTGTAATCTTATAAGTCAATTGCTATAGGAGAATTTTGCTACTTGGGAGTGAGTCTCGTGACGACTGGCAATGAAGATAACAATCACTTGTCGTTGTAGGCGTATTGTTTGCTTAATTTTTTACCGTTTAATTAACTCATTCATACCGTTCTCTATTTGCGCATTACTAACATAATTATTTGACAAAAGGTCATCATCGTTATCATCTACGAATCATTGATTACTCAAAAATTTGTCAGACTCTGCATTTTTTACTGTTATTGCCCACTTGTGAATTTGTGATAAATGATTAACATTATTGGACGTCAGACAGTTTGTCTGGTAGGTAAACGACCCTGGTCTCATTTTATTATCTTTTTTAACTATCCAAACTGGAGTTTGGATACCGGCTCAAGAAAAGAGACCATTCCAGACTTTGGAATGGTCTCTTTTCTTGAGCTGGTATCCGAACTACAAAGTCGATTAAGTATAAATTAAATACTTACATATTTATTAAACAAAGACGTTTAGTTAAATAATCATAATTTATAGTTAACATTCATTAGCTGAATCAAGCCTACACTATGAATGTTGAAATAAACGATTTTTACTTTTTTACACGCATTTTTATCCTAATCCCAACTAATATTATTCACGCCTAAACTACTGAACCGATCATCCTGAAATTTTGCATATAATATGTAATCAGGTGTACAGAAACGGACATAGGGTAGGTACCTCTCATCCCGAAAAAAAGTGCTGTATCCGAGGAAAACAATAATAACGTTATTATGATAATAGATGGCGCCACGTGTCTTTCGAATCATGATTGAATTAAGTATACTAAAAATCACGGGATCGAGATTTATGCGGGTGAAACCGCAGGGCGCAGCTAGTATTAACTATTACCATAAACATCATAATATACCTACATTATCCAATTTTACTAGTGGGTGACAAAAATATGTTATACCGATCTGAACCGTTGAATTAGAAAAGGGATACCTTCCTGTAATCCCTATGTTGCTGTGTGCCCATCGTTTAATAAATGAAATATGTAAAAGCTTTAGAAGCTGTTGGTTTTACCGCGCATCGCGCCTAGCGAGGGGTTATAAATGTGGTAAATTTAGGGACGCCACTTTTTATAGACGATTTAAATATTATGGGGTGTGTGTGTGTGTGATCAATTTAGATGTAACATTAGAAAAAACGATATGCGCTTAGACGATTTTATTACTAAATTTTACATTATTCAAACATATTCAGGCGTCAATTAGATTTATACTTGGACTTTTGAACGTATTCAGTAATTTGTCAGTTCTACACTGATAGTACCATCGACTTATTCGTACATTTTAATAGCACTGAAACCACCACCACCTTTTTATAGTGTCAGTTAAATGGACACTTAGGTGTAAATCGTAAAATTGCTTCGGGCATTGCGTTTTCTTCAAAGGCACAAATTTAATACAAAGCCAAGGTTCATAAGAAATCGTAAAAGTCTGGCTGTCTGTCGTTCACAGTGATTGCCTTTATAAAGGCTATACTAGGGAATTGATTACAAAAGGACATAGACCATTGACAGATGTGGTATGCTTAAGGACTGAGCTTAAAAGCAATCCTTTTTAATGTTGTTTTAATCTGTAGCCATTAATCGAGCGGTTTCGGTATCATGTGGTGGAGGATCAAAGAGGATTACTGGGAAATTGAGGCTTATATCTGGCAAGCATAGTAACTCGAATTTGGGTTGATGTATTTCATTTTATTCTTGTCCCTTGGATATTATATTTTATGAGTGTTACAATGTTACGTAAGTAGCAATAACTGGGTTTCTTAGTTGGGTTTTTCTTCATTAAACGAAAGTTTTTGAAATGAATACTTCATTAGGCGCGTTGGGCATTTTTTAAATGGGAAAAAACCATTGAACTTGCGCGTTACCGTAAGCGACACCGCGCGTGTTTTGTTTATAAGACGATTAAAAAATACCCGCTTCGGATGTGTTCGGCTGTCCTCGGGATGTACCTACTCGGTTTTAATGTATATCCGATATGTCAGTGAGTGATGGCAAAGTATTGTCTTTTGTTTTCACTTCTGTCGGCACTCCCGGAGTGCCACTGTTTTTTTTTTGTGCATATCATCTTTACATTCACTACGTGGAACGTAGTGAATGTAAAGATGATATGCACTATAATACACTAGAACGTAATACGTTCTAGTGTATTATCCCGATAGTGAAGTTTTTTAACCTTATCTGTTTGTTTAGATGATGAAATAGTTGTGGCCACTGTTGTTTTGTAGTATCAGTATCACAATCGCAATATTCACGTTTTCATCTTAAATTATCTTGTAACTGGATAAGAGTACGCACGTGTTAAGACTTCTTCGTGTATGGTAGGGTTGGGTGAACTTGGGTGGATGGATACCATTATTGATACGAGTGTGGTGCGGACAATAAGCTGATTTTGTAGTACAGCAAATTGATCTCTCAGGCTGGAAGTCCAGTGCAGGTCCAACAGTAGTTGCTTTGATTTGATGCGATGCAGCTGTGCATAATTAACTTAGATACCGCGGCTCCGCTTGCCTGTGCATCGGCCCACGTTTCAAGTGCCCATCGAGACTCCACTTGGGGCCAATTAGTTCCGACTTTAGAGATACTATATCAACAGATGACGATAATATTTAGGCATGTTGGACTAGTTAAAAAAATATTCATGTCGTCGTATGCATGTGATATGAAGTTATCGCTTTTTACAGTTAATGGTTTAGTAAAGATAATATAGGAGTACATACGACAATGTAGACTCTGAGGCTATCTCATAAAAGTCAATCGTTTCAACCAAAAGACGAAAACTTTCCACTTTTACGATAGCATATGATAAAAGGTTCATGTCAGTTATAAATAGTTTATCAATATATCTACTAATGAACATAACTAGGTCCAATCTCGTATCTATGAATTATGGATTATTATGGATAAATAGAAGCCATAAATAGGTATTCAAAAGTGACAAAGATTAGAATGATGTACCTATAGGCGTCAGATTCTCACAGTATTATCAAACGTAGAACAACGTTGATGCAAAACAATCAGAATGGTGCACTCCACTATTGACCTATTGGGCTGTGGTGGATATACCATATAGAACACGCAGGAATGAGTCCTTCGTGGATGACGCAATATGTAAGTAAAATAAAAGTGGTGCAGGTAAATAAATATTAAAACGTAATCGAATTCCTAGATAGTACTCCGGGCCGGAGCGTAGACTGCCAAAATGTACTAATGTACTAGCAGTTGCTTGCAACATACTCCAACTCCAGGCAAGCCGGGTCGTCAAGTGGATCAATGTTTACCGTAGATAGGATACGTGTACTGCCGATAATGAACACTTGTTACGATTTGCGAGTTCGAATTCGAACGCTAGCGGTGCGACCGCGGGATCCAACTTCAAAATTGAAACTGGTAAACACGCATGACGCAAATAAAGTTAGCGCCATTAGTTCAACGGAGAAAATTAATGATGTCATCGAAAAAGTATGAGAAATAGAAGACGAGAACGAAGAACAGCACCATGAATGAACTGGCAAAATCTGGGAATTTGTTTTTAGATACTAAATAATAACATATTCTCTCATTTTATCTACCTGCTTCAACCTCGTCGAAGTTTAAGATAATCGTAGCTTGGCATTCCGTCGTTCATCTATACATATAATAAATTTGTAGAAAAATGGTGTCTGTACAATGGAAATATATAAAAAAAAAGTAGCAGGGGTTGTTATTATATCGATGCCGAACCCGAAATTGTAATTAATTTTTTTTTTGTCTGTTTGTCTGTTTGTCTGTTTGTCGGTTTGTCTGTTTGTCTGTTTGTTTGTGCACGCTAATATCAGAAACGGCTTATTCGATTTAGATGCGGTTTTCACTAATATATTGTAGTAGGCTTCACTTAACATTTAGTGTTTATTTCATGTCAATCGGTTCATAAATAAAAAAGTTATGTCAATTTAAAGAATCACGGCGAACATTTGTTAAGGTATTCTATCAGAGTACGTACACGCCTCGGGCCTGCGCGTCCGATCTTCGGAACTACTGGACGGATTTGAATGATTTTTTTTTTTGTTGTATAGTTATTATGACTGGACAACATTCAGGCTATAATGTTTCTTGGAAACTTGAACACCTGATGCAGAACCGAAACAGACCAGCTTAACTATAAGAGATACAAAAATGGTACCATAGCAAAAATTGTTCCACGTGATGAGGATTTTCTGCTGAGAGAATAAATTTGAAGATCTGGAACACCTGATGGGGAACTCCAAGAGCCCAGCTACACCATAACACATATAGGAATGACGTCTTAGTAAAAGTTATTCGGTCTGATGGGCATTTCCTGTTGACTTATAAAAATCGAAGATCAGAAACATCTGATGTGGAAATCAAAGCTATCACTAATTTCACCTCCACGCGGTGAAGGCGGTAACAGTTTAGGACTGATTTTCGATGACGATGGTATATCATTGAAAATTTGACTCTACTGGCCAAAACTCCCATTTATTTTTTTTAACGTGAAGAAATGCTCATGCATTCTGCACTACCACGGGGAGATAGTGCAGTTATGTGGGACTCTAACCCACTAAAACTCCACTGTGTCCTCCTCTGCCGCTTACGGCGGGAACATGGGCACGCGTTAGCACTCATCCGTGAACCCGCCGCGGCTGTCCGTCACCGGACCCTCCGCTGGGGAGTACTCCCCATCACCGGCGCACCAGAACACATAGCACGCCGTGACCACCCCAGGGACCAAACCAGCACATGGGCCAGACGATCCCGTGTCTGGGTACCCTTGGTAGGGGAGCAGTCACTTAGATTTTAATTGATCAGGTATCTTCATAATAAAACTATAACCATGCCTAGAAAGAGGTCAAATCTTTCCCAATGTTCCAAAGGAGCTAAAAGATTGAGGATCATAAGATCCCAAGAATCTACCGAAGAGCGTCAGGAGAGACTTGATGCTGTTTGAGAACATCAGGCTGCAACTCGCTCCGTGGAAACCTCTTCGAATCGCGAAGCACGCCTGCGTTCTCAGCGTATTTACGCATCTACATCCAGATCTCTAGAGACCAGTGAAGAATATGATGCGCGACTGACCGCTGATACGGTGAGATTATCATACATTGTTCCGAACACGCACACAACAAAATATTCATAATCAGAAAGTGAGAAAGAAAGAATTGCTGGAGTACGGCATGAAGAGACAGATTAAGAAGAGCGCAACGAACGTTTGAATTCTGATCGACTTCGACATTCTCTGAACAGAATGTCGATATCATCTGAAGAATCGGATGTGTCTCAAGATATAGCCGTAGGGCATGGCGACCTTCCTTGGGTTGATAAGGAACGGAGTGCATTTACGTATACTCCTATGATTGACTACGCCACATATTCCGCCATCGGAGGTATGGTTAAAAATTTTACTTTTTGTGAAGCTGTTAAATAGCAAAAAGAAACAAACGGTATGTGTTGCTCAGGTGGGAAAGTACATATTGAAATATTACAAAATCCTCCAGAAATATTAAGATCACTGCTAATCGGTGACCATCACAGTCAAAACATTTCTTGGACAACATACGTTCGTACAATAATGCCTATCAAATGACATCTTTTGTTGCGAAACAGATTTCAGAAGGCCCATTTATGCCAACATTCAAAGTGCAAGGCCAAGTTTACCACCCTATTGGTTCATTATTGCCTGAAAATTACGTCTCGAATCGTCTCGCGCATCCCGTTGTTATCCAGTCCCCGGGTTCTTAAAATTCGACATCAGACGTTTCAGATCTTCGATTTTGACTTCCCCGTTGTCGCTGGCATAACCAACAGGATCCGCGTACGAAGTCGCGGGCAGAAGCTAGTAAAATAATATAAAAAGTATAAAAACTTCCAAGGCTGTTGTTTTTCTATCACTTCTTCAATTCATTAAATCGCACTACATATTTCCGTTCGTTCTTTAAATTTTTTATTTGTCTCACCGTTTTAGTCTACAGTCGAGGTTCATCCCACTTGCTACCGTTACTTCGTTTCTGTTTTTAGCTTCCTTGCTAGTTTGTAAGCTTATCTGTTGTTCTATCTAATGTTGTGAGAGTTTCTGGGGTATGTAAACGAAATTGAAAAATCAACAAACCTTTCCCGTTGTTGATGAACATAGTTGTCAACTTCTAGTATTTACTGCGCGCACGTGTGTAAATGAAAGTTACTATCAGTGTTAGTGTTTCCGCTTTCTGTCAATATTGTTCTAGCGACCTACCTCTATGTTAAAATGACAATGGCTTAGTTATCATTGTATGAATGTATAATTTTATAATCCTTAATTATTTTAAAATTATTATGAAAGGTATTCCACCATACTGAATCGAAAAAAAAATGGTTGCCAACAACATAGTGCCGACGAGTAATAGAGTGAAAGTAAAGGGCCATTTCTCTTTAGTAACGTAGTGTGGGAATAACGCCGTTGTGTCGACGTAATCGCCCTTTAGCAAATGGGGTTCGAGGTTCACCCTCCCAGAAAAAAAACACGCCTTACAAACAGGCGCCAATTTTTTTTTTAGCCACTTCTATCTCGCCCTATGTTTTCTTTTCCTTTTTGCATATTATAATACATAATATGTATTAATAATAAAATATCGCCACACCGACAGGCGACAGCAACGAAGTTAGATCAGGGTTAAACTACTATTTACTTACAGATAAGATTAAAAGATTAATGTGTCTATGTTTGGATGATTAATGTCCGGAAGCACCAATTTTATAGTGCTATAAATATAAAATGAACCTCTGTGTTTCAGTTATGATGATATATTTTTATGTTTTATTATTTACTTAGGTATTATAGTTTACTGAAATTACTGTACTGTAAGTAAGTATATTACTGCCACTGATAAGTGCGATGTTTATGTTATTGAACCATTTTTTTATAATTTCTCTCGCCTCACCAGGCGAGGCGGTTGACATTTTTTTTTATCATTTTAGCAATATTTCTCAGTGCTTCGGGTCTTTAGTATGCAACGGTGGTTATATTTTCTTTGTTAGTATGATACTTAACATTTTATTAATTACCCCAGGAGAATAGTGCAAGTGCTTGGTTACGTCTTTAACCTTAATTGAAGTAATAACAAAACAATAGCAGTTTTAATTATTTTTTTGTGCCAGTTAATAAAAGTTATGAGCGGTTTCTTTAATGTTGAATGTGGTTGAAGTAGTTTTGTCCTAACTTTGTGAATTAGAAATTTTAACTGCAATCATTTATAAGTAGTATGTATTAATACAAATATTAACGATTTCTTTTCATGTTTCTTTGATTAGTTTATTGAATATACGTATCGATTTATTAAGTAATTCATAAATCATCTTTCGGCGTACGTGTGGCGTTCTGTGAAACTGGATACGTCCAGGTTAGGTTACCCCGGGTTCCTGGTATTGACAGTTCACTTGCTGCATCGCGTTGCACAATAACATACACCTTCGTATTCACAATATACCTCGAATCCTACAAGGTCTATTTGGAATAACTCAAATCTTGAAACTAAATGTTTCGGAATCGAGAGTATAAAATATATCAGTATTACCAACGCTTTTTAATACCTGAAAGGTTAATCTTTATTTAGCAAATATTGTGTATAGTCTAAGTCATATTGATTAGAATAAGGATAGCGAAAATTTTCTTTTTAGAATTTTTTTTATTACAAAAAAAAAAACTTGTTTGCCTTATCGTTATCACAATGAATATCACAATTAAAATTTTGTTGGGACGTCTGAGGTCTTGAGTTATTTATTTTTACAATATTATTACAACTGGTAGAATGTAGATACATAACTGGAACTAAGTGCACGCAATCAAGACTTTGTAAGTAGTCTGCTGTAGAAATACTGAAAACAATACATTATTGTCAGCGAGGCCTTAACCTAATTTGTTCACTGATTTCACAATTTCAGAGTTTTCATTAGGAATATTGTAATTAGGTGCATGATGATGCATAATGTCTAGGACGTCAGATTAAGCAAATGTTTGAAGAGTTACGTAACCAGTGTAGCAGGTAGGTGTCAAGTTAGGTTAGCTATTATTTAGAAGAAAATAAGTACCTTAACAGACTAAAAGAAGAAAATAGTATTTATAATTACCTTTTTTAACAACTTGTAGCTTGTCGCCAAGTCATAGAGCGTGCTAACATGCACTTAGTTTAGAAAAGCAAATAACGGATAACTGTTACTGATAAGTAACAGCACAAGTTACATAATAATTAGTATTGGGTATTGTTGACACACTTGTCGCCAGGCATGTCGGTACTCCATTTACACACTTGGCAGATGCGCTGGCACTCACAGCGTGTACCAACAACTATAAATATACAATAGTTCTACCTGGCGCTTAGCTGCTAAGAGGGCAGGGCACTAGCACCATTCACATGGTTGACTGGCTATAATTCCTGAACTATTGTCGTTCCTTAGAACCCTCTTGTCATATTCATATTTTTTTCAACATTCAGCTAACACATATACCTACATAGAGCGCAGATGTTTGGTTTACTGCCTGCGGTGTAATTGCGTAACTTAGTAACAGTAGTAATGGCTTTCATTAATTGGTTTAACCACATTCATTGAGTTATTTAAGTACGTTTTTGAGCAGACAAATTTTTCGAACTTATGAAGCAATTATTATTTATTTATTATTATGAATTACTTAATGGATTAGCAATATCCTGAAGGCCCGTAATCAAAAACGTTCAAAATCTAGTCGCAATCTCATCTCAGCGACAATCAATGTCAAAAATGTAGGGAAATTAGAGGACTTTTTGACAGATTGAGACTGAGATCAGACTGTGAAATTACGAGAATTTTATTGCCCCTCTGATATCTGATTGAAAGTATGTTACGCAATTTGGGTGTGGTAAGATTTTTATAATACCAAGTGGTAAAAATGAATAGTATATGTATTTTGTAGTATATGGTTATTGACATAACTGTTTCAATTGCAACTTTTGGAAAACTATCAGGAGACCTTTCACTATCATGAGTACGCGTACGGTAAAATAATTCCCCAAATGAGAAAATGCTAGTTTGCCCATTTTCCAACAAGTACAGTAAGTACAGTTATACTGAATAGGAAAATTTATATTATTTATATACAGATCAATATACCTATATTGATCTACTTATACTTAAATAAATACTTAGGTACTTACCTACTTAATATCATTATAATCCTCATCCTCTCTGCAAATAAGTAGGTAGGTATGTAATGGCGGGTCCTGTGTGTGGTGTTCAGAATTTTATTGAACCCCCAGGGCAGGGTGAGTGATCTGTCACCCCCAGTAATCGAATGTCATGTGTCGACGGAAATTAAAGCCGGCATTCAATCTCTTCCAATGGCGGCTATAGCCGATGTCGTGAAAATGTTATTACCTACATGTCATGTCAGATCAGAGGCCTACTTATTGCCGATGACAGGACCTAAACGCAAAAAACGCAAGTTGTATGCCTAAAAGTATTATGGTCGACTACAGTAGATAAAATCAGAAAAATATAATTAAGTACCTATGATATTCTTCAGGATAATATTTTAAGCTACCTAGTTAGACAGTGAAATTACCAGCAGCGTTGTGTCATCGCGCTTCTCTTTCTTTTCTATGCTGTCCGACATTTCTTAAGTATTTCCATCCTATGTTATGTAACAAGTATTCAGTGTAAATATTGTAATCAATTTCAACATGATTAGGTAACTGGCTTTTTACGTAGGTCAGCAAAAATATTTTAGCAGATATAAATAAACGTGTAGTTTCGTCATAATGGATTGACCGAGAAAACATCGCATGCTGTCGTCAGGAGCCGCTGTGCAATGGTTCGCGTTCGCGCCACGAATCTCTAGCTGCTGATTGGTTGTCGTGGTGGCGTGATGTTCGAAGCCGGTGCGTTCGCCGGCGGGCGTGCTCGTGCGCGCCGGTGCTGCCGCCACGCGACTGCTACCTCGAGGATGACGTAGCGTATCCGTATGATCGCACGACGCGCCACGCTATACGACGCCCACAAGCTATGAAGGTCACCGAACTAATCTTGATGATGAAGGCATTCTATAAACAATAACACCGTTTGCGATAAAATAGTAAAATACTTACTCTCTGTCCATTTCTTATCGATTTTATATACCTATCGTTACTGTAAAGTCGATTCTAGAAGTTCAATAGGGTATCTTCTCTAAAGTACAGGTTACCTGGCTAACTATCTGCCTAGGCTACCTAACCTATCAAGGACTTGAGTTACTAGGTACCTAGTATGATCTTATTAACACGATTTCTAAAACTAACATTTGTTAACTATTTCCTTAACAGCCAGTCTAGGAAAAATTATAGAGCTTGATCTTGTTTAGCAGAGTTTTAACTTGGTACAGGAGTACAGGACCTACATTCATGTAAAAATATAATTTAAAAGATAATCGGAACAAGTCCTAATTTTAGTTCTAAGTATTCTAAATCCAAACCAGACCAGAATACCAGATCAACGAGTGTAGTTAAAATTAGATCTTCTTAAATTTCAAAGTCGTGTTAGTTGTCTTATTTTGTCATGGTGGCGCCTCACATTGGGTATATTGGCTACAAGTTGTAGGTAGTCTTGGATCCAATACACCAATATGTATATCGGTCTTGGCGAGATATTGGACATAAACGGAACAATAATTGGGTAGGTACCTACAATAATTGGCCATTCAATTCGTAGCCAAGCTTGGACCGAAATCATAATCCAATGTGAGGCGCCGGCATTACATTGGTGTCGATCCATGTTGGCCTTTAGGTTCCTAATTAACGTAACTAACGTAATTTTTTTCAACGAAGTATAATTAGGTATTTGTCCGGTTATTATCATTGTTTAGATGTCAGCGGGCAATATCATTTACGTTAAACGAGGGACGAACAATAAATTAATCTAAATCAATTCTCAGTGCAGCGTGCCGTGTGCATGTTACTTTATTCATTTATTCATGACGCCATTGGAGGTATGAGCAGAGCTTGTACCTAATAAACCAATAAACCAACTCACTTCACAAATTCACATCACATTCATCTTACTTACTAATAGTCTAATACTGGAAAAATATTAGTCAATTGTACTTTCTTAAAGTAATAAGTTCAGAAAAAAATCGTTTTATCGTCTTTAATTACAAACTACACCCATCACGTCTGTAAAGTTTCACCAATTATTTATTAATTTATTTATTTCAGAGTCAAATTAATATAACTGGTGAAACTTTACGGACGTATACTTATGTATAATATTTTGTGTAAGTAAGTAGTTATAGAACATCCCATCCCAAATGCGAAGAAATCAGTAGAATTCTTAATGGCCGTTGATGTTGTTCCAACTTAACTTTCTTTTCTAAACCTACAAGTACAGTCACGAGCAAAAGTATGTATACACTTGGCTTTATTCAAAGTCGATTTTCTCCTTTATTTTTGAATGAAATTTTATATTAGTGGGAACATAGTATTTTCGAACCCATAGGTATATGTAAAGTGTCGTATTTCAACGTTGCATTCGTTATTTCGTGAAAAAAAAATCGCAATTTAAGGTTGCCAAGTGTTGACATATTGGTGCTCGTGACTGTACGTGTTGCGTCAGCATAAAATAATATTGAAGTATTAAAAACAACATTAATTCGGAGCGTTTGCCTTTCTTTTCTCTTGTTCCTACGCCAGTCTAGTCCAGTGCCAATTTTCGCTCATAAATCTGACGAATCAATACTTCTAGACTACAAATTATGGTTCTGTCAGATTTAGTTAGTCATACTTTCTCTGTTTTAACTACAAAAGACCATACCACAATAAACGTCATGAGTATGGAATCCATTATACTCGTAATCCAGATACTGTGGATCATGTTTTATGAGAAACTCATACCTATCTTCCTCTGATAAATTTCACAACGGCAGTATCCTTTACATAATGTTACGAGTAAATTCAATTTTCCAGACTGTATACAATTTCCTTATGCATAAAATGTTTGCCTGTTTGCAGTTTGGATCTCATTAATTAGCCTTCGCTCATGTAATTTGCGCGACCGTGAACTGACCGTGGGTTTGCGTCACACACCACGACCTTATATCACGCCACTCTCCAGTCTACACGTCACATCAGCCCACCATGGGACCACCATCCAATCATGTAGTTTTTATGGGAGTAAAAGGAAAAAACAACTCGTTAACTCCGAACACTTTTGTAGATTCCATAGCTTATAGGTAATGTTACTATTATAGTTGAAGATGCGGTAGTAGTTAGTTAAATATTTCATGGATTAAATTAGGTACCTAATTTAATCCTATTTAGAAGGAAAGAAAGAGTTGCGACGGTTAAATTAACGAGTGATGAAATTGAATAATATCTTGCTTCACCATCTGGAGATTCAGATAGCATGTTGTTGTCGGTTAACTTACGTCTAAGTACTGTTCTGACGTAGGTGTATGCAAGTTTTATTCACCTTGATATCGTTACACCTCTACATCAACTGACAGTACAGCGTAACGTTCACTCCGCATTATAAAAAAAAACCTAAACGTATAGAAAATAAAATAAAAGCACTCGAACGTGGACCGAATAAAAGCTGGGGGCTTTAACAAACAACGCCAGGGCAAATAATAGGGACACTATAATAAAAGAAATGATTTATAGAGGTGTCAAAATGATACGGGTTTTATAACAGGAGTCTGGAGATTCGGCTGTGCTTTTTTTTTACTCATAATATTATAGTTTTGTGTTATTGAAAAATAACATCAATAACTGAGGCCTACGACAGTTTTTATAATGGTTACTATTTCCTTTTATAATCTTTACATAGTATAAAACAAAGTCGCTCCCGCTGTCTGTACGCTTAGATCTTTTAAAGTATACCTACGCAACGGATTTTCAGCAATAGATAGAGTGATTCAAGATCAAGACAAAGGTTTATATGTATAATACAGGCATATTATAGTAAAAAGCCGAGACATTCAAAGATTTGTAATGTGATGTCGCAACAAACATATTTTTGGGCGCATAAATTGCAAAAATGCTGGCTAAACCTTACGAGATAGATAAAATTAATGTAGGTACTACGGAATCGTATATCTAAAAAGTCCGCGATGGTATATGTTTATCCCCTAAGGATAACCCACAGTAACCATTTTTATCTTTTACATAATATAATATCACAAAAAAAAAATGGGTGTTGTACCAACTAATCATAATCATAATCCATACTGCCCCACATTAGTATCTAAATTGCATGCCCGTGCGAATCTGGGGCGGGTCGCTAGTTTTAAAATAAACGGTTGTTTTCAGTAAATATCTATAGGATTTCTTATTTTCTTTTATGGGAATGACATAACCATAACAAAATTGAATAGGAAAATTTCTAGAAAAACAGAATAGCATGGGTATAATGGGTATTCAAATGCATAATCTAAAACAATTTAGAGTCAATTTTGTAGTTACAAAAACATTTTACATTATTTCCTTCACGTCAGACTTCGTGACTCGTGGTATTTTATGGTAATTGAATCAACTTGGGTGCTTCATGTTAATTTAATCGATTACCCAAACGTGTCTTGCGTAGACGTAAACTTATGGTGATAGCCGGTTCTCCAGTTTGTTTATCGTACTGTATCGTTTGAACCAGAGAACGCTCATGTTTGTCTGTTTACTTAGTTTATCGGGCCGTGCCAAGCTTATTTTGCAAACGGTGCAAAGAAATCCACACCTTCCCTTCAAGTTCTATATCAATATTTCCCTGGACTAGAAATATATTTATCTCTTGGTGATTTAGTCATTTGTCACGTACACACTTGCGTCTGTTGGTTAAACTGGTTGAGCATCGCTTTAGCTCAAATTATGTTCTTGCATCGTCTGTTGGCGAATGTGAGGCCACTCACCTTTTCAAGGCCGCTAAAAATATTTTGGTTTTAAAGTTTTATACGAGCACCATTTCTTGGCAGATTTAACATTAGATTCACATAGAATCTGGCAACTACAGATAAAACTATGAAATTCGTAGTATCTTTCGCACGTTAACCGATGATATACATATCAACTTATATGTCATTGATGTTAACTATTTCCTTTCATCTAGAAAACACCTACTGTGACTGAAGACCCACATCCTTTACTACACATTCTCCCTAGAATTTTATTAGAAACAACGAAACGCCACGTGCTAACATAGCTTAGGATTAATTTATGTAGGTAAGGTTTAATGTTTGAACTATGACATAAGTACCTACATAATGAAGTCGGTATATTCATAAATCAGTATTATCGCTATCAACAGCACTTTAACTCAGCTAATTCATAATAAGTAATTATTATTTTAGTCAACGAGCCAGAACATTATTTTCCAGTTTAGAATCTACTTAGAGAAACATGTCTAGGCTAAAGAGTCAAATACAATAGTGCGGTTATTCGCGCATGACCGTGTCTGCTGTGCGTAAAATAAACGCCCCTTAGTGGCGAGACCCAATAAAACAAGCTATAATTAAAACAGAGATAAACAATAACAACCAATATGTGACTAATGAGGTTCTTTATCTGATTTTAGGAGTGCTGGGAGATGTCAAAAATGAATTCGATATCGGCGATGACAAAGCAGGGTTCCTTCAGACGGTGTTCGTGGTGGCGTATATGGTTTTCGCGCCGATATTCGGGTACTTTGGAGATAGGTACTCGAGGCGCGTCATTATGGCATTTGGAGTAGGACTATGGAGCATGACCACGTTATTAGGCTCTTTCGCACACGTAAGTTGTTTGTTTTTTTTATATCCTAAAGCGCCTTTGCGAAGACAATCAGCATGACGATGATGAAGTGTTTAGTTGTATGAAAAAATGGCCCAAAAATTTCATCATCAATCTGTTTTTACTCGACTGCATCAGATCAGAGCTACTCAGAAGCCCCGTCGACTGGGCATTAGACTCATTCATCACCTTAAACTTACTTAGATTATGTTTTAATCACAAAGATCCTAATTGTAAATATTTTCTTCTTTTTTAGGACTTCACTCTGTTTGCCATATTCCGCGGGTTGGTGGGCATCGGCGAGGCTTCGTATTCGACAATCGCACCCACAATCATCAGCGACCTCTTCGTGGGCAATATACGATCGAAGATGTTGGCTATATTCTACTTCGCTATACCAGTTGGCAGGTAATATAAAGTTATGAATATGCTTTTATCTATACTAATATTATAAAGCTGCAGAGTTTGTTTGTTTGAACGCGCTAATCTCTGGAACTACTGGTCCGATTTGAATGATTCTTTTAGTGTTGGGTAGTCCATTTATCGAGGAAGGCTATAGGCTATATAACATCACGCTACGACCCTTAGGAGCCGCGCAGCGTGTGACACCGCGGGGAACAGCTAGTGAACTGATAAAGGATGCACTTTAGATACAAGCAGCGCAAAATAATTCACTGTGGAAATTCGTGCTGTGGAAGTTGTAGTAAGTAGTTTGATTTACTGCTGATGACTGCCATTAACTGCTACTTCTGCGTGCAACCAGAACCTTGGTCGGGCAATGGTTACGCTTGGCGTGCAACTCGTGCAAGCAAACTTAATGTTTATAGGGCATGGGAAACACGTGTTTCTAATGTGTTCACTTATTTATATATTCGCAATTGACCTAGGCGCTGTTGAGTTAATAGGTTTCGTTACCCTGCACATAGTGTCACACATTACGGTCAACAAATAATCGCCAAGTGTATGTGTTTTGTAAACGTTACATAGAAATTCCTTTCGAAGTGAAAGTTATGGATTGGATGCGTAATCGCATACCTCTACTACCTCTGATGTTTTAATTCTTTTGTGATGAGGTATTTATTATTTAGTTTCATTATAATTACAAGTTATCACGTACGTACTACATAGTTACGTAATTGTAATGATATGTTAATGATTCTTTTACCACCAATGTCTGACGTATGAATAAGCTGACTTCGGATATTGAAATCAACTTTAGTACCTACGCGACGCTTACGTGTTATAAATTAGATTACCTACAAGCCGGAGCGATCCAATTAGACTACTACTAGACTACATAACGCGAGGAATTCAAATTTTTTACGTGGCTTCAACTTATGGGAGCTTTATTTAACTTACCTACCTACATAATTTTACTGTCTTACTACAATAAACTGCAGAACTTCTTCTTTCTGCTTTGTTCCTATTTGTATAATACAATCGTGTTAGATACGTAGTTCACTACATATTAGCTTTATAATAGCTGATGATTAGGTAGTTCAACTGAAAAATCAGTTTTCTTTGAAGTAATCGAATTCCTTACTTTTGATAACTCATCGTCATCACATTCCCCATACATAATGAATAAAGTAATAATAATGTTGAAAATGTCTGGAATGTGACATTTTCAACATCTATCTGCCATCTTGTATGTTGAGGGACTGAGGGCAACCACAACTCAGAACTTGAGAGAGGCTCTTGTTCAATTTTTTTCTGTAAGCAATAAAAACTGTTGGCAGGTTTTTATTGCAAAACCTGAACCTGTTTTTGAAGTCGATTAGTAAATAAATAAACATTTTCCGCAATTCCAGTGGTCTCGGATACATAGTGGGTTCACAAGCCGGTGCGGCGGCAGGCGATTGGCGCTGGGGTCTCCGCATTACGCCGTTCCTCGGTGTGGCAGCCGTGGTCCTCATATACTGGGTGATGCAAGACCCGCCGCGAGGACATGCCGAGGACAGCCAGATGAAGCCCACCACTTACCGGCAGGACATCCACGAACTTATTAGGAAGTAAGTATTTAAGCTCTTAAACTAACGGATGTAATTTTCCGATATGTTTGTTCATTGCTTGTGACTTTGTTCTAAATTAATTTTCTTCGCCAATAAAAATGTGGGTAACGAGAGTAAACGAATCATTATTAATGGAATAAATAAAACTTAAAAAAATAAACGAACCGTAAAAAATAAATGAACACCTTTTAGTCTAACTAAACTCCTAAATAACAATTTTCTAAGATGATGTTTAGTTTGGGAACTGGTACTTTTAACTTACTTATAGAAACTAAATTCTTTATCGTCATAATTATGTTCTTAATATATCTAGGTCTAAAGTTCTCATCAAGTTGAATGAAATAAGCTCAAACACGATGCCCTGCTGTAAATGGTTGAGGAGCTCTCTTGACTGGCTTCCGCCTCTATCATCAAATAATCCGGGTCCGGGATATTTTGATTTTTTTATTATTGGTTCACAAATCGGGCAATACAATAGTATCATCACAACTACATACGTATAATGTGTGCCAAGTTTCAACAGAATCGGTTCACAGGTGAAAAATCAATCAACCCCTATTTATTACCCTTAATTTTCCGATAAAAAAGTCAAATGTTCAAAATCGGACTATTCTGTAAAAATATACGCATCGACTAGACATCCTCCTGCTTTTTTTCGTCAGTAAAAAATTTATCTTTTCTTTTAGTGGGAATTTTTTTTTTGTTTTTATTCTTGATAGATTTGAAGTTCACAGTAACTTTGTGTATTTCAGTCCGTCGTTTATGCTGTCGACGCTCGCGTTCACATGCGTAGCGTTCGTGACAGGCTCTCTCGCGTGGTGGGGACCGCAATTCATCTTCCAGGGCCTCAGCATGCAACCCGACGTTGATATTACTATTGGCAGGTGAGCCTCCAACAAATATTTTTCATAGAAAATGAAAGTTCTAGACAGACTGAAGCTCTAAAATCTAAATATATTCAACTTTTATGTAAATAATGTATTTCTATACAATTTTGCGGATTCGATTCCCGCTAGAAAGAAGTGACAGGATTTGTATAGGTTCATAGGTTGCAAGGAATCTAAGTGTGGGCCGATCAGTGCTTGGTTGCACGCTAACAGTCAAGTTTGGATTCCACAAGATTTTACTAACATAATGACATCAATGGTAGTGGTCGCCTCTGGGTTTCAAATAGATAGCAGTATATTAGATACAGGCCTCTTCACCGTATCCCACGATAGTGAGTGACCCAGACTAATTTTCTTTCCTTCTGTGAGCTCTCTGATGACTAGCCAAAACCAAATTTGGTCTGTTAGCTAGACATTAATGATAAGACAGTGACTGGGTGACTGAAATTACGGCTAATAGACATTTATGGAAGAAGACATGTTGCCCCCCCCCCCCCACAAATAAATTGGGGTTAGGAGAACGATGATAATGATAGGAGAGTAATGTATGAGCGTGGTGCAGCGTGTCGTACAAGTTCGGGCTGGTGGGCATGGCGGCGGGCTCGCTGGGCGTGCCGCTGGGCTCGTGGCTGGCGCAGCGCCTGCGCCCGCGCGTGCGCGACTGCGACCCGCTCATCTGCGGGTTCGCACTGCTCGCCTCCGCGCCCGTCATCTTCCTCGCCCTCGTCACCGTGGACTACAACGTTGGCCTCGCCTACTTCCTCATATTCGTCGGCATGACCACTCTCAACCTTACCTGGTCGATCGTCGCCGATATCATTCTGGTGAGCGCTTTCTGTCTTTATTGGTCCCGGAAATGTGTCATCTCGAATAACTAATCCCTTGTTTTTTGTGGAGCATATAATTATAAAGTGACGCTGAGCCGGACACGTTGCCGGGACCCGGCTTGCATGCTCGACAGTGCATGCAAGCTATTTAAAGCAGAAATCGATCACCGGCTCGAACTAATTCTGGAGAAAATATTCCAATGAGATGACGCGGTTTCGCAGCACTTCATTGTATTCATTTTGTGTGGGAATTCATGATGTGATACAATCATCTCATCATAATGCTAATTGTAGAGAATGCCGCTTCGATAATACACACCTAATTATTGCACAGAAACTTCAGTCATGTCAATTACACATGCTGTTTTCAAAATATTATATTTATTAAGTACCACACATTAATAAAAATGAAATGCATGAAAACTCAGTTGAACACCATATTGTACTCAGATCAAGATATAAGTTTTATGTTTATCTAACCAATACATTTAGCATGCAATTGAATGCTCTATAATTTTAGCAATAAAATGGGGAAAATTATTGATACCTAATGTAAAGGAAAATACTGTGAAAAGGTGCATATTGGGCATATTCTCGTTGTAAAGCAAGTCTTATAAGACTTTTTTATGGTTTTGTTCACATGCATATTTCGGTTTTGCTTTGCTAATTTAAGTTCGACACGGTCTGATCGAGATGCGGACGAGTTCGTGATAAGGTGCTCCGTGTCGAACCATAAGTAGACGAACATTACCTAAGTATGCTCGTAAGCCAATCGTCAAAATCTAAAGTAATGACAGAACCGAAAGATCTGGAGACGCCTTGATAATGTATGAGGTTCCAAACGCCGCTGTGAGTGGTGCATGTGATGACCGGTTCGATACTTTGCACGAAGGGTGTCGCTAACGTTCGGCGGCATCACGATGCTGGCGGGGCTGCTGGGCGTGCCGCTGGGCGCGTGGCTGGGCACGTCGCTGCGCAAGCGCTGGCCGCGCGCGCACCCCATCATCTGCGGCGTGGGCCTGCTCGTGTCGGCGCCCGCCATGACGCTCGCGATCATCTTCACGGAGGGCTACTTCTACGCGCCGTTCGTCCTCATGTTTATAGGCCAAGTCGCTTTGAATCTCAACTGGGCAATTATAGCCGATATGGTGCTGGTAAGAGACTCCGACCGCAGGGACGCCTCTGGCTCGCTATCGGTTTTGCTTTTTCCCCGCTTACAAAACCGATCGCATTCAGGGGCAGCCTATTGAGGTGGTTTTATTTATTTGTGTTGCGCTGCTAGCAATTTTCTTAATGCGTATATGGCTTTGTTGGATTATTTTTGGTTGAAGTATTTTGATGCATGCAAAACTTTGCATGGTTTGTGTAGGCATATTATTTCTAAATTATTTGTTTATTTATTATTGCTTTAAATATGATGCTTATAATATTTAGAATCAGTCACTCATTAGCACATATTGACGGCTCACCATTGCCAAGTTGTGATCAACTATTTCCGGAACTTGTGGTCTCATTGGAATATTTTTAGAACATTCAAGCCGGGTGGACCGATTTCAATGTGTGTAACAGCGCCATCTATTGGTTTTAGCTTGCGGTAATTACTCCCTTAGTTTTCATCCTTTCTACTTAGTTAAGTAATAAATGGTAGACGGTACAGATGGCGCTTATCTCAATTGTGCTAATTTTATTTTATTGTGATTTTTCTTTCAATACCTAACAATAATTTAAAGTATTTGTAGTTTCAAGCATAGGATTTTGATAAAGATACATAAATCCTTCGTATTTGGGTTTGCAGTCTATCTGTTTTGTGAGAATAGTTGCATGTAATTTTAAACCAGTACTAAGTAGTTTGTGAATTGGTGATTGTGACAAAAGTACCTATGTAGTGTTGTTTTGTTGCATTATATAACATATAGTCGGACTTTTAATTAGCTGCAGTAAAATGACAGCTTATGTGTTACTTAAATGACTGAAATTGGCGTCTTATTGTTTTTTCGCGGCCATCAACCAAATCTTTTTGTTTTTCTAGTACAAAATAGTGTAACAAATGAAACTTGTTTGACATGCCTCTAAACTCAGTCCAAAATGAGTTACTAATTTTACTGCAGCTAATTAAAAGTCGGACTATAGTGTTTAAGGTGAATGGATAGTGGTAGACCGCGAAAAACAAATTTTCTTACGTTTTTTGCAATTTGCAGGTCAGTGTCAGGTATAATCTTGATCAAAAGATTCGCGACAATAACAGGCACATATTTAATACAGAATAATTAATACATGTTTCTAAGTTAGATTTCTACCATTAACACTTTTCCATAACAGATTGGTGGTTGGTGGTAGAAATCTAACTTAGAAAGATATATTAATGATTCTAATGATTATAATTCTATAAATATGTACCTGTTATGTCGCGAATCATATTTTGATCAAGATACAATCTGACACTGACCTGCAAATTGCAAAAAACTTAAGAAAATTTGAATTTCGCGGTCTCAACTACCCATTCACCTTAATTTATAGCTGCTAACGAAGTTATAATATTTCAGTATGTGGTGATTCCACCGAGGCGGTCTACGGCAGAAGCTTTCCAAATTTTGATATCACACATGTTTGGCGACGCTGGAAGTCCCTACTTAGTCGGAGTGGTAAGTATTCTAATGACAATAATCACATATGAAACGTAAGCATGGGTTCTAGTTCTATGTCCAGCAGTGTCCTGGCGGCGTTTACGCCATATTTACTTTACTACGCGTGGCAAACCGATTGGTGATAGCAATACAATCTTATATGTTTAACTAGCTGCGCCCCGCGGTTTTACCTGCGTAAATGTCGATCCCTTGGGAATATCGAGCGTGAAGAAGTAACAAACGTTTAAAAAAAAAAACACAAACTTTAGCCTTTTTATTATATAAGTGTAATTGCCACCACCAAAAGAGTAGACGTGTTTCGTTATGAATTAATACTATTTATAACAGGATGGAAGGAATCCTGCATTGTTTTTATTTGTCACTACAGTTATTTTACTATTGTATTTTTTTGTTTCAGATATCGGAATCTTTAAAAATATCTTTGTCACCTGCAGGTGCTACGGAGCACCCTACCCCTCTAGTAGAGTTCAAGTCGTTACAATATGCACTGTTCATGACGTGTTTTGTTGAAGTCATTGGTGGCATATTTTTTTTGTTAACTGCGATATACATCGTCAGAGACAAATTAAGAGTAGAGCGAGCTATTGCCGGTGAGTAAACAAACATAGCTATTCCACTTATTGGGTCTGGTAAATAAAAATAAAAAATGGTTTCTTCTGTTATTCGTGTTTCTCTGAGAAATCTCATAAATCTAGCTTTTGCTTTATTATTGCTATTGCAAACGAACCGCCGCGTACTTTCTACATCTGCCGTCAATGCTTGACGGTTTCATAATAATTATGTTGAGAACATGAATTGTTAGATTCATAGTTTTGTACCTACTAGGAAGTTATGTATACAATATTAATTGATCGGATTGTTTTATGCCAACCAAAACCTATCACCAAAACTGTTCAAATTGTTTCAGTTACATCAAAAATAGTGTAGTAGCGTGGTAGGTGAGTTCCAGCGCAATTAAAAAGCTTTGGTGACAAGGGCGGGGCGCACTATCAGCACTTTGTTTGATTTGAAACGGAAATAATTTTAGATTGTATTTACAGAAGCGGAAGCACAATCCAGAGAGCCTTCGCACAGTGCAGCTCACGAGGGGGTTGGTGGGGGCGAGGGTGAATAAACACGTGATGACATTTATATTGGATGAAATTACCTCCGTGATCAGTGAGAGAACGCTTTTGGGACGGAGCAGGATGTTCCAATTAAATAACTATAATTAGGATCCCTTTTCATTATTCAACTATCGCCATTTTTTATTCGAGCTTAGCGAGTAAATTAAAACATAGTTTGATCAATAATTATCCCATAGTTCGCAAGTGATTTCCGGACGAGATACTTAATGGGGAATTGAATAATTATAGTGATTTTATTGCAACACAATTATTTTATAAGACTGAGTCGTAAGGCATATTGCTAAATAAAGAGGGTTGGTTGTTATAGAGTGGAAACGACTGTGTGATTGTGAGTAGTTAGAAACTAGGCATCACAGTAGCTACTGTTACCTATTTCATTAAGAAGCCATGTGCCTATTACAATAATAATAAATTAATGCAAGCAGTTGTTCATATTTTTTTGTAATTTGTAGTCATATAATTGATCAATGTAAAGACACATAATTATATCCGTAATGTCTTTCATCTTTTGTGTTGGTATTTTAATTACCTCAAATGTTTTGTTATAAAATTCAACACATATTTATTGAAATGTTAATTAGCGCACTAATTATTTGCGACTTATCGAAGCGAAATAAAATCTGTAGTTATTAGTTTGAACAGTGTTCTAATATGAAATTATTCATGCAGTTTAACAATCTTTGTCGTTTCAAGTTCCTAATGGATGTAGTTCTTTAGGGTTACGTGTAATGTAAATGATGTTGAAGCTATTGCACCTAATAATTGAATTGTTTATTTATAAACTCTGTAAGTATATCCTCTTGAATGTCTTCATGATTTCTTTATTCGTGCTTGGTATCTTCAATGAAGGTCTGAAGAAGTTGCTTGCAAACGTGACACACTATGTTGCCTTATAAATGGTGTCATGTTGTGAGTGTTCATCAGCTTTTAAATAGGCACACAACTGATGCTGACTAAGATGTATGTTATTATTTTGAGTTACGAAACTAACGAATCGATTTATGTGTGTAATATTTTATTAAGGCTATAACTATATTTATTATTGTTCCAAGCATTTCTTTTTAGAAAGACAAAGTTAAACTGTATTGAATATCATAGAAGACTGAATAAATTTAATTTTTGTCTAAATTTTTCAAATAATATAATAATTACATTAATCGTGTTTGTACATATCAGTGTACATAGCTTCTCACGGAATTGAAATAAAAATATAATTTATTTTTGATAACATTCGTTTTATTGACAATAAAACCAATTACCATTTGAAAAATCAACAATATCTAATCCAGACTAACATGATGTAAAACTAAATCGGTGGTATCCGAGGCGGATTTGAGTTCTTAAGTTTACAAAGTCTTGGTTAATATGATTATTCGTACAATAATGACTATTAGGAATCAGCTGTTTTTAATAATTGGGTTAAATTAAGTACAAGTTAATCACATGGTACTGCTCGTTTGCCACTTGTGCATGTATGCTTATAAAGATATAAATATAGTTCACAAAAATAACAGTTTAACAGATATTTGAGCCTGATTTGAATTCAAAGCACTAGGCATAATAATAATATGGCACTTAAAACAACAAAGCAGTCATTGAATCATGCATTCATTAAAATTAAACAACAAACTCTCACAATATGTGCACATCACAAATGGATAGGTCTTCAATGCACTTGGAACATTACAAATTAATAAGTATCACTTAACAAAACTGCCACACTGGCCTAATTAAAATTGAGAAACATTAAAAAATATCACAATAAGTCCTTACTGAACAAAATTAGAAAAATAATTATTAAAAATAACAATTCAAAATAAAATGGTACTTAAAACACAGAAAATACCCGTCATTAATTATTATTAGTCGTACTTCCAAAATCGCTACCTGGAATGTACAGTCACAAATTGTGTATCATAATTGTATAAAACATGACAATAGAAATATTAGAACCAGTAATATATAAAATTGTCAAAGATTGAAATCTAGTCATCAGAGTTGTAGCTGTTTGTAGAAGTAGTATCATTATGTTTTTCATTAGACATTCCGACTCTTAGCTTCTTAGGAATAGGTTCACATGAGCTGTAGCTGTTGCTCAAACCACGTTTTCCAGTTGCCACCAACCTTATCACAGTAACTGTGTCTGCATTGCCATTCTCATCATCTTCACATGAAGATGAAACTGTCAACTGAGTCATGCCCAACATTACTTGTTTTTGAGAGAGTAATTTTTCTACTCTGATGATCACATCATTGTCCTATAAACAAATAATAACTTAATAAGGAGTTATATTGATGATATTAAAAGTACTATTTAAAAAAATTGGCCAAGTGCGAGTCGGACTCGCACACGAAGGGTTCCGTACCACAAGGCAGAAACGCCGAAAAACCACGTTGTATGGGAGCCCCCCTTAAAAAAATATTTATGTTATTCTGTTTTTAGTAAATACATCATCTGTGAATATTTCAACTGTCTAGCTATCACGGTTCATGAGATATCACCTGGTGACAGACGGACAGTGGTGTCTTAGTAATAGCACAGTCTACATCATACAGTCGTTCGACGAAGCCGTCTAGACAGGGCAATCGTGCGGGATGTGAGGGGCGAGACGCGGGAGGTGCGAGCCCGAACTGCATACTGCCACTGTGTTAGTAGTTCGGGACATAACTTTCAGGGTTGATGATTTCGACTTTTCGGTATTGATTTTATTATTGGGATACTATTTTCAAAAATGTAATGGTACACATTTTATTTAATTTTTAATTTATGAAGACAAATACAGAGATACGACATCTAACATTTGAGTGCTTGCTTATTTGTTTAGTTTTTCTAATTATTTTATTGTTCTTTTCAATTTTTTTTTTTTTACTTGACATTTCCATGGCTTTTGAGGACGCTAAAGCCGATAGTGCAGTCAAAACGAAAATCCAAAATGGCGGCTGCAAAAATTTTCAAATTTTTCAACATGGGTGTCGTTTCCAAGAATTTCAAGGGTGCTGACAACGAATATGAGGTCATAATCAAAATTCAAGATGGCGGCTGCGAAAATTTTCAAATTTTTCATCATGGGTGTCGTTTCCAAGGAATTCGAGGGTGCTGACAACGAATATGAGGTCATAATCAAAATTCAAGATGGCGGCTTCGAAAATTTTCAAATTTCATTATGGGTGTCGTTTTCAAGGATTTCAAGGGTGCTGACAACGAATATGAGGTCATAATCAAAATTCAAGATGGCGGCTGCGAAAATTTTAAATTTTTCATCATGGGTGTCGTTTCCAAGGAATTCGAGGGTGCTGACAACGAATATGAGGTCATAATCAAAATTCAAGATGGCGGCTTCGAAAATTTTCAAATTTCATTATGGGTGTCGTTTTCAAGGATTTCAAGGGTGCTGACAACGAATATGAGGTCATAATCAAAATTCAAGATGGCGGCTGCGAAAATTTTAAATTTTTTCATCATGGGTGTCGTTTCCAAGGATTTCGAGGGTGCTGACATCGAATATGAGGTCATAATCAAAATTCAAGATGGCGGCTGCGAAAATTTTCAAATTTCGTCATGGGTGTCGTTTCCAAAGATTTCGAGGGTGCTGACAGCGAATATGAGGTCAAAATCAAAATTCAAGATGGCGGCTGCGAAACAATGTAATTTTTCATCATAGATGTCGTTTGGCCAATTGTTTGAAAATGGGACTGTGACACTATCTGATGTAGAAAAACGTATGTTAAGTAGAATAATTCCATTCGTAAAAATGGTCAAACTCAGCGGTCGTAGGTACCAGTCATCACTCCAGTTTCCTCATCAATCTAGGAAAAAAATTATTTTCAAGTTTTACTTAATATTCCTCATTCCCTTTCAATATAGTGTACATTATTCTACTTGTCAAGCCCTTGCATTTGATACTTACTTATATTGAAGGAGTTGTGAAAAAAAAAATGTAATTCGCCATTTTCTGGTGGCGGCCATCTTGGATTTGAAATTTATCATAGTGTATAGTATTCCACTAGTCAAGCCCTTTCATTTGATACCCATATTGAGGGAGTTGTGAAAAATTATGTAATCCGCCATTTTGTGGTGGGGGCCATCTTGAACCGATTTTCATCAAACATAGCTAAGAACACTTCTGACTAATTCACCATCGGTTCAAAATCGGTTCATCCGTTCGGGAGCTACGATGCCACAGACAGACACACAACACACAGACACGTCAAACTTGTAACACCCCGTCGTTTTTGCGTGGGGGGTTAAAAAGACGATATTTTGATAATTGTTAATTATTGTTTATGATAATAGTAATGTTGAGGACGATGTTGATCTCAAATAAATAAATTAATATTGTTTACTTGAGACAAGTGACAACCCTAGCTGTCACGATAATGTCTAGACGTTGTCGGCATTTACCACGAGATCAAAGGCGTCGACCTACTGTATGGTTTTTATACTGTGGTAATAGGGTCCCGTTTTTACCCTTTGGGTACGGAACCCTAAAAAGCAGCATTTACCTGCATCCAGCTGTGGTTCAGGATTTGATTGAGAGTGATCCTCCTACCAACTTGTACTGTAAGCATTCTCTTCATCAGCAGTTTGCCCTGCAAACTGATGCCTTTCCAGTGTGACTGCGAGTACCTGTACCTCCCACTCAGAATTTGATCTTTAAGGGTCATGTCTTTGTAATCTGCCGAAAATGGCAAGTACCCAACCAGACTGCAAAGTAATCAGTTAATAAATTATTCAGTTCAATGATCAACTTGTTTAAAATATGAAGAAAGCTTTATTCTTACCACACAAATAAAATGACTCCCAGACTCCACACATCAACTTCAGGGCCATAGCTCCTTTGTCCATTTGCTCTCAATACCTCGGGGGCTAAGTACAGTGGGGTCCCACACATGGTCTTCATGAAACTGTCTTCTCCAACAAATTTACTCAAACCAAAGTCAGTTATTTTTACTAGAGTGTCATCCTCCTCACTCTCAAGTAGCACATTCTCAGGCTGAAAATTGGACATTTTATTGTTTCTGTTATCATCATCATCTGACCTCCACAACCCAGTTACTGGGTAATACGATACCCCTTGGTAAGACTGGTTGTATATTAAGGTGAATGGATAGGATTTTTGCAATTTGCAGGTCAGTGTCAGATTGTATCTTGATCAAAATATGATTCGCGACAATAACAGGTACATATTTATAGAATTATAATCATTAGAATCATTAATATATCTTTCTAAGTTAGATTTCTACCACCAACCACCAATCTCTTATGGAAAAGTGTTATGCCTCGGCCACGAAAATAACGCCACGCTTGAGGCGTCAATTCGCTACAAGCGTCATTTCTAAGCGTCAAAAGCAAGGCCACGAACTTCAAGTATTCGCCTGTAGCGTGTACGTCGGTGGAGGGATGAATCAGTTCAGTACAGAAAAAGGTTACATGTTCTGTGAGTACAGAGTGAGCACGCGTCGACATTACAAGTGAAAATGTCGCTGTCAAATTTTCTCATACAATTGTTTTCGATGCTCATAAAAAACGCGCGTCGGATCATCCAACCCTCGTGCAAATTCGCTCGTAGCAAATTCCGCTGCTGCTGGCAGCGCTACTTCGTGGCCTTGTAGATAATAGTCAATACATTTGTTTTTGACGCTCGACGCTGACGCTTGCAGCGCAAAGCGAATTAGCTTGGAGCGTCGCATTTCGTGGCCCTCGGGTTAGGGGTAGAAATCTAACTTAGATGTATTAATGATTCTAATTGTATCTGTTATTGTCGCGAATCAGATTTTGATCAAGATACTACCTGACACTGACCTGCAAATTGCAAAAAACGTAAGAAAATTTGAATTTCGCGGTATCAACTACCCATTCACCGTAACTTATTGGTGGAAAAAAATAAAGAAATAGTAAAATAAATAATACAAACCTTCAGGTCTCTATGAGTAATGCCTTGAGTGTGGAGGTACTTTACAGCTAGCACCATTTGCCTGAATAGGAACCTGGTAAATTGTTCAGACAAGTGACCCTGTTTAGTGATCCTGTCAAATAGTTCTCCTCCTTGCATCAGTTCTAGGACAATGTAGACAGCTTCGCGCGAGTCGAATACTTCCTCAGTTGAGATTATGCAAGGCTAAAAATTACGCAAGCATCAAGTATAGGCAAAATCAAGCAATGCCTATGAAAATACACCAGTTTGAAAACACAGATAAAGTAAGGTATTTTAACCTCACATTTTTTTTCACATAAGTAATGACTACTAAGAGAAGTATGGAAGAAGATAGGAGACGAAAATTGGGATAAGTTTTAAGGTCCCTAGTTTACTTACATGCCTTACAGATTTCATAATAGTAATCTCATTCATTATTTTTTCTGGGTCATTTAAATGGTTAATTTGTCCATTTGTCATTCTGCTCTTTTTAATTATTTTCATGGCATACTTTGTACATTTGATCTGAAATTAAGAAATTGTTCAAATGTGATGCTAAAATATATTCAATAGAAATAAAATATGTATATTGAAATAAAAATATAAAGCAGTACTTTGTCATAAATTAGTTTAACTAAGCCACAGGCACCCTGACCCAGTGTCCTTGAAATATAGTACTTCTTTGATATTTCTTTTGGAACTTGATCCTGCTCATTTTTCAGCAAATCTTTGAAAATAAAAACTGAAAACAAAAAATGTAAAAACAAACTCAAAATAAAATAATTTAAAAAAAATCTATAAAAAGTTATTTGATGTTCATGAAAGTTTTCAGTAAGTTTCTTTTCTCAAGCTGAATAAATATAACACAAAACTCTTCAAAAAAGTAAATGCTACTAACTTTTAACAATGGGATGAGTGACTGCTATCTCATCATTATCATCTAATACACAGCAGTTTCCTTTGCCTATCTTTTCCCCATTGACAAAGGTCCCGTTGTACGACAGATCAGTTATTACAGCAGGACAAAGAGGCTCCCTGAAAAGAAGTAATAGTTGTTAGGATATATTATATTATATTGGAAATTTATATAGTCAAAGTCAAATCATTTATTTGAATGTCAAAAATTACAGTAAAATAGAATTAATTCTAGTCGCCCCTTCCAAAAGGTAGTATTCGTATGGTGAAGAATGGGCAAGAAACTCCACCGTTATTCTTTTAAAATGTTTTACAAGGTTTTGTATACATATTATAATATGTGAAGACGATGCACCTAGAATAAAATTAGTTTACTACAAAAGGTAAAAAGAATTAAAAATGAAGCAATGACAGTGACAGTGAATGTGATAGATACATGGTGCTCACATATTTACAAATATTGTAAAAGTTGATGATTTTCCTAGAATTTAACAAGTGTGTGAGTTACTGTAGTCACAGATTGTAAAAATCAGTCATAAAAATTAAAAAAAAAAATATTTAATTAGCAACCAGTTTGATTTTGTCTAGACTAGATTGTCTGCTAATACTATTATGCTAATGATGTTATTTTAATCTATACAAATAAATTAAATTGGAGTGTCTGTTTGTAATATTAAAATAACCATTTTTTACTAAATGCATAAGGATGTATATACGGTACATATACACAAAAACATTTTTTACAATTTTTATCTGTCTGTCTGTTTGTTCTGGCTAATCTCTAAAACGGCTGGACTGATTTTGACGGGACTTTCACTAGCAGATAGCTGATGTAATATGGAGTAACTTAGGCTAGTTTTATTTTAGAAAAAAAAAATAAAATAGGCTCTCACGAAAAAAAATTAAAACAAATGAAATGAAATATTGAATAATATCCGATTCAAATGGGGAAGTTGTATTATACTCCGTTTATTTAGGTACTTAACCAAATGTAAACAAATCATAATAAAGAAACGGAGTACAGTTATGTATAAGTCCACTTACACTTTCTTTAGTATGATTTGTTACCTATACGTGAAGAATTCTTAATCTCCATAGAAATTTATTGAATAAATAATATAAAGTGTTGTTTTAGCCCAAGAAAATCGTACACCAAATATTGTATATAAAGAAATTTTTCAATAAAGCTAATACTAAAAACAAATAATAATTAAACTAAAAATGCAAAAACAAAAAAACAGAATTAAATGGAGAAATATGTTCAAAAACAAAATATTGATTCATAAAAAAGAATATTAAAATTAGCATAGGTATTTCTTTACGCGGAATACAGAATTTATAAGTTATCATAAACTTTGCGAACTGATAAATTCCATGCAGAAAAAGTCGCGTGTAACAGCTAGTCATTTATAAGTTACAGAAACTTACGACATGTCCCTTTTTATGATAAAGTGTTGTTTGCTGACATTTTTTATTATATTCTCTTTTATCATGTCCTTTTTCATTACGAAGGTGCAGTTGAGGGCCCTTCCCAGAGTAAATTCTGGCTGTATGAGATCTGTGTACAAAATAAATACATGATATTAACTCGCTCCAAACCGAAAGGTCAAAAAGATTATACAATAATCATGGCATTAATTACTATTCAGTCAGAATGGTGGCAGTGGAGTTAGCTGCCAATAGTGGGCCTCTAACTTACAAATAAGTATTTTTCACTCAAGGAGGCTGCTTAGAAGCTGAATATTATTGTAAATACCCCATGTTCCTTGGCTTAAACAAGGGGTTGACTGAAGGATAACATGGGAACCCAAATAAATATTTTTAAAGGTCCAAACTCTTATTGCTTTGCTAGACAAAAAAAAACATGCGTCAAAAATAAAAAAAACAATAAATCACTTAGGATTGACAAAAACGCCATGAAGGTAGATGATTTTTCAAATGATTACGGAATGAAGTACAAAAGATACGTTCTCACCATAGTATTCAGGGTATTGGGCATTATTCCAGCAGTGTTTCCCAGTTACAGCAACTTTAGTAGAATACAATCTTCCCCATATCGTAGGAATGTAAGATGGAGTGATAGGCTGACTCCAGTCAATTTGGGAGTTTTGTGTTTGCGTTTGAGTATTTGCACTGTCTGGAAGCAGATCGTCTCCCATCTTGATTTTTGGAGTTTCAAAGTTTAGACATAAAAGTTACGAAGCACTTCTCAAAAGTTCTAATTTCAGCGCCCGGTAAAGTTAAATTACAAGTTAGACCACAGTCAAACAAATGTTCAACAGACAGACCACAGACAAGAGAGCAACCAAAGAGTATAATAGAGCTATCATAGACAACAAAAGTTTTCTTTCTTTTCTTGGCGCAAAAAGCTATAAGCAAAATATGATGTATTTACAGAATTATAATCATTTAGAATCATTACTAAATCTTTTGGAAAAGTGCACTGTGCCTAAGGAACAAGCGAGGCTGGCCTTCAGAGACGTTCCTACAGGATGGAGGGAAGTGAAAGTAATGTCTATGTAAGAGTGACTACACAAACGTAATAAAATCCCACCGACTAATCAGCATGACCTCCTTTCTACTAAAGACTCTAGAAAGGCTGTGTGATAGGGAACTGAGGGACGGTGCTCTGAGAAAACTATACCGCTACACGATAACCAATAGGTACCTACGCATAACAGCTCGGGAAAGTCGAATGTATCCGCTCTTCATCTAGTAAGTAGTCAGCCAAATAGATGAAGCAATTCATCAGAAAGGCATCTGCATGGGTAATTTCATTGACATCGAAGGAGCCTTCGGCAAAACCAACTTCTCCAGCATCAGCAGCACCCTTTCCAGATAAACAGATGAATGGGCGGTCTTATCGTTAAAGAGATCTATTAGGTACAGACAATCTTTGGATGGAGTAAAGGGAGAAGGAGGGATAATACTGCAGATAGTCAGTGGTGTACCATTTAAATATACAATAAATACATTCTAACTATCCTAATCCTAACTAATAATATAAAGGCGAAAGTAAGTTTGTTTGTTACCTTTTCACGCCTAATCCATTGAACTCATCATCATGACATTTTGCATATACGCATGACATGACTTTACCCATGACAACATGGGTATAGAAAAGGACATCAGCTACCTTTCACCCAGAAAAAAAATACTGTACCTACCCGAGGAACAGAACAATAACTTCCGACGGTCACAATTGCTTTAGGACGCTAGATGGCGCTACATGTCCTTCGAATCATGATTGAAATATGACCCGACTTTCTGAGCAGTGTACCTACTCTAACAAAAATTACTAGGCTTTCATGAATTCACGATAGTATTTCAATCATTAAGCACGATATACACGGTTTAAAACCAGTCTAAAAACCAAGGTGACCTTGAAGTTGTTGCGAGATGCCTGCTACACGGTTTAAAACCAACATATTCTGCCACTGGTTTGCAACGCAGGCCTTTCTACGACGGCCTTTTTTGACGTTTAAAGGTCATACGAATTTGGTTTCAACCCACTGTCTACACTGTTTTAGGTTTGAAACTACCGTTTTAAACCGTGTATTTCGTGCTTTAGTATTGTGCTTCTAATAAGATTTAGGTGAATTTTAGATAAAATAGGATACTTTTTATCCCGGTAATACGTTTCCGTGGAATAATTTCAAACTCCACGCGGGTGAAGCCGTTGGCAAAAGCTAGTACAATAATAAACATGAAACAAGAGCAAGGAACTATTTATGTGAAAATGATGTCTAAGGAGAGAGGAAGTCTTTATTTACCAGTTTTAAAAGTGGACAAAGATTGAGGATTCCATAGCGACACGGGCAAGGCATTCCATAACCGTACTGCTTGAACTGTAAAAGACTTGTCATAAATGCTGGTGGAATGCGCCTAGGCTATAAAGGTGCTTAAATGTTGCAATGGGGCACTCTATCGCGTCTTGGAGGAAATATATGTTGAATACAAGTCACCCTGTAGATTTACTTTCCAGCTTGCCTGTTTAATGTTTACGAATTAAACGTAAACACAGGTACTTTAATTTGCCTACGCTAACCTTTTGAACGCCATTGTCACATATACGTGACAAGCAAGCGCGTGCCCTGTTCGCCAGTCGTGTGTCGCCTATCCTATTACGAGCGACACAAATATGTGACAAAAAATGCGGTGCACTTTATCACGAAATAAACTATTAAATCATTACTTTGTGTGTTGTTATTTGTATACCTTAAATATTTAAAATTGTGGCTTGGCGTGGAGGGCACGCGCGTGCGTTTATGCTCTGGCGTTCAAAAGGTTAAATAGGGTTAAATCCTAACCCAAAGAGATTGCAATCATTGCTGAAGAACAGGTACCAATACCTACACAAGTCGCGTAGGTATATACCTGTGTTACACGATAGTTATGTAATACATAGCTCCACATGGTTCAGAGCAAAAATATAGCTTCAGTAAAATCTGAACACGTGACCACCATGTAACAGCCCGATCATTAAAAGTTTTGACAACCAGCCAAAGTTCTCTTCAATTCAAATCTACATAAAAAAGGAATTATTTAAACTCTTTCATGCGCAATAGATATTTTTTAAATGTTATAAAATGGCTCATATATACCATGTAGCTTTGAGCGAACAAGGGCTAAGCAGAAGCGTTTTCACTAGTGCTAAATTGAGACTACGTACAGCGCAAAATAGGGTTTTATAGATGGAGCACTGCTCTGCCACATACATCGGGGGCAGTACTGGCCTTTGTAACGGCATCAAACGAGTTGTAGGCAGTGGATTTGGCACTTGGTAGGCAAGCCGTACCCGCACTTTTCATTGTGCAATTTTTTTTATCACAACTGCACTTAAAATGTCAATAAACCGGTGTGTTCTAGAACCAATAATATATAATCCAATACATGCATAAAAAATGTGACATCTACCAATTCCCACTGGGCCCGCTTGATGGATTTCAGCTGTGTGGTGCGTGAGTCCCAGCAGTAGAAACATTAAAGGTTGCTTATATTTTTATATGTGAGGGTAAATATTAAAAAGGATCTCATTCGAGGATCTTTGACAGTCGTTACGGGTCGTCAGAAGCCCGAAAGACTGAAAACAAGCCTTTCTAAGGGGTACCGAATTTCCCAGTAATTGGATAGTGGAGGTCAGATTGGCAGTCGCTCCATGTAAAATACTGGTATTCTGCTGCATCCGGTTAGACTGGAAGCTGCCCCAACAGAGTTGGGAAAAGCCTAAGCAGATGATCTCATCACCATCGACAGCCCGACTTCACCCACTGCTGAACATATGTCTCTCTTTTCTTGTGCCAATCCACGCTTCTGTGTCAGTTTCATCCAGGTTGTACCCGCGATGGCAACAATATCGTCCGCCCATCTCGCCGCTGGATGACCGACACTTCGTCTTCCAGTTCCTGGACGTCATCTAAGTACATTTTTTTTGGTTATAATAAAAGAAATCATTTTTTTCCAACCGCTGAAAATTCTCTGTGGAAATTTAGTAGGTATGATGATAAGTGGGGGACATTTTGAATCGTTAAAATTAATTTGCTAATTTAATTTACCTGATTAATTCTCTTTTCTTTCCTACGAAATCCTTCCTTCACGTCTACTCGCATTTGGCTAACTTATTTTTATTATGCTCCTGTTTCTTCAATATTTCTTTTAGAAGAGTATATAAAAGTTTATTTGAGTTAATAGGAAGCGTTTAGATATTAATTACCGATATTTGAATACTAGACTTTTTATTACTCCCAGTAACGTAGCAGACTAATCTGATAACAAGGCTTTTTCATAACAAACGCTAGCATAGAGAAGCTTCCATTAACTATTATGAACCATAATTTTACGACTACAGAAAAGAGACCTGCGGTGCTATTCTGTAAAAATCTCACCGTGAAAACTTAGGTGAAGTGAGCGTGGAGTGAGCTGTCAATAGTGTCAATTCCTAGCAAAAACAAATTCACTTCACTTAAGTTTTCACGGTGAGATTTTTACAGAATTGTCCGGCTGCACCCTAATTGCGTAACACACAATCAATCGGAATCTGAATCATTTTGAAGCAAATTGCTAATCCATTGCTTCATAAGTTCGAAAAATGTGTCTGCTCAACACGTAAATAACGCAATGAATGTTGTTGAACTGTCAAAATTAAACCGATTCCAATTGATAATGTGTTACGCAATTGCCCCGCAGTTCATTATATATGTCTCGAGAGTGCGACCGCGGCCCAGAATGATGAGACTTTAACTTACTTCAGAATTTTCCAATCACTAAAGTAATTTAAAATATATACTTACTAATTTAAAATAGTCAAAATTGTTTACATAATTTCAACACTAACAAAATATCTTTAAAAAGTTATAGCCAGAGATTCTTACCCGACTTTAAATACTTTTTAAAATGTCAACTCACTGTTTTATATAATCGTTTTATGATTATAGTCTTTGAAATTATTTTATACCAAAGTTAAAGCGTTTAATAAAGACAATTTTTGAGGCAGTTGCTGGACATAGTTTAAAGATAAATTAACTATTTTCCATGCTTTAATAAAATTATAATAATCAATCTACAACTGCGGAGGTGGTAGCACACACTCTGTCACAGCCTACGCCAGAGCTACGACGCGCGTAGGCGCTGCTACGGCGTAGCTAAACTTATTTCGATGCGAAAATTCGTTATTCTCTCTTTTCCTCACGTTTTATACTATTTAGAAATAAACGATGCTCGGATATTTTAGTTAGATTTGCGCACGTATTTACAAATACATAGCTGTAGGATAAAGTACCGATCGTTAAATACGTCAAATTCTGTTAAAAATTAATCAATAATTTTTATGGCATGAATAGACCATTCTAATGCATTAAATGGCCATAAATGAGTATCTAATCATGTCGATTAGGAATATTACTTATCCCATTCAGAGTTCCAGTTCCCCAGAAATGAGCAAGATAAATAACAGAATAAATAACATTTGATTGCCATGACGCGACCGCTGCTTGAACCCCTGTGGATAAAATGTCCTCCATTTGCTGATTTTCCGATTCATAAGAAATAAATAGCTCCTATTTACTACTATTTTGCTAAGCATGAGTCTATCGACGTCACATCGGCACGTGTAACTAATATGATTGATTTTATCATTTATAGGTTAGCAATCCTTTGCAAGTTTCTATTCTATTTAAATTATCTTAGAAAACTATCCCTAATTGTCTTTAGCTTGATAACCTTGCTCATGAAAGCGCGGCTGCCAATTTTCACTACATAAACTCACGCTTTCTTCCCAGGGGGGTAAGCAGAAACTACAGAACGCCACGCTACGATCCATACATACCTACTCTTTTTCCTCGTTTACGTTCATACATCTGCAGGGTAATTGCGTAACACACTATCAGTAGCAATGGGTTTCATTTTGACAGTTCAACAAGATTCATTGCGTTTCGAACATATGAAGCAATGGATTAGCTATATCCTTCAAAATGATTCAGATTGAGATTGATAGTGTGTTACGCAATTAGGGTGCTGGTAGCCGGGATAGTAATTTGGCCAAAATCGTAAGTTTCTTAGAGTTGACAGTTAGGTACCATGTGTTTTTTAACATACAGCACATGGTAACGATGAACTAACTACAAAATATGTAGGTAACCATTTGTTATGAGACAGGGACACAGCATTGAAACTTGGAGGTCGAGAAATTATTACTGGTTTATTCTACTTTGTCCACATCAATATCTACCATGCCTACTTTTTCACTTTTCAAGCAGTCTGATGCAGTCGGTGACTTGGTCGCATCAAATCTGAGATTTAACTAAAATAACATATGTAGTTCCTGTCGGGTTTTTTAATGTTTTCAATCTAATCTCATGCATTTTAATCAAAAACACAATAAATTGTCAATGGAGCGTCAGCCCAAATTCAACATTCTAACGCGCCACACCAACCGATCCTTTTGGTCCTCGACAGCGACTAAAACCTATAAAGTGAGAAGAGAACTCTGGTCGAGCTGTACATTAATATAAAAAAGTTTTTTTTTGTTACAGTTTCCCTATGGTTTTCTCAGTTGACGTTCCAAATTCAAATCACATTAATGATGACCAGCGGGTCCTAATGAAATTCAATACAATATTAATGCCCAGCTAGTTTGGCCTAGGGCCTAGATGACTTCGTTTAGGTTAGGTTTGCATAACATTTAATTTGACGTTAGCGAGGTGGTGTGAAAAAGTTTATTGATAATTGTGGTTTGAGATTCGAGGTTAAGTTTGCGAAAGATGGACATGCATTGAGTACCTGGCTAGGAAGCTGAGCGTCGGTCCCTATCCGATAATGTTTAAAAATGTATTAATTTATTTTATTTATTTAATCTTTTCGCAAACAAAAGAATTCAAGGGAATGTTTGGTCATTTATTTTCCAGTTTTTACTGAATATTGTTTATAAGTTACAAGCGACAAATAACCCCCAAAAAAACCGCACTTCATACCATACCGTATTAAACGTAATCCAAATCAATATCAAAACGGGAAAATAAAAAAAATCGATTAACCTATAGCAAATATTCAAAGTATTCGAAATCCCTACTTCCTACGAATATAAAGAGGTGTGACGGTAAAAAATTTAATGTAAATGAACGCATAGGTTACTAGCCATCCTCCTTTGGGCATTAAACGCAGTTCCTTTGCTACCAAGTATTTTGAGACGTTCAGCATTATTTGAATTCTACGGATTACTGGGACTGCGTCGGAACATTTGTGTTGCTAATGTTTCCTTCTATAGGTACAACTCCCTGTTAACCGATCGAAGGAAAAGTAAACTGCACAGCGACATGAAGAATTTGCATTGAATGTACAGAGTGAAATAACTATAGTAGTTTGCAGTACAAATAACAGTTTTATCGCCTGAATTAAGGTCCTTTGTTCACAAAAAACTGAGAAACATCTTAATGAATCGAGATGTTTCTCTGTCCTACAGTAAATTGTGGTTAAAACTTGTTCGAGGAAGAAAGCGTCTAAACAGTAGTCGGACTTTCAGGGACTCTCAAGAAATTGCTGAATTGTAGGGTTTCTTACCTACATTATGTATATCTGTACCGAGGTACAGTTTAAGGTGAATGGGTAATGGTAGACCGCGAAATTCAAATTTTCTTACGTTTTTTGCAATTTGCATGTCAGTGTGACACTGACCTGCACAAAAACGACATCTTCATAATTTTGTGAAAAATGTTTAAGTACCTACCAATGTGAGGGACGCTTTATACATAATGTGAGTGCGTTTGAAATTCCGCAGAATTTCCAGTGAAGGAGACCTTCCAGTAAAGGAATAAAACATAAATTAGACAAACAAAAGTTTATTTCATTGATTATCTTTATTAATAATAACACTTATCTACAATAGATTTTATAATATGTATAAATAGTACTTATAATAATGTAGAGATTATAATGTAAATATATAGAGGCAAGTCTTTAGCAAAACAATATTTCAGACTAATCACATAAACTTTACCGAAATCGTTCAGTGGAAGAGAGTTCTACTGAAAAGTAGATTAGAATACTAGCCTAAAATATCTATATTTGCCACGACCTACATAGACATTATAATATACGCTATGACTAGACACGATCTACTTAGGTGGGTATGTAATTAAAAGTAGGTAATTATGTAATTAATGTCATCGAGTGAAGGGATTAATCCATAGATAAGTTTATTTAGTAAAAGTTTTCTTAGCACGGCCTATGCATAATGTAGTACTTTAGAAACCTCATTGGCTATAAAATAGACGCTTTAATACAAGCCCGACATAATTGAATATATATTAATAAGATAAATAAGTACTGTTTACTAGTACCTTAGCTGACATTAAAGTGGCTACAATATGTATTTACATTGAATTTATTTTCATATAATTAATTTGTGATGGTCAACGCCCTCATTATAAAACAGCCGCTGCAATGTTTTGACAATATTTGTTAATGTGGGCGTTTCACAAGATGGACGTTGAGTTTAGATTGCTACTGTATTGTAAATTTTTGAAATAATTTGAGTACTACACAACTAGCTCATAGGGTCGATGCGTCGTTGGGTCGGAGGCGTTCACTTGCGGAAGCAGGAGATGGGGTTGAAGTAGCATTGACGGAAGCGGACCTGGCGTTTGTCAGCGCGCCACTGCCTTGCCAGGCGCCCGTCAACCGCCCGCACGCCCCAGGCGCGAGGCTCCGCCTGTGGCCACGAGCGGGACACCCTGCCCAACCTGAGAAAAAAAAAGATTAGCTTTGGATCCTAAAGCCTGCCTGCCTTCTGGTGTATAAAATGGCCAAGGAGGAATATCACCAAGCGACCGCCGACAGCCGATCTATCCTGTAAATATATCACCGTGAAAACTTAGGTAAAGTGAGCCTTCAATACTGTCAATACGTAGCAATTACATTTACCTAATTACATAGGAATAACAGCTCACTTCACATTTCACCTGAGGTTTCTCGGTGAGATTTTTTACAGGATAGACCGGTAGTTCTATTATAGCTAGGAATCACTGGCGTAGGTACGATTTCCATTAGAGAAGAAAACAATGGCGCCGATTCTGTATGTTCACAAACTAAACTAAATTTAAGTTCATGCATCTTTTTCTTTCTATTTCATTAAGAAAAGGACAGAAGATAAATATTAGTTTAGTCCGTTTAGTCCTGTCAAATTAAGATACTCCATAGACAACATTAGACGAGATTAAAAAATTGGCTACTAAAAATACGACAATTTACGTCAGGCGCTGACTAATTTGACAGGACTAAACTAATATTTATCTTCTGTCCTTTTCATAACGAAATAGAAAGAAAAAGATGCCAGAACTTAAATTTAGTTTAGTTTGTGAACAACAGAATCGGCGCCATTGTCTACTTCTCATAACCTAAACTCTAGATAACATCAAAACTAATTAACTCAAAAATTTAAAACTCATAATATAACATGACGGCGGTAATCCGCGACGGGTTCAACGGATTAGGTAGGTGTAGGTATCTATAGTACACCCATATTCATTTCACCAGTATTGTTTAAGTCCCATGTGATAGGGGGCGAGCCTGTGGCTATCAACAGGGCCCAAATCCAGTCACCGAGCTGCTAATGAGAAATAAATTACAAAAAAAGTTTTTTTTTGCTTTAAAAATAAGTTCGAGCAAAATAAGTATGAGCTTTGGTTGCTAAAGTCTGCCTGCCCGCCTTCTGGTGTACAAAGTGGGTGAGATATAGCCAGTTTCACCACGTGATCACTAGCAGTTCTATCTATTAGATATAGGTAGGTCACTAGGTCGTTATTTCTCAGGTAAAGGACTGATAAGGTACCCAAACGCGTAAAAAATAAGATATAACTGAAATAAAAAGACTAAGATTGAAAAGACGGCGCTACGTTTTACCATTTTAATCAGTAAAACATTGGAAAAATGTCGAATAAAGTTTTCCCAAAAAGGCAACATCAAAAAACGTCCTCAAAGGTACTATAAACAAATGCAAATTATAATCATCTAATGTTACTTTGTGTCTACGACCACACGGATATCAAATGAACAAAGAAACAAACGTTTTTAAATGTACAGTACCTATACAATTTTAATCAGAATTAAAAAAGCAATTTCGTTCGCGGTCGCTTTGCAAGTCAGCGTCTGTTAAGTTGGAACTTGTTCGTAGAGAAAGACTTTATTAACTTTCGTGTTGGTTATTATTTACCTATGTCTATAGTTGCAATGTACGTCTTTCGGCTGAAATGATATATAGTTGCAATACTAGAATTAAAAAGCAACTAAGCGGTACCTACCTACACGATTGTTAAAACGTAGCCAATTTCGATCATTTCAGCAAGGTTTATAGTGGTATTAGGAACAGGGTGTTACAAAATTCACTCATACCCCATGGAAAAGGGAGGATCCTCCGACCAGACGGGTGCTGTGTCTGGCGGGGGCAACTGCCCGATAATTCATGTCAGGCCGTTGTATCTATGCTAGTTACGCGGTAAACTCTGCTTGCGAGATGCAGGATTTTGCGTGACATCAGTATGTATGACGCGTTGTTCGCATGTGGCGTTGTAGATACCGCTACAGGTTTGTTTAAAACCAAAAAATACAGTAGCTAACTAATAATTTTAGACACATTTATTAAACAGAAAATAAAATCTTCTGCATCAATTCTAAACAAGCCTTAATACCTACATTATTTGCCAATTTTCATAGGGCTAACATGTTTGCTACCGATATCAATTACGAGTCTGTTATGCAACGGGTGTGCACCGGAATCAATCAGGTTTAATTGGCAGGGACGCATATGAGCCACCTCGAACAATAAATCCTTATAAGTGGCACTAACCACACATATTAATTATTTATTTTCCTAGTACCTACTTATTTATATGGTGATGGCATAGGAATAGGTGCAATACTGGTTACATAACGTTGAATATTGTTCTTTTGAATAGTTTTTGTTAAAACTGCTTGCAGTTGTAGTATTATTAGGTAGTACCTATCTTGATATACTTAATTAAATGATAAATAATTTTATTTCTGTAAGTAAGGTTTGTACAAACACTTTTACACGACAATCATATTTTTATTTAAAATGAGGTCGGCGTTTATTATCTTATAAATTAGATAACGTCTTATAAAAATGTGTGTCTGTATTCTGGATCATATCTAAATAATTATATCGATTATATCTGGATATCATTTTATAGGACAAGAAGCAAGAAAAAAAAAAAAATAAAATGAGAGAAACATATTGACTTATTACTTTTGAAATCATTGGAGAGAAATGTTAACAAAAGCAATCTTATCCTCTCTAACGTCATTACTTAAAACAATATTTTGAATTTAGAACGTCCTGTGTGCGTTCCACTCCCACATCTCAGCATGTGCCAGGCGCTGGTGTTGAGGCAGACCTCTGTCGTTATCAAATAAAAAAAAAAATATATGAAAATAGTTTTGTAAGTGTGTTTTGCACTGACCTCTATTGTATGATACAGGTCAGTGGTGTATTGTGTAAAACTTTTTACTCTTAATTATTTAGATTAGGTACCACACTGCTTAAACTAACTAAGGAGATTTTAGTTAATGTTAGAAATTCGTGTCCTGACATTCCTACCTACTACCTACGTAAGTAAAAACACAACTCATATTCAAAACTTTATTTTACGTGACCTACTTATGTTATTATACTGTATTTTTTTTAAACCAACAACAACCATGGGTACAATATTTTGGGTAGGTACATGGGTTCAATTTACGATGGGCAGTTTCCTTTACAGCTTTTTTTATATATTTTTTTTTTGTTTGCTTAAGCTTTTGTGAAATATGTGATTTAAAAGTTACGTATTTTTAACAGTTGACGTAACACGCATAGAAAATTTGTTGATCTATATTTTTCTTACTAGGTACTCTACTATAATCAGGACAAATTTGAAAACTCAATAAATAATAATATGAAAGTAAATGAGTTTTCAATACAACTCAAAATATATATATGTAACTAGGTTTTGTTTGTGACTTTGTCCGCGCTAAATGTCTTTCTCCCCCGACGCACCGGGTCGCATCGCATCGCACGCCCGCGCTTTTATTTTTTTCGCTTAGCGTTCTTTTTCATTTTTCTTCTTTTTGTACGGCTCCTAAGAGTCGTAGCGTGATATTAAAAAGCCTATCCTTCCTCACAAAACTGTGCTATCAAATGTAAAAAAGGTTTTTAAATCAACCGGTAGTTCATATTCATATTATATTCATCTTTAGTTGAGTTTAGTTAGTTTATATTTTTTTTTATTTCTTTAGTTCCTGTGATTAACGCGTTCCAACTAACAAACAAACTCTTCAGCTTTATTATTAGTACCTACCTAGGTACCTACCTATACAATGGAATTATAAAAAATAAACCTTCATCGACAAAACCCATTTCACTTTTAAATCTTTAGGTAGGTTCATGTAACAACAGCCGCGTTCATCCTTCGTCAAATTAATTCAGTTCGCAAAACATTTCAGTATTCAGTGACAAACATATTTAGGAACAAGGTCCAATGTTGTGAGGAACCAGTCCTCTAGTTAACAGTCGCCTGCCTGGTACTTAATGACGCCGGAGCTAAACACAAAGTAACATAAGCCTCGTACTAACAACCGGGACTTCATTTTGTTGTACATCAGTAGTAGTTTTCGAAACATTTTAGTAAGTACTTACAGAACAGTATTTGAGGGGCCCGTGGCTAAATAATAATAGCCGCTCAGGTCGATGGATCAGGTTAAGTTATGCTTGCCGCGGTTGGTCTGTGGATGGGTGACCATCTTTACATACCGAGACCCCTCCGTGCCTCGGAAAGCACGTTAAGCCGTTCGTCCCGGCTGTCATCCGTGGATCTTTGACAATCGTTACGGGTAGTCAGAAGCCCGAAAGTCTGACAACTAGTTTTACCGATGGGTAATCGTATTACCCAGTAAACTGGGTTGTGGAGCTCAGATAGGCAGTCGCTCCATGTAAAATACTGGTATTCAGCTGCATCCGGTTAGACTGGAAGCCGACCCCAACAGAGTTGGGAAAAGGCTAAGGCAGACTACTTATAGAACAGTATTTACAAGTTATGAACTGTAGTTAAGATTTTAGAATGAATTATGTTATTTACATAAATGCAATTTATGATTCAGTTACACAATTTGTGACTCAATTTCCCGCTGTTATTTTATGGTAAAAAAAAGCTACGCGTTCACTAAATAAATGTACTCAATGCAAACAAATTAAATCCAAACATGTTGACTACATTTTCATCACTTCTGCGATCTACTCGTGAAAAGTTCTTTTGCTTTTCAATCTTTACACAAGATATTGATCTTGTGTAAAGATTGAAAAGCAAGAACAGCAATAGTCACCTCTCCTCAGCGTCGAGTTGCATCAGCATTTTCCGCAGCGCAGCCGTGTTGATGGCATCCCACGGGCCCGACATCTCCATGTCCGCGTCCGGATGCGCCCCGAGAGTGTTGTCCGCCTGCTCGTCCTCAGCCTCCTGAACAAACATCCCTCACTTGAGCCTGTGTGTCCATTGTACCCAGTCACAGAATACAGAACAAACCAGACGGTTCCTTCTATCTGGCAGAATATTGATGCTTCGAAATTTATTTGGCATAACACTTGGCATAATCTTCTTTAAACGTATATTTTTTTAATGCATAAAAATTATTTAACATAATTATTGTTTGGCCGAATGTTTATATGTCCGAATTTACACTGGCATATTTTTAAGATGGCAGGATTTTATTTGGCGTAATTTCACTATGAAGATGCCAGAGTTTTATTTGGCATAATCTCACTTTTTCTTTTTTTTTACGTGGAGAAATGCTCATGCATTCTGCACTACCACGGGGAGATAGTGCAGTTATGTGGGACTCTAACCCACTAAAACTCCACGGTGTCCTCCTCTGCTGCTTATGGCGGGAACACAGGCACGCGTTAGCACTCATCCGTGAACCCGCCGCGGCTGTCCGTCACCTGACCCTCCTCCGGGGAGTACTCCCCATCACCGGCGCACCAGAACACATAGCACGCCGTGACCACCCCAGGGACCAAACCAGCACATGGGCGCCAGACGACCCCGTCTCTGCCACCCTTGGTCCCCCTGCGACGGGTCAGGTCATTGGCCCCGCCGCCTGCCAATTTTCGGCCGCAGAGGATAGGGAGAGTGGCCAACGTCATACCAACACTCCTCTTCCCCTGCGGCCCCACCGCGTCTGCCATCGAACGGTGGCGACGGGTTTTTTAACGAATATTGTTTGTTCGGTGTATTTTTCCATGGTATTTGAATGAACTATAAAAATAATGTTTTCTATAAACGATCTTAGGACTTGGGGCACCCCGACTTGGGTTAGGTTAGGTTTCTTTTAATTAAACCCTGTAGACACCCCGCGAATCGGGGCTCCATCGACTACCCCTTATTTATTATTGCTTGTAAACCAACTCAGACCCTAATTAATTATTTAAAAAAAATGGTTAGGTTAAAACTGTGACCCCTTCGCACGAACTCACGTATGCCAAAAGACGATTCTGACTGTGAATTTTCTGCGTTATGATGGATTAATTAGTATGGATATGCAATTTATGCCTAAAGATGATTCTGACTTACAAAATTATGAGTTTTGAATGTATGATAAAAGAGTGTACGCCAAACGATTTTCTGCGAAATGAAGTTTATGCTATACGTTGTTATGCAAAATAATATTATTACATAAAAAGTTCTGTTATAAAGGGGGGACCCCCAACCAGAAGCCGCAAACGAGCATGAAACAGTTTATTAAAATAAAACTACACTGCTATAAGGATGTTTTGGCGCCTGAATGACATTGACAGGGGGCGTCGGTTGTTGGTAAACATTTGTGAAATTGTCGCTAATATTGTAATAGTGTAGTTTGACACTTTGGCCATGTTTTTTTATGTAGCAGTCTGTTTTTTACAATGTATGTGTATAACAAAAATTCTGATATTTTTTGTTAGAAAAATTCTAAAATTTTCCATAACCAGCCATTTAGAGTGAGTGAAAAGAAAGGATGTTTATTTTGTTTTAGGACAGAGTGTGCGGCATGGAATTATGATCGTAGGCGCCTTGTGATTCGTTATGTATTCTGTGTACCGAACCTACACCACAACTCGTGGCACTCGTGAGTCCAGCGAACCATTAGCTTCACATTAGTCGCCTATTAGCAATTAATGTCAGACGGTTCGCTAAATCCCATCCACACACAACAACACGCCCACTGATTGTTCACACTTCAAAAAGCCTCCTAAATGTAATTATTCCTCGAAACAACTTATTCCTTCTCTGACCAAATTCATTTGTGTAATTAAATAAGCCTGATTTCCCTCACAAGATCCTATGACTCAGAAATAATTTCCTCTTTCCTCCTAGCATTTGCTATATAAAGTGTAAAATGAACTCTTAGATATTTCGTTTAGCAAATTGACCTTAAGAGCAGTCTTTGTAGGACCTCTTACGTTAATTTAATTTTTTTGTAATAAGTATTTGACATGTTCGGGGGTGACAAGTGACTTCTCAGTAAATATTAAATAACGGGTGTAAAAAGACACTTAACGAAAGTTAATTGTACTCGGGTCGGGACATCATCGTAAACATTTTTTTGTCCTTCTGGTTACGGATATATTGAAGGCCAAAATTCCAACTTTTACTGAGGTTTTTATAATAAACCAGATAATAATGTTATAACACAACTTTAAATACCCCCACGACTCCTGTACCATTGCATGCACCTATAATCACAATGTTTTGCGTGTCATTGCGCACTTTCGCCAACCGCAAATTTTGACACCAAAAATAAAAGTCGTTTCCTAGGAATTGTTTTTAAGCAATGTTTATTTAATTTAATGCACAGAATGCGTAGGTTACGAGTATGTGATGGGTCTTTTTACACCCTGTATACTTTCAATTTATTATTGCCTCATAAAAATGGTTCTAATTAGGTGCATGAAGGCTCACTAAGTTTTAAGTTCTTCTGCTAACTAGATTTAATAGAAGTCTGTTTAATAAATCGTTGTTCTTTTACTTTCTAACGATGACGAATCGTCAGAAAAAATATTTGACAATAAACGTTGATTAAAATAGGCGCATGTTAATATTTAATTCTGAGATTATAGAAGTGTACGTACCTAAAACTGATTAGAAACTTTTTTGGTGACACATAATCGATTAATAATGTATTGAGTTTATTATCAGCTAGCGCTTAAAGCTACTTTGCAAACTATAATCACTATAATATTATATAATATTGGTTGTGGATGGTTGTGAATGGACAGTACGTCAGCCCTGTCTGATAACGCGTCAATATTACTCTACTCCGTGTATCATTATTGTTCCATGTTACTCGCAGAATTTGACCTAAATTTATCTTTAGCTGAAATTTTAGTCATGAATGTTTGACACCATTGTAATTTCCGAGCAAATATTTGCTGGTAGTCAGTGAATGAGAGGATACATTAATAACGTTCCATCAGGAGCGCAGTGTGTAAAATTCTCGAACACTGGGAATTTTCCCGGGATTTGGGGAGTTTTCACTACGTGAATCGTAGGATGAGCTGGTCACAATGTAAACCACAACGTTGTTTGGTACATTATGTACTTAAAATCTAAAACTCCTGAAACCTTGCACTTAATTCTGATGTTGAATTTACAAGAGTATTAGGCTGCTTTTCCATCAGAGATGTGCTATGCTACGTTGCTATGGATGCGATTGATATCCACCAATCATATTTATTGGTCCACATAACATAGCACTGGAAGAAATAGGCTTAACAATAGGTTTAAGCTATGGTTTTTATACGGAAGGGTGCGTGCCATGGATGCGCGAGTAATGTAGCTATGTGCAGAGCAGAATACTCCCAGTGCCTTCCCTGGTCTGCCTTCCATCGATGCATCGCATAGCTCGAGCTGAGCAACTTCCTCGCACATGTTATTGCTACACAGCTTAGCATTAGTGGAGACGGTCACAATGTTTCGTAGCTTAGCTTTCACATCCTCGCAGCATAGCTGCATAACACATCTCTGGTGGAACAGCAGTCTTAGGCTGCCTTTCCACCAGAGATGAGCGAGGATCCGTAGCGAGGGATGTGTGTAAAACTAACCAATACCAACGCTAACTTAGCTATAAAAATGAAGCGATGTTATTGGTTGGTTTCACACACATCCCTCGCTCCGCATCCTCGCTCATCTCTGGTGGAAAGGCAGCATTAAGCTCACCAAATAAGATATTAATAGTGAAACATAGAGTGGGCAATCTCCCACGAAAAAACTGTGTACTTACCATTGGTGCGGCATGAACCGTGACGAACAGCAAAGCTAAGGTGGCGGCGACAATGGCCAGGTAGACGTTGTACGCGCTCGCTTTCATTGTGATCTTCTCAACTGCAAAACAACTAATTTGATTAGCAAATCAGTTACTTAACTATACCTTGCCTTATAGTAGAGTACCTTTTTTTTCAGTAGTTGCTAGCGTATTTTGTTTAATCGTCCGTCTTATGGATCACTTCAAGATTGAGCAAGGAAGGGATTTTTTTGCGTATACTACTTGTACAGTGATAGATAATACGAGTACTTAAATATGTAACGTTGTTGGTCCCAACTGTCATTCGTCGATCTTTGACAGTCGTTCAGAAGCCCGAAACTATAATAATCAGTCTTACCAAGGGGTATCATATTACCCAGTCACGGGGTTGTATAGGTCAGATAGGCAGTCGCTCCATGTAAAATACTGGTATTCAACTGCATCCGGTTAGACTGGAAGCCGACCCCAACATAGTTGGGAAAAGGCTAGGCAGATGATGACGAGTTAATAAACATGTTATTAACAATAGCATGGCACCCGTATTCCCAGCAGAGGTAGGTAGAGGTGTACCTATTGTACTCCCACATTTCGCCGGTTTTGAATAAGCAATAATTGTGATTGAATAGTAAGACGTTCTTTCTAAAAAAAAATACCCAAGATTTACTCTTAAAAAAAATGTGATATTTTTTAGTTTATAAATCGGTATTTCTTAGCCCATACTGTCCCACTGCTGGGCAAAGGCCTTAATCTGTTTATATAAACAAAAAATGATATTTAGGAAACTCACAGGAGATTCTGAATATCAGAATGTGTATTTCGGCACGTATTTATAATATGCCTCGCTTGTCCCACCTACGCTGTTAATTAGTAACCTAATGAATACCTACTCGGCTATAGCAACGAAGTTACATTTGATAATTTACATAAATTTGATTATAATAATAATAAAAATGTTTATTTCATCATGATTGAATGCTCAAATTTAACTATATTGATTTTTCTTCCCTCACGGTTTAACGGGTTACGCGAAATTCAATAGACTGATGGCAATTATTTCGTAGCCTTGAAACTTAAATTAATTAAAAAGTTGGATTATTTTAATCCTGCATTTATTTATCAAAAATTGTTTATTTTTTTGAGCTCAGAAAGAATACTTTACAGCATCTATAAAATTGGGTGGCGTGAAAATTTTGGGGTTGAAAAGGAAGTTTCCTTGTTTTATGAAGGACCTCGTCACTTCAATAGTAGTAGCAAAACCACTTACTTATGGGTCGACCCCATAAAATCTTTAAGTGACGTGATAGTTTATGTCCGAGGCCTTTGACGCGACATTCTCGTTAACATAATGGAAACAAACACAGCTGATTCTTGCCGCTCAGGTAGCTTTATCAGCAATAAAAACACAACAGTTTCCGATCATAAACTTATGGCTTATCAAAGGACCGCCTATAATAATATTTAGTGGTGTATTAGTGGACTATCGTTTGAAATGTTATTAACTTTATACAGTACACACTTTAGATGGAAGTATTTCAAAGAATCTACTTAGGTACTGATATATAAAATAATAGCAAATACCGTATAAATTATCATCGTGATTAAAATTTAAACCAATAGGTAAGTACTTTCATAAGTATGTACTGTAGAGATAACTGTGTGTTTACTTGACTCAATGGGTTTCTGCTGATGATTGAGGATCTAAAGTTCAGTCATTATGGACTAGTAGAAGAAACAAAAAAAGTTCACAATGAAGTTTTCACAATTATTTCCTAAATCCTTCCTTGGTTTCGTAAAAATATAATAAACTTTCAAAAAGGAGCAGCACTCAATCCACACGCGCATGCAATATTTGGGGTTTAACGTTGACTCTAGTTGACGATTTATTGAAATTTTTACCTTTGGAGTGAGGTCATGAGTTAGGTGTGATAATCTTGCACAGTTCTGACTTGCCCTTCCTTCGAGTTGGTGAGATGAAGTTTATGCCATTATTGTATGAGGTTTTAGTATGTATATTAACGTCTTCTGGGCTGATGTGAATTGTGAAATTGTCACGTCAATTTGTGTGCCCTTACGAGGCCGTGTCGCATCTTTTTCGCCAGTTTTGGCGCGACGAGGGTTGAGCATTACGACGTTGTTTGTGTGAGTGCATATTGGCACACATTTAATATTTGACTTGACTGACACTTGTCGTGGTGTTAGATTATCGCGAGTCGTTCGTCCAGACTTAAAGCTTTATCTTGCAAGAGACGGACCTCATATTGTCAATTTTATTTCTGGTGTTAGGTAATTGTTCTTGATAGGTATAGGCAACTGGCACAACTGCCTGTATGTAGCGCTTATTTTGTATGGATAAAATTGGACACTACGTTAGCCCTATTTCCAGTAGGGGCGTAGCGGATGTAGAGATTATGACATGTATAGTCTTTGACATGACATGCAACCATTTCTAGTAATTATAAGATATCTAATGGCATAAAATTATGAGATAAACGCCAATACGAATTCAGAATAGAAAAACGAACGGTTGCAATCAGTCTAGCTGACAAGCGTATGGTAGGATATAAAAAAATATGAGTGAGTTGCATCAACTAACTATATTACGCAATGCACAATGCCTTGACAGCCGTTAAATGTCCGGTTAAGTTAAATTCGGGTTGCATCATTTGTTAAAATGATGCATTTTAACAATTGTAACAATAATTGGTTATTGTTACAATTATTAAAATGACTAATCACGATAACATTAACCGCTCAACTTCGGGCAGTTAAGGGCTTATACCTAAATACGTTGATTTCGACTATCCGAAATCTATTATATTGAGAATCTGATATTTTGAGAGTCTGTTATTTTTAAAATCTGGTTTTCTGAGATGAAAGGCTATAGTTACAGTTTGTGTCATAATTTTTTTGGAGTTTGGCATTGAATTCCTTTTCAATGTTGTCCCATGCTTGTTTTTTTTATTGTTTTGTGCTAGTCTTTTACTTGTGCATAAAGTTTTAATAAATAAATAAATATATTTCGTGTAATAACACAGAGTTTTAATAAGAGAAAATACATGTTCTGTGGGTTAGTGCTGTCAGTTGACAAAGTGTAATTTGACATTAAAATCGTCATTGATTATATCACATCAATCGATATCCAGTGGAATGTGAGTATGACAAAACGCTCTTTACAAAGTCGAACAAAGCCAATCTTACCGAATGTCACTGACCTAAACACGTAAATATTTTGGATCTTGCTCCGATTCTTTTCTTGAAGTTTTTTTTTGTGTGCATTTCAAACGTACGAAGCTGCTGGGAACCTCTCTCTAGTTCCTATCTTAGGTCAACTTGAATTGAGTTTTTGAATTACATAATTGAGACAATCGAGTGCCTAACCGTTAATGATTGAGTAACATCATTAGTGACAAAAAAAGGAAGTGTGGTGATAACTACCATGTGGTGCCCTTGTCAAAAAAAATCCCACGTACAAAAAGACGTCTCTTCTCACTTGTCACCCTTTTAATTTACATTTTACATGACGGTCACAGAGTACTTTTTGATAGACTGAAAATGACGGTGGTGCAACAGCAGATAGTTAGATTCTATTGGATTCTATGGTCATTGTTATTGTTACTGTTAAAATTAACATTGACGGAAACTCTAACGGAGCTCTTGGTGCAACCCACCATTTTAATGGTTTAAGAAAAGATTTTATTCTAGAAAGATATAAACAGCCGTTTTATTTATCCTGGTACGAGTTAGCTTACATACGCTCATACACGCCCCATTGATAAGGGTGATTTGATTGGGTAATTAATCAAATTCACCTTTAAGGAATAAATAAATAATATCTACCATCTCACTCACAGCCTATTATACCTACTTATAATTTCAAGCTCCTCATTTATTAAAAAACCTTAGTGTACACATTGTTGAACATTTACTAGTTCTTCAGATTTAACTAGAGTATACTAACAGGGATAGACAGTTGCCGAAGACTAGTGAAGCTCCATGGATAAATCAGGCCAAAAGTTTATTGAAAAAAGCATTCATCAGTATCGTTGAAGTGATCCAAACGCAGATATAATAGTTTCCATTCCTGTGTGCCTGAATTATCTCAATAATATTCAGCTTAACATTTCAAATCATTTGCAGCTCCAAGAGAATTGGAAAGTAGGTACAATATTTTATCGAAAGTAGGTAAATGGTATTTCCATTTGAGCAGTATTTCAAGCAGAGAATTAATATTTCTGCTTTATATATTTTAATACTAGGACTGAAATTATTATCAAACATTAGTTTAAGTGTGTAACGACGGTACCTACAGATTTTAGGCATAATTTATGTGGAGAGAAAATCTACACCATCGTGGCTTCACTCAAATAGCGGAACGAGTGTAGATCATAGGCAAATTTTTGTTTGTGTTGTTTGTGTCGGAAATTCGCGGATTTTTATCAGGACTGACGTTAATCTGACTGACTCGATCGCGAGGTATGTGACGCATCTTTGGCACATAATTACCCTAAGGCCGATAAGTGATCGTCGCATTCATTTTGTTAGGCTAAATCGAACGCGTCATAGCGGCGACTGAGGGCGCCTAAGGTTTTCGGAACAAATGAGTGACATAACGATCACGTATTCGCGCGACGATTGCTTATGGACATGGGGTCTATTCCGTGGGGTAAGGCACCACTGTGATATTATAAGCATCTTTGAATGTGTTTTGTTTCTGTAATATGGGTTTATAGGCACTACGCTCACATGCCGTCATAAAATCAAAACTCATTTATTCAAACTAGGCTAAAAAATCAGTACTATTTGAATATCAAAAAAAAAATACATAGTTTTTGGGGAAATGCCTTAGAATTTCCCCTAAAACGGGGCTCCTTCACTACTTCGTAGTGCTTTATCTGGGAAGAAGAAGCACACATAAACACCTTAACACCCGTGCGGAATATCTACAGCAAAGGGACCTTTCAGACAATATTTTATTTTTATTTTATTTTATATGTCACCAGTCGCCCGCCTGTAAATCTACGTAATTACTCGTTTCTTTGTTTTATTATTTCATTTCCACCCGAGTGTTACGTAGACAATATGAAGAACACGTTTACCTTGTACACGCAACACCCTCACTGACATGTAGGTACGTAGGCCAGGGGTAGGTCCGTCTGGGGCAGACAGTCGGCCGATTGCACATTGTTTTATTTTACTACCCGGATCTCCTTCACCGGTGTTGAACACGTCATAAACACGATAAATAAACTCATAAGCTACAAATTAATTTTACTTTTTTTACGGGATATTATGTTGTATGTTATTTCATACAGGGTTTATTTATACAGGGTTTCCCTTCTTCAAAGAGTAAATTTTTAGGGTTCTGTAGTCAACAGGAACCCTTATAGTTTCGCCATGTCCGTCTGTCCGTCCGCAGCTTAGCTCAGAGACTCTTAGTACTAGAAAGCTATAATTTGGCATGGATATATAATCACGCCGGCAAAGTGGTAAAACAAAATCTTGAAAAAATAAATTATGGGTCCTCCTCCACACCGTCTATGTACACGTAAAATGGGGTTTTTTTTCTCGTCTACCCATGCTGTCGGGTATCGTTGGATAGGTCTTTTAAAAATATTGTGGGTTTGTAATAACAATTTTTCGATTCAGGGATCCGTTTGTGAAATATTAAGCTTTAAAGTGCTAATTTTTGTTTCCACCCTGCCAGCTAAATAGTTGTTTTTAGTTAAGTAAAAAAATTCACAGTAGTAGTATATATAACGACGTTAAAAGGAAAACTATCACAGCTAAGTAGGCTTTCCAAGTTTACAGTAATAGTCGACCAACTTACATTTGCAATTGCAATGTATGGGAGAACATGATTTTCAACTACAATGTTAAGTTTGTTCTTGGGATTGTTGGGATAAATTCATTCCAACTACGGAATCCTTCATTGTGCGTGGTCCGACACGGCCGGTTTTTTGTTTTTGTATGTAGGTAATTGAATCCCCTTGGAAATAAACAAAACATAGGTAAGTAATGCCTATAATATACATGTGGAGAGGTTACAGGACAGATTTAGAACTAATTTATCCATAAAAGGTTATACGAGTAGGTACCGTAAAAATTTAACTTTCATATATTTATGGGTTATACCTATTTGGAAAAGGTTCAGATAACGTTCATCATTGTAATTTTCAAGCAGTTACTCTTTCGTTTAAAATTTATTTGCTAGTTAATCTGCAAGTTCTTATTGTTGACCTAGCACTTCATCTGTATTGCTAATATTATTAGGCATTCTCATATCTGAAATCTAAATAGCCCGAACCAGTCATAATATCTGTAAGTACCTTCTAATAAAACTGACAAAAATGCTTTGCCGCGTCTGCTAATAAATGACACCTAGAGCTACTAAAGGTTAAGTTTTGTGCAAATAACATGAAAGGAATCCATTATTCACTTTTCCATCGGGGTAGGAAAAATCAAAAATTTCGCCCACGATCAACTAAACCAAACTAAACTGATCTTTTCATACCGATATACATAGATTGATATTCGCAGCCATTATAAAGGTTGGGGTATAACCTTTCTCATACGTCTTCATAACATCCCTGTGGGGGTTCGTATCACAAAGCGCGCAAATTACGGTCACCCTACGGATTTGGAATCGCCTTGACAAATAAATTGGATATGTGAGACACTATTTATCGATACACCGCACGTTATCATAAAGATATGAGTAAACATTGTGTCGGTTCATGAAAAGGGACAGTGTACCAGAGATGTCGAATCTGTGTAAAAATAAAGCCTTTGTTGTAATTTCCATTGGTTCACTCTCAGTATACTGTGAAGACAATAGATCTGCCTGCAACTTCGCAGGCAGCCGGTGCTACAAAAGACTCGAACCGCAAAATGCAAAAATTGTATTGCTTTTAGATTTTTTTTTTAGGAATATCTTATCATGTTTTCCAATTTATTCAATATTGTTTTATATCTAACCACAAAACCTAATTTAGCGGACTATTGAAAGCTGTTAAGATTTATAAACTCTAGCTAAAATGTTATTAAAATACTAAACTATTAATATAAAATCTTAAAATCTAGATCTAACCATGCCTTGTCATCCAAACTAAACGTGTATGCAAAATTTTAGCTCAATCGGTTGAAGATAACTGCTTCAAAATTAAGTTGCAAGAATCCACCCGAACAAACATAGTTACATTGCAAGTTAAATAAAAGCTTTTAACAAAAAGAACGCATTTTCTTGAAACTCTTTGACAATTCCCTGAAAAAGTTTATTTGCGAAGAATTTACTTATCTCAGTTTGTAACTAAGGGATTGATGAAAAGGCGCATGACGATCCTTTCCAGGAAATCACGTGTTCAATCTACGAAGAAATAAGCCTTCCAACTACCTGCCTTATGGAGGAAAAGTTTTGCGAGCGACCAATAACGACTGTTTTGTGAAGAATGAAAATAATATAGTGTTCTCTTATTACGTGCGATATAAACACCGTGGCTAAGTAAAGCGTTGCTACAGGATTGCGCGCAGTATTTTCAGTGTTACCTATATCATCACATTTATTAGCCTCAGAATTACCTAATGTATTACAATATCGCGGCTTCCTTTCTAGACTTTCTTTGAAATACATTCTCAGATTTAGTTACGTAAAATTATTAATGTTCTAGGTACGTAACTACGTATAAAGTTACTTTTACCTAGTTCTTGAAAGTTGCACGAGCAGAGGCTTATGCGAAGACAGAACATGTCTGAATAAGGTGTCTAACTTACAAATACCTTACTTAGCATGTATAAACTTTTACAGCAGTCTAAAACATTTCCTTTACAGAATTATTTAGAGCGAAATTAGACAGAAAAGGAACATTATTTCATTATGGTAATAAGCCAATTCCGTGAACGACATAATTTCAATTTTATTACCTCGTAAGGGTAAATAAGTGGATCACTTGGGTGCATACATTGGTAGATTGTGAGAGCGACATCGTATTAATATGCAAAAGCGATCAGGCTGAACGAATACGATGAATAAAGTAAGCGCTCCCATCTTGCATGTTGTTAAATATTAGTATCTTGGTGCAATAAGCTTTTTAGCGTTTTTTAATGGCACATTTTAAAGTCTCATTTGAATAACTTGATATTGAATACGTACTTAAGTTTATCTGCGCATATTTTATTTACTACGTCCGTCTTTAATACGATGTCTTTATATCTGTTCATCCCTGTTTCGCCTAGGGCCGTGGCTAAATAATAACAGCCGCACAGGTCGATCGATCAGGTTAAGCTATGCTTGCCGCGGTTGGTCTATGTATGGGTGACCATCTTTACATACCGAGACCCCTCCGTGCTTCGGAAAGCACGTTAAGCCGTTAGTCCCGGCTGTCATTCGTGGATCTTTGGCAGTCGTTACGGGTAGTCAGAAGTCTGAGACAACCAGTCTTACCAAGGGGTATCGTATTACCCAGTAACGGAGTTGTGGAGGTCAGATAGGCAGTCGCTCCATGTAAAATACTGGTATTCAGCTGCATCCAGTTAGACTGGAAGCCGACCCCAACATAGTTGTGAAAAGGCTAGGCAGATGATGATGATCCCTGTTTCACCTAAGTAAGTCTTGAATATGAGTAGTTAGCTCACTTGTTTCGAAGTTGCGTGAATATTGGAGTGATCTAGTGAGGGCCTTTCTGGTCTGCGATACAAATCACAAGGCACAATGCAATCTGGGCCTGCATTGGAAATCCATTGCTATGCTAGAATATTCTGTTGTGACTAGGATGTGGTTAGTTGTTATTTTCAAAATATGCTATGAAAAAGATTGTAGGATTGCGCTTTTTAGATAATGTTTTCATTCCACGCCCCCAGTAAAGATACAGGATATTGTTTGCACTGAACTGGCCTGTTTGCCCCTTAAGCAACTCCTGAGCTAAAAAATCAGCAAACCCTGAGCAAATTTTTTGCGGAAATAATGAAAAAGAAAAATACTTTAATATAGGTATTTTAAATCGACCATAAAAAGAGAGATAGGCAGATGCGAAATCCATACGTCCCTAAAATATTTACATATGCGTAACGAAATACTAAGTACCTATCTACACATTATGTAGATTACTTTCAAAATAATGTTATTTTCTGTTTACGAAATTGGGTAACCGTTAATAAAAAGTCCATTAGTTTAAGTCCATAAGTCCAAACGACATTTTTTTTATCTACAACGCACTATTGATGATGTATTGATACTTAATAAGAGCCATGAAAATAATAAGGTTGAAAAATAAAAAACTAAATTGATGACTAGCTTCTGCCCGCGACTTCGTCTGCGTGAATTTTTTTGTTTCCCCCGACCCACCGTCGCATAGCGTCGCAGGCCTGCGCTATTAGATACTTCGTTTTCGCTTAGTTTTCTTATTGCTCTGCTCCCCTCTAAGACCCTTAGTCCTATCAAATGCAAAAATAAATTTTCAAATCCAACTGGTAGTTCCAGAGATTAGCGCATTCAAACAAACAAACAAAAATGTAAACAAACTCTTCAGCTTTATTATTAGTATATAGATGAGACCCGTATAAACAACCTTCCATGTTACAGACGCTTCTGAAGGAAATAGACTGACGACATAAACAAGCTAGTTTGTGTTTATGGTCTGTGCACATCTGTGCAAACTCTTCTCGTTATGATTCACTTTGTAAGTATGTGCGACTGAGCACCCATGAGTGACACGAGACAATTTTCTCAGAATATGACCCTTCTTAGTCCAGTGAAGTATACATGGACCTTTTTCACTCTTAATCTATTACCTCTCAAGAATTGAAAAGGTTCCTAAGTGAGCGACGTTTGGGATACGTAAATATGTAGAATTTTATCGATATGTCAAATATGTCTGATTGAATAATGAAACGGTACTTTTTCCATTTCTCTTTATTATTTTAACAGTTGATCTATTACCCGCGTGGTGGATTATAGCCCACTCCCTCTTATTGATAGAGGAGGCCTGTGTTCCACTGTAGGTTGAGAGTTATTTTAGGCCTTCTTTGGCTCTATATAGAATAATATAATGCTACAAAGCACTGCCCTAATATGTTTAAAGGGTGTATAGTATAAGATTTCTTTTTCGGAAATACCCACATTGTTATTACTGGAAATAAGAAGATTTTGTGTCTGTCTGATCTATGAATGTTCGTGCTTATTTCAAACTCGTAGATGTTCGATAGACAATATTTGATTTTTAAAAGAATTCGTCATAATTCTAGCAATGAAAGATTCTAAATAGTTGGATATTCCAAATTTTTTCGAGGAAAATGACCAATGGGGAGTAATATAACTATATAGAGATATATTTATATAGGTATAAGTCACATAAATTTAAAGACATATTTAACAGATCTACCTTTGTTTTCCATAAGTCAGCAAGTGATATTATAAACGAATTTAGAAAGACCCTTCCTGCTGTTTCTATTGTAAACGTATTATACTCAAGGACTCACGGTGGGCATCGATGGGAGAAAACAGATTTATTCAATTACAGGTCGAGTAACCCACTTTGAAGGGTACTTGATTTATTTTCTATTATATTACGTAGGCATCGGTAAGCCAGTTACATTATCAGAGCGAGTGAAGAGTTCGTCCTTCCTTTAAACCAAAGAGGGACATAAATTGTTGGCCGGTAAAAAAGATATTACGCAAAATGATATCTATAATTCTCGAAACCAATGTACTTTCCAAAGTGAAACAAAAAAATCACAAAAAATATAAATACGCGTAGACTTAAGAACCTCCACCTTTTTTAGTGGTTTTAAAATAACGCAATTGATCCGCAATATTTATTTCATAAAACTTTTTTCGTTATACATACGATAGATATGTCGCAGCCAACCAGTTTAATTAGCCGTTTAGTTAACCACCTAGCCTTTTAACTAAACGGCGGCCGTTCAACTAATGGCCTGAATATTCAATTATATTTTACGTTGGAACAGTAACCAATCACGCGCGAGCCGAATTGGTCGCAGTAACTATGAAACAAAAAAATCACAAAAAATATAAATACGCGTAGACTTAAGAACCTCCACCTTTTTTAGTCGTTTTAAAATAACGCAATTGATCCGTAATATTTATTTCATAAAACTTTTTTCGTTATACATACGATAGATATGTCGCAGCCAACCAGTTTAATTAGCCGTTTAGTTAACCACCTAGCCTTTTAACTAAACGGCGGCCGTTCAACTAATGGCCTGAATATTCAATTATATTTTACGTTGGAACAGTAACCAATCACGCGCGAGCCGAATTGGTCGCAGTAACTAAGGCGGGGGCACCCCGACCAAATTGGTTAAGTCAGAACTGTGATCAAACGCGTGCGAGCCGAGAGAGCGAAGCGAGGCGAGCACCACTTCCAAAGGTCAGGCGGTTAACTAAACGGCTAATTTAACCGGTTGGCTGGGAAAGATATACGAGTTTAAACACCATTTGTTCATTCTACGCCTAGACAAAATTTTCTCAACATTCACCAACATGTTTTAAAAACCAGATTACGTGGTTACCAAGGCATCATATTATACAGATTATTAATTAATTCCTTTGCATTTGCAAACGCAAACCGGAAATTACCGGAGGCAACTAGGTTGTCGGGCAAGGACGGGTTCTCCACAGAACTTGTAGGTGATCCCTTGAATTAATTATAGTAATATTACCGTAAAGAGTTTTGTGAAACAGGGAACACGACAAGCAGACGTTACAGGCGGACCCGTAGCTGTGACAACCTCATCTAGTACCTAAAACTTTGTGGGCACGTACAATGCAAAGACACTGCGACACTAAATGAAAACACGTACAATACTAATGCATATAATTATTTTAAAACTATCAAATTAAATCCTAACATCGAAATTGAAAACGTGATTTTTTCGAACAAACTAAATAAGTAATAGTGATGGCCGGACTATGGATTTTGCCAATCTTTGGCTATTTATAGTGACAACTATTGGATAAAACTAATTGTATGCAGACAGGAAACGCAATTTCATTTATAGTCGTCTTCCTCTTGTATAGTGAAAACTCCTGAAATGATAGATATGAAATGACATATATTCCGTAATAGTAGCCCACCATTTTTAGGGTTCCGTACCCACAGGGTGCCAACAGGACCCTATTCTAAGCGTCAGGCTGTATCTCATGAACCGTAACAGGTAGTTAAAATTTTCACACATTGTGTGTGTGTCTATTGCCGCTACATGCTACATGTAATAAAAAATAAAATAGAGTTTTTTACCACGTCGTACGGAGCCCTCCGTGTGCGACTCGCACTTGGCCGCTTTTTTTAAACTTTACTAATTAAATACAAAATTAAAATTATTTCGTGGTTGTGGCGTTGTCAACATTATTTTAAAATGTAGTAGGCTTCCTCTGAACCACGATCATTAAATCTAAAACTCGTGAGTGAATCAACAATTTTTTGGCAGCAACACGATCGTGCTAAAAAAAGGATTGTCGTGTCGGTTTTGCGTCACCGCCGCTGATGGGCCATCCATGCCCATGGAGAACGTATGTAAATAGAATTTGGTTTTTCGGTACACAATTGTACAAAAGGCACCTTAATTGCTGTATTGTTTTCTCTAACGTTTTTGATCTTTTTTGAAGTATTTGATACGCACTATAGTTGCCATAATGGCGTGTTTTAACTGTCTTATGATACAAAGGTTAAGCTTTACTGTCTTTAAAGGTTTAAAATTTTATCGATGACAATGACGTTATGACCACGCCAGTTTTTCTGAAAGGGTAAGGCACAGGTGTACTTTGCGTGACAGTGTATATATCTACGAGTATTTTGAAGAAACAGCAATTTTTGTTTTCGTTTCCTTCATTTGTAGCTAATGTTTTCTTATGCAACCATTTCCTTTTTATATCATTCGCGTGGGATTTATATTTTTATTAATATTATGTATCTATGATGTGGGGTGCGTTGCTTCAAAATAAGATCCTGAACTTTAAAGATTTATTTATATTCATATGCATGTGACTTTAACAACGCAATGCGAACTTGTAAAAAGGTTGTAGTCGACCACTTGTGAGACTATTTAAAACATGATTAAGGGCTTCTAAGGCATAATTTATGGATTCATTGTATACAGATAAGTCCTTATTAACTTATCTGGCAGATATTTTGACTTCTGTTCCATTTTTATATTTATCTGATAAATAGTGCCTACCTGGAGCTATTAAACAGGCCATTCTCTCATATTATGTCACGCCTTAGCCCTTTTGGACTCTTAGTATACTCCAAGTACCTCTTCTTATACTCCTACTACTCCTAGTATGAGAAAAACAACAAATTGTTGGAAATCACTTACTTTGTGATGTAATCGAAAAGGTAAAATAGTAAGAACGAAACAACAAATTGATTTTTGATGCAATGATAAAAGGAAACTTGAAAATACAATCATTATTAAACGAGATTGTAAACAAATTATTGCATGCATTAAAAATTTTATCATACCGTGACCACTTTGACTTTTATTATATTAAAACTGAAATCGGCGCGTTATAGCAAAGTGTTGTCATTAACGGTTTCCGAATCAATTGCTCAAGGCAATCTGTATCGAAATTTTCTCGAAAGGATTTTCTTTCCTTTGTTGTTTAATCTACCACTTTGAGGTTACTTTTATATTCATTTATCTGACATAATTATAATTTCACAAGGAGTAGGTACTTTGAAAGAGTTTTTATCTTTCGTTGATGTGTCGTTTCCAATGACTTATTATAAAGGGAGACCCATTAAAGTGAGAGAATTAGCCATAAGTGGTAAGTAAGTGGTTATGCTGTAAAAACTATATGACTCACGCTTATCCCCATGGGGTAGGCAGACACAACAGAACGTCATCTGCTACGATCTTAACATACTCTTTTTGTTTGGTCATAATAATACTAAATAATATGAAACCACATTTGGTACTTAGGCCAAAATTGAATTACCAAAAATGGCTACAACAGTGTTATAAGAACAATGAAATAACATGAAGTAAACATTACCGCGTCCCACTTACATGTGTAAATTGAATTAGATTAACATAGGTATACACTACATTATCTAAGAGAGACCCATTAGAAAGTAACCTCTTCTTATTTCAATTGCCTTTGGCTCCTTTCGCGTACTGTCGTAAGCAAATCGATAGATAATGAATTTATTTACTCTTATAAAGTCGAAGTCGCCAAATAAGACACGAATACAAGAGGATCATGTTAGAAACAATTTTTTTTACGATCTGTAGTAATTACTTTTAGTGCATTTTCTTGTTCTTGGTACAGCATGTTATGTTTCCCGAAACTTAATTTTTTTCCATCCAATAGTCTCTATATGCCAAACAAACAACATCACGTATTTCCCGAAGGGGTAAACAGAATACGCCTGATTGAAATAAAATAGTTAATTATTGTTGACTTACTTGCAACGAAAAAAAAAACATTGGCTGTATGTAATTCAGGTTTACTAACAAGAACAATTTAATAAACAGCTGAATAAAACATTAAAAAGCTAGGATTTTAGTAAACTTTATTAATGTATGAAAACTTATACAAAACACAAGCTATAATATCGGTATTATTAATGATTATTATTTATGACTCGCGGCGTAAGTTTCCGAAGTATTTTATGTGCTTCTGAAAGTGCTGTTAAGTGAAGTTACCACAGACCAGCTATAACTTAATATTAATAAAGTTTTCCTATTGTTTACAATTTGATAGGCTTGTTAAGATTTTAATAGTGCAGGTACACTTTTTAATTAAGTTTTCAGTTGTAAGAACATTGCGAGTTTACTTTGTGGAACATTCTGATACTGATATTTTATCAGAAAACACTGAAATTGCAAAAAGTTTTTATTTTTCACTCCCACATTTAAAGAAATTAATTTTGGATATTTTATTCAGAATTAAATTTAGTTTCAAACTTGAAAACAAACTTCGAAATAAATTATTTTCAGTTGTTTTCATTGGAAAATTAAATGACGATAATCTGAGTTGCGAATAAACCAAAAAAAGTATTTCCTATTACAGAACAATAATTTGAAAAATTAACTTACCTTTAAAATTCAGCACGTGGAAATAAATTCAGCTGTTGGCTGCTGGAGGTTTACGGGAAACTAGTAACAATCACTTTTACAAGTAAGTACGGGAGGCTGTGAGTGCTGCTTCCGTGGTCTCCCTCGATGGTTTTTGAAAGCAAATGAACGGTTCGAAGTGCCGGCCCGGTTTATATAGCGATGCGGTACTAAGCTACGCCGCGTGTTTCACTTGCGTAGGTGCCGTAGGGCGCTACGCTGCTACGGCGCTACGACGGTGCTACGAGGCTACGAATTTTAACTGGACTTTCAAACTGCGATTTAATTTATGACTTTGTTTGGGATTTTGTAATTCAATATGAAATTCATTGTTTAATAACTCGTTAAATTATACATTTGAAGTACATAATTAAAAATAATAAATGAAATTTCTCACCAATAGAAGAGATTAATGGTTTAAATTTTTAATTACTTTGAGATTTTAGCAACTTTTGCAACAGTTGTAAAATCAGAATTTGCGTTTGTTTTTCACTTTTGCGATATTTCGGGAATAGTTTTGATATTATTTCTTTAACTTAATAAGTAATTTTGACTAGAAAGCATTCGTTCTACATATAGTTGACATACATTTCGTATAGTGAAAATGGAGTAAGGAAGGCCTCGTAACAAAAGATATTATTTACGAAATGCTCGATTAACATTTTTTGAAAAATTAAAAAAGATAACAAATATAGTATTGTGTACTTCTTGAAAATGTGACATTTTCTTATTTAATAACGATCTATGAAAAAGTTACAAAACTAATTCGATTTGATAAAACAGTGGTACTGTTTTTATTTTATTAATGAACTTCCATCGAAAACATAAAAGTTCATTCCATTGTGCATTCCAACACCCGGTTATCTAATTATCCATCAATAGCCAAATAGTTATTAACCAATTTCCGTACGGTCAACATCCAGTTAATGGGATTGTTGGCAGCCATAAGGCAAAACGTCAACAGTTTGATAAAATTATCTCCCAATATGTCACGATAGGCTTTAATAACAATTTGGGGGCTGAATGGCGAGCACGGATTAAATGCTTGTGTACACTATCAAGATAAAAATGACATATAGCCTCAATAGGACAAAGCTCTCTTAAAGCTTTTATAGCCTGTGAATCACGTATACCTGTTTCCTGGAGAGTGTTATTAAACATGATGTCAGGTGAAATAAACACTGATAGCGTGTCACACGGTGTTCATTATTAACTGTTAAGGTGTTAATAATAGTAGGTACATATGAAAGTTATTGTATCATGTCGCTGGAAAACATTAATTAGGTGAAACAGACAAATAGCCCTTTGTTAGGTTGATACCGACGATATTATACCAGTTTAGTAGTTCAATAGTAATGGGTTAATTAGTGCATAAATATTACAATGGAAATAGAAAGCTTTCATCATTTGTTTATTTTGTTGCTGACGATCCTTCAAAAGAAAAAGCGGATCAAACCGGAATGAGAAAGTTTATAGTGGATAAGACTGAGATTAAAACAGAAGAAGAACTAGCAGGGTATCGAGAAGCGGGGGGGGTGGAGGGGGGGTTCAGGGGATCAGACCGGAATAACTCAAACATTTCATAATATTTCTGTAAGATCCTGTAGTGAATGACGTTAAGTTTTGTCACTATTAGATAAACGCAATACCTATAGCTATACCAGCATTAGGCCGATGGGGCCGAAAGGTTCTGGAGTGGCGACCGCGTACCGGAAGACGTAGCGTTGGAAGGCCTCCCACAACGTGAACCGGCGACCTTGTGAAGGCCGCAGGAACCCGTTGGATGCGGGAAGCATAGTACCGGTTGAAGTGGAGGTGCTTGGGGAAGGCCTATGTCCAGCATTGGACGTCTATCGGCTGAAATGATGATAATGATGACACTAATCACACTAATATTATAAAGGCGAAAGTTTGTGAGTGTGTGTGTGGTGTGTGTGTGTTTATATGCTTGTTACTTCTTCACGCTCAAACGGCTGGACAAATTTTGATGAAATTTAGTACTTATGGAGGTAGCTGACACCCTGGATTAACGTACTTATAGGCTTCTTTTTATCCCGATATTCCCACGGGATCGACATTTACGCGGGTGAAACCGCGGGGCGCAGCTAGTATTAAATAAATCGAGTGCTTACGAGTATGTGTAGGGTATTATTACATTATTAGACAAATAAACAGATTATTTTTCTATTAATACCCACACTCTATTTATTAGTACTCGGTTTATTGAATACTGAGAACTATTTAGCTCTGTGTTTGTATAATAGAGCTAAATCTACCTAAAGTCTATTCAAACTTGTTTCAAATTGATGTTATTTCAAGTTAAACAAATATCAACTTTATTTTAATGTCTATTAAGTTGATTTCAGAGTGACTAGCACTATTGAAAAAGCTATAAAAATGTTTGTTACCCGACCTCCACAACCCAGTTACTGGGTAATACGATACCCTTTGGTAAGACTGGATATCAGACTTTCGGGCTTCTGACGCCCCCGTAACGACTGTCAAAGATCCACAAATGATATATTTGATGTTTTTTATATCTATAAGTCTTTCAACATAAAGTAATTTTTGTGGAGAATGTTTCTCCGTAGAACAAATCTTAATGGTCATTCCTCATCTAGCGTAGCATTCATATTTTGGAATTGAAACAGCTGCCTCGTTAGTCTAGACGTCAGGATTGCTTAACACGGGGTCTTGGGTACGATCTCCAAGTCGTGCAAAATGTTATTGGGGTTTTTCCATTAAGAATTTCTTAGTAGCGACGCGCAGTCTGGATTTGTATTCGACTTGATAGATAATAATAATAATTAATTGCATCATTATTGGCGAAATGTGGGTGTGCTCTATGTACCCCTGCCTACCGCTTTAGAAAGCACAAGAATAGATAATGTTACGAAATTAAAACAAAGAAATGTCGTGATAACGATGCTGTGACGTAAAAAATACTCATGTTACTGTTGTGGGAAATACAAATATGACACGCGTGTCAATCGCACCTTTTATGTAGGTAGCTGCTCTTTTAAACATAAGGCCCGGTATCCACCTAAGCGGAGAGGAGAGGAGACGAGAGGAGATGTGTTTTGAATAACCAATCAGGTTTCGTTATTTCCACATTTCTCCGCTTAGCTTCGGTGGAAATGGATCAAGCGGAGAGGAGAGATGTCTCATTTTCAGCCGACTTCTTGCTATAGAATTTTATGCCGCAACGAGCAAGCGGCGTGGCAGACGGGGAGATGTGTGTAGTCGGGCGGCGGCGACCGCGCTCCTGCGCCCCTTTTCCCGCTGCCTTCTCCCCGCGCCTCGCACACCCGAAAGAGTCATTCCCATCACACATCACCGCTACGCACAGCTCACATCTCCTCTCCGCTTTGGTGGAAACAACCTGCCAGCTTCGCAGTACATCTCCTCTCGTCTCCTCTCCTATCCGCTTTGGTAGATACCGGGCCTAAGAATGATAGGCGTTTTCGCCGGTATGTCCAATAAAAATCACATATACATCAAATTAAATTTTATATCATAAGCATCAATTTTTATTATGAGCAGAAGGCTGTGAAATACCGGATTAAAGAGATATCAGACCTGCAAATACGAGTAGGTACTAGGTACCATGTAAACGTATCAGTTTATGACGCTAATGTTCACTACAGTTCTTTATAATATTAGTTATTGACTCATAAAATTGAGGGGGCTTATGACTAAGTAACAACAGCCTTTTCGCCAGCGCTTTCCGCGGTTGGTCCCTGGATGGGTGACCATTTTTACATACCAAGATCCCTCCGTGCCTCGGAAAGCACGTTAAGCCGTTGGTCCCGGCTGTCATTCGTGGATCTTTGACAGTCGCTATTCTCGAACTCTATTGGTCATCAGGCCAGGCTCCATACAAAAATGCCCATCATACTTTTCAATTATTAATTATGAATTAAAGTGTACTATAAGTGGACCATTGCCTAATTTGTGGGTCATAGAGTTAGGTACAAGTTTTTAGCCACAGCTAACTTGGGCACATTTAAACGTCTGTTTGGTTTTTGTCTTACCTGTGTGATACCTACGGAGATCTCAAATTATAGAAAAACTCATCTACATATACTAATATTATAAAGAGGTTTTGTGAGTCCAAACTCACAAAATTTGCCTCGAAATTTATTTTATGTAGAGGGTAATTTTCGGAACTACTGATCCGATTTCTTTATCTTTTTGGGTATCACTGAATGTAGGTACTACGAAACATAATTTATGAGACCAATAAACAACTTTGATGTTATAATGCTAAGATTGGTCTATGGCTTGAAGATAACGAGATTGCCTGTTTAAAGGTAGAAGACCGCTATATAAATAGCAGTTTAACGACATCATGCGTACGATGTACCCTGCATACTTGCTAGTCATTCTTCTCATATATCTGCAAGAAAATATTGGTAAGACGTCAATGGGAAATAAATTAAGAAAGTTTCCGTTCTAAAAGTTTACGTTCAAGGCACAATAGATGGAGAGTTTCATTTTGTCGTAATTTTTTTTGTTGCTTTTTAGTAGGTACACATGATTGCACTAAAACTGATTATACTTATTAAAAAAACACTGGTAGTAGGTAACTTCGATCAAGGTAGTAGTTTAATTTTCAATGTAATGACAATTTATTAATATCATCCTGATGTAAACAACGAAAACCTCTCGTTTCATTGGCTTTCATTGTGCTACTTACCTACATGCGTTTTACAGGTACTGACTACTCATACTCTAACGTTTTGATATTTCAGCTCTTTTTAGAATAGGAATCTATTTTAAACCGGCTACTTCTATAACATACATATAAACGTAATTGTTTTGTTGATTGTGTGTTTGTAATTAGGTATAAATTATATTCAGTTTTAATAGGTTTATGCGTATCTTTATATTTAAAATATTTCTTTCTCAATGTTCATGATTGCACCTACCACTGTTTGTCTCTGCATCACCCAAAGGTTGACTGGTAGAAAATGCCTATGGCATTAAGTCCGCCTCTGTACATTTATGTGCTTGAAGTATTAAATAAATAAATAAACTCGTGCAGTCTCTATTTTGAGGAATTTTTGATTTTTGATTTGTGGGATGTGTAGGATGCATGAAGAAGCCTCCTCGTGTAGCACAGTTTGTTCCGCCAGTTACTCAACTGAACCGAGCGCTCGGCGCAACATGGACAGTCACACCCAAAACCTTATTTGACTGGCCAATTCTTCCCTTGCGGTGGTAGGGCTAACGCCCGCTTGGTTTGCGACCACCCTCCCACCGGAGCCTGGCGTCAAGCAGCCTGCTGGCTGTTTCGTCGATGTGTGGGAGTTCCAGTACCTTAGGTATCTTTTGGGAACGCTCGCTCCATCACAGACCTCATCCATCACTTACCATCAGGCATGATCGATGACAAGAGCGGGCCCATACTAGATATATAAAAAAAACAGTGGCACTCCGGGAGTGCCGACAGAAGTGAAAACAAAACACAAAAAGAATACTTTGCCATCACTCACTGACATATCCGATATACATTAAAACCGAGTACATCCCGAGGACAGCCGAACACATCCGAAGCGGGTATTTTTTTTTAATCGTCTTATAAACAAAACACGCGTGGTGTCGCTTACGGTAACAGTGGCGCGAGTTAGGCAGGATACAAAAGTCTAAACAGTTAGTATTTTTAGACCTTTGTATCCTGCTTATGCGTATGAAGTTTCATTAAAATCGGTTCATTCATTTCGAAAAATAAGGGCTTGAAAGTTTGTATAAAATGCCGCACGGCGTAAACGCTCTTAACTAAATATCTATTTAAAATAGTTTGAGTCTAATTATAGAATCTAAAAAAAGCTTCAAAATGTCAAACGAAATATTTTATTCTAAAAACAGCCATATTCGCTGGTATGCTGGTATGGTGAACTACGCCGTAGCATAGTGTGAGCTACGCCGTAGCACAGTTTGACCTACGCCGTAGCACTCTCCATCCGTCTTACGAATTTTCGATCAGGTCACGTGTCCTGACGCGAGTTTAACATTTTTTACCCATTACAAAAAAAGTGTACAACGCGGGCTAAAGAAGTTTTCACTTCAAAAATTATTATTATTATTATTTACAACTTTAAACTTCTTTATTTTTAATTTTTAAGTACGAAATTAAGGAACAAAAAAAATCAAAGATATATAAAATGTTGTAGAAACAATAATAATTATGAAAGCATAAAAAAAATAAACGAAAACATAACAGGAAAATAGTCGCAGACTGTAATTTGATCAGACCGATCGACTGATTGGATAATATTGACCACCAAGAAATAGGAGGAACTGCGGAACCAGTGATTGCAGGCGGCCGCTGTACCTATTACATTCAATTGAAAATAAGCAGACAACGAGCTCGCTCCGAGAATCCTTATAGCAAAAGCTACCGTCAAAACTTACATCTCGCTGCAAAAAATAATTAAGAAATAAAATAGTCATAGCCGAAGCATTTATTTCAAATAGGCTTTTAAGCACTTTTGAACGTCAAAGTTTACTACAAAATAGAATTTATTCTAGTCGCCCCTTCCAGAACGTAGTTTTCGTATGGAGAAGAATGGGCAAGAAACTCCACCGTTACTCTTTTAAAATGTTTTACAATATTTTGTATGACATTAATTATATAATAAAAAAAAATACTAGACCACAATAGGTAAAAGGATTAAAAATGAAGTCATGACAAATAAATTAATTATGTGATAGATATGGTGCTCACATCTTTACAAACATTGTAAAATAAGACGGTTTTTTAATAAAAAATTAACAAGTTCTAGTCAGTGTAAAATGTAATGTAAAAGTAAATCAATATAAAAAATTATAATTTTTACATTTAAATTAGCAACCAGTTTGATTTTGCTTAGATTCTAGATAGTCCTACGGAGCAGGAGCAGCATGTTTCCTAGTCCTCTAATTTGTAATAAGCTTTGTTTACAAAGTGTACTTACTTATAATATGAGTTTTAAATTTTCTTTCATTTAATTGCAATATAATAATAATCCTTCCATTCTCTTATGATTAATCCAATCAAAAGGCTTTTCCGGAAATGTTAGACTATTTTTAATAATTACTTAATCAACTTAATGAAAGGGTGATGTATGACAATCGTATTTAAATTTTCCATGAGGCGTATACCGTGGGACCATGTGTCTTACTTCGATGCCCAAAACATGCCAACTCACACTTTGTAATGACAGTTCGTTAACTTTTACTTTAGCTAAACAAATACGCCCGTCAGTTGTTTTTAATAACCACTTAGTTTATTTTACTTACACATGGTTTAGGTAACCGGAGGGGCCCGTGGATAAATAATAACAGCCGCACAGATCGATCGATCAGGTTAAGCTACGCTTGCCGCTGTAGGTCTGTGGATGGATGACCATCTTTACATACAGTGAATCCTCCGTACCTCGGAAAGTACGTTAAGCCGTTGGTCCCGCCCGGCTGTCATTCGTGGATCTTTGACAGTTGTTACGGGTAGTCAGAAGCCCGAAAGTCTGACAACCAGTCTTACCAAGGGTTATCGTATTACCCAGTAACTAGGTTGTGGAGGTCAGATAGGCAGTCGCTCTATGTAAAATACTGATATTCAGCTGCATCTGGTGAGACTGGAAGCTGACCCCAACACAGTTGGGAAAAGGTTAGGCAGATGATGATGACATAGGTTTAGGTACACATAGGTGTACATAGACAGAAAACTCTTTATAGCGTCAATTTCTATCTATCTATACAGGGTGGCAGAGACATCATCGTGCAACTGTTACCATGAATTCAGCAATTGATTCTAGACTAGACCCCAATGCGCGGAATTATTTAGTCGGTTATCAAAAAAAAATGAGATGTTTCATAGATAAGACCTACGCGGTCAAAATGCATGGAAGAGCTAAGTATTTTTTTAATAACCGACGAAGAATATATAGGTTGAGAATCATGTACTGAATCCATGGTTACAGGTTACTGCCACCCTTTAAAGATAGATAGAAATTGACGTTATAAAGAGATTTTTTAATTTCGCTGAAACCATAAATCGGTAAAATAAAACAATCTATCTTTGCGAAACAAAAGCCAATCGCTGAGTTCGGGACTGGAGATAAAGGAGATGGTTTCATATTAGACCCGATATGATCGTTGAACGACCTATTAAAAACCCTCCGGACAGTCGAAAATAAATCACATGTACGAATGAGGATTCAAAATCCGAGCAAATAAATCCAGATACCGGATGAATTTTTAATCAATCAATCAATCTTTATTTGTGAACATAGGTACATAAAAGGTCTTAAATATACATTATTATTGTAGTCGAGCTCTATATTCTACCAATAAAATTGGTGTACAATAGTAAATTTTTGTGTTATATCATAAAAAAAAATCCAAATTAAACAGTCATTAAAAAGTAAGTAAAGTTAAATAAATGTCAATTAAATTAAATTTTATTTATGTTTGTCATTTAAAAAATCTTCAATAGAGTAAGTAATACGTCTTGTCAATTAGAAACAAAAACAAATTACTTTTGAATTTGTGGACATTTTCTTCACTTCTTATACATTTTGGTAACTTATTATCCTTGGAGCCATTGCAAAAACACTGTTCCCAAATAGTGCAGTAGTGCATTTTGAGGCCGAATAAGGACAGCTTTATCAATTCAATCAAATCAACTGGGTAATTGCGTAACACACTATCTCACAGTAGCAATGGCAGTTCAACGACATTCATTGCGCTATTTACGTTGTTGAGCAAATAAATTCGTACATTATATCATGAAGCAATGGATTTGCAATATCCTTCAAAATGATTCGGATTAATAGTGTGTTACGCAATCAGGGTGCCGGTTAGTATTACCCACTTAGATTCTTACGTCACAACTTTGCATGCAGTCTAGGAATTACACGCATGAAATCTGCATAATACCTTGACTCCAGCAAATCTGCGAACTTACCTAAAAAGCTGCACATTTAAGATAAGGGCTTTCTGTAATATATTACGAATTTTAACTAAAACACTTTTAAAGGTAAAAGCAGTTTTGTACACAGGTTTTCAATGCCAATTTCAAAGGAAAACCTTAACCAGCGAAACAAAAACATAATATCTCTTTAAGATTTAAGTAATATTAAACAGTACATAATATATCTAATAGTATTAGGCACATTGTAAAAGCTTATCCATTTGATCGCAGTATGAGTTCACGTCACAGTTGTACATAATATATGGAAGAATGAAAAGCTTCTTCAAGAGTCAGGATTCATAGATTTTACTTATCGAGATGATACGAATGAATGTGTACATTTTTAAAGATTCTCTTTGCTGCTTTGCTTTTATCCACTTACGATTTTAATGGAAGCCAAACAGAAGGTACGGAAATTATAGATAACTTTTTTTTTCCGACATTGATTATAATGTCCTCAAGATAATTTATGATAATTATTAAATCTTATAATAATGCAAGATATGTGGATAAATAGTAAGTTAAATGCACAGCATATAATCTGTGATTATGTTCGTCTTCTGTAAAATATTTAAAATGTTATATGTGTGCTTACCATTAGGTGAATTTATTATCAGTCAAGTACAACCAACACAGGTTCTGTGTTTAAAACAGCGTTTGCGTTTGTTAACCTTATTTTAGGATAATTATAAGTAATTTAGTTTTGATAGCAAAGGTTCTGTTACTAATTTGTAATTTCTATTTGACATTTGTACGCCATTAACGGCAAAACATAGAGATCTCTATACCTATTTTATTTATAACACCTATTTTTACACTTATACTTTGATACATATAGAGATACTCTTCAAGATTGCTCATTGTAGCGATATAAGACATGTAACATGTTATAGATATGTCACCGTATGAACATCGTTAGTTTATAATCTATCTATCCAAAGGTTGTCTGTAAAAGATCGCTTTTAGCGATAAGACCGCCCATTGTGTCACCTTATATTTTCTACACATATATCTGTAATTTTATGGCGTACATAATATAAAGAGTATTATATCTATCTCGCGAGATAATAAACTATCGAAAAATTGTGAAAGTAATGTGTTAAATTGATTCGATAGCTTATAATCTGTCCATGGCAAACCTACAAATTGTGAAGTGGTATCAAATTTGCATACGACGGATCGCACCTTGCGCTAATACTAAATAGCCACAAGTAACTGCGCCCAACTTGGAAGTAGCGCTCGCTCGGCTCGCGCGCGGTTTGTCACAGTTCTAACCTCACCTAACCCATTTGGTCGGAGTGGCCTAGCTTAGATAGGTACTGTGACTAATTCGGCTACTGCCAAAACCACAATTTTACATATCTACAATTTAAAATTTTACGAGTGATTAAATAGGACAGATTGTGAACCCTGTCGGTAAGTGCAGGTTCATTCACAATTTGACTTTGAATAGATTATAAAACTATCGAAAATTTATTAAAGTTATACTGTGAGCAGTATGGTACAGTTCACAATTTATCGAAACTTTTCAATCTCGTGAGATATACTATAAGGGTAGTTCTTCGAAATTTGATTCTTTGACTGATCCATATGGCCAAAATTTTATTTCACTTTCAGTTCTGTAACACATGTTCATATGAAAATAGGTATACCAAATAACATATATTTGAATGAGGGACTCGTTTTTATAAAGTAGTTTTCAAGATATTAATTTTGTGCCCAGATGAATCAGAATGTGTTACATATTAATCAGAAACAGAAATAAAAAGTAATACAACACCGTTAGTTATGAATGTAAATTCTAAACAATAATTATTAATTCTTAAATAGGACTAAGACATATCAAAAGTATCATATTTAGAACAAGATTATACTCCTGTAATTTTTTATAATGCAAAAGGTTATAGCTAAGTAAATAATAATAAATAAGATTAAAACTACTGACTTGTACACGGTCATCAACATTGGACAAGGAGAATTACGCAACAAAAGCGCTCCTATCGTGCTGGAGAGGGGAAAACTAATTTATTTTATTATTCATATGGGGTTTTGACCATACGAATCAGGCACAGATGAATCAGGATTTTGCCTACAATCATGCATAACTCATCGTACATACAGACTTCATTATTTTCATTTTTCTACACGAATCTATAACCCAAAAGCATCACACGAAACACAGATTGAAGTTTTAAAACAATAAAATAAATTTTATAAAGTAGGCATTGTAATCAGGATGCCACCTGAACCAAACACAGATGAATCAGGTATTTTCCTTCGTAACACCGGATCTAAGCCAACCAGCCGCACGTCCACCTTCTAGGTCGTCCGTTGCACGACTGGCTTCCCCCCGCGCTGGAAGCCAGACTCTCATTATTATTACCCGACCAAGTACGGTCAAGCGCAGCTTACGCCACATTAGTCAGTATTATACGCCGGACACTTCTTTTTTACTTATTTATAAACAGACTAACGTAGTTATAACTAATACACATTTTTTTTGTAAGAGGACAATTCATTTCCTTTCGATATAATTATAATTTATATTGATGTATCAAAGGGAAAATGCGACATCGACCATTTTGTTCCGGAAAATGGCAAACGGACGCGCTATATGAATCAGAAGAACGACCTTCAAATATTTTTATTTTGTACCTAGACAGCAATTATTAAAAAAAAATCATTTGTCCCAGTAAGGGATAAAGCTAAACTGTACAAAAAAAATATTACATGCCGTTTTTTTAGTTGGTTACAGAAATATACCCACAGACATCGAAAATTTTGTCCCTGAAGAATTACCCATAAACTAACGGTGTTCACAATCATACGGTGACAGATACATAGGATACAGCCCACAACACGTAGGCGTAAGTTATTAACTGATGTTCAAAAGTCATCGTCTAACACTGTAACTATGAGCCAATTAACTAATTGTACAATTAACTAGTAAAACATATAAACATTGGATTCTCGCCGTTTGAGAAGTGCGAGCCCTCGAAGTCACTCCCTTTTGTGTTTGTATGTAGTTTACGTGAAACCCCGTACATATTTAATTACATAGAATATGAACCCACAACACAACCAAAATGCAACTGCTTTGATAATAATAAATAACAAAGTCGACCATAACAAACGATTCTTTTGTTTCCATTTCCATTCAACACTTTTTTTAGATTAAAAAGTTATACATTGCATCACGGATATCGCATTGCATTAGCATTGCCATTTAACGTGGCAATGCTGCCAGTCTTCTGGGCACCTTTCCGGATGACAGTAATGCGGACGAGTACTGACGCCTAAGTATGCTTTTGGTTTTGTATTTATTTGTATAGTTAGTCATACAACAACAGATTGAATTATGGTCTCTTTCGAGTCGCATTTTTGCTCATCACACGAATATTATAAAGGCGATAGTTTGTGAGTGTGTTTGTTACTTCTTCAGGTAAAAAATTCTGAACAGATTTGAATTAAATTTGGCACACAGGTTTATAACCAGGATTAACACATACGACTTTTTATCCCGATATTCCCACGGGATCGATACTTATGCGGGTGAAACCGTGGGCGCTGCAAGTATCACTATAATACAAGTTAACTTTAACAGTTACATCATACAGGTCTATAATTTATAATGGATCGTAAGTGCTTTAAAAGGGTATCCAAGGGGAGGCACATTAACACTGTAGGATAAAATATTAACAGCGTGATTGAAATAAAATTTCAACGTAAACTTATAGGTATAGGCGATTTTATGACGGAGGTCACTTAGAATATCATAACTTGGGTGACGCTAAGTTATTTTATGAGAAGAGGATGACTAGCAGCATCATCATGTCCACAGACAGAGGAAATAGGCTGAAAATAGCATTTACCAGCCCCAATACGGACGCAATGGAAAGGGACATACTGCGGCCCCCTTTGTCTTAATACTGTCTGTGCTAATTCATGATTTATAATTATAACAGAGAGTGGCTAAAGGAACCTTGCTTCTACAGGCCAGACAGTTATTGTGGATTTCAAATAATGCATCCATACTAATATTATAAATTCGAAAGTAACTCTGTCTGTCTGTCTGTATGTTACCTTTTCACGCCTAAAACACTGAACGGATTTCGATAAAATTAGGCAGAGCGATAAGTTGCATCCCGGGGTAGTACATAGGATAGTTTTTATCCTGATATTCCCACGGGATCGACACTTATGCGGGTGAAACCGCGGGGCGCTGCTAGTGAAGAAATATTGTCTTCCTTAATTTGTGTTACTCAACTACATCATCGTCATCATTTCACCTTTTCAGTCAAAAGACGTCCTCTATCTAGAAAGCATTTCTGTAATAAGAAGACACATTTTCAAGACTTCTAAAGTAAAATATTGTTAAAATAATAGAATAGAATACTTTTTATTATGTACACCATATAAATAGAGATAGATTGCATCCCGGGGAAGGAAATTGGATAGTTTTTTTTATCCCGATATTCCCATGGGATCGACACTTAAGCAGGTGAAACCGCGGAGCGCTGCTACAATTCAAAGTAATAAAAAACGCCAAAATACGTATTTTTGTAACCTAATCTCGCCTAAACGTGTGGCCAGCACCCTAATGGCGTAACACTTTCAATCACAATCATTTCAATCATTGGAAGGATATTTCGTAACACAACGTATAGGATTGTTCGTAACCGTCAAATTTTTTCTAGATCGCCAGATAACTTTTATTCGAGGAATAAAATTAACGTTTGACAGTTTTTGTATGAAATAACTGTCAAAATTTCAAAATACTACCAACTTTACATCGCACACTTTCCATCACAATCTGAATAATTTTGAAAGATATTGCTTACCCATTGCTTCATATGTTCGAAAGATTTGTCTGTTCAACAACGAAAATAGCCATTAAGAGCAAGAACATTCCATTAGGAGGGGCTCGTGGCTAAGTAATAACAGCCGCACAGGTCGATCATCAGGTTAAGCTACGCTTGCCGCGGTCGGTCCGTGGATTGGTGACCAGCTTTGCATACCGACACCCGCCCCTTGCCTCGGAAAACACGTTAAGCCGTTGGTCCCGGCTATAATTCAAGGACCTTTGACAGTCGCTACGGGTCGTCAGAGGCCCGAAAATCTGACAACCAGTCTTACTAAGGGGTGTTGTAATACCCAGTAACTGGGTTGTGGAGGTCAGGTAGGCTGTCGCTCCATGTAAAATACTGGTGTTCTAGCTGCATCCGGTTAGACTGGAAGCCGACCCCCATAGTTGGATAAAGGCTAGGCAGATGATGATGTACTTATTCCATTCCTCATCCTTTTTAGGGCATCGTATTTAACTCAGAAACTACTTATGTAGCGATACAAATGTGCGTCATTATAAATCGATATAACTTCAGTATACTAACTCACGTGTTTTGTAGTATGCAAAGTTCGCCAAGTGCTCCATTTTCCATTTTATTACTAAGCTAACATTAAAACGGATGTTGTACGAGCATAAGACTTTACATCAAAATCTTACTCAGACTAGTAGGTGAAATTACTTACCAACAATGTTGGTTGTAGGAAGATCTTAAAATATTTCGTACTAGCTGTGCCCGCGACTTCGTTCGTGTGGATGTTGGGTATCAATAATGTGTCGCAATGTGTATCATTCATGTGTTTTGAGGGTGTGTGTGTGTCTGTGACGGCGGTGTGACGGTGTGCGTATGTACTCCATTGAAAAATAATTAAAAATTTTAAGTTTTAATTATTTTACGCGGAAACCTAATTTTTTTTCTAAAATAGAAGTAAGTTAGTCCTTATAACATCAGCTATTTACCAATGGAAGCCCCGTCAAAATCAGCCCAGCCAATTCAAAGATTAGCCGTAACAAACAGACAGACAAAAAATTTAAAATTGTTTTCATGTTATGTACCATATTACCTATATATTCTTCAGCATTTAGTATAAAGTTGTTAATTTGATATTACAAACAGACACTTCAATTTTATTTATTTGTATAGATTTGTCAGATTCAGAGAGACTCAATGAAGCTGAAAACGAAAGTCCTCGGATTATTAAACTTTTTACATTTCGCAATCCTTTGTGCATTTCGCAGAGCTCGCTGCCGGCCGCGGTTGAATCCGGGAAATGAAAAAAAAGTTGAATGAACTATTCTGCTAATAATCTGGAAACTGCTTGTTTTACTGTTGTGAATAGTTGATGAATATTGTTAAAAATGTAAGCTTGAATGAAAAAGGATATTTTTATTGAAAATTAAATAATATGGGTATACGATTTTTTTGGATATGTATTTTGAATAATACAGTACCGTATGCCAAAGCTAAGTGTTTATTTATTTGTATAGGTACGTCATACTCCTTATTGAAATACTCGAAGATTATACCTAAACTGGAATAGGTACTGTTCCAAAGTAGCCTACATACCTCGAGACGAGAGTGTTGCATATTATAACATCTTGCCCAAAAAGGTTAGCAGTAGTTTTTATTACAACCACATTTTGCCAATTTTCTTAAGTCCCCTGTAAAATCGAAGGTGTAAGCCTTTAGCCAAGCTCAAGACTCGGGGCTACTGAGAATTTCTCAAAATTTTGCTACAAAACAGAACTTAGTAAAGCATAATATGTTTATCTAAACTAAAGAATCAAAGAAAATACTTACGTTTAACGCGACGCAGTGAAAGAATACAAACACAAAAAATAACAAGTTGGGGGAAAATATGCGTCACATCCACGCTAAACGGCCATCGGCTAAAAGTACCATAAACTTAAAGTTTAATTAGTTTGAAGTCCCTCTGAACACGAACATTTTATAAAGCTTGTAAGAGTAATTCACGAGAGGAAATAGCATTGCAATTCTCCATACTAAATGGCGCTACAAATGTGACGTATTTTATCAACTGAAAACTGGAAAGTAATTCCGCGCGAAGTGGAGTTTCATTTCTAAAATTGTTTCTTTAGACAACCTATATACGAGTACACGTGTATTTGTTCTAGAAGACGAGTTACAATCGTTTTAATGTAACGAGACGCGTTGTTACGCCTTTCTTATTTTCAGGTTGTGTGCCCGATGGGATTTCACACCGGCAAAAGCGATGATTCAAATTTTCATTCCCTATTTTTTTTTTTTTATACTTAATTAAAGATCACCGGAATTCTCGCGCGTTGTCTGTGTCTAGAAGATTCGCGAGAATATTTTTTAGTTATCAAATCTTGTTATTTATTGGTTTTTATGTTATGATTACCTATATAGGCAGGTATTTACCCTCGGAAATATAATTATCATTATCTTCTGCCGGATTGGCCTAGTATTGCAAGTGTATAGCTTTAATATCTCCATCCCAAATAGCACCATATTGCTTACAATTTATATTCTCAACGTTTTTGAGATTTTAAATACCGCCTAAATCGTCTAAACATAAGACTGACAATAATTGATTTATCAATTTTCTCAGGCCCCAATATACAAATCAACATTACCTACATAAAAAATCATTACATCAATAAAACAAATATATACATTAACATTCAATAAATCATTAAGACAAACATAAAAACTGAATAGATATCACGGACGGATATCTATGATAGACATTAAAATTAAATTTAATTAAATTAACAATTATTATGGTAATTATATATGGTGGTTATTATTTATTATGGTAATTAATTATATATATTTTCATATCAATTTGTAATTATTAATCCACTAAACGTCGAAATATGTTATACGTAGGTGGTCTATTTTTACCGATATTCATTTAAAGTTTAAAAAAATATGTTTTTCCTTAACTGTATGAAGTACACTTATAGTCAAGTTACGTTAGTTGTTGTAGGTAAATTGTGTTATTTTCCAGATTGAGAAACAGTCAATAATTTTCATACAAATCGAAAGAGCTTTCTTAGTAACTTGAGTACCACCAGTAATCATAAATTATGTATGGAAGTTAAGGAACTGATCTTTTTCCAGCCTCCAGGAGGCTTTGATTGAGTCCATTACAATCCACTTACTATTTACGACTTGTAAAAACGATTCTCACATGGCTCCGTAACTTTTCTGCGGGATACCATTTGGTTTGTTCCACTTGTGTATTAATGGCTACTATTTATTAAGAATCAGCGTGGTTCTCGTGACTATCGTGGCTAAGTAATAACTATTGCACGGGTCGATCGATCAGGCTTGCCGCGGTCGGACCGTGGATGGGTGAACGTTTTTTCTTCCACCACCGAAACCTTTCAGTGGCGCGGAAAGCACATTAAGCGTTCGTCCCGGCTGTCATTCGTGGATCGTTAACAGTCGTTATGAGTCGTCAGAAACCCGAAAGTCTGACAACCAGACTTACCACGGGGTATCGTGTTACCCAGTCACTGCCTCACATAGGTAGTTGCTCCAAGTAAAACACTGGCATTTAGCTGCATCCGGTTAGACTGGAAGCTGACCCCAAAAATTGCTGGGAAAAGGCTAGGCATGATGATGATGATGATTGACTAGGAATCAGAATAATCATAATCAATCCCCTGCACAACTGGCCTCTCCTTTATGTGCCAATCTCCAGTTATTCTCAACTGAGAATAACTTTATATATATAGAAATCTCAATCAAACTGTGACTTAGGAAAATAATTATGTCTGTGCAACTTCTATAAATAGACCTTAAAAGCAGCATAACTCTGTATTTAAATTATGTTATCGTTAATTAACGGGTATGCCCCTTTCGCCTTGTTTAACCAATTATGATAACATAATTTGCTACTCTCTTTAAATAGTAGTCTTATATTTGAAGTCCGGACAGGCTGACTACTGGCTCCTAAGAGTGTAGATACTATGGAGATTCAAGCAGAGCCAACCATATTTCATCCAAGTCAATCATGTAGGTACGTTTTATCGATAGCCATAGGGAATTACTATCTACCAATAAAAATAAAACGCAGGGGTCATAAATATAAATAAACTTTAAAAAAGACTTTTATCTTCTACTGGCAGTTTATTTAAACGCTTTCATAATTTAAAATATATCTAATAAGCCTCGGGATCCATTACAATACTCGCAAGAAGGTAGATACGATTTTCAGTTAATTGTTCACAAATTGCTCACAACAAGTTTGTGCTAACAACAACCTTTTTCTTTTTTAATTTGAATTTCCAGTAGAAAATATTATTGTTTCCTTTATTATGCGAAGGGAGTTTCCGCCTGCCCGCTTGTACCGGAAGCTAAGCCGTCAATGCAAGCAAATAGGTTTCTACGTTTACAGTTTATTATTAAAATATGAAAAACAAAACCATTTTATGATTTTAGTATGACTGTAACCAAATAATCTAATCTTTGTGTTATTTTTTCGTTTTAATTTTTTGCATCTTTGTCTGTTCAATTATAATTTCTACTTAATCTTATTCGCTGATAGGTTTGAATTATCTAAAACAATTAATTTTAAACCAAAATTAGCTTTAAATGTGAGCAAACGTGCTTTTCATAATAGTTTCCACAGTCAAAATAACAGAAGAATCAACTCATACGCTTTGTTAACGACACATAATCTGTGGTCGAACGAGGCCGCTCAAGTTGGCAACACGGCCCGGAAACTGCTACTTCACTTCCGCGCGATGGCCGCCGCCCGCGCCGGGTCGGCGGCGGCGCGCCGCCATTATTCATTACGAAATCAACCCGTCACGTCAACGTCTAGCGATTTTAAGCCATTTTTAAAACTGTAATACTTTTACTTCATTCATTATACAAAGTTTAACTTACATCGCATTTTTAATGTGCCGCCTACAATCTGCACATAATTTTGGTGACCCCGACGTGATATCTGAGGCGAGAAGCGTAACAGCTACCTACCGACAAGACTCCAACAAGAAAAAGGAATCTTTCTAGTCGACGAATTCTGCAAATTCTACAAGGAATTGCGCGCCGGCCGCCTCGGACAACGCGACCAGATTGAACGACGAGTCGCGACAAGCTGTACCTGCTGCATCTGAACGAATCTTCCTAGACAACAACTGGGAATCGCTGATCCAAGTTGCCCAAATCCAGGATTGAGGAAAACTAATGCTGTGGACTGTGGTGATGTGATTTTCTTATTGTCGTTCGTTGAGAAAGTGGCCATTTTGGAGGTAAAGGTAAACAATCATATTCAACTTAAAATCGCTGTGAACTTCAATTTGCCTCTTGTGTGACGGTGTGTCGGTTTCGCAAACTTTCTTTCCGTTATTGTAATATAACGACGAACTTCGTACCCACAATACTAACTTGGGTACCTACATTAATATCGCTTTCCTATGAGAGTCAAATTCATACTTATCTCACGATAATTATTAAGCTGTCTTCGCTAGGTACATTACGGAGAAACAAGCGATTATTCTCGCAAGATATTGGTACGTACTAGAATATATGCACGCTTACATTTCGCGCTTATTTCGTTGAGTGGACGCACGATTACCTGGGCATGACATTGCTACTTATTTACGTTTCACTACATTACTGACGAAATAAACGCCTATTTTGTCATTATTGTAACCTATGCGCTATGATTGCTTGTTCCTCCGCCTAGCTTTCTGACACAACGATAGCTACCTCCAAGTATTACCTACTTCGTAATACTTAGGTCATTTGTAATAATACTTCAAACTCCTTTGTTATCTAATTTGTAACAAAGACGATCTTCTATCTTCTCCGTCTAGCGTTCTGAGACAACGATAGCTACCTGCGAGTATTACCTACTTCGTAATACCTACGTCGTAATAAAACTTCAAACTCCTTTTTTACCTAATTTGTAACAAAGACGATCTTGTTCCCTTACTTCATAATTAAAGGAAGTTAATAATAATAAAACCCTACTTAGAGTGTCCATAATAATTACGTGATACTTTCAACGAAATATATAATATTGAAAACCCTTCTACCTGCGACTTAGTAAAATATAAAACAAGTAAAAACTTCCCGCCATTTTATACTGTGACAAGTTTAGACACAGTTAGTGATTATATTCGCCGACTATTCCAGATTCCGAGATTCCACCGGAACGCGAAGACTACGCTGCACGGCTGCACGACTATTGCTGCGCGTGGGTCACGGCGGGTGATAAGCAGAGTAAGCTGAACTGAAGGTGACACAGGTGACACAGGCGCCTCAGCCTGCACTCGCTGCGCTCCGGGCTCGTGGGATTGGATTGTCGGTACCATTTCTTGTACCTATATTGTTTATTGGCTATTCATACTTTGTTTGAAACGTTGTTTGCCTCCTCGTATTTTGCATTGGTACTTTCCTTATTGAATAACAATGGCGGACGACATTAAGAAGCTTCGACAGCTTCGCAGTAATGTAAGGGGTAGAATCACTTTATTCAAGAAACATGTTGAGTTGCTAAAATCAATTGATCCCAGTCAAGTCACAAAATTACAACTTACCGAGTTGCAATTAAAGTTAGAAAGATTTCAGGCATTGTTCTCCCAATTCGATGAACTACAATCTAAAATTGAAGCCCTAGATCTTGAATCTGAAGGTGAGCTTGTTGAAAGAGGATCGTTTGAGGAAACATTTTGTAACTTAATTTCACAAGCGCAGCTGATAGTTGAAAACATTTCACAGAGTCAATGCGGGTCTACTCACAATAACAATAACGTTGATAATAAATCCGAGTGCAGTGGTTCATCCTGCAAAATAAATTCTAACATTAAACTACCAACGATAGATCTTCCAAAATTTGATGGTAACTACTTGAAGTGGCTTGAGTTCCGGGATACTTTTGACTCGCTAATTAATAAAAATAATTCCATTCCGGAAATAAATAAATTTCATTACCTCCGGTCTTCATTGGACAGTGGTGCTGCACTTGTTATAAAATCGGTTGCATTCACTGCTGAAAACTACATGCTGGCATGGCAGCTCTTGTGTGATAGGTATGATAACAAGAGACTGTTGATAAACAACCATTTAAAGTCACTGTTTAATTTCGATGCCATCACGAAGGAATCACATAAATCTTTGCGTTATATGATTGACTACTTCACAAAAAATTTACGTGCCTTAAATTTATTAAAGGAACCCACAGAACACTGGGACACAATTATCATTTACATGATGGCTTCTAAACTAGATGGCGCCACAGGTCGCAATTGGGAAGAACATCGGAACAACTTATCGGTTTGTCCAACTCTTGATGAATTTTACCAATTCCTTCGGAATCGAGCTGATGTTCTAGAAACTCTGTATTTTGGTAAATCAGATGTTAAACCTCAGCGTTCAAACCCCCAAACTAAATCTTTTGTATCTTCAAGTAGTACTGAAAAGTCGACCAGTAAGCAGTGCGTTATCTGTAAGCAAAGTCATTTGGTTCACGAGTGTGAAAAATTCAAAACTTTAAGTGTAGACTTGCGCCTGAAAGAGGTTGCTAAGCATAAGCTTTGTCCCAACTGTCTTCGCGGTGGACACAATGTCAATCGCTGTTTCCGAGGTCCGTGTAAATTCTGTCGGAAAAAACATAGTACGTTGTTACATGAAAGTGAAGAATCAAAACAAACTAATAATATTGAAAATTCCAACTTACCTTCAACTTCTGGGTCGAAATCCAGCGTTGCACCTGCAGTGTCGTTATCCGTCGTGATGGCGAGCCAGGTGTTATTATGCACGGCCCTGGTCGAGATAGTCGACCAACAAAATAATACTTACCTTGTGAAGGCATTGCTAGACAGCGGTAGTCAGTCCTCCTTCATTACAAAAAACCTACAAAATAAATTAAAATTAGATTTCACAAACAGAAATCCAGTCACGGTCAGTGGCATCAATAACACGGTTTTAAATACTGCTCAATATTGCAATTTACAATTGAAATCTCGTTTAAACGATTTTTGTGTCACTGTGTCATGTCTTGTCATACCACAAATTACTAGTAAACTTCCAAGTGTGGGCATTGATCCATCACAACTAAACTTACCTCACAATCTTCAGTTGGCTGATCCTGAGTTCTTCAGTCCTTCTGACATCGATATTCTGTTGGGTGCAGACATTTTTTGGGATATTGTACACCCAAGGTTAATTAAACTAGGTCGAAACAAACCTACATTACAACACTCTAAATTAGGCTGGTTAATATCCGGACCTACTAGTGTTGATAACAGTCGCAAATTAAATTTTAATAATACTGTATGCAACTTTTCTCAAAGTATTCAACAAACATTAACAAAATTTTGGGAGGTAGAAGAATTGCCTCCTATCAAAAAACATTTCTTTTCTAAATCCGAAGAGTTGTGTGAAAGCATCTTTAAAAAGAATACTAAACGATTAAATGACGGTCGTTTTCTAGTTACAATTCCACTAACTGACTCTCCAGAACAAGCTCTCGGTGACTCATACAATGTAGCACGTCGTAGATTTATTTATTTAGAGCGAAAACTAAAGAAGTCACCTATTCTAAAGGAGGAGTATAAATCATTCATTCGTGAGTATGAACGCCTGGGTCATCTGTCTCTAATTGAGCGTCCGTCTTTTGGTTATTTTTTACCCCACCATGCTGTAATACGTCCCAATAGTGAAACTACTAAATTACGAGTAGTGTTCGATGCTTCGTGCAAATCTACGTCCGGAAAGTCCTTTAACGACATTCAACTGGTGGGGCCAGTTATACAAGACGATCTTCTGTCAATTTTACTGAGATTTCGTCGAAATGCTTTCGTTGTAACCGCCGACATAGAGAAAATGTACCGGCAAATATTGGTTGATGAGCCTCAGCGAAATTTACAGTTGATTTTGTGGAGAGACGAAGAAACGCAGCCGTTGCAGGTACTACAGCTGAACACTGTAACTTATGGCACGGCTTCGGCTCCTTTTTTGAGCACAAGATGTTTATTAGAGTTGTCGCGTGAATGCGCTGATAAAACCGACGTACAGCATGTTATTGAGCATGATTTTTACGTCGACGATTTGAATACGGGTTCTAACTCAAAACAAGATTTAAAGAATGTTGTTCATGAAGTCATTAATAAGCTTTCAGAAGCCTGTTTTCCTTTACGCAAATTCCGGACAAATGTTCCAGATGTTCTGGAGAATCTCCCTATAACAAACAACTGTCAAGAATTTAACAAGGAGTCCACGGTTCTAGGTCTGAAGTGGTATCCGCAAACAGATACATTAAAGTTTTCCACAGAATTCAAAATTGAATCGAAAGTCACAAAGCGCACTATTTTATCTACGTCCTCTAAAGTGTTTGACCCGCTGGGTTTATTATCAGCAACTATTATTATTCCAAAGACAATATTGCAACAACTGTGGTTATTAAAAACTGATTGGGATCAAGAAGTCCCAAATCACATCAAACTTCAATGGGAAGAATTCATTAAAAATTTGCACTATATTTCCAATCTTGAGGTGCCCAGGCATGTGGTCTGCCCAGCACCAATTAAGGTAGAATTTCACTGTTTCACTGATGCATCGCAGACTGCTTACGGTGCTTGTTTGTACGTTAAGTCACACGATGCACTAGGCGAAATACATACTCACCTTTTTTGTGCAAAGGCGAAAGTAGCTCCTATAAAACCGGAATTAACTATACCGCGTCTTGAGTTAATGGGTGCTCTATTAGGTGCTAGATTGCTTACAAAGGTTCTTCACTCATTAAGTAGGAAAAATATTGAAACTTCACGTGCTGTTTTGTGGACAGATTCAACTATAGTTTTGGGATGGATTAAGACCCAACCAAAAACCTTAAAAACTTTTGTATGCAATCGAATACAGGAAATCCGCGAACTTACCTCTCAACATGAATGGCGCTATGTGCCAACTCAGGATAATCCGGCAGATCTAGCTTCACGGGGAGTCAAACCGCAGGATCTTAAAGGTAACAATCTCTGGTGGCACGGCGCTTCCTTTCTAACTGAGCCTGAGGATGAGTGGCCTCAGCCTAATGTTAACTTACCAAGTAACACATTACCTGAAATGAAGGTTAGTTTAACTACACAGTGTAACCAAAGTTTCATTTCATTTATAGACAAATTTTCTAAGCTCTCTAGACTACAGAGAGTTCTAAGCTATGTACAACGTTTTATGTACAACTGTAAAAATAAAAATAATAAACTGAAAGGCAAACTTACCATACGAGAATTACAAACTTCATTAAAAACATTAGCTAAAATATCGCAAACTTATTCCTTTGAAAGGGATATTCATTCTTTAAAAACAACAGGATCTGTAAATTGTAAATCCAATATTCTATCATTGAATCCATTTCTGGATAATGAAAACATCCTGAGAGTCGGGGGACGCATTCAAGGTGCTTTGCAACCCTATAATAAAATACATCCCATTTTAATTGATTCAAAGCATACATTTACCAAACTTTTATTTGCAGAGGAGCATCTGCGTCTACTACATTGCGGTCCTCAGCAATTACTTAGTTCGATACGTGAGAACTTCTGGCCCATTGGTGGCAGAGTTCTTGCTACACAAACTGTAAAAAAATGTGTCAAATGTGTGCGGACAAAGGGTAAATCCGTTCAAACTTTGATGGGTAACCTTCCTCATCCTAGAGTCAATCCCTCATCACCATTCGAAATCTGTGGTACCGATTTTGCAGGTCCGTTCCATATCTCCAACCGTAAGGGACGTGGCGCCAGAACTAGCAAATGCTACTTGTGTCTTTTTGTCTGTTTCTGGTCCAAGGCCTTGCACCTTGAAGTTGTCAGTGAGCTAAGTACCAATGCATTTATTTCATGTCTACGTAGGTTTATTTCCAGGCGAGGAAAGCCTCGAATAATCTATTGCGACAATGGTAAGAACTACGTGGGGGCAAACAACGAGTTGGGCAAAATGCTAAAGGCCGCTAATGAGTCCGCGACTGAGTTCGGAGCGAGCGAAGGTATTGACTTCAAATTCAGTCCAGCTTATGCACCCAATTTCGGTGGAATCTGGGAAGCTAGTGTTAAAGCGGCTAAGTTCCATTTAAAACGAATCGCAGGCAATTCTAATCTTACATTCGAAGAACTTTCCACTCTGTTCGCACAAATTGAGGCAATATTGAACTCGCGTCCGTTGACACCTATGTCATCAGATCCGTCAGACTTTAACCCATTAACTCCCGGCCACTTTTTGATCGGGCGTCCGTTGACATCACTGGCATCTCCTATCGTAGAAAAATTGTCGATCAACCGATATCAGCATTTAGAAAAACTGAGGCAACATTTTTGGAAAAGATGGTCGCAAGAATTTCTCTCCGAGCTACAACAGCGAGTCAAATGGCGTCGATCCAGCGGCCACCCTATCAAGATTGGAGACGTAGTCGTAATCAAGGACGACCACCTGCCGCCAATGAAGTGGACCCTGGGAAGAGTGGAGAAACTTTTCGTCGGACCAGACGGTCTATGCAGAGTTGTAGATGTAACCACAAATAAAGGAATCGTCCGGCGAGCTCTAAACAAAGTCTGCATCCTGCCAGTTGAAGATCCAGAGCTTCTTGAAAGCACGGCTTCCAAGGGGGCGGAGGATGTTAACGACACATAATCTGTGGTCGAACGAGGCCGCTCAAGTTGGCAACACGGCCCGGAAACTGCTACTTCACTTCCGCGCGATGGCCGCCGCCCGCGCCGGGTCGGCGGCGGCGCGCCGCCATTATTCATTACGAAATCAACCCGTCACGTCAACGTCTAGCGATTTTAAGCCATTTTTAAAACTGTAATACTTTTACTTCATTCATTATACAAAGTTTAACTTACATCGCATTTTTAATGTGCCGCCTACAATCTGCACACGCTTCATTAAATGTAATTCGAGACGGACGTAAGGGAGCCGTACAGATTATATTATAATTACATGAACAGGATAACTTTAAATAATCAAGGCCCAATCGCCCAGAGACGAGAGAGCAATCAAGAAATGAAGGTCAATATTTGAATTAGTATCTGGTTATCTAATTTAACTGCTCTGTCTGACCAATATAAGTTTAGCAAATTGTCCAAATTGAATTCCCCGAGGTGTCCTAAAACGATTTAGATGGAACTGTTAATTGGTGTAGTAAATATGTTTACTAAATGTGTTATCTTGCTACTTGCAGAACTTGCTAATTGTAAGTATTAGGCAATCAGCACCCTAACTGCGTACCACACTATCAATCTCAATCTGAATAATATTGACTTTGACAATAATAACTATATAGTTATTCATCCAATTATTCAGAAACTAAATTCAAAATTTAACGTGTGGTACTTAGACGATGGAACGCTAGGAGGTGACGTAGACACTGTTTTGAAAGATCTACAACTCCTCAAACAGGAATTTCAATCTATTGGCTTGGACCTTAACCCCTCAAAATGTGAACTTTACCTTTCTGACATAACCGACAGACAATTGACTCTAGATAAATTTAATGCAATAGCCCCACAAATCAAAATTTTAGACAAAAGTTCACTGCACCTCCTAGGTTCCCCGATTTTCGAAGATAGTTTTACTCCTTTCATCGACGAAAAAATTCAAAATTTCAACGAGATTTCGGACAGACTCTCCAAAATTAATTTACATTCGGCATTCACCCTGATTAGATATTGTTGTTTTGGCCCAAATTTTATGTATTTTCTACGCTCTTCCACTTTATGGAAGCAACCACACCTCTTGGACAAAATTGACCAAATTATTCGCAGCACGCTAACGTCCATTCTAAATGTGGCCTTGGACGACCGAGCGTGGCTTCAAGCCACACTACCCATCCGTTTTGGTGGCCTCGGCGTCCGCAAAATTACCAGTATTAGCTTACCGGCGTTCCTGTCTTCTGTCCACAGCACTGAAAAGTTGACCGGGAAAATTTTAGCCCCTTGCCTAGTCGACTCTGAAGTGCCGTGCTTGACCGACGCGGTGAACGCCTGGAAAGCGGCTTGCCCGGATACAGATCGGCCCGTAAACCCATCTTCCCAGAGACAGTGGGATGAGCCGCTCTGCAGGTTGGTACGGAATAATCTTATTAATACGTCCACCAATTCTGCTGAGCGTGCTCGCCTGCTGGCTGTGGGTGAGTGGGAGTCGGGTCTCTGGCTTCAAGCACTCCCGTCACCCAACATAGGCACTATGCTGGGTGACACCACCTTCCGGCTCGCTACCTGTCTGCGTTTGGGCGCTCCTTGCGGGGCTCCGCATCGCTGTCAGTGCGGTGAAGCTGTCGACTGCCTCGGGCACCATGGCCTATCTTGTAGTAGGAGCGCAGGCCGGATAGCATGGCACGCCAGCATTAATGACATCATCCGCCGTGCTCTTGTCACCGCCGGGGTGCCAGCTGTTTTAGAACCCAACGGCCTGACACGCGACGATGGGAAGAGACCAGACGGAATGACCATAATGCCCTGGAAGTTAGGCAGACCTTTGGTGTGGGATGCAACATGTGTCGACACCCTTGCGCCATCCCATCTTCCTAGCACGGTGGGCTGTGCTGGGGCGGCTGCTGCAGGTGCAGAAAACCTCAAACGGCGAAAATATTCCAACCTGATTGGGAGTTATATGTTCGAGCCGTTTGGGGTTGAAACACTAGGGCCATGGGGTCCGAGTGCCCACTTGGTTTTTCGAGATATCGCCAAGTGGTTAGTCGACTCTTCACGTGACCAGAGGGCTGGCCTATTTCTTGGCCAAAGAATTAGCATTGCCATACAACGTGGCAATGCTGCCAGCCTTTTGGGCACTGTTCCTGTTGACAGCGATACGGACGAATTTTTTGATGCCCTATGATAATTTTGCTTATTTTTTTTTTCATATAATTGTACATATTATTATTATTTTAAATAGGTATTAGCATAAATTATGTAAATATTATAGTTACAAAATAAAATATTCTAGTTACTATATAGTTATTATAATTATCATTATCTCTTACTTGCTGGTACACCCACTGAAAGACGTATGTTATGTTGGTGGTCTACTATCATTACCGATATTCATTAAACATTTAAAAATTGATGTTTTTCCAAAGCATCAATTTTTAAATGTATCAACTTTTACGTCAACAGCACCCTAATTGCGTAATGATATTGCTAATCCATTTTTGATATTGCTTATCCATTTTTGATATTGCTAATCCATTTTTGATATTGCTAATCCATTTCTTCATATTATGTTCTAAAAGTATTTGTCTGCCGTAAATAACGCGATGACGCCGTTACTACTGGGCCACTGCTTGCAAAGCCATTATAAGAGATAAAATATCGAGGACATATTTTTATCCTGTACTGCCAGGAAACAATTTTACCTAAGTTAACGAGCAATCCTGTAGTACGGTGACCATGCTCTACATACAACAAGGGAAATTCTTTTTCTACAGTTCAACTCTTCAATGTTTCGATCCTCAAGATTTTCTCAAGACACATAGAATGGAACTATATTATTTATAATGCAAAAGAGTTCTGGGCCTAGAAAAGAAAAGATGTATATCTCTGATTTTTCAGACACTGGTACTTATGCAAAATGTTTTCTTATTTGCATTGACGTACCGAATAAGGTCACTTGCAGTAAACAAAACTTAAACATAGTTTTTTTTTAAGTTCTTTCTAAACAAACCTAACACGTTCCTAAACTTTACTTTACGTAATTAATTATTTTCTCTACCTTTATTTAGATCGTTAATCTTGGATTATACCTCTCTTAGGAGTACCTGCATAATCAGCCTTTAATGTTCATACTGCTGGGACACAGACCTCCTCTCTGAGAGATGAGTTTGCCGTTATCCACCACGCGGGCTCAGTGCGGATTGAGATGTCGCATGTCTTCGAATTTTTGGTTCTAGGACATGCCTCACGATGTTTTCCTTCACCGTTTTGAGAGCAGTGATGGTGATGAAATTAATTTAAAGAATATAAAACGCCTATCAGGGTTCGAACCTATGACCTACAACTCGTTAGTCGCGGCCGTTACCACTGGGCCACCACTGCTCTCCTAGGAGTATCGGGGTCATTTAATATATTCATCACGAATCCGACTTAGACAATATTTCTAAAGTAGTTAAGTATGTCAAGGATCTTAAGAAATCCTGATTCCATGAAACGACATGCGTACCAGCCCACGGCCTCACGTTACCTTGGCAGCGGTGCATCGCCGAGTATCGCTTCACTCAATCAGCTGCGCGACGGTGTCGATTGACGCGTCTTTATGTCGCAGGATAATTGATACCAGTCGACTGGCACGTCCTCGCAGCGTAATAGAAAATTCTTCTTATTCGTCTTCGAGGAAATGTCAACTTCCGGCATCCCTTTTTTTTGTGTGGGAAATTATCAAATAACTTAAATTCTCCCGCTCTTGGCGGAGCGGACTGACTAAAACCCACCCGTGTTCCTTCAGTTGCCAGGGGCCACGGTAACTCTTTCGAATTAGTAGTTCTTGAGATATCCAGCTGTGACAGACAGACAGATAGACAGACTTAGTCTCACCATAAGGGTTCCGTGTCACCATTTTGGTACGGAACCTTAAAAACGTAAACTTAAGTATGTAGGTAGGTACTATCTATAAAAGATATGACATTTTCATATCAATCTTGTGTAACAGATAACCTTCCAGGTGCGACGCAATATTCCGTAGGTATAACATAATACACCCTCTCACTTCGCGCCTGCAATTTATTACTACGCCTCTGAATCATTAATTTCCATATGATACGCTCACGTGCAAAAACCCGTACCAACTTTACGAAATTTTATAGTAATCAAGTAAATAATTTATTCACTATTAAAATTGGTAAAATATTAACATAAAGTTTTAGAAATAGTTTACAAAGTTATTACAATGTTAGAACAGGCAGTACTAGGATAAACCTGTATCATAGGCGGCATGAGCTCATACTTTAGGGTAACTGATGTAGTACAATTTTTTTTAACAATATTTTACATTAGAAGTCTTGAAAATGTGTCTTCTTATTACAGAAATGCTTTCTAGATAGAGGACGCCTTTTGACTGAAAAGGTGAAATGATGACGATGATGTAGTTGAGTAACACAAATTAAGGAAGACAATATTTCTTCACTAGCAGCGCCCCGCGGTTTCACCCGCATAAGTGTCGATCCCGTGGGAATATCAGGATAAAAACTATCCTATGTACTACCCCGGGAATCCGGGATGCAATTTATCGCTCTGCCAAATGTTATCGAAATCCGGTTCAGTGGTTTAGGCGTGAAAAGGTAACATACAGACAGAGAGACAGAGTTACTTTCGAATTTATAATATTAGTAGATATGGATGCGTTATATTAAATCCACAATAACTGTCCGGCCTGTAGAAGCAAGGTTCCTTCAGCCACTTTCTGTTATAAATCATGAATTAGCACAAACAGTATTAAGACGAAGTGTCCCTTTCCATTGCGTCCGTATCGGAGCTGGTGAATGCTTTTTTCAGCCTATTTCCTCTGTCTGTGGACATGACGATGTTGCTAGTCATCCTTTTCTCATAAAATCACTTAGCGTCACCCAAGTTAGCGTCAGGCAGATTTACTTTCGAATTTATAATATTAGTAAGGATACCTACATATTCATAATGCGTTGAGCAAGTGATCAGTTCACAGAATTTCAATAATGTGTTACTTATAAAAATCTTTGAACTAGCCTGTAGAAATTGAAATGGTAGAAAAGGGGAAATAAAAACTTTTTCGTGGTAAGTAAGCAGGCTCATTATAAAATATTATATTATTTTGAAAAATGTACAGCGAATGTAAACTATTGAATCCAGGAGAATTGTGTAACACGTTATCTAACAGGAAACCTTGGTTATTTAGTTTAGAGAGAATAGGACGATAACAACCCAAAAGTTAATAAATACACGATAATTTAGTTAGCTCCAGGCCAAACAGGGGTCGGGATTAAGGTCAAACCCACACTATTGCAAACATGCCCTTGTAAAGGAAGGAAATACAATTTAAGTATTAAATAAAATAATTAATTAATTACACAAAAGGACATGCATGAAGTTACATATGTATGTGGAGGACAATTTTGTCATCAGGAAACGTGCCGAGAAGACTGGCAGCATTGCAACGTTGAATAATAATGCTTCCAGCATAAGTAATAAATACTGTTTGCAAGATTAATAATACTGCCTATAGTAGTTGGTACCTTCGTAATTTCCCAAGAGTCGATGGTCAATACGGAGTATTTATCGCTGCCTACTTTCCTACTCGACAAATACCTCAAAAAGGTATCTCACATTCACCAACAGTACGAAATTGTGTTTAATGAGACAAAACATTGCTACCTGAATACCAAAATCAAGTATACGAAAATTAAGCACATTACATTAACTATATATCTATTTAGTTCGATGTGGCCATTAGCCTTAACATAGGTAGGTGGATGCTATTCGATCACGCTCCAAGTCCCCTTTCAATGGCCGACACAGCTAACTACCGACCATTTACCCTAACAAGCATAAACACGTAAGGCATAATCGTGACTAGGAAAAGTTCTCTAGCTTCGTTGATGTCCAAAAAGGCAAGAAATTGGGCAACTGTGCCCAATCAACTCGTAAGTTAACGAGAATTTGTTGGAGAAATTAAATTTTGATTATTATTCGTCCCCAATTCTCTCTACATCGTTTAATTTTTACTTAGAGTTACATGTTTCTTATAAATAGGTTACAGTTTCCGCTTTACTTGTAGGAATTTACGTAGTATCTAAATTATTTATAAAGGTTATTCATACATTCTGATAAGTTAATGTGGTAATTGTGTAGGTACCAGTTCTTTATAAAGCACTGGAGAAAAAGCAACTATCCAGGGGGCCTAAAAAGGCCACCTTGGCAGAATCATAAAAGGATAACATAATGGCCAGTTAACTGTTAAGTTAATCGTATCAAATCACATTGGTGAAGCATTTTTTTTTGTCTGTGCTAAAATACCAATCAATCTAATCCAAATCCAATCCCAATCTCTTTGACGGACTGTCTTCGCCATATTATAATTCATAATGTGATCCTTTTATGATTCTCCAAAGTGGCCTTTTTAGGCCTCCAGAGCTTTTTCTAATCAAGCGGTAGATTGCAATGCGAAAACTTTCGGATAAAAGAAAGATATTTATTTTCTATTCCGCGATGGTAGCGCAGGAGTGATCGCCAAAATTGAATGTTCCGTAATTCCCTCGCGTTTTGGCTTGGGCCATATTTTCATATAAATTATGCTAATTAGCAACTCCAACACGTTAATGTCAAACAAACCCCAACAGTTTCGTCGCTGTGCAGTGCAGTTCCCCAAAAAGGAACTTCAATTAACTAATTTATAGTTACGTTTGATTTAATGAAAATCGTTGTTTTCTATTTTGGATTTTCAACTGTTGTTGTATGAATATCGCTTTACAATGCAAAGTCAGAATTCTGCAAATTTGAATTTTTATGAATATTCAACAACAATTTGCTGTTATTACTGAATGCACAGATACATTTCCAACACATCCTAAAAGGCATTATTTTTTCAAGTTTTACGATTTAAAGTAAAGTAGTAATGTAAGGTAAAATTAATTTGCGTAAACTGTAGGTACATAAAATAAGATGTATCTAACAGTAAAATGGGTAATCCGTGTACAATCTGCCTTATATTAGGCATACAAATATTATTATTGAATGATATAATGAATATAAAATGAGTAAGGTAATTATGACAAAATTAAATTATTTTTGAGGAATTTTCAAACAATAGTAGAACGGAATAACTCGATTTTTCTTTAGTCAGATAACATTTATCTAAAGAATAAGTGTGAATGTGTGTCATGGTATATTCATAGCATACAACATTAGTTTAAATATCTACCTAAGAGCGTTTACGCCGTACTGCATTTCATACAAACTTTCAAGCCCTTGTTTTTCGAAATGAATGAACCGATTATAATGAAACTTCATACGCATAAGCAGGATACAAAGGTCTACAAAGTTACCTAAGAACAGTTTCATTAAAATTGGTGTATCTATTTCGAAAAACAAGGGCTTGAAAGTTTGTATTAAATGCCGTACGGCGTAAACGCTCTTAATGCAATCGGAATAAAATCAGATAAATTGAAACAGTGTTCTTTTTACCGACTTCACAAAAAGGAGGAGGTACTATGTTCGGCTGTTTGTATGTTTTTTTTTTTTTTGTATGTTTGTTCATCGAATACTCCGCCAATTGTCGACGGATTTTCAAAATTCTTTTTTTGTTCGAAAGTAGATAGTTCTGAGGTGGTCCCACTGTCACCAAGTTAGGATCTGATGATGGGATCTTAGAGAAATCGAGGGCAACCCTCAAATTTTATAGGCTCACTTATTGTTTTTCGCATATTTTATGAAGTATCTTGTGTATTTGCGTATGGTTGTCACCATCTCAGGTAGCTGGGCTGATGATGGAAGGTACAACTCCATAACAGTAAGAAGTTACTCGAACAGGCAAGGACTGTTTTAGTAAATTGTTTTGATGTTTGATAGGGCATTTGCCACATTTGGTCTCATGATCATCAACTCATGACCTGATGCTGCAGTCAGGATAGTCTGCAGAGTACCTAACTCCTCGACAACTAACAGCAGATATATCGTGTTTAGGCTCATTGAAAAGGGCTCGATGTGTGGATAAACGTACTGTTACTGAGGAACACCGTAGTACATAGAGACCTGATGCTAAAGCCAGGAGCATCAGAAAAAGTACAAACCTTGAAATTACAGCACCGTAGTCGTGTTTGGGCTCATTTTAAACAGGATTAAATTTTAAGTTCAATGCAATGTTGACATAAGTCTGGCCTGATGCTGCAGCCAGGATTATCAGCTAGGAGAGTGGAATACTAGGAGAACTTCTCAACAATTAACGTCCCTGCATCGGGAAAAGCAATATTTTGTAAAAGATGATCAGCAGTTGACATTAGGCTATTATAACTTAAGTAGATAAATTACAAACTGACCCACTAAAAAGTAAAAAATAAAAACTTTTTTACATAAAAAAACAACCGACTTCCAAAAAACACTATAAAGTGAAAAATAACTTTAATTTCGGAAGTCGGTGGCAAAAAACAAAAATACTAATCCAAAGACACCGACTTCCGAAATTAAAGTTATTTTTCACTTTATAGTGTTTTTTTAAAGTTGAATTTGCAAAACTGTTGTGTTCTCCTGAATTAAAACACGTGCAATTTAGTGGCTATCGACTATTCAAATGAGCGAGCATCGATGTGACGGCAGGCGAAGCATTTCCACGGTATACAGCCACTTTTGTTCGCACCGCAAAGAAAAGACACGCTGTCAGAGCATGGAAGTGTTCAGCGTCAGACTCTATAGAGGTGTGCTCTTCAAGGGTGACTGCTTTTATTCCTTTAGACACCTACGCGATAAAAAATCTATCTTCACTAGATAACATTGCATGTCGTTTCGCGGAGGTATAAATAAATATGGAAAACGGAACATCATATTCCCGCTCGGTTTATAATAGGCTGTGTAAATAAACTACCAACTATGAGAACAGACAAAATTTTATCGGTGACAAGACTTTTTCAGTGACTGAGTGTCATTACCATAAAAGTTTGTCCTTATAGCCATAATACTAATGTATGGCATTTGAGTCGGCTGCAATGTAAAAAGTTGACCGAATGGTATGTAGGTTGTGATTCCAATTTATTTTGTTTTTTCATAGGCAGAAATATAAAGGAATGGCAGGACAGGACGTACAGAGGCTAACAGGAAACTGCCTAAGATTCCTGTAACTCTGTGTAAAAAATAAAAAACTTTGGTCCAACTAGGGGAACCCGACTAGGGTTCAAAGCACTTAAGAGTCTTTGGTCAACTGGACACACTCGAACTGGACCCGCGGGTCCAGTTGATATGTCATCACATGTTGTAAAGATATCCAACCACAGTAGCCAACTAATACGGATTACATACAGAAGAGGAGACCACATCATACAACTATAAACTAAACAAGTATTTAAGTAATTAACATCAAACGGCCATGCAGAGTTTGTCTTGTGTACACCTACTGAACATTTTGCGGGACACTAAACGCCCCCAGACGTAATAACAATAAAACTTCTATTGTGTCTCGTTCAGTGTCCTTCAATGAGTTAAGCAACTCAAGAATCCCTACCTACTAACCACGATGTCTTCGAATTTTTGGTTCTAGGACATGCCGGTTTTTTCACGATGTTTTTCCTTCACAGTTTTTGAGAGCAGTGGTAATGAAATAAATTACACAAAGTAAAGCGGCTGTCAGGGTTCGAAACAACGACCTATATAGCTCCCACACGACAAACATTGAATTAATTAAATCATTAGGAAATCTTAAATTCAAACTCTAGAGTAGTAAGTAAATAAGCAAGTAGGTACATACTTAATTAGGCATTTGACAAACAAAAAATTGGCCAATTGTGAGAAAAATCTCGATGTATCTCACTCATCCACATTTTTACAAGCAACACAATTCTAGTGACTGGTGGCACCATCTAGTTTCAGCTGAATATTTCAGGAGCGGAGGCTGTTAACTACTACGCTGTATGTATCAGCTGGCGGTATGTTTCCATAGTATCGTGGTTTACTCCTGCTCTGCAGTACCGAGATTCGACGCTAGATGTCCGTGTTTTGATCTCGCGCCACGTTTATGAAAAGCGCAGCCGCCAAGTACCGAACTTGAATTTAATATTTTCCACTATGTATTTAAGCCATCTGTATTTTTTATTTCTAATTTCTTGGTTTTGGGAGTGCGAAAAGATCCGATACAATTATTGCTTCAATTTTATGGTATGCCAAAACTAGGATCCAACTGAAATAACTTAACGATTTAATTGACTTACTATTTTTTTTTTTTTTAAGGTGGCTTACAGAATACTAATGACATTATCGTAAAAATATCTACACAACTTGAACTACAAACTATAAATAAGAAATACTTTCGTAAACACCGCAACCGTTAGTTGTTTGTAAGTAAGTTTTGTCTTAAAAAAGAATTAGTTTTGTTTGTGTAAAGAAGAATTGGTTTTGTTTTATTTGTTTAAGAAGATTTTCTTTTATATTTTATTTTGCTGTGTTTTTTTCTTCTTTTATTTTTAGGTACAGGCACATCAAGCTACCCGAAACTGTAAAATTTTCCCAATCAACTTTGAACCTTATGATTTAGCGATAAAGTTGAAAATCTATTAGAGAAATTTGACAGATTGGAGTCTCTTGATGTGCTGGCGTTTGTACATAGTTTTTAATTTGAGGAGGCTTGTAAATGGCAACTGTAAGCTCTAATTGTAAATCATTTACCTAGATATTAGATTGTAAGCTTTCTGAAGAATAAATAAATTACAAGCCTCCACAGACTTTATACAAAAATATCGATGAAAGTGAGACATGCTATTTTTCAAGGTAATTCTCAGTAATTGTTCTAAGTTATTTTTGTTCAATTAGTGAATGATAAGATAAGGTACCTATAAGAAATTCGATGGAAAGTGAAATGTTCAGTTATCGTGTGTGAGGGCTAGACAAATATAAATTATGGCTATTACTCCATTAAATGTCTGCACTCTACATTTTGGTTTGTTTTATGGTCGTGGTGGTCGTGATGGTTCACAGTTTACGACATAAGTGGTTCAATTTTATAGGTACCACCTTGTTTGTTTTCTACGATCGGAAAGTTTTTCAAAGTTCAATAATGGAGTTTAAGTTTTTTTTATCAGTAGGTATGTATATTGCGAGAATCACAGGACCGGTCAATGTGGTGACTCTTGGGGTAAGCCTATGTCCAGCAGTGGACGTGTTTTGGCAGAAATGATGATATTGAGAAGTAGTTACGATTCCCCTTCTGATCTCCTACCTTCCTTTTGACCTTTTATACCATGCACTAAAATCAGAAAAGCTGTTTAAAAATCGCTGCTTCTTTTAACACCAACTTTTTATACCTACTTGCCAATATCAGAACCAAGTCTTTCTACTCAATTTCATTATAACCCAATTTGGGATCCAGACGAGCTTTTTATCGTAACCTAAGGTCCGCACTCAGGTAGGTAGATACCCGTCAGGTACAAAGGATCTGTCCATCATTGTACTTGTTGGTCCTTTGGTACATTGTGTTAAATAATGGTGGACTTAGCTGTCCTGCAATTCCTAAAATAATGTAGGGCTCTTATTATGTCAGTTTTGCAGTAAATTACAGCTGGCGTTTATGTTTTAATAAGATTTCGTGTCGGTGTCGTAATTTCTTTATGAGGTTTTGTTTATTTAGTTGTAGGTACAAACATTTTGTTCCTTATTTAACCTTTCTCTTCTGTAAAGATTGATAACCTATTTGCTATCATTAGATTGGTATATTTGGTGCCTACAATTTTTTTTATAGTAATCGTAACTGCCCTGCGATGGATAACAAAGACAGAAATAAATAATTTAAAACTTGGGCAACCTCGTTAGAATCTATATCCACTGCCATGGAGGCTGGAAGCATTAATTCGTTTTTCTAGCACAATTATAATCGCATACTGGTAACATTTTATTCACCTAGATGAAATAAAAAAGAAAATTCTTGGAAAGTAAATAAATTAAAGTAACAAATGAATTCTTAGATACGTGTACATTTTGTCAATGTATATTGACTCATAAGATCCACCTCCTCAAAACCGGTGAAGGTAAAAAATTATTAACAGCTGATTTCCAATCGACCGATAATTTTTATTCGTGGAATAAAATTGTCGTCTGACAGTTTTTGTATGGAAGAACTGTCGAAATTTCAAAATTATTCTTCCGGTAAAGTATTTGGCGTTGGAAAAATTAGCCCTAAGTTCAAATTACTTCATCAGAAACCAAAATAATGATTGCCATAAAATTAATTAATGCCATAAATAATTAGCTTTTCAAATAAGTCCTATCAAAACAGCACACATTTCATGGGTGGTCTGTCTATACTATAATGTTATGTTGTGATACCTGGGGCGGTTTCAATGTGTTTGTTCCAGGGAAATTATTAGAATATTGAATATTCACGTGTTTTGATACACACGTGGGTGTGCTTTCAAGCCATGTACTACGCACTAATTTATTTATGCTTGACTGATAATAATTGATAAAGCATGAACAAATAACTATTAATATGAACAAACAACTTGTTATTCCAAGTAAACGGAAGAACAAACAATATAACTTTAGAGGAAGCTAATCTGGTTAAATCCTGTTGTGTAATATTTCCATTATGAATCTATTATCTAAAGGGCAGTACTCATCCCGAGCATTCCCTTGATGAATTTGTTTTGCAATCATTCGTTGCGCGAGCTTTAACTACACAACGATCATTTCGAGCAATACCTCACTAGGACGCTATGGCGGCACAGCCAGGTCGCGTCGCCAAAGGTGAGGTACTCGTATGGGTTTCATTTGCGAAACAAACATTCGTTCATGAACACAGCTAAAGTCATGTCATAGTTAAATAAGAAGCTAGTCAGAGGTAAAATACCTCTGACTAGCTTCTGTCCGCGACTTCGTCCGCGTGAAATTTAGTCCTCCGACCCAAAGTGTCGCATCCCATCGCCCACCCGCGCTTTTTCTTAGTTTTCCCTTAGCATTCTTTCTGACTTTTTTTCTTTAGCTCGGCCTCTAACGGTAAGAGCGTGATGTTAAATAGCTTATATGCTTCGTCAAGAATAGAGCTATCAAAGGCAAACATATGTTTTCAAATCCGACTAGCAATTCCAGAGATTAGCGCCTTTAAACAAACAAACTTTTCAGCTTTATTATTAGTATAGATTTATCATTACAATGATCTTTATCCTCGTTGCAATAAGTTACCTTCAGATGTAAAATAACTGAGAAAGGCTTCGGTGAAAGGACTGTTTTAGCATATGTTTTGCGTGTTTGCATTCACGTACTTACCAAACTGTTAGGCCGTGCGTACAAAGAATGTTTGCAAAACCAATTTGCGAAGCGAATGCTCACGGTAAGTACGCGCCTTGAGTTCTAGTTATTATCGAACACACTATTGAAATAAATGAGGTGTAATTTACGTCTTAATAGGTAGGTAATAGGTAATACGGGCTGGTCTCCGCCACTCCACGTCAATGCGCGTATTTTGGGTAGGTACGGGTGGGAAAATCGATTATTCGATCCACCCCAGCTCCAATTTACGTCTTTTCATTTACTCGAAATAAGCGTTCAATGTTTAGAAATTCTATTTCGTATCCATTTAAATCACATCCGGAGCTTAAAGACAAAAAAAATCACACAAATGAGGCAACGTGTTATTGCAACAAAATTTTATTATTGGATATTTACAGGGAATAAATTCGGAGGGCAAGTACAATTAATTTAGGAAATAATTAAACAGTACGTTCTATAATACAAAACATATTCTGTTACCCCTTCACTTATAAAACTTGACGATTAGAAACACCACTAGCTGTCTTTGTCATTTTCATGTCAATAGAGTGAGAAGGGCAATGGGGTATTCTCCTTTTTATGTGCAACGATGTTTTTGAAAGGCAGCTAACTTATATGTTATAATATAATAAACAGTAGGTAGTAGATTTTTGGCACAAATGCATAACTGGACACGCTAGGATAATTTTACATAAGCTTAAAATTCCAAACAATAAATACCTGTTTTACATTTTAAACATTAATTTTGGAGTTATATGTATGTATGATACTTATACAATATTCCTCATAGTTTGCAGTACATGATACTTATTTATAATTACACTATGGTTTAGTTAGGTTACTGATATATAAACACGTAAGGTAGGTAATGGACATAGATAAGGTTAGAAGCATGTGACCGCGTTGAAGTAACATCGGAGGACGCGCCCCCGGCCGGTGCCGCTGCCGCGCCGCTGCAGTGCGCTCTGTAAACATACGATAATGTTAGTTACCTCTTAAATCTACGTCGCAACCTTTGTTCACCCTATGATAGACTTTACTTGGAAAATAGAAGCTTATCTTATGTAATAGACAATAAATACAGGATGAAATTGAACAGGTGCGCCAAATTAAAACATTTAATTCAAGGTGTTATAAACAAATTTTGAGCATGTCATTAAGGAAAGAGATGCACATACGTGCGCATAGGCAAGCGATTTGGCAACGTCATCGCGTGCCCATTTTATTTGTAGGATCGGTCAAAATTAGATTAATACCGTTAGTTCAACGCATGTGAACTCTGCGATGAATGGATTGGTTATCGGGCGCGCGCTAAAATTGTTATGTAAGTATTTGAATTTTTTTTGAATGAACATTTTAGCAAAAAAAAAAGTATACTGTATCGACCAATATCCTACAATATACTATATCGACGTTAATTTGTGGCTACTTGAAGGCAATAACTTAGTTTGCACCATCTAAGACGATAACTACACGATTTATTTCAAGAATTAATAATGATTATGTAACAGTTACTGCACCTTCTATTTCGAGTTGACGCAAGTTTTCAATTTTATCCTGTATAGGGCAAAATGTGCATGTAACGTAAGGCGGATCACACGGGGCGCGGAAAACGGATAAATAATTTTGAATTCCCCAATTTTTTTTACTGAATTTGTATGAACAAAATCACGTGCGGGCGCGCCACGCGTGGCGCGTTGTAGTGTGTGATCCACCTTAAGGTGAATGGGTAATGGTAAACCGCGAAATTCAAATTTTCTTACGTTTTTTGCAATTTGCAGGTCAGTGTCAGGTTGTATCTTGATCAAAATATGATTCGCGACCATATCAGGTACATATTTAGAGAATTATAATCATTAGAATCATTAATACATCTTTCTAAGTTAGATTTATACCATAAGCCCTTTTCCATAAGAGATTTGTTCTTGAAAATTTGAATTTCGCTATCTACCACTACCCATTCACCTTAAGTGTGGATATTTAAAAGTATCATTCCCTCTAGAGGCAACATGACAGCAGACAAAATAAAGACTATTTTTTTTATTATAATATCATGTCGGCTGAGACGACAAGTGTACACAATGACTCATCGTTGTTCAAGTTATGGGTTACTCCGGAGTTCAACTCCTTTACAATAATTTTGTCTAATCACATAGAGGCTCGGTCGATGGGCTCATTAACCACAGGCCTCCGCCCCCGACTCCCTACGGACGGAAAACGAAGTCACATTTGTAGGCATCAAAGATGTTCGAACTTGTTCGGACATTTTGTTTAAGAAGGTAATTTAATGCTTCGTGTCCTTCGTAACTTTCAATGAATCGGCCCCTATGCGAACATTACGCCTTTTGATGTATTGTTGTTATTCAAGTGTTTACGAAAATAGTTCACGGTTAACAGGAAATAGTACCTACGCTTACAAGTAAACAAGGCACTTAATATAATTCTGTAGTAAATCACGTGTATTCTGACCACCCTACAAAACTTTAGCAAGGCTACGCGGATACGTAATTCTTTGTACATGACATTTAACACAACACTAAAAATTCAACTAGGAATAACTACCTCATTTTACATATTCCTATACTGAATAAAGGCAACGAGTTCTTGATTAAAGTAGGTCATTCGTTAAAGCCGTAGTGGGGCTACGCGGGTTCTACGAATTTGTCTACGCATGCTACGTAGCGTAATAAAAATAAACCAAATTATATTAAAGTCCACGCTTTTAAATTTCATTAATATGATGTCGTACGTACTAATACTTTGGTAGTAATTCATTAGTATCATATTATATATATATATGTATTCTATGAATTCGTAGCAAGCCTACGTCGCTGCTACGAAAACGTCTACGCATGCTACGTTGCGCGTAGCACATAAAGATGTCTACGCGTGATATTTTTGTCGAAAGGTTTTTGTTATGTCCGTGTATGTGTATTTATGAGGGGCCCGTGGCTAAATAATAACAGCCGCACATGTCGATCGATCAGGTTAAGCTACGCTTGCCGCGGTTGGTCTGTGGGTGGGCGACCTTTACATACCGTGACCCCTCTGTGCGTCGGAAAGCACGTTAAGAAGCCGTTGGTCCCGGCTGTCATTCCTGGATCTTTAACAATCGTTACGGGAAGCCCGAAATTCTGACAACCAATCTCACCAAGGGGTATCGTATTACCCAGTAACTGGGTTGTGGAGGTCAGATAGGCAGTCGCTCCATGTAAAATACTAGTATTCAGCTGCATCCGGTTAGATGGAAGCCGACCCCAACATAGATGGGAAAAGTCAATCATTTATGTCCCTAACATTATTTTAAGGATATATTTATTAATATCGTAATGTCCAATGAAAACGTTAAACGAATTTATGTTTACGATGTTTTCGGAGCACCTTTGCCTATTGCTTTGCTGATATCAGTTATTCTTAAGGTCATATTGGTACTAAAATGTGTTGGAATAATAAAGTCCTGTTAAATTGAGTTACACGTCTCATCCCGTGCAGATAAAAATTTATTTCTGCGACCTTCAATTTATGGTCAAAACCCTCTACAGCGGCCCCGCTGGGATTCGAAGTATAATGCCAAAGATATATAAACATTGGTGTGGTATATGACTTAGGTATATATGGATTCTGACTTCGGATATTATTTCAATTATTGAGTTATTCATTTATTTTACCATTTATGTACACACATATACAAGGTGTTGATTTGCATCCTCGTCAAATTTCAGGAGGTTGTCATAAAAGACATTTTAGTACTTTAGTACTTTAGTATTTTAGTACTTTAGTACTTAGTATTAGTAAAGTAAAAGGCGTTTGTTTGTGTGTGAAAGCGCGGTTATAGGGCTAGTAACAGACGGGCCGTGTTTAAATACGGCTGGTTCACACTTACGGATTTCCGTAAATAAGAAAAAAAAAAACCTACCCATTTTATTGTTGATTTGGGTCGAGAATCATTAGCATAATTACGTCCTTGAATTTGACTAGGATGCAAATCAACACCTTGTATAAACGGACAAGAAAAAAAACAGAACAGAAAAATAGGTTCAAAGGTGATGTATCATAAGAAATCTCTTCTAGCATGCCTGCGATAGGAAACTAGTTATAGAGATGTAGACAGCGTGTCGTGAAGAGAGGGTTAGGTATTCTGTGAAAAGGAGATTATAACTCTCTACAACAATAAGTAATTTACGTATCAACAACGTTCTAAGTTTGAAACAGTTGTTAATAGTTTTTAAATAGATGGCCATTGCCTTATACATTGTAGAGGGCACATAAATTAAAAAGTTTTGACGGCACGGCCGGTGATTGCAAGTGGCTACGATAAAAGTAGATTCCATTTAACAAAAACAAAGTCCTTCAAAACTCTTTGAGTTTGAAATCTTTCTTGCCTACTATACGGGAATAATTCCTTACCCTGTGAATCACAGGGTAGTCAAAAACTTCAAAAGAATAATTACAAAATGCAGTAGCAGTTCTAACCAGATCGTTCATCTCATCATCAGCCAGCCGGAGCGGCGCCGTCCGCGGTCCATTGGGGTCGACGCGCTCGCCATACGCGCGCGGCGGGCCGTTGTCTTCGTGCAGTGCTTTCTGCAGCGCCACTAGCAGACGATCCAGCACTAAAGCTGCTCGTTTCTGGGGGACCACCTCCTGTGACACAAAAAATAAAAGGTATAGATCATTTACCCTAGGTAGTAAAGAGACAGGAAGAAAAGTTTGGTTTGAAAAAACAAGCAATGATGGGACAGAAAATCATTTTCTTACAACCTTTTTGTTGAATCACCAGCCTCTTAATCGAATATGAAAGTACAAAGGGGAATTCTCATCTTCTTCTTCTTATATCATGACGTTATAAGGCGACAAAAAAAAATAAGTCGCCATAATCGCCAAGCTTGGTAGATGGATTGGTTCGGGGTTTTTTTATTAGTCAAGAGGACGCAGTGCTCCTCTTGTTACGGCATTCTCATATTCTGCCGTCAGTGTCCTCTCCTTCACCTCCTCCTCTGCGCCACCTATGTGCTGCCACCGACGACCCCGTGGAATTGGCGCAGTTTTGGGCCAACAAGGTCTAAGATGCAGTCGTGCCAGTGACATGAAGATGAAGAAGACTTTTACATCACTCATGGTAAATTTTGCCTAATTCTATGATAAAAAAAGGCGAAACTTCAAAGTGAAAAAGTCCAGACATAATTTTGTTTAATTAATTGTTTTGTGTTGTGTCTTGAAAAGTAACTACTAAGAAAATGGATATGCATATCTAACAATATACTCTCACCTTCAATACAAAATCTATTTGCGTCTTGTTAATATTCAATGTATGTATTTCTGATAGCTCTCCAAGGAATTTTTCATCAAGCATTTAATTATTTTGCGATTACTTCATATATATGTCTTCTCATCAGTTGACATGCAACTTAGCAACGACTTCTTTTATTTCAAGCCATGCGTACCTAATAAAATAAGCCATAAAATTAGCAGTTAACTCATGTGAGTTAGTTAATTTACCAAACAAATTAATGTTTCACTGACCGTTATTTAGTACAGTATCTTTACTGGACCGCGGAATTAAGTAATATACTCCTGGAATGTATTCCAGAATTATTTTTAACAGACAATTGTAATTGTCCGTTTTTTCCTAATTTTGCATTCTGATCATGTTCTCAATTATGATTATTTTATACTATTTTCGAAGCAGGCTATTTATTTTAAGAACCGTCTGGCTAGTTTGTGTTTATGGTTTTTTTAGTTATACCGGATGGCAATGACATAGACGCGCAACCTATTACTGCTATTACCATGGATTTAGTACATGATTCTGAAACCCCCTGTGTTGAATTTTTTTGTCGGCCATTAAATAGGGTGAATTTTTCAAGTGGGCGTGGATAGCCAAATCCGGAACTATGAGGAATAGCGAAAAGTACTCAAAGGAGTCGCGGGCTCGATTTTGATCAAAACTAAAACTGCATCATTGTATTTTTGAAAAATCAATATTTCTAGACAGGAATCGAACCCGTTGATTTGAAAAAAAAAACACAGTATTAGTGCTAACTTCAATTATTTTCTACTGTTCAGGTTTTCGAAGACTGAAGAGTAGAAAGTTAAAACTGAACTCACCGTGTAGTCGTCGTACAAAGCGGGCGCCGCAAGCGCGCTCGTCAGAGCCAGTAGCAACAGTGCCACGGGACCGCACATCATCGCTGGATGGTCATCACACACGGCACAAACCTGTTGAAGGAATAAGGTAGATACATCTTACATATCTGGGCGTTAATCCGACTCATTTGGGTATCAGAAAAAAGGCTGAAACACAGTACCTATGTAAAATTTGTTATATTTACATTCGGGTATTGTAAAAAAAACTGGCGCGAGTCGGACTCGCACACGAAGGGTTCCGCACCACAAGCAAAAACGCCAAAAAAACACGTTTGTTGTATGGGAGCCCCCATAAATATTTATTTTATTTTGTTTTTAGTATTTGTTGTTATAGCGGCAACAGAAATACATAATTTGTGAAAATTTCAAATGTCTAGCTATCGCGGTTCTTGAGATACAGCCTAGTGACAGACAGCGAAGTCTTAGTAATAGGGTCCCGTTTTTACCCTTTGGGTACGGAACCCTAAAAACTAACTTATTCACAATCCGAAAAAGTATTCTCTTATTAGGATATTTGAGGTAAATTAATGTTGGATGTAGTTAAAACTTGGGATCAAATGTTGTTTCGGACAATTACTACATAATGATTTAGAGATCAAAAGTCAGTCATAATTTGTTATTTTTTAAAACCGATTTGTTCGAGGTCAGCACCCCAACATATTATTATGTCGCTCACAAACGGTTAAGTGTAGCGATTATCATCATGACATTTCACATGCAAATTGATGACTGAAATAAAGGGTGGTCGCTGCTAGGACGCGGGTCGTTGAAGCATCATACAATGGTCTCCAAATTGGCGCCAATGCGTCGCGTGACTTCAAGAGAAAATAGGGATTATGTTGTGGTCTGTGATTTATTTAAAAATACCGTGGGTCATGTTTCTGTCTAATTATGTAATTTGCATGGTACTTGATTATAAATCCTGCTAATTCACTACACTTTGGTTGTGTTTGGTTAACATGCTTAGTACTTAACATAGCCAACCCTTAACATTGCCCTTTTTACACACACGTTTTTCTTGCCATGAAAAACTTCGGTTTATTCGCCGTGTATAGGCACTGTCGTCAGTGTTGTATGGATCACTATGGAAGCTTGTACATCGACACGTTTTTTCTACGACGCGGTATATACGCCGCCGGTACCGTAATGAAACCGTGCCGTGTACAGTCAACAGCAAAAGTAGATGATCAAAATCAGAAATTCAATACTAATGAACGGAGTTCGCGTCAGAACTGTGTGGCGTCGAAGTGATTCAAAAGTATGTGATTGTAAATTGTACCAAACATTTACTACTAGTACAGCTGCCCTATATTCGTGATCAGTTTTGACTCCTATTGAATTTCTGATGTTGATCATCTACTTTTGCTGTTGACTGTACATACAACGGGTCAATCATCGTGATAATATTATGTGAGTCACAGTCTACACGTGCTTATTGCACATAATATGAAAGTTTATATATCAGACTGATATGTAAGGTAATTTAAGACCCCCAAAAATGTGCTACGATTAGATCATTGCAACGTTTTAAAACCGTGTATGCCAACTAGCTATTTATGCGGAAGCACGGAGCAGTCGTATCATCCCGAAATTGGAAAAGATGAGACTGATCAACTATTGTTTGACGAACCGAAGGCCGGTCGATAAATTAAGATTTTGTTTTTTTACAGAAAAGCCCTCATTTTTGGTTTACCGAATAGGACTCGGTAAACCTAAATATTTGTTATATTAAAACTAACGAGTTACTTGTACTTACCACGAGTGGAAACAATAGCAGCCAAAAATAAAAACAATAATAACCATATTTAAAACTTCTATTAACCTTTCCGTTGAGGTTACAACCGATGTAAGTTGTAACCTTCAGAACTGAAAATAATAAAAGTATCGATAATAATGTGATGGGGCGCTAAGCGTTTATCCTCTTTATCTCGATTTAAAGCCTGCGTGATCAGCGGATGACAAGTTACGTATTTCTTTTTGAACGGGGATAACATTCGCCTCGCTTCGTGCAATTATTATCTCTTTCTGACGTCTGCGGATACATTTTTCAACTACATGGATTAATTATAAGTACTTAAGGGTTATGTTATAAAACTGTTTCTTTTCCAAACTGTTTTCCAACTGATTCGTATAATGTTAACGAAGTAAGATATTTAAATAGATATTGTTTGTTTTGGTTCCGTAACTCAAAAGGAAAAAACGGAACCCCTATAGGATCACTTTGTTGTCCGTCTGTCTGTCTGTCAAGACCCTTTATCTCAGGAACGCGTGGAGGTATCGAGTTGAAATTAAAACCGTATACAGTCCCTTGAGGCTGTGAAAAAATCAAACTTCCAAGTTAACGAAAAAAAAGATACCGCCGTCTATGCCGCAATCGCAATATATGTAAAATGTTATTCGTAGAAACTAGTGTAATACGCTTACTACTACTACTATTAAGTACACTTTGGCATTCTATACAAGTCACCCATAGAGCGCTACAAAGGTAATTTACATTCCCGTTGACCTAGAATCATGAAATTTAGCATGAAGCAAGGTCATGTAGCACATGTAAAGTAAAAAATACGAAAATAGTACATTTGTAGTTACATTATAAAAAATAAAAAATCCCGTGATTAACTATTTAGGTAGATACATACCTACAAATTTGTATGGAACCCTCGGTGCCCGATTCCGACTCGCACTTGACCGGTTTTTTATTTTATGGATTTGTTTCTGTTTTTGTGAACTGCACCGCACTGGTAATATGCCTAATGTAAATTACCTTTGTAGCGCTCTATGGATAACTTGTGTAGAATGCCAAAGATATTAATAAATACTTAATAGTAGTAGTAGTAAGCGTATTACACTAGTTTCTACGAATAACATTTTACTAAGCCACGTCTGGTAAAGTACAAGTATAGGGATGTTATGACGTTCAAAAGTGCCTTTATTGTGCCTATTTGAAATAAATGATTTGACTTTGACTTTGACTATGGCTAATAGCTTAGACTGTATTTCTGTTTGTAAAATAATCAAAACCATCTAGAACTTGCAACATTCAAGCTTGGGTAAATGCCCATTAAAGTAGGTAAGTAGGGGGAGTCCGGGAGAGTTTAGCAGGGGGGAGACAATAGCCACTGATCATAGAATCCCTGTATAACTAGATATTGCGACGTTGCCACACTTCTCACAGCTCATAGGCGCCTCCCACCTAGCTCACGCGGCGATGTTGCGATCAGCAGTTTCGTTTTGACGTTACAAGTGAAAACATGTTTTTATGCCCGGTAAATAATTTTTTTCAATTTTCGGTATTTGATTACTGTTGTTTACTGTTCATAGATTCCAGCATGTCATGCATACATATCCTTAGTGTAATTATCCTTGTTACCTTTACGATAGACAGTTTTTGCTTAAAGATTATAGTTTTTTTTGTAAATTAAATAACGGACAGCTTGGCGTGGGGTGGGAGACATTACCATGGCGACGGGAGGAGACTTTACCCAGGGTAATCTCTCCCTCTGTTTCTCTTGCAATAATATTAAAAGAGATGATAAGGAACAGTTTATTTGTCCTGATTGCTCTAATTAAAAAAGGAAGATACTATGATTATTTTTTTATAAGGTTTTGTTTTGAATTTTACTTTTGTTCTTAATTTTGAAAGTATTTTTATTTTACTGACCACATACATGGTGTCCTACTTTAAACTGATTTGCAATATCTACTTTTAAGGTTTAACTATTTGTAAGTTTGTTATCTAGTTATGACGTAGATAGAATAGGCTCAGACTATTATGTTTGCTATGAAGATACCTAAGTTACCTTTGATATTTCTCCATTTTGATAAGATATTGTTAAATTTCTAAGATATTTTGCTGTAGAAAGACTGAAATTATTATGCAGTAACAGTTGGTTGTGAAAGTTCTTATTAATAAGGTTATAAGTTAAGTTAGAAAGAGTTTCTAATGGTAAAAGTTTATAAACACTCACTGTTTTAAACGCAACTACTTGTCTTAAGAAATATAATATGTGATAGGTACTTAATTCCTCACTACCTGTATGTCAAAGATACTCAAATTATATAGTTCGTGTTATCATTTACTACGTATTATTATGTGCCATGTTTTTTTTATTAAATTTCTTTATTTAATTATAATTTATTATTTTTATTTTGCCTAGTTTTAAACCCGGGTAAAGTCTCCCTTCTTGGGGGTCAAGTCTCCCACCTAGGCGGGAGATATTAGCCAAATCTCACTTCAGTAGAAATCGTTAATTACTCATAAAGTATTAATGATTTATAAAACTTTCTTAAGAAAAAATAAAGCTTAATAATGCAGCTTAGGGTACAATTTGTAGAAAATAGTTTTTTGTAAATATAAAGCGATTTATGAGCATTTTAGTCGAAGGCGGGTAATCTCTCCCGGACTCCCCCTACATAAAGTAAGAAAAAATTAAAACAATTGTCAAAAAGGTCACTTACGCTAATTCTTCATTCACGGATCATTTTCAATTAATTGAATGAAATAGATATTACTATTGAAAACACGTTTAACTAACGGCTAAGAATCAAAACGTTGTAACAATATTGTCCTTCTATTATATTGTAATGATGAAGAAACTATTTATATACGCATTTCATTCATAAAATCGTCATCAGGAAGTATAATTATAAATAACAGTCACCAGAATCAGGGAAACCCTATAACCGTAGTATATTAAAATGATAGAGATGTGTACTGTGTCACGATCTTCTATTATTTACCTAATGGACGACTTAATGAATCACCGTTAATTATTTTAAAACACATTATATATTTAACTACAGTGTATCTGTAACACTTATTAAAGTTCTAGTGTGAAAGCAACAAGTAAAACGTTTGTTTTGGGAAACTATTTTAGAATGTCATTACAACTTTTTCTAGGAACGCTTTTTTTGTATTGATACCTATACCTACTAAAAAAATATGTTCTTATTTACATACATGCTCTGGTTCTTGTGATACAAGAACTCCAAGTACAGCCAGGGCTACAGTGATGTTTGTGTCTTGAAGTGAAAATAAATAACTTATTATTAAAAAAAATATTATAAGTGTACACCTTTATTTTCCCATAATCAGGCTTGCGTAGTGAGGCCTTAGCCTATAACCTTGCCTATTACTGAGAATTAGAAACGTGCCAGCAATAGCTTAGTGTAATTAATTTATGTATGATTTATGTTTACACTGTTTGCAGGAATTAGAATATTCATGTACCTACTTATATGTAATTTGTTGTATAAATTATTTATTATATCTATATTATTATGTAAATCGGTTGGTTTGCATATAATAGTCCTGTTATTGTAAAAGTTAGTAAAAGAAAGTGGATCACAGTTCCGAATTTACAACATAGGAACTGTACAATAGACCTAAAGAGTTCCTTAAAAAGTTATTTTTTCGATTAGAATTTCATAGTGACCACTGAATTAATTTGCATTAAATTAACCATTAAAAATATAGGTTACGTTATTAACACTCGTTTATACAGAAAAGCTGCCACTAAATTGTTTATAAAGAAGTCGGTTAAAAGGACCGATAATCTCTAATCAAAACCTATTAAAACTTTTATGAAAAATAATTTAAAAAATACTCACAAAATATAAAAAACGCGCACGTTATTAGCAACTTCGTTAACAAACTGCAATATTTTCACTTATTTATATAAGTTTATTTATGAAACTTTCGACTTAAACAGTTTGGTCTGTACTCTGTAACCGGAGGCAGTAGTGGAGCGCGAAAGCTCTAGTGATAATATAGGGCGATAAGCGCGCCGCCCAAGCCTTTATACACCCGCTTAATGTGTGCACCTACACAAGGCTCTGTTTGTTTTGAAAAATATTGTTGTACGCACACAGTATTTTAAGAGTTTATTAATGAATGTACTAGCAGATTAGGGTTGATCTACATCATTTACCCTTAATAGGCAAGGTAAAAAAAAAGTGCTAATACCTAAAATAGAAATTCACGTTTTATCTTTTCATTTATTTTATATATGTATATACCTTTATTACATAGGTATATAAAATTCAGAATGTCGTCTTGTAAATTCAAGTTTGTAATTATATACTCGTATGACGACCTAAAGCTCAATTGAGTACTCGAACGCCTTTTAATATGCAAGAGAAGAAAAGCGTGAGTTTATGTTTGTGTGTATGCCTGTTTATTATGCCTTTTATATTAACTTATTTCTTATAATGTGTCTATTGATGTACATATAGGTATATTATATAATATATTTTATGGATCATGTGATCTGCAATAAAGATTTTCATGTATTATTTTAATAAAATGGAAACTAAGTTTTATTCATAGCCCAATGAGTTAACTAGGTAAACGAGAATCAATTGTATGACGAGAATAAGATTTATCTACTAACATTAGGCAGGTACTTTTAATTCACTACCTTTGTTCAAATTCCTCGAAACGATTTACAGTTCGTCGTAAGTATTTCGTGGAATTTCTAATGCCTAGATTTCATAGACATATTTCTTTTAAAAAAAGAGCATGTCTGTGTAGGCGATATAACTTCAACCCCACGACAAAATGTGAATGGTCATTAGAAAACCATTTATTATGTTTACAAAGAGCGTCCCATCAATGAAATCCCGTGGGACACATAGTACATTGGTGGACATTCAGACTAGGCGCACGTTTCTGTTCGTGTGCTGCCCCGACCAAGATTCCTTTTTAGGGTTCCTTGTAGAGGGTTCCGTAGTTCCTACAGGGAACCCTTATAGTTTCGTCATATCCGTCTGTCTGTCCGAGGTTTTGCTAAGAGACCGTTAGTACTAAAAAGCTGTAATTTTGTAGGAGTGCGTATATCAATTACTCCAACAAAGTGGTAAAATAAAATTTTGGAAAATATTTTTTTTTAGGGTAGCTCCCCTACATGTGAAGCGGAGATGAATATTTTTTTCGTCGTCTATTTCATCGTGTGGGGTATCGTTGAATAGGTCTTCTAAAATGACTTTGGGGTTGCAAAAATAATTTTTCGATTTAATACTCCATTTACGAAATATTAAACTTTAAAGTGCAAATTTTTGTTCCAGTAGGGCGTCCCCCCCCCCCCCCTCTAAAAGCTAAACTGCGGGCTTGAAAAATCTGGAAAAATTCACGATGATAGTGCATTTCATGAACTTTAAAGGAACACTATAGCTTTTAAGATAACTTTATTAGTTTAGCAGTAATACTTAGTCGTTGAACTTGGGTGTTGGATAATTTTGTACCAAATACAAAATCCTTAGCATTAATCCTATAAAGTGACTAAGATGAAGTAGTTGCTTGTTTATAACGGGTAAAGACTTGCATTGAAAAACAAAATATGTATTTTTTTTTATATTCAGAATAAAGAACAACAGAATCGTACTACTTATATTGTGATAACGGGCTACTACGGAACCCTACACTGTGCGTGGCCCGACACGCACTTGGCCGGTTTTTTCTTTATTTTTTTATTACTGAATGGGCCTGCTCTTGACCTTTTATTGAGTTTTTATTTGGAGCAGTAGTTATCACAGCAGCAGGCATTGTTCATAGGTTTTAAACTTTTTCCAAGAGTTTTCATCCGTTTTCTCATTTCATCTTGGATTTCAGAATGAGTCCATGAAAAATTTCGCAAATAGTCTGTTTTGGATGGTAGCTGGATAGAGATAAACACTCCTCTTTGCCTCGAAATGCATGTCGCGCGTGATCGCATGACATGCGGCTTTGTCCGTTGTTGTTTTTTTTTTACTTCTAAGATGAAGCTATATATACCTAGGTATATGTTGAAGTAATTGTGGACACGGCTATCTTAGATGATGCCTAAGGGTAGCAGACAAGCCCTGGAGCGAATACCGCGTATCGGCAAGGGTAGCGCCCCCCATGCAGCTAGATGGACCGACGACCTTAAAAATGCGGCTGGGATAAATTGGATGTGGGAGGCGGCGGACAGGGTGTTGTGGCGAAGCCTGGGGGAGGCCTATGTTCAGCAGTGGACTGCGACCTGAAAGGTTTGATGTCTGTACGGCATCTTCAATACTTTCTAACTTCGGCTATATCTAATGTCATTTAGACACATAGGTATCGTATATCTACAATACCAAGTGTATTGTAGATATACGATACCTATGTGCGCGAATATATATACCAGTCATACTCTAATTATAATTACTTAACAAAATTTCGTAATTAACGATTATTATTACCTAATATCATAATCTGCGTAGCCTTTTCCCAACTATGTTGGGGTCGGCTTCCAGTCTAACCGGATGCAGCTGAATACTAGTATTTTACACGGAGCGACTGCCTATCTGACCTCCACAACCCCGTTACTGGGTAATACGATACCCCTTGGTAAGACTGGTTGTCTCAGACTTTCAGGCTTCTGACTAGTAACGACTGTCAAAGATCCACGAATGACAGCCGGGACCAACGACTTAACGTGCTTTCTGAGGCACGGAGGGGTCACGGTATGTGAAGATGGTCACCCATCCATAGACCAACCGTGGCAAGCGTAGCTTAACCTGATCGATCGACCTGTGCGGCTGTTATTATTTAGCCACGGGCCCCTCTATAATTACCTACTAATTTACCGATTATAATTATTATTATACTAGCTGCGCCCCGCGGTTTCACCCGCATAAGTGTTGATCCCGGGGGAAAATCGGAATAAAAAGTAGCCTATATGAAAATCCAGGGTGTCAGCTACCTTCACACCAAATTTTATTAAAATTGGTCCAGCCGTTTGAGCGTGAAGAAGTAACAAACATATAAACACACACACACACACTCACAAACTTTCGCTTTTATAATATTCGTCTTTATAAAAATGTAATAATAATTATATTTTTCCTCGGGATGATAGCATAATGAGCTCGAGTGCATTGGTTAGGTATAATTATCTTCTAAACCGGATGTAGGATACTAAACAAGAGAGAAAGTTTGTTAAATCTTATTCTTATTTACAGCTATTGCAAACAACAAGGTAAGTAGATATTTTATGCTTTAGCCCTGGAACAAATTAATCATAATAAAATTATTATCAACGTGGGAAGCTCAGTGAAGTAATATTAGCTTTAGATTGAAATAGCTACGAGTTATAACACGTTTATAACTAAGCAAAATTATTACAATTTAAGAGAAAAGGATGATTATTACAATTAAATTACATATTATAAATTCGAAGACATGTGACATCTACCAACCCGCACTGGGCCAGCGTGGTGGATTACGGCCCACTCCCTCTCACCGAGAGCAGACTTGTGTCTCAGCTATGGGAACATTATAGGCTTATTATACTTATGCTTATAAGACAAAAGGAAGCGTTTTTTTTTACTACGATTCAAAACTACGCTTTTAATTATTTTGGGCGGTATTCTCTTCCGAATCACCGAAGTATATACTAAACTTAATTAATCAAGAAGGTAATTATACCATAATAGCCGAGAAGAGGAGAGGAGGGGAGGCCTTTGAGAGGGAGTGGGCTATAATCTACCACGCGGGATCACTGTGGGTTGGTAGATGTCACATTTCTTTAAATTTTTGGTTGTAGGACATATCAGTTTCCACACAATGTTTTCATTCACCTTTTTGAGAGAAGTGGTGATGAAGTTATTTACACAAAATAAATCGCCTGCCTGGTTTCGCACCTATGACCTACCACTTGTAACTCAGGGCCGTTAGCACTGGACCACCACTGCTCTAAGGTTATATTATTTTTAATAATATTTTTGAAATGCTTTTCCTACTCTATACACTGTTTACAAGGCATATACTTACCGGTACCAAGACAAGTACCATAAAATAATTCTAGGAGGCAATACTAATAAAAACGTATTGTTATCAAATCCAAGGATTACCGCCAACTATTTATTGGTGTGAGGTGATCATATAGTTTGACTATCAAGCCTTCCATGAGCACGTCCGGGGGCTATTGATATTCAAAGCTAAAAACCCATAAAGGGCCGCCATCAAATAACCGATAAGAATAACCGTAATATTGAGTTTATCGTGAGAAATATATAATCTCACACAACGTACCTAGATTATATACTTACAAGTGGCGCTGTAAAATATACGACAGGGTAATAGAAGCAATATTGCCGACTCCCACATAGGAATCAATACACAACCGTCAACAGCAAACTGCGTTTCAATTAGATAAATAAAATACCTAGTAACTTGACTTCCTGTACGCAAATCATTACCTACTCTTTAGGGCAGTTGGGTAAAAATTTTGATTTATTCATTCACGTGTTCACGTGAGTTGTATACAATACATGGACATTTTGATCCAAAAATAAGTACAAAACACTTGTAATCTCGTACTTTTATACGAATTTCGTAACACACTATCAGGTAATGGGTTTAATTTTGACAGTTCAACAACATTCATTGCGTTATTTACGTTGTAGAGCAGACACATTTTTCGAACACATGAAGCAATGGATTAGCACTATCTTCAAAATTTTTCAAGAAAATCTATCTTGGTATTCAGGATTATTTTTTGTACATTTTGGCTGACGTGGCGTAATTATGGGACATCGAACCGCAAATTGTTACGCATGGTAACAATTTGCGGTTCGATGTCACCTCCGTTCATTCTTTTAGATACTGTATGTTTTTTTTCATAACCAACGAAAACTTGCACGCTAATGAGTGTAGAAACGTGTCATCATCATCTACCTAGCCTTTTCCCAACTATGTTAGGGTCGGCTTCCAGTCTAACCGATTGCAGCTGAATACCAGTATTTTACATGGAGCGACTGCCTATCTGACCTCCACAACCCAGTTACCTACTGGGTAATACGATACGCCTTGGTAAGACTAGGTGTCAGACTTTCGAGCTTCTGACGACTCATAACGACTGTCAAAGATTCACTAATGAAAGCCGGACCAACGGCTTAACGTGCTTTCCGAGACACGGATTGGTCTTGGTATGTGAAAATGGTCAACCTAGATCTGTAGAGGTTAGCAAAAAATATTGTGCCAAGTTTCGCCACCCAAACTTCTATGTTAAATAAGGAAGGGCTGAAGAGGTCACAATGGCGAGGGTGGGCGAACTATCGTAAATGCAACACAGCCTTCCCATTGCTCTAATGTGCGGCTCATGTCGGCCAGCGGGAGGCCTATCGCTAATCATTTCGGTCACTTAACGGCTACCAGTCCTTGAGAGTGATTACCCAAGTACGTAATCAATCGACTATTGATATGCTTTTAAAGTACTTGTCTGAAGAATCTTTCAGTAGAAAAAGCAAAATTTTGTGCTGAATTTTTGTCGCGATCTGTATTTTTTTTCCTATGCAGAATAATTGCGAAACAAATTGTCAAATCACGTCCAATTTCATATTAACTACCTTCTTATAATAAGCTCATAATAATTGATTAAAGTTAAAAAAAAAATTAAAGTAATCGACTTAGTTGAGTGGACGGATAAGTTTGTTTACCTATTCGCTGCAGACCGTGATCTGACAGGCACACAGCTTTAGGATGGGTTTCTACTACAACGTTCACTTAGGAAAAGGTACATACTAATATCTATGGTTCAGTAACTAGTGTACAACTTCATTATATCAGCCTTAGGGTAATTAGGTACATGCCGAAGACGGAAGAGGCCTCACTGCGATACCTCGCGGTCGCAGTTTAGCTCGCTACCTCGATGTCACCTCCGTGTCTAATAGACACGCACGCACATAATGCCGAAGATGAGATGCGAGCTGCTAGCGGATTTACCTCGATGCCTACGAGAAAACGAAATATTTTGTTTTTACATCGCAGTCGGTGGCAAGCATCGATGTGATCTGGCTCGTGATTGGTCAAATCGGTTCCACTTGTTCTTCTGGAGTCGGTAGAGTAGTACAGTCAACAGCAAAAGTAAATGATCAAAATCAGAAATTCAACACTAATGAACGGAGTTCGCGTCAGAACTGTGTGGCGTCGAAGTGATTTAAAAGTATGTGATTGTAAATTATACCAAACATTTACTACTAGTGCAGCTGCCTTAAATTCGTGATCAGTTTTGACTCCTATTGAATTTCTGATTTTGATCATCTACTTTTGCTGTTGACTGTACCTACAGCATAAACACAGGACTGGGCAACTGAGCTTTCAGGTACGACTGAACCGACGTGTTCGCACCACCATCCATGTAGAAAAAAGAAATTAACTCAAAATTGTCTCAAGATTAGTTTTTTGCCACCAACTTCCGAAATTAAAGTTATTTCATAGTTTTGAGTTAATTTATTTTTGAAGTCGGTTTAATTTTTTTAAATTAAGTAGAACTTTTTTATTTCGTAATTTTTAGTTTTAAGTAAAAACTGAAATATTTGTTTGTAATAAGTAGGTTAGGTACTTAATAGTTTTGTTGTAAATATTGCACTACAATTTGACCAAGGTTTTGAGATGTTTTCCCTTTGACACTAGACCCGTAGCTCGTATCAATAAGCCAGGCCGTCACACTTACACGTAGGTATTAATCCATATCTTGAAAAATACTGAATCAATTTTAATGAAACTTGCACTATTCCCTAAGTTGAAGTAAATGTAAGCCAATAAAAAAAATGGTCACGGTCCGATTAATACATAGTAGCGGAGAAATGCGTGGACAAACATACATACATACATACATCTATAAAATGTTGTATTTAGTTTGGAAGCCCTAATAGATTGTCATAAGTGAATATAATACTGTTCCAATAATATTACATATACATACGTGTCGAATTGATATTGACTTATGATATGACTTATCATAATTGACTTTATTTTGAAGTCGGTAAAAAGCGAATATCGACATAAAGGTAGCGACCGCGATTGCGAGCATCTTCGGCTTATAATGCGCAGGTCACACTGCTTGTATAGTTGAATAGTGAACCGAAGTATGAAAAGACGTGGTACTTGATAGCTCATGAGCGAAACTTAACGAACTTAGCTTCGTTTCGCTTCGTTCCCAGTGTGGCCCGTGCTTCATACTCTTATTGCCGGGGAACCTAATAGGCCGTTATAACGAATCGTCTTGGTCGTATAGAAGGTCGTGAGGAAATAGAAGGATAACGTAACATAACCTTATTTTCTCCGGAGGGTTGGGCAAAGATGGACCTCTCAGTATATCCACATTTAATTTATGTTTTAGTAATAAGGGACGAGCCTATCGCCATCAACCGGGCACAAATCCTGACTCTGGGCTGCTACTGGAGAATTCCGAATATGTAGATAACCCAATAAACCATTGTCCTACCTGGGAATCGTACCCAGAAAAAATAATTATAATAAATATAATAATAATTAATTATTAATATATTAATTAATTCCCCCTATATTATTAGGTCTCCGTATTGTCGTTTCCAGGAGAGGCACCTCGAGAGATTCGTCTCGCCGCCAGGATCCAGAGGAGCGTCCGGGGCCTGGACGCGAGACCCGTTCCTCGAGTCAGCTCGAAGCCTCTGGCGGAGTCCGTCTAGCGATAGTGCAGGCTGGACGGTTTTTTTATACCTTAGAATATTTATTTTCATTTCTGTAAGAACCGGTTAGTTTCCTTAGTCCGGTTTTCTACAGTGGAAACCGGTCTTCAACTTAAGTTAAATTGAGGATCTTGGGTTCGACATTCTACGTTCATCAGGAAGTATATTGGACACCTTTGTCGGCTCCAGGATCCGGGACTCTTATAGTCCCTGGCGCCCATTTACTAATTACTCACATTCTTAATAACTGGAAGGTTACTTATCTAATATCTTAAATTTGAAATTTATAACTTAACTTTTAAACGGAACAGTACTGGGTTTATCTCCATCTGCCCACGCCCATAGCTCTTTCTGCTGAAATTTTTGCTAGCTGGCAATAATAAAAACTACCTATATTCACTTAGCGAATTTAGATTTATTAAAGTAAATTAGTCCTTTATTTATGTACTTAGTTTCTAATTTATAAACCTTTTTTTATACCAATGCAGTGTTTGGTATGATTTTAGTACACACATTTTCATTTGGTAAAATTTTTACTTGGCAGAATATTGACAAGGATTATTGTCATTTAGGCATTTTGTCATTAATCAAATGATTTAAGTATTACAGCAAACAATCTTTAGACTAATGACCCCAGTCCCCAGACCCCCTGAGGGAAATTGCTGTAGAGTTTTGTGGTTATTATACCTACCGTATGTATGTACTTAGTTATATGCATCTAACCGCATCCACAGAGTACACTGTAATATACGCTGCACCTCTGTTATGGTAAACCTTCTCTCCGCGAACAGAATATACGGTTAGCCGTATTCTATTCGCGGAGAGGTTTGCATGACACATTCCAAATTTCTTTGCACTGATTTTTAAATTAATTTTGAATAGGTAACTAATGCAAAATAATTATAAATTTTTATATAAAATTAATTCTGATTTTATGAGGAAAGCATAATGTGATGCATTTTTGTCTTAGATCAACGATTAGTCGATTAGTAAATTTATCATAAACTCCAAGCAACAGTGTCAAAACTGTTATATGGTTGATATTTGTTAATACTCTTTTATGCGCCTTATTCACGATACAACCCGTCGTACGTCCGCTCAAGGCCTCGGTGCTGGACGTAGCATACGATAGCGTGTATCCAGCGTGCTGGAATGAGCAGTAATGAGCACACCGTCTGTTTTTATTTATTTTAAATCAAAATTACTAGGTTTATTTTTAAATCATAAAATATAATATATATAATTTAAATAAAAAAACTACCAAAACCACCAGTTTTATCAAAACACTAAAAACACAAAAAAAAATTCCTCTCTTCTGCTGCTGAGAACTCCTCTCAGCAGCAGAAGAGAGGAAAAATAGGAAGAGAATTTGTCATAAGTGTGCTGAGTATACTGAAATGAATAATATCATGAAAGATTTGAATAAGATAGATTTTCTACTTGTCAGTGGACAGTGAAATATTAGAAGTGTTATTAGGAATGGTGGGACCCGAAATTCAACGTTGTGATACTGTAATGAGAGATCTAGTGTCTCAGTAAAGGAACAAAGACAATCTCCACAGATGGGGTTTCACGAACGGCTCATATCTCAAGTGTGCATGCGGCACCTCCCCACAGACAATGGCCGACCTTCCATCCTGCCCCGTATCCTGCCCTGTGCACTTGATGACCCTTATGACTGCATCAGTGAGCGGAGTGCAGCTGAATAATTTTGGGCCAAAAATGTTTAAACTTTTCGATGGCAAAAAGTTTATTTATTTATATATTAGGGACAACAAACAGTAGTATATTAAATATTACACATGATTGGAAATATTAAAAAATTTTGCCCCAAAATTAAGGAGTTAAGCTAAGAAGAAGTTAAGGAACGTTTAGGTACTTGTAACTCAAAGTTACCTTGCAACGGGAGAAAGTTATCTTGAACTTATGATTTCGTATGCAGTTTCACCACAGCTCAAAATCTGCCTAGCCTTTTCCCAACTATGTTGGGTTCGGCTTCAGTTTAACCGAATGCAGCTGACTGAATTCAAAACTAGTTTTCAGTGCAAAAGTTTCACCACAGCTAATGAGTACAATTATTCCTGAAACTTGTTTAGCAATTTATGAAGCTCTAAAGGACGAGTTCCTCGAGGGTAAGAGAATGAAACTAAAATTTTAGATACCATTTATTTATTAAAGAAAAACAACTTACATATTTCTTCTACTTCGCAAGTAGATATTGCTTAACATAGGGAGACTGATGAACATTCATTTCTTTTTTAAAATCAGCAATTGCTTTAGAATTTTTGTATTGACTTGCTCTGTGTGTACTGGAGCAGAATTCTCAGTTTTATCATCAAGAGTTCTTGGAATTGAAGATAATTGTGTACTTGGTAAGTCCTGTAATGCATCTTGATTCTGAACTAAAGAATTTGCAGAAAGAACCTTCTGAGAAGATGGTGTATGATTATACACTTGCGTTTCAATACAAGCTTTGGATGTAAAAGGTTTAGGAAAATATGTGGAAGAGTGTGCTGAGTTTTGGGAAGTCGGTCGTTTAATAATTATCATTGGAGATGAAGTGTGGGTGGCTGGGGGTGAACGCACGTCTTTGGTGTATGGCGTAGTAACATATTGTTTAAGTGATGAAGAGAATGGTGCATTTTGAAAAATCTGACGTTCAGTTACTGTGGTGGTTGCTTGAGAGGTTGGGCGTGTGGCGATAATAAGTGAAGTAGCATTTAATTGGTTTGTTCTTGCCATAAACAAAACTTCTGACATTAATTTCTCTGCAAATGTTCTCTGATCACTTGACAGTTTTTGTAATTGCTGGTTTAGATATAATCCAAATGTATTGTCCCGATCCGCAGCGATGTTAGGGTTGTCTTCGGTCAATAGCTTTTTGGCATTTACCGACTCTTCATGAGTTTTTATGATTCTTCTTTTTTTTCTTTCTTTCTTTCTTATTTGGCTTGGGCCTTCACCAGATGCTTCAGTTGCCTAAAAAGGAAAGTAGGTATGCTAGAGTCACTGAAACATTAAAATTTGTATAATGTCAAATATATACTATGTCCGTACTGGAATGAATGGTCGAGCAGTTGACTCTGGTGTTTTGAAAAGAACACAATTTTACAAAAAAACTAATGAATTAACGAAAGAGTAATAATTGTGATTGTCAGTGTGAATGTGTGGGGGTGAACGCAAGTCTTCAGTGTTTGATGAATATTAAATAGGTGATGAAGAGTGGTAAGTTTTGAGAAATCGATCGTTTGGAGACTGTGATTGAAGTTGAAATGTGGTTGTCTAGGGTTGAAACCACGTCTTGAGTGCACGGCGAAGTAGTAGGTATAGGTGATGAAGAGTATGGTGAGTTTTGAGAAATCTGACAATTAGTTAGTGTGGTGGTTGCTTGAGACGAGGGGCGTATAGTGGTAAAGAGTGAAGTAGCATTTAATTGGTTTGTTCTTGCCATAAAAAAAACATCTGACATTAATTTCTCTGCAAATGTCCTCTGATCACTTGACAGTTTTTGTAATTGCTGGTTTAGATATAATCCAAATGTATTGTGGCGGCATCTACAGCGCCACATACGAACTACGCATCATAATGACTTCACGCAAAATCCTGCATCGCGCAAGCAAGGTAAATCTGTTTGCGCGATGCAGGATTTTGCATATATCCAACGTCCCGAACTCCCGGCATCAATCGACGGGCAGTTGCCCACCAGACATGATCACACGACACCCATCTGGTCGAAGGATCCTCCCTTTTCTATGGAGGATGAGTGAACTTTACACCCTAGCTGTCTGATCCTCATACCTCTATATTATTGTCCCGATCTGCAGCAAGGTTATGGTTACATTCGGTCAATAGCTTTCTGGCAAAATTTACCAACTCTTCTTGAGTTTTCGTGCTTCCTCTTTTTTTTCTTCTTATTTGGCTTGGGCCTTCACCAGATGCTTCAGTTGCCTAAAAAGTAAATAAAGTATGTCACTGAAACATTTCAATTTTGTATATTATTGAGTTAAAACTTATTTTAGACTAGCTTCTGCCCTCGGCTTTGTCCGCGTGAAATTTCATGTCCCTGACGGCCGACCCGCCACGTTGCATCGCATTACCTGCACGCGCTGTTGCTTCGTTTTCGCTCAGCGTTCTTTCAGATTTTTTTTCCGATACGTTTCAAGATATTCTACAAGCCTAAAACACTTCATGTGGTTTATTTAGATTATATTCTAATGGCATGTTGTACCTACCTGTGTTACATAATTTTCTATAAAAAAAATGTACAAAGAATCGGGATATACCAGATTCACTGCTTGACCGGGAAGACACGAAGAGAGGAAATCTGTACACAATAACAAAAAAGAAAAACCGACTTCCAAAAAAAACACTACAAAGTGAAAAATAACTTTAATTTCGGAAGTCGGTGTCTTTGGATCTGTATTTTAGTTTTTTGCCACCGACTTCCGAAATTAAAGTTATTTTTCACTTTGTAGTGTTTTTTTTGGAAGTCGGTTTTTCTTTTTTGTTAAAAAGTTTTTATTTCCCGCTTTTTAGTGGGTCTGTTTATAATTTATCTAAGTTACAATAGCCTAATGTCAACTTGCTCATCGCCTTTACCAAAATATTGCTTTTCCCGATGCAGGGAAATTCATTGTTGAGAGTTCTCCTGGTATTTCACCATCAGCTCCATTTCACCATTCGCATTGTGACGAGCATAACTTGCTTAGCAACCATAATAAAGTAATCGAATCGCAACCCATGAAATACTTATTATTGAGTAGTTCCGGTGGCCATCTGTGGTCTTCATCATCAGTTCCACTTCACCAAATAGTGCTTTTCGAGAGCAAATGCACGAGTTACTATAAAAAATACCCAAATCGCTATAGGTGTGCCTATAATATTTTAAGAGTTCCTTCGATTTCTCCAGGATCCCATCATCAGATCCTGACCTGATGACAATGGGACCACCTGGAAAGTATACCCTTTCAAACAAAAAAATATTTTTTGAAATCGGTCCAGCCATCTTCGAGTAATCGGGGAACATACATAAAAAAAAAAAATAAAAAAAAAAAAAAAAAAAAAAAAAAAAAAAAGGTCCCGACGAATTGAGAACCTCCTCCTTTTTGAAGTCGGTTAAAAAGGTACACGATCCAGTGAGCTACGCAGCACTGCGCTGCGCGGCGCAGCGCGGCGTAGCTCGACATAGTGAGCCGCCCACCCTTATTGCGTAACACACTATTACTCTCAATTTGAATCATTTTGAAGCAAATTGCTAATGCATTGCTCCTTATGTACGAAAAGTGTGTCTGCTCAACAACGTAAATAACGCAATGAATGTTGTTGAACTGTCAAAATGAAACCCATTGCTACTGATAGTGTGTTACACAATTACCCTGCTGCATTGTGTACCTTTTAGTGTAGAAGATAAGGTCTGTAATTGTATTCCTATTTTGAAAACTGCGCGTCGCGTCGCGTCTCGGTGTGAACTGACCCTATAACTGTCTCCCGCGCGGCGCGCCGAAGGCTATATATAGTCTAAGTTGAGATTGGCCGCCGAAATACGGTCTGGAAGACTTTATCTAATTCATCGTTCTATTGCAAGGAATCCATTTGACCCAGAGCAAGAGGAAAAGATAGGCAATGAATAGCTAATTTTGTGGCCGACTGTACCTAGACACTTGAACAGGCCCTTAGAACGAAGTAGGTAGGTACTGAATAACTTACAATAAAAAATATATATATATAAGTAGCACATTTTTAGTATGTAGGTATGTACGCAGATAACAGGCTAAGTACTTGTTTGAATTAAAAAAAGAAAACCATTTCATAGACTTACTAAAAAAAAATATACCTAGTAGGTACAAGGTATCAATACTAAACTACAACTAAACACTTTTAAAGCTTACCGGTTTGGCAAGGCCATCAGTTCCTGGTCTATATACTTCTTCTGATGACAAAAAAGTCAGTAAATCATAGTACCACAATGTTGGCGTATAAACATTATTTGCGGATATGCTGGCATTTACTTTTTTTAACTCTCTGAAGTAACCGTTTCTAATTATGTCAATTTTTTTTCGCACGGTATCAATTGTTGCAGCTTCCCCTAAAATGGGCACCAAATCTTGTAATGCATGTATCCTTTTTTGTTTAACCGTATACTCCGCATTTGATACATTCCACAGACAAGTGTGAGACTTATAACTTTCAATAAATCGTGAAAGTGTTTCACGATCCATTTTGGTGTGCAATCACCTTCCGGCTCTAAATGGTGAAGTTGCTATACAGCAAGTTTATACACGATAAAGCCGACGGCACGCACGACACACGATCACTCTGACGTACGTCCGCGTTATTCACTGTCTATAGGCACGATGTTCGCGATGGTGGGGGCGCTTGTTTGAAGCAAAATTGGTCGTACAAATCCAGCAAGCAATTAATAATAACTATCGACGTACGTCGAAACTATTCACTGACGTTTTTCGTCGTGCATCGTTCATTACCTTGGCGGGACGTACCTGACAGTCACCCTGCGTTCCGTGTTGCGAAATAATCGATGTGAGTTAGACATGGGTAGCTCGTGAGCTAGTGATAGAAAAGAGCTAGCTCTTTTCGATTGACGTCGCTCTCGCTCACTCAGTCGCTCGCTACGTAGCTCACTAGCTCAGTTAGCTCACTCAGACTCACTAGCTCAGTACTTCAGCGATGCACGCGACCGGCCGAACGGCTCATTCGGCTCGCTTCGGAATACTTCGTCGCGTCGTTCGTTCTTCCAACAAAAGCTCTCCGACACAATCTTATCAGTTATCATACGACATAATCACTGTAAATCTATATTTATAGTCATTGACTTAAAGTAGAAAATACTTTGGCACATTTATAAATAACTAGCTGTTCCCCGCGGTGTCACACGCTGTGCGGCTCCTAAGGGTCGTAGCGTGATGTTAGCCTATAGCCTTCCTCGATAAATGGACTACCCAACACTAAAAGAATCATTCAAATCGGACCAGTAGTTCCAGAGATTAGCGCGTTCAAACAAACAAACAAACAAACTCTGCAGCTTTATAATATTAATATAGTATAGATAAAAAGGAACCGCATTGTTTGATTGCGTTTCGTTTACGTAAATTCTAAATAACTCATAAGTACTCATACCATAATATAAACAAACAGATTAGAAAAACTTATTTAAAGTTATTTAACTTAGTACTTTTTCGGTTGTTTTGACGAAATGACATGCATATCGCTGCGTGGCACGTGCAACGAAGTACAAATACTAATACGACCGTTCTTACTATAAAAACCGCCACAAAATAAAACAAGATTTATTTATCGATATCCGTAATTCCTTAGTAATTCGCGTGACAAGAATCAAATGAGCTAACAGTCGGCGTCTGAGCTACTGAGCTATAGAAGAGCTAGTGAGTAACAAAGAATCCAAACTTCCAAAGAGCTATTGACTATTGAGCGAGCGAGCCGAAGCGCGTGCGGCGTGAGTCATATGAGCTAACAGTCGGCGTCTGAGTCACTGAGCTAAGTGAGCTATAGAAGAGCTAGTGAGCTAGAAGAGTGATAATATAGCTCTTTAGAGTGAAAGAGCTACTCGCTCTTTATCTTTTCAGTGAGCTATTTCGCCCATGTCTTGAGCGTGCTTAAACCCGTACGTACCGAATTAGCGTGAGCGCGATAACGATCTCCTAGGGATGTGAAAAAAAAATAGAAAAAATCGATTAATAATTGATTTTTTTTCAAAAAAAATCGATTTTTGTAATCGATTTTAATATTACAAAAAATTGATTAATAAAAAATCGATTTCTTATTCACTGCCGATTTTTTTCACCTGGAAGTTAGAACGGCCGCAACACAGCTTTTTAGTCCGGAGCGTGAAGCCGCAACGTACCGCGAAGTGTACCACTAACTAATAAATGAATGACGCTAAAGGGCGCTACACACGGCTAAGATACTTTAATATTTTATCTTTGTAATCCTTTTGCAATTCCCTTATATATGAAATAAATATTATCTTCATCGTGTGTAATGGTCCATTGAATTGTATGGCGAGCGATATTGTATCTTAAGGCGAAAGCGCCAGGTTAGCCCGCGAAATTCATGTTTTTTTACAATTTGTTGGTCAGTATTAAGTTACACATTGATTAAAATATGATTCGCGGCCGTAACAAATATGTATTTACAGAATTATAATCATTAAAGTTATCAACACAACTCTCTAAGACCATGTAATTAATCCCCAAGAATGACTATTTCATGAAATCTTGACATTTGGGGATTACTTGGTCTTAGAGAGTTGTGTTGATGCCTTTAATTAGTATAATTCTGTATCATACGAATCATATTTTAATCAACGTACAGACGCCAGCAGGTCAACCTACCCGAAACTGTCAGATTTTCCCAATCAACCTTGAACCTTATGCTTTAGCAATAAAGTTGAAAATCTATTAAAGAAATCTGACAGATTGTAGTAACTTGATGTGCTGGCGTCCGTACAACTTAATACTGACCAGCAAATTGCAAAAAACGTAAGAAAATTTGAATTTCGCGGGCCACCTTAGCGCTTCCCCCTTAAGGCGAATGGGTAGATGAGACCGCGAAATTCAAATTTTCTTAGGGTTTTTGCAATTTGCAGGTCAGTGTCAGGATGTATCTTGATTAAAATATGATTCACGACAATAACAGGTACATATTTCGATAATTATAATCATTAGAATCATTAATACATCTTTCTAAGTTAGATTTCTACCATTAACACTTTTTCATATGAGATTGGTGGTTGGTGGCAGAAATCTAACGTAAACGTAATGTCTAATCTAATGTAATTTGAATTTCGCGCGAAAGGAGAAATTTAAAAAAATCCTTTTTTGTGTGAAATTATTAACTTGTTGTGTAATTAATGTTTATTATTATTAATAATAAAACTGAGTGCTGCGATAGATAGTTATTATCGATATTTCAGGCGTTTAATTTAAACTATCAAAAAAAAAAAGGAAAAAATCGATTATTTTAATAAAATCGATTATTTTTATTAAAAAAATCGATTATTTTATAATCGATTTTATTACTAGGCAAAATAATCGATTAATTAATAATCGATTTTTTATGTATACTGTCACATCCCTAATCTCCCGTGAATCGTCATAGATGACGTCATGACATGCGCCATCTTGCGATAACGCCGACCAATCATGTGGACTATCGAGAATACTCTTTCAAAAAGAGAAATATTATTCGGTATCTGTATTACTTTTCAGTCTATCAAAAAGTACTCTGTGGTAACTGAATTGTTTCATTCATTCAATCAATCAATCTCTTATTCGTTCGTTCATTTCAGATCACGGCGACGCTACAAAAATAATTTGTTTTGTGCAGAAAATAAAATAATAATCTGATTGCGAAAACGTTTTGTAATGTGTGTATTTTGACCAATTTGATTATATATATTTATAAAACCAAAGTGAGCTATTTTCATTTACTGAAATTTGGTTGCAGGGCACGCACAAAATCGCCTTCGGCGGCTTCTGAAAAGGACAAGAAGAAACCACGAGAAAGCAAAAAGAAGAAAGGTGATTCTGGGTCTAGCAGCAGTGAAAGTAGTGGCAGGTACGTTACCCTGCACTGATATTTCTAAACATAGTATTTTGTAATTTGTTAATAAGATAGGTTATCTAGCTGAGCTGTAATTTTATTATACAACCTACGTTTTCATTTTCCGTAGCTTTCATTATCTATTCTACAAATCCATCTATATCGTTTTTGGTTATTAAATCAACATAAGTTATTCCCTAGTAAATACATTTTGTTGTGTAGTTCCTCAGAGAGCAGCTCATCTCGCTCATCGTCACGGTCGTCGTCGAGCAGTTCAGGCAGCTCCTCTCGCTCCTCTTCATCATCCAGCTCGTCCAGCAGCAGCAGTAGCAACAATGACCGCTCCAGACCAAAGAAGAAGTAAGTGCACAAGAAATAGGTATCCAATACAACAACGCCCATAGGCATAATGACAATAAAACTTCTTTTGTGTCTCATTCAATTTATAATTTAAATAAATATGCTGTGGCTATAGTGCTACTGTTACCTTCTTGATCTATAAAGAATTATTATTGACAAATCACTTAAAAATATTAAACTGTTGGTAACCTATTTCAGAACTTCTCCAAATAAGAGCCCTGTGAAGGATCGCCGTGAACCTGACAGAGATAAAGTAAGGGACAGATCACCTCTTGATAAGAAGAAATTAGCTGCACCCTCATCTAATGATAAGGGAAAAAGCAAGGAGAAACATGATAGGTAAGTACACTCAGATTTTTAACATTTTGATCGCCACACCAAAAATACAAAAACATGCCCTCGGCACCAAGCTACGAATTACCTACAAAAGTCTGTCATGTACCATGTGACCATGGCATGCTGGGCACATTTTGGTTTGTCATCTATACATGACTAGCGGTCAAAAGGTTAATTTGCTAGTCTAAAATAAAATGACAACTGCGTAGTAATAAACACTGTCAACATGACAAAAAAATGTTGATTGCAGCTGTCATTTTGGTCTAGCAAATTAAAAATTAGAGTTTAGTAGTCATAATTACAATTAAATAAATATTACTTTTATTGTTGCTTTCAGTCAGACTAGCTGTAACTGATATTCATGCCAGAAATATTTTCCATAAGTTTCTGCCCATTTTGTAATTAATGACTCAATCTGTTTTCAGAAATTAATCAGAATATTTCTTTTCAGATCACCTGGCCGCAAGAAGCGTGAGCGCTCCCCGCTGCCACGCCCCACAAGAATTCATATAGGGCGTTTGACTTTAAATGTCTCCAGAGATCATGTTCATGAGATATTCTCAACATATGGTACTGTGAAAGCAGTTGAGTTTCCCATGGACAGACTACATCCCCAAAATGGAAGGGGATATGCATATGTCGAGTTCAGTAATGCTGATGAGGCCGAGAATGCCATGAAACACATGGATGGAGGTAAATAAATAAGGTTTTCATAAATACATTTCTCCTCAATCTGACTAAAATCTATCCATCATCACATAGCAGTCAATCAAACTACATTTACATTGCATAAAAATAATTGCTGGGAACAAACTTTTATTTTTGCTGTGAAAATTGCTGTTTGCTTTTATTTTTTGGTGTGAAAATTGCAGTTTGCTTGTTAGTTCGCAATGCAACAATATGCAAGACATTGTGGTTAAGGCTGCATGCAACAGTACAGGGGTTGTGAGGGTATAGTTGTGTTATAACATTAAAAACTTGTTTTCGTAAAAAAAAAGTTCTAATTTTGACTTTCAATATCTTGGCAACCAGAAGGTACCCAAGCATGGCTCAAAACAAAAAAATAAAAATGTTACCATGTCAGGGAGTACAAGTGACCCTTGGTTTCATTAAATGTCTTTATACTGCACCCGTTATAGCCACAGACAGAAATAGCAATAATTCCTGGTTTTATTGAGAATTGTATTGCAAATTTTAATAAAATTGTATAACAGAATGCACACTTCTATTATTAATTATTATAGGTCAGATCGACGGTCAAGAAATTACAGCGGCGCCGGTGTTGATACCGTCGCGTCCTCGTCGGCCATCCCCGCGCCCTCCGCCGCCCAGACATGCCCCGCCTCGACGACACTCTCCTCCTCGGTTAGTCTAGTATTAGTACTTACCTATTTTTTATGCTAAAACAAAATGGATTTGAAGTGTTGAATTTATGTATAAAAAAAATAACTGCCTCCCGATGTAATCGCCAGACGCGTAAAGTGGGAACACCCAAATACTCCGAAATATTTTATTCCGAATTTCGATGTTCCGATTTTCAAAAGTCCGAATTTCAAAATACCTAGAATTATAATGTCTATTATTAAAAATCACGAAATTTATTTTACAGAAAGTCGTAAATGCGATTTGTTTGTTTTCCAATTTTCATACGTTCGAAGAATGCTCGATGGGTCCGAAAGACGACATTCCAATTTTCAATACTCCGAATAAACTCCTAAAATTAGGATTCTGATTCAATTAGTAGTGCGATACTACTTGACTTCGAAGCACGTTACCGAACCCGAACCGTAATTATTTCGATAGAATGAATAGGTAGGTATGCGATGCGTTGCACACTCGATCAAACAAAAATTCTATATTTTGAACACTTGATGTATTGATTGTAAGATATATATTATTATCTCAGATTATAGAATATAGACCGCGCCGAGCAATAAAGTGAGGCACGTTTGTAGACTTGTGTGCGTGACATCACTATAAGAACCCGTGCCTCTGTGTGCGTGTACGGTTGCCTGGCTAATGAAAAAATTACCCAAAATATTTCAGCCGCCATCTTAGATTTCCAAATATATTTATAATTTCGATCGATCACACGGACCGTAATTCAATATCGATTATAAATACCTATGACATAAATAAATCATATATAAATCAAGAATGATTTATTGTCATAGGTACTTATAATCGACCTTTCAAGATCAGCAGGGAGTTTAAAAAACTAAACTAAATCTACCGAAATGGGTAGACACACCTCTAAATATATATTTGTAAATCGCAATATTTTTGTAAATCGATATTCCTGTATTCTATACTTATTCCCAAATTACGGGGTAAATGTTTCAATGTAAACTAGCAACACCGAATGATTTCTGTTAAGGTTTTGTGATTCAAGATGTCACTAACAATAAACACGTAAAATAATATCCAATTAAACAAATAATCAATATTTACCTATGAAAAGATACTCCACCTTCTTTCTTTTGTTTTTGGGAACAGTTTTTGCAATGTTTAGAAACACAAGACGGCATTATTATCAAAAATATTGAACGAGCCCGTGACGTACTTACGATGCGGCGCTTCGTGCCGTACTGACTCGAGATTGTATTCGCTTTTGAATTTGTATTTGCTTTTTTGGCCGTACTCTCGGTGTTCCTCGCGGTCTATTTGTCTTTATTCTATAATCTGAGATTATTATATTGAATTTTCGATTTATTAACCATTAGATATTATGAACGTTCAAGTATTTAGACTTTCGATTTATAGTGGTCGATCAATTATTGATATTCGATTATTTGGCATTCGATTTGGAATAGTACAGTCACGAGCACCAATATGTCAACACTTGGCAACTTTAAATTGCGATTTTTTCACGAAATAACGAATGCAACGTTGAAATACGACACTTTACATATACCTATGGGTTCGAAAATACTATTGGTCCTACTTATATAAAATTTTATTTAAAAATAACGGAGAAAATCACCTTTGAATAAAGCCAAATGTATACATACTTTTGCTCGTGACTGTACACCCACAGTATCCCTAGTAAGAAAAACCAGTATAAATTAAAAGTATCAAAGAAACAAACACATAACCTAATTAGAGCTATAAGAAATGGAGTACATCTCTATTTCTTTCATGACGTCATTCTTTGACTTCATTTCAAGTCCTTGGCGCTCAGAGACTCAGAGCACGTTAAATTCAACTTTGATTAGGGATGTGGTATGGTCTTTCACACTTAAAGAATTATTTTTATTTTGCAGAATTAAATCTTACAAATAAATAGGTATATTTTTTATTTTATTTGAACTCTTATCTCTTGTTTATGATAATCTGCTCAAACTGTAAGGTAACCATTACAACTTTGTTAAATTCGCATTCCAGAGTAGTCCATAGTCTCAAGATACCTACAAGCGACGCTTAGGCCCTGCGCAGACGACAGACTATCCGTGACGCACTTTTTAGTCTGTGAAAATAGAACCTATGCAATTATATGCAGTAACGCACACGACGCGCAAAAAGTCCGGCGCACAAAAAATCCGTGTAATTCGGGCAGACCGCACCGCGCCGCGGCGCGCCGCTCCGCACAAAAAGTGTGTGAAAAAAATTGAACGTTTGCTTCAACGCGCGCTAACGCAGACGGCGCACACTTTAGTCGGCAATCTGCATTTGCTAGGGGTGGACGTAACGCACGCGATCTATTATCATGGCGCCAGAGGTCGATGTAACTATGTTAATTCAAGAAATACAAAACAGACCAGCAATATAAGATACTTCTAATACAGAATATCATGATAGACATTTAAAAAGAAAAATGTGGGAAGACATTTTATAAAATTTGAAAAAATTTGCCGGATGTTGTTTCAGAATTGAATGTTTAATGGAACTGTCCCTTCAGTAATCTTTCCGAAAGTATAGGATGTACCCAAAATTCTCTATTTCTTCTTCTTTTTCTGTACTTCATGTACAAAATAATACTTCGCGATCTCTGCACGATTTCCATAGCGTCTACGTCCCTACAGCTCTGCCGACAAAATGATCGAAGATGTGCGTCGTGTGCGTTGAGTCTGTGAAAAATCCGCGACCGACTTTTTGCGCGCCATGCAGACTTTTTGTGCGCCGCAGACTCGATCGCACAAAAAGTGTGCCGTCTGCGCAGGGCCTTAGTTTGTGGCTCACCGACTTCGATCAACAATACCAACGTTGGTATTGTTGATCGAAGCTCACCGAACATTTCGCTTATTGAATTCTTACTTTTTGATGAATAATCGTTATTATTATTATATAGTTGGACATTTATCTCAGAATCATCTTCTGGCTCAACATTCTCCAGAAAATACTCCGAGTCCGATTCCACACCTTGTAAAATGTTTAAAAGTTTCGGAATTCTAATTAATCGGAATTCGTATTTTTGATGTTTCGAATTATAATTAAATCGGACTTTATGTTATTCGATCTATTTAATTGAAACTCGGTATTTTGAGAATAGTAATTATAAACGTTTGGAATATTGAAATTTGGGAATTATAAAAATAGGATGAATGATAAATCGGAGTTGTTATATTAGGAATTTTGAACTGTTCGGAATTATGAAAATCGGTATTTTTAAATTCGTATTTGTGACTGACTGAATAAAGTTTTTCGTATTTATGTAGTGTACCCGCGTAAAGTATGTGGAAATGCCACGCGCGTCGTATGAGGGGCGCCCGCACAGACCGAGCGTGTTTCGTCGTGAGACAGCCACGCCCACGACACATCCTGCTAAAACCGCGGATCCATTGATACTTATACATAATTAAATTACATAGCTAAACTATGTTAATGTGGTTTCTTTGTGTGCAGGTACAGGCGCCGCAGCCCGCTGCCCCGGCGCCGCTCTCCGCCGCGGCGGCGTCGCTCTCGCTCGCGCTCGCCCCGCGCGGCTCCTCGCCGCCGACGTTCCAGGTCCTCCTCCTCCTCCTCCCGATAACTCCTCCACACACACATACACACACTACACACCCTTGTCACTGCATGAAATACACCAACATTACAGATTTTTTGACCTATCTAATTTTGGGAGGCTCTCAAAGTTACCAATCAATGGTAAATGTTCCAGAAATAACACCGAGGTAAGTATAAATCTACTTCCCATCTTTATGGTCGATTCCAGTATAATTATATTGTAGACTTGTTGTAATAATGGCGATAAAATGTGCAGGTAAGTATTTGTGTCGTTATGACTTTGCACCATTTAGTTGAATAAACTTTTAACGAGACATTTCTTGTTATAAAAGCTTGCAAAATGGAAACAACTGAGTGAGTGATCAATGCAGATGAACTGTATCAAAATATGACTTTAAACAGTGAAGTGTAATGTAATAATAATGTATTTGTAATATCCGAGGAATCCTGACTTTTTTTTTGCTAATAAATTGTATTAGTAATCAGACTTTAATTTTTATTCCCAGATCCAAAGATCCTGTTTCCAATGCCAAGTAGAAAACTTGTTCTATGGTTCAGAATGTATCTCACCCTATAATACGAATAATAATATTTTAAGGATCTTGTTGTTTTTCATTTAGTAGTCTAGCTAGTATGTACATCTATACTAAAATCGTAGTGAAGTCAAAACTTTTTAGTTAAATAAACAATTGAATATTTACAAAAAAAAAGTAATTAGTTAATTACTAATTGAATATTTACCTACGAAAAAAAAGTAATTAGTTAATTACTACCAACTCAATATATTTAGTTTTTGTCTGTTTATCTGAAGTACAAAAACTAAATCATGCAAATATATTACAGATTCTGTCCAAATTTTGTGTGGGTATGACTGGTTATTGTTGCAGAAATGATTGTTATATATGAAAGGAATGTACCAGCAATGTACTTGAATGTACCTTTAATGAAATTCAATGTACCTCCAAGAAACAAGAACTAATAAAGTGAGTCGCAGTCCTGACAGTCGGTAGGTACCTACGCTTTGGAATGGGCAATGTGACTCAGGCTGGCTGTACAAATCTTCAAAATAGCTCGCATTGCAATAGGTCAATAGGGCACTTTATGTGACGGCTAAACAAAACACCCTTATTTCAGAATTTGTGACGATACAGAATCTTTGATAAATCGATCGAAAATGTGAACACACACACACACACCCCCACATGTGAAAACACTTTTCGCTGGTCTCTCAATCTCGGTAAAAGTGATTTTGACGACTTTTTGCATATCAACGGGCGTCACATAAATTTGTGACAGGCATCAGGCTAAAAGTTTTGTAATACGTACAGCGGTTTAGTATAAAAATGTAAAAATCTGTGTACGGTACCGAACCCTTATCATATGGGTGAGACTGTCTGTCACAGCTGAATATCTCAAGAACTAAGTCTAATGCTATCAACTTGAAATTTGGAATAGTTTTCGATGACGTTTGAACTATTTTGTATTTTGTGATAGAAGTTTATGTAAAGATTATAGGAAAAATAAAACGAAGTTTCTAAATAGCACACTTTTTCAGAAATCATCAACAAAAGTTACATTAGTTTCACTATCGGTCAAGAGATGGCGCTGACAGAAAACTGCAATATTCTACACCGCAGTGCACAGTATTAAAATTCTCTGATGAATACATATAGGCCTCGCCGATGAAAATTTTAATACATAATTATGATAGTACAGAACCCTCGGTGCGCGAGTCCGACTCGCTTTTGTTTAAATAAGACTTTTCGAAAATACTCTACTAACTTTTTAGACCTTTGTATCTTGCTTATGTGTATGAAGTTTCATTAAAATCGGTTCATTGATTTCGAAAAATAAGGACTAGTGAGAGTTTGTATGAATGCCGTACCGGTACGGCGTAAACGGTCAATGTCCCTGCCACCCTGTATATCTATACTAATATTATAAAAAGGTAAAGTTTGTGAGGTTGTCGGGGGTAATCTCTGGATCTACTGAACCGATTGTGAAAATTCTTTTACCAATAGAAAGCCACATTATTTATCACAAATAATGTGGCTTTATTATTATTTATATAAATGAATATCTTAGAAAATATCAGAGATTTAAAAAGCGAGGGCGGGCGGTACGAATTTCGCCGGGTCAGCTAGTTATTAATATAGATACTTAGTATAGATTTAATGAATATTTCCACAAGTTCAATCGTGCTTTCTTGCGAATATACTACGACTAGAGTTAAACTACGATAACATGGCGCGCCCCTCCATTACTAATAATAATGAGCGATTAATGACGTGACTAGTTGAGCAACAAATCCGTGGATTTTTTTTTGTTTGACGGCCGTCTCCTTACGCACACATGCGTTGTGAATCGTGGTGGTGCATTGTAAATACTTTCACAAATACTTTCAAACGTTTTGAATTTTGGAGGGGCGCGCCATGTTATCGTAGTTTATCTCTACGTTTCATTGACTTAAACCTTATGCCAAGAAAACGCACAGTCACGTGAGGGAAGCCGCGGCTTATAAAAACCAAAATAATGTAAGTACAAAATATCAGGTTCCAGTTTTATTTCCAATAATTTTACAATAAGTTTGGTAATCTGTGACTAAAGTTTTTCCTTTGTATAAATGGTTTTCTTCTAGCAACATCAGCTCACGTACAGACCTAAAACAAAAATGTATATCAGCTATTGAGTTCAAGCAGATAATTTTTTTCTGTATAGCCGACTTGGTAATTGGTTTACCATCCTAAGGGAAGGTTTTGTGACAGAAAGAGGACGAATGTTACAGAAATATACTGTCGAATGTGGTTTCAACTTATTGGTGAAATTTCAATTTACTGGAGAATTTTTGTCAAAAGTCATTACAGGACATTATGGTTTGTTTTTCATTTTATATTATCTACTTACGGATATTGTATTTTCATATTTTTTGGACCCCTCACAGGATTCCATGCTGATATAGGTGCTTTATTAGCAAGCATCAAACTGGCGACCGCAGTATACAAACCATATTCTTGGCACATTTTTTCCTGTAACAATAATAAAATTAAACATACATACTACATAGTGCAGCAAATACATTAACCAGTTAATCCAATCCAGTAAAAAGGGTCAGTTATCAGTTACCCTCCACTCTGCGAGCATGAAGTCGGCGTCGCTGATGGCTGAGGCAGCTTTATCAACGTGATCAATATTTGAGAAGTGAGGCAAGTAGTTTTCTTCCAAAAAGTTTACAAATGAAATGGGTTGACTTATGAACTGTTCAATGATGTTTTCAGGAGAATGTGTGAACTTTTTACTGCCAGTTTCTGATTCTATTACTGTAAACAGATAAAATCTAGCTTTATAATTATATTCCATATCTATGGCTTTTTTTACTGTACACACAACTACATATTAAGCTATACATATCCAGTTTTAGCTGAACTTGTATTGTATGGCTTTTCATGCAATGAGAAGTCAGCTTATACTGGAATTTATAACTTGAGATGTCGTCGAGCATACAAATAAACAATTAGAAATACCTTTAGGATTCAATACTCTGCCCACTCCATGTAAAATGCTTACTGTTTGATCCTTCCCTAATGACATAAATTTACTAGAAGAATGTTTTTTCTTTCTAGCAGTCTTGCTCTTTGATTCTTTTCCTTGTAGTATGCTGGTGTCCATATTTTGTTTAGATCCTCCTAAAACAAGATAAAAGTATCAAACCTTGTGCAAGTGGGAATAGAGCAAATAAAAAAAAAATTGAGAATGGAATTACCTTTCAAGCATGCAAAATGTAAATTCAGCACTGCCGACCGCACATCTCCTGCTGAAGAGTTGACCACGCATTCTATCGTGTCAGCTGTTGGGCAGTTATATACTGTGGTGTGGTTCTTGCTTATTATACTTGCAACTCGTTTTAGAGCAGCTTTTAGATTTGTTGGTGCTACACTGTTTAACCTGAAAAATTTAACATTTTGTTAATCTATCTATACTAATAATAAAGCTGAAGAGCTGAGAGCTGTTGTTTGTTTAAATGTGCTAATCTCTGGAACTACCAATCAGCGTCCAATTCTTGAGGAAGGCTATAGGTTATTATACATTACAAACACTAGGACCATAGGGAGCTGAGCAAAAAAAAAGGCAGAAAAATGCTAAGCAAAATCAAAGTAAGTGTGGACGGGCTATGTGATGCAAAGGTGTGGGTCGGTGGACCAAGAAACTTCATGCATACGAAGTCCCAGGCAGAAGTTATTAAGGAAGAATAAATTGAAACTTAATACATACAAATATATTAGTAATGCCATTGCTTCTCATCAAGGGATATAAGAGCTGAGAAGTGGAGAGCTAATACTTACGAAATATGGTGTATGTTGAACTGTTCTTTCAAATTTTGAGTGAAGATGTTGGGAGCAGAATTCTTATTATCTGTATGGCTTTCTGAACAAATGAATACTATTGGTGATTTTGCCCTTTGCCTGTATTGCCTGTACATAATCAAAAGAAATTACAAGGTTTACAAAATTAATATCTTCTGATGGTCAATTAGAATTAACAACTGAATAAGCAACTTACTGTAACACTTCTGTAAATTCTGAGGGTGTTCTCAAAAAGGTATTGGGAAAATCTTCTACAAGTACTAGTTTTTTACTATTATCATCTAACAGAGATGTAAAATTGGCAGCATTTAATATAAAATCCAGGAATCTGACAGATTGCCTTTGCTTAAATTCAAATTCTCCTGAAAACGAAAATACAAATAACTGCAAAAATTTATAAAAAAGAAATTCATTATCATTCTGTGTGGGTAAATTTACTTAGTATTACTTCCTAGGGCATTAGTATAGATTCTATGAAAATTTATTCTTGCTTTTAACCCGTAGATCCACCCGAGACAATGGCTTTTTAATTGTTTCTGTAATTCCAGCATTCAACCGGTTAAGCAGTAAAATTAAAGAACTGGAGTTTACCATTTTCAGAAGGAATGTCAATATCCACAGGGGTAATCCATTCAGTAATTCTAATATTATACTTAGTTGCCAGCACACGTAAAGTTATGGTTTTTCCACAACCAACAGGCCCAGTAATGAGGAGCATATCACTGTTATTGTTATTGCTCACAGTCTTGACCCATTCTTCAACTTCTTGTACCTTCTTATAGTGCACAGCTAAATCTTCTACATTAACAGGTTCAAATGTTTTCATCCAATGTTTATGATCTGTTATAATGACAGGTTTCCGGCTTAAGTTTGGATCCAACACCTTGAAGTAAATAATATTATAAATAGGCAGGGCTTTTTTAAATTTCACCTATTTCGTTCGAAGGCACAAACCTACCTCAGTTTCTACTGACTCTATGTCTTCAGATGCCTTCTGAGGGCGCGTATCAGTTTTTAATTTTTTTGATGGCTTCTCTTCATCATCAAAATCAAACATTGGTTTGAACCATTTCTTCTCCTGTACCAAATAAAATTCATGATTAGATAGGTACAGAAAACCCTAACAATTCTACACCTGAAAAGTAATAACTTACCTTCCTTACATTATTAGCCATTTTACAAACGCTTGTACTTCGAAGAAGTTATTAAAATTACAAAAGAAATTTCAAATTCAAAATTATCAGCTGTTGTCACTTGTCTGTCAGCTGCTGACAGCTGAGTTTTTTTTTACCAAACCTGGCTACTGGTGATTTTAGTTCTTTATGTTTTAGCTACGCCGAGGACTATTAATACCTACTGTAATTTATTGTATCACGGATTGTGAGGGACCGTCACTACCCAAAACGGAGTCATAAATCATTGATTTGGTGTATAAGGTATGGTCGTATGGGTGTAATGCCAAATCGAATGCCAAATAATTGAATAACAATTGATCGACCACTATAAATCGAACGTCAGCAAGCCCATAAGCCAGCAATTGACAATGGTGCACACTAAACAATACAAATACAAACGCTGATAAACTGACCTTATACAAGCCGTGTACACACCCCTTTATCTTTATATTTCGCTTTTGACTTTATTTGTTCGTTTGCGAAGTTAGCTAACAGGCTGGTGAGTTATGATTATAGATCTTAGATGTTAATAACAAAAGTTCTTTTTAACACAATTTTAGACTAAAATAGTATGTTAGACATTAAATTTGATATGTACTTAGGTTAATAAAATATAATTAAACATAATACTAACGTAGTCTTCATTATTTTTTTAAAATATAACATTGTTTTCTTTGTGAACGCGCCACAAATTACGTAAAATTGGCACCTTGTTTTAGATTTTCATTCATCTAGTTTTAAGTGAAATTGCGTATTTATATTCGACACGATTCATAGTTGATTAATGCGTTGATATTGTAAGTGCACTCTCTATACCAATTCAAAGAAAACTTCTTTGTCGATGTCTCAGGTCGATGTATGAATGACAATAAAGTGTGGATCTGTGTTTACGTATTTTTCAGGCAAGATGCAGGCAATTAAAGCTTTGGGGGCCACAGCTCCTTCAACGCTTTTGTCTGTTGTTAAGAAAGGTGGTTTCGCACCCATCGTAGATCAGATAAGACAAACCCATTTACCCGCTCCCAAGCCAAATGAAACACGACCATACTCGCCGTTTCAAGATGCTAGCAACATGGCTGAGATGGCAGTAGCTAGGCTTGACGACTTATTGAATTGGGGAAGAAAGGGCTCAATATGGCCCATGACCTTTGGGCTGGCCTGTTGTGCCGTGGAGATGATGCACATTGCAGCTCCTCGCTACGACATGGACAGGTACTTATCTCAAAACATTATTGGTATGTTTTCGTACATCATACTTTATGAATCTTATTGTAAGTTCATCATTATAAACCTTCATAATCAGCACATTCCTATCAAACAGCCAAAAATGTAAAGTCCTATAGGGTAGATTAGAGGAATAATGTTCTAGCTAGTACTTTTATTGTAGATTAACCTACTGATGTCCCATACCCATGTGTTATAACATTAAGTTTCTACAACATTCTAATAATTGTATTTGGCTTTGACCACTAACTAGTCAATTTTATAAAATAAGCCGAGGATTAGTAGAAAGTTCCTCTATATTCACTACTAGTGTCACATTTTATTATGTTTTTAAGGTATGGTGTGGTGTTCCGTGCATCTCCCCGCCAATCTGATGTGATGATTGTAGCTGGTACTTTGACCAACAAAATGGCACCTGCTTTGAGGAAAGTCTACGATCAAATGCCTGACCCACGATGGGTCATTTCTATGGGCAGCTGTGCGAATGGTGGTGGTTACTACCATTACTCCTACTCAGTTGTAAGGTAAGGAATCTACTTACTTATGAAATTCCCAAGACCAAATTCATAATTACTGTTTTGAACCAAATCTCTTGGCTGTTTTTAATTTATCTATTTTCTCTGTATTTGATTCACAGAGGCTGTGACCGTATAGTTCCCGTTGATATTTATGTACCTGGATGTCCACCAACAGCTGAAGCTTTGCTCTATGGAGTTCTTCAATTACAGAAGAAAGTAAAACGAATGAAAACACTTCAAGTATGGTACAGGAAATAAATTAATTCAATCAATAGTAGATGCTTTTATATTTATGTAAATTTAACCCTCTGTTTCAGTAATAAATGCTATAGTGCAAGCATATTATTATCATTGTTTATTTTAAATCCAAGATTGAACCTTCAAGCGTCGCGTCGTAGCCGTAGCAAACTTGGCGTCTAGGGTCAGCGTAGATGGAGCAGCTTTCATTGATTAATCGAAAATGAGCTTTAGTAGTAAGACAGTATCTGCAACTCCACTGATAATGATAATTAAACACAAGAAATAGAGCCGAAAATAGCTTGCAAGATATAACTCACTGTCGCGTCGCGCGTCGAAGCTTGCTAACACTCGCCATCACAGCACAATGATGCATTTGAGTATTTTTTTGATTGGCCAAGTCAAGTTTCTGCCAAGTTTCAAGACAGTCGGATTGCGCATTAAGATTTGGAGTTGGGGGGGGGGGGGGGGTGGTTGCTAGCTAGGGTTAGTCCTCATATTATTAGGAAGCTATTGGTATGCTTGAATGTATTGCTTACTGGGTTTCTTGGCCATACATGAAGGACCTTCTTCATTACAATATATTAGGTAACTATAGAAATCAAAACTCAATTTATCACAAAGCTTGTAAGATAAACCTTTTAACCCACTGACCTCTATTAAACAAGCTTGTCTAATACAGGTCACGGCGATTAATCCCGTATGTTCCCAGTCGCCCCCGCGGGGATTGCCACCGGAGGCAAATGGGAATAAAAATTCCCAGTCGCCACCGGCGGCGACTGGGAAGTCATTGCCCCCACTTCAGTTTCGCTGTACATTGCTTTCTACATCGTAGAGAATAAAAGGATGAGACAACTTATCGTAAGTTACCTGCCTCTAATCTTTTTATCTTTTCTTTTTTTTTCTTTCTTTTTTTTTCCTTTTTCGTTTTTTTTTCTTTTTTTTTCCTTTTTTTTTCTTTTTTTTTTTCTTTTAGTCCGCCTCTGTACATTTATGTGCTTGAAGTATTAAATAAATAAATAATAATAATCTTTAAAAAAAAGACTTAAGTGCATTGAAATATTTTTTTATTTTGATTTCGATATCAATAAACTTGTTAAAATTAAACATTTAAACTGGTATTTTGTATCACAGAATTCACAGATAATCAGACTCTTAAAGACAGTAATTAAATTAGGAAAGTAATACATAGTAATCATTTCTTAGTAAATACGTATTATAAACAAGGCTGTAAATATTCATAGATAACAGACTTTTTTTTATATTATGGTCAATTATAAAAATAAATAATAAAAATATTCAAGTACCTAGGTACCATTAAATCAAACTTTTATTCCGTTAGGTACGCGAATGATCGATGATAGTAACGTAACGGAATAAAAGTCTGATTTTATCTGTGATTTAATGGTGTAGGTTAGGTACTTGAATATTTTTGTTATAATATTTTTGACGTGACAACGTCTTAAATTAGGTTGCGGCTGGGAGTCACTTATGAAAAAGTGTAACGCTCGGTAACGTTACGATGAGTCACCGAACGAGAGAGAGGCCCGCCGAATGCCTTGCGTCTCTCTCCCACTCAACTATTCTACCGAGAAAAAGACGTTGTCACGTAAAATCTTCGCCCGTAAAACCGACTTTACAGGCAACCATTTTTTATTATTTATTTTTATAATTGACCATAATATAAAAAAAGTCTGTTATCTATGAATATTTACAGCCTTGTTTATAATACATATTTACTAAGAAATTATTACTATGTATTAATTTCCTAATTTAATTACTGTCTTTAAGTGTCTGATTATCTGTGATACAAAATACCAGTTTAAATATTTGATTTTAACAAGTTTATTGATATCGAAATCAAAATAAAAAAAATATTTCAATGCACTTATTATTTTTTTTTAAGATTATTATTTATTCATTTAATACTTCAAGCACATAAATGTACAGAGGCGGACTAAAAGAAAAAAAAAAAAAAAAAAAAAAAAAGATAAAAAAAAAAGATTAGAGGCAGGTTTACGATAAGTTTTCTCATCCTTTTATTCTCTACGATGGAGAAAGCAATGTACAGCGAAACTGAAGTGGGGGCAATGACTTCCCAGTCGCCGCCGGTGGCGACTGGGAATTTTTATTCCCATTTGCCTCCGGTGGCAATCCCCGCGGGGGCTACTGGGAACATACGATTAATCCGACAAATATTTTCTTGTCCATTTCGCCAAGGTCGTATATTTACGACCAAATACCACAGCTCATTTAATCTGCTTTTTAACCGACTTCAAAAAGGAGGAGGTTCTCAATTCGTCGGAACCTTTTTTTTTTTTTTTATTTTTTATTTTTTTTTTTTATGTATGTTCCCCGATTACTCGGAGACGGCTCGACCGATTTCAAAAATTATTTTTTTGTTTGAAAGGGTATACTTTCCAGGTGGTCCCATTGTCAGCAGGTCAGGATCTGATGATGGGATCCTGGAGAAATCGAAGGAACTCTTCAAGTATTATAGGCACACCTATAGCGATTTGGGTATTTTTTGTAGTAACTCGTGCATTTGCTCTCGGAAAGCATCATTTGGTGAAGTGGAACTGATGATGAAGACCACAGATGGCAACCGGAACTACTCAATAATAAGTATTTCCCGGTTTGCGATTCGATTACTTACTTTAATATGGTTGCTAAGCAAGTTATGCTCGTCACAATGCGAATGGTGAAATGGAGCTGATGGTGGAATACCAGGAGAACTCCTCAACAAATAACGTCCCTGCATCGGGAAAAGCAATATTTTGTAAAAGGCGATGAGCAAGTTGGCATTAGGCTATTGTAACTTAGATACATTATAAACAGACACACTAAAAAGCGAGAAATAAAAACTTTTTAACAAAAAAAAAAACCGACTTCCAAAAAAAACACTACAAAGTGAAAAATAACTTTTATTTCGGAAGTCGGTGGCAAAAAACTAAAATACAGATCCAAAGACACCGACTTCCGAAATAAAAGTTATTTTTCACTTTGTAGTGTTTTTTTTGGAAGTCGGTTTTTTTTTTTGTTAAAAAGTTTTTATTTATTTAATTATGCTGTATTCTATCCGTATTTATTTTTCGATTCACTGTGCCGGGCGCTGGCGGCACGACAACGGTGATCGGTTGAGGGACCACCTTCCGCATGCTAGTTCTTTCTATTTTGTGAAAAGGAAGGGTTGATATTCATTTAAATTAGTTTTACAAATCTTTTACTGAGAGTAGTCACAGCTAGCTGTGAGAAGAGTAGTTTTGCTAACTTTATGCCATATTATGTCCGTACCTACTTATGCTGATTTGCTTAATTTCTTACACACGTCCTCAGAATGAGGTTTCCAAGTCAGATTACTGTCAATCAAGATCCCTAGGAATTTTGCTATGCTTGTTGAGTCAACTTTTTCCCCATTATGACTGACATTTATATTTGGGGGACTGATCCGTTGGTAAAAATGCATTACAGCCTTCGTTTTATTTAGATTTATGATTAAGTGATTTACATTGAGCCAGGTAATAATGCACTTTAATGTGTTATTTATATCACTTTCATATTTTTTTAAGTCCGAACATTTACGATTGCCGTACTATCATCGGCAAACAAAACCATGGGATGATGTGTTTGACAGGGCAAATCATTAATGTATAGGAGAAATAATGGGGGTCCCAGAACGCTACCTTGTGGTACGCAATGTTTTACCTCTCTACAACGCAAAATATATTTAAGTTCGCGTTCAGTTTTTTATTTTATATTCTCGTTATTTCTGTTTACTGCAGTCGGCCACAAGGCCGACTGCAGTAAATCTAAATCTAATAAAATTATACCTACAAAGGTATGATTTTATTAGATTTCCTCTTATACCATTGACGTAAAGCTTCTTTAGAAGGACGTCATGGTTTACATAGTCGAATGCCTTAGTCGAGCTCGCTTCGCTCGCTCTTGCAATCTACAATCTCATAGTTGCTTAGACTTACCTGCGCCCCGCGGTTTCACCCGCGTAAGTGTCGATCCCGACCTTTATTCCCATCTGCCCCCTTCGAGCTTGCCATCGGAGTGGTGGCTGGCACTAAGTAGTGGCGTTTACCACCCCGCTGTTAAGGATCATCCGGGGCTACCGCACGATCTCGGGCGAGGCGTCAAGCCTCATTGCCGGACTGCCGCCATGGGATCTGGATGCGACGATAGTCCTCAAGCGCCTGTATGAGTGGCGCGCCGAGGCACTACGCCGGGGGGAAGATCCGCTTCCGCGGCAAATCGCTGCGGAGCGGACGGATCTCCGGCGCGATCTTATGGCGGCATGAAAAGAGCGACTGTCGCAACCCAGTGCAGGGCACGCCGCGATAGTGGCGATAAGACCCCTCTTTGAAGAGTGGCTAGAGAGGCGCCACGGCGCCCTCACCTACCGCCTGACGACCTGCGGTATGGCGCATTTACATTAGTCGGTTAGACCGTATTCGGCTGCAGGCCGTATTCGGTCACCGACTAATGTAAACAGGTATTCTTATTCAGGTAAGAGTTTCAGTTAAGCCGAATGCGGCCGCCGCCTTCGGTGACCGACCTAATGTAAACGCGCCATCAGGCGGTAGGTGAGGGCGACGACCTGCGTCCGCAATGAGGCTTGCCGCCTCGCTCGAGATCTTGCGGTAGCCCCAGATGATCCTTATTACGGGACGGATGATTCTTAACGCCGGGGTGGTAAACGCCACTACTTAGTGCCAGCCACCACCCCGGTGGCAAGCTCGAAGGGGGCAGATGGGAATAAAGGGATCCCGAGGGAATATTGGGATAAAAAGTAGCCTATATGTATGTTAATCCAGGGTATCAGCTACATTCACACAAAATTTTATCAAAATTGGTCCAGCCGTTTGAGCGTGAAGAACAAACATATAAACACACACACTCACAAACTTTCGCCTTTATAATATTAGTGTGATATCAAAAAGTCCTGTGACCAATTTAGCAGCATTACCTATTAAGTATAATAGCCTCCCCGACCGTTTTCGGTCACGGTGGCCAATCTCAATGGAGATTAGCCAGGTACGCAGATATTATAGTGCACAAGTGTGTGCGCAAACACAGGTGCACTCTCTGTTCCTTTGGACGGCAATCCGACACGACCGGGGAGAGTTCAGGCGCAGGACCAACGGCTTTACGTGCTTTCCGAGACACGAGGGTATTATACCGCAAACTTCGAACTGTTACTATGAAATTCTTATGGAAAACCAAATAACACTTTGTCCGACCCGGGAAGCGAACCCAGGACCCCACGCTCAGCAGTCGCGCTTGCAACCACGAGACCAACGGGGCAGTCCTATTAAGTACCCCCCATGTAAAAGCTACGTCCCTGAATAGCATAAGTAATGTGGAGCTGGAGATATACATACACACCCACATTTCGCCAGTAAGTCCTATGTCATAGGGGGGCGAACCTACTGCCACTAACCGGGCACAAATCCCAGATTCCAGCTTGCTGCTTATGAGACATTTTTGATGAAAAAACCTAATAACACTTTACCCGACCCTGGGAATCGAACCCAGGACCTCATGCTCAGCAGTAACGTTTGCAACCGCTAGACCAACAAGGACCACCCTAAAAAATAATATTTTTCGGCACTTCATCATTGGGTGACCCCCAAATCCGCGCCTGCACTATGACATCCTAAAAGGAATAGTCAAAAATGACAAGTCATAAACTCAGAAAACCGGGAGGTGGCCTCATTTTGTTTTGATTGATAATAGCTTAGAAATATACCCAAAAACTATTTCTTGTGCTATTTAAACCAAATTGTTGGATTGTAAAAATAAATCTAGGATCTGAGATTATTGTAAAGGTCGGTAGGGGCGGCAAAATTTGAATAGCCTACTGGCTGCAAAAGTGTAAATCCGCCACTGTATACACTATAGACAAAACTCAAGTTCTGGTGTACAAAAGTAGTCTAAGACCTATTTGTGGTCCCAGGGATGGACTGCGGGGCTATCCCTTAAACTTTTCACCGCCATCGACTTCATTAGAAGCTCTCCATTTTAACTATCTTCTAAAAATAATTTTACCGTAGTTATTTTTCATTTTATTATTTAATATAGCACTAATACCCTGTTATATATTTTTCCACACAAAAGAAGCCCTTATTTGTCTTAAAATCGCAAAAACTCCGAATATTTATAATGTCCCCAGAACGCCAAGGACTTTAAATAATTCAAAATGTTCCCTCTTCGCTTCTACCTTATAGCAGGTAGTTATTATTCCACTTTTTGTATTTCTGGGTACCTACCACAGTTTAAAATTCCACCCCACTGAAAAACTGCAGTGGTAGCGGAAGTCGGGACCGAAAACCCGCTTCTTTATGTAAGCACCCGTACGTCCGGTAGTGAAAGGGAGATGGTGGGATCAGGTCGTAGAGCTCCTGCGCGCACAGTCCGAAGTCAGTCTTTATTACCGACTTTAAAAAAAAAAGGAGGTTATTTTGTCCAATCTTTTCAGGATATAACTGTCTTCGTACATTATTTTGGTGGAGGATAGGAGTGTAAAAAAAATCTTATTGGTATAAAAATCAAAAGTTTTAATGGTATTTTCTGAATCGCACCAAGCTTTCATTTACTTTTTATTACACAGAATGATTTTGAATAAACTATAATAATAATTCTGAGTCAATCTTGAGATTTTAAGAACACAAACCGTCAGATGTATCTGTAATGACAGATCCTAAATCCAATTTTGTCTGACTCAATGCCCTTTTAATATTGATTCAATGGCACATAAGAGTTTACTAGTACATGTCATGATAAGGTCATTAAATAATTATTTTCAGAAATATTTCACTTGTTCACAAATACAATTTGAAATAAAAACAACATGATTTATGATAAATACAAATCCGACTATTATTGTATTACTGTTACATCTAGATACCTGAGAATAGACACTACTTTGAAGTCAGACAAAATTTATTTCACAATACAATAATATCACATATTTTAAATGCATTAAAATGAAATAACTGCTATACCTGAAATTGTGTTCACTAATAGGAGTAGAAATAAATAAATAAAACTCCACTGGTACAATTGAAAAACCATTGAGATTTTTAACGGAAGTGTAAATTTAACTCCCGATGCAATAATAATTTATGGGATTTTCTTTTGTATGACGTTAAATAAACCAATTCTATATTTTAACGCTAATTTACATACTAATATTTACAGTTTATTTATAAGTATATATAAATATGTATAATTATATCGATAGCGATTCCGATAATCCTATCCTTTACAATAATCAGCAATTTTCATGTATAATTAACTAATAATGGTCACAATAACAACTCGATAGATATTTTCATGTAAATAAACAAGCAGTAGTGTACAGGCCGGCGGCGACGAGCGCCGCGTGTTCTCGTCCAATATTGCACATGTCGAGACAGCGTGCTCGCTCGCACCACCCTCTCCGATCCGCTGAGTCCGCCTCGCGCTACTACACTGTCCCGATACCGGCGAGACGGGCGGCCCACGGAACCGACAACCGTCGTTCTGTAAGCGACGTTACAATAAATAATTCTCTAAACCGATAATGCGAAACGATATACATTAAATTAGTCGTACTCTCACTTGCGACGTCGTTTACGCTACTCTATGTACACACTCGGCGTCACGGCGGTTGCGCCGCATCGCTATCATCGCGGCTCCTCCTTCTTGAGCAGGTCGAGAGGCGCGAGAGGTGCCAGCGGCGGGGCCAGGGGCGCCAGGGGGGCCAGCGGGGCGTGCGAGCCGAGTGGCGCGTGCGAGCTGAGTGGCGGGTGCGAGCTCAGCTGCGCGTGCGCGCCCAGGGGCGGCAGCTGCGCGTGCGGCGGCAGCGCGCGGTGCAGCAGCGGCTGCGACTTGAGTTGCTGGTGGTGTGCGTAGGCGCTCAGCATCTTGGCGCGGTCCTCCTCGGCGCGGATGGCCGCCTCCACCAGCGGCGCGAACCGCATGTGCTGCAGCGGGTCGAACGTGCGGTACGGGTCCCACGGCGGCGGCGGCGGGTAGGCGGCCAGCGGCGGCGGCGGCGCGTGGCGCGGCGGCTCCTTGCGCTCCTCTTTGATGGCTTCGGGCGCGCCGTTGCGCAGCGGCGAGCGGGCGCGTGCGCGCTCCAGCTCGCGGTCCCGCTGGTCGCGCTGCTCGCGCGCCTTCCGCCGCTCGCGGTCCTCGCGCTCGCGGCGCTCTCGCTCGTCGCGCTCGCGCCGCGCCCGCTCGCGCTCGTCGTGCTCGCGCCGCGCCTCGGCTGCGGCCTGCGGCGCGGGCGGGCGCACGCTGCGCCAGGCGTCGTGCAGCGCGCCCAGCGGCGGCGCGTGGTGCACGCCGTGCAGCGAGCCGGACAGCGCCAGGTCGCGGCCGTACGCCGTGAGGCCGAAGGGCGCGCCGGGGTAGGCGCCGGGCCCGTACCGGCCGAAGGGGGACACGCCTGAAACGCGCACAGCTCGGTGAGAGGCGGCGGGCGCGGGCGCGGGCAGGCCGGGCTCGTAGCGGCGGAGCGTACCTAGGTGCGGGTGGTGCGGCAGGTAGGGCGCGGGCGGCAGCTCGTAGGGCGAGCGGTAGGTGGGCGGCGGCGGCGCGGGCGCAGGGAAGGCGCGCAGCTTGTCCTTGTCGCCGCCGCCCGGCACGACGCCGCCGCCGGTCTTCTCTTTTTGCTGATGGTTGTAGATCTCCCAAGCGATCCTCACGTGCATCGCGTTCCATTTTCCCGTTTTCTGTTCGAGAAAGATCATGTTAACAAATCGCCATAGAATAGGAATTCTTTAATGTAAAGGTCGTCACTGTCCTGGCGTGCGAGCAGGTCGAGTTCGACAAATATTTATAACAGGTGCATGCATAAAGTAAGTAATGTAGTGCTAAGAAGGAAACCTACCGCGACAGCGGGACGTGGTGGTGGTTTAGAGGTGGAGTCGCTTGCGGCTGACACTACGGGCTGTTAACATTATGCGATGCAGGGTTAATGATTGGAGCAAATTATAACATAAAATAAGCGTAAGCAAGTATTTCAAGAGAATTGTCAGTAACGAAATGAATTGTTATGGCATGAGAAAGATATTGAAGGCTACATTTGAAAGTTAGATTTTAATTGTAGGTATACTATAATAAAAAATACATTGAAAGATCGTTGATTATAAAGAGACTGATTCAGAAACAAGAATAAATTATGCATGCATTATTAATTGGTTATTATGAAATGATTGGTAAAATATTGAACTTGCTTTTAACTTTGAAAATTTACAAAATGATAATTTTGATGTGTAAAATGCATTTCACCTTAGGAGCATATGTGGTAAGCGGCGCGGGAGGCACGTAGGGGCCGGTGGGGTGCAGGAGACTCGACGAGTATGGGTAGCCCAGCCCGATGCCGCTGCGGTACAACGATGACATCTTGCTCACATCCTTGAACTGAAAACGATAGAATAAGCAATATTATTTTTTTTTAATCTAAATACGTTCAATATTATTTTATCTTATACAGGGCAAGTTTTTAACAAGTGCGCAACATTTTTTTGGCGGGTTTCGACGCCGTCGCTAATTTTCCCGGATTACACGCTCCAGCGGGAGCTGGAGCCGGGGAGATTCCGATTGATATGTGTTACGCAATTAGGGATAATTGCGTAACACACTATCAATCGGAATCTGAATCATTTTGAAGCAAATTGCTAATCCATTGCTCCATATGTTCGAAAAATGTGTCTGCTCAACAACGTAAATTGAACTGTCAAAATGAAACCGATTCCGATTGATAATGTGTTACGCAATTATGGTGCCGGTCACAAACGCTATTCGTAACATACTCAGTTGGTCATATCTATCTGATTTAACTCAGTCACTATGGCGATTCGTCTAACACGGTGTTTGCCACAAACGTAATTCGTCATGTCCGCGATTTTTCATAATCGCCGTTTGCCGTAAACGATGTTTGTCATGATCAACGTAAATTAATATGTTTTGATAAAAGGGTCAACAAATATTTAGTCACATCACAAAGGAGCGAGATCACACCTATGGAATACATACGAAAATTTATTTACAACAATTTCTTATATTAAGCTGTCACGTTATATACCTATTGTTGACGTTGGTGTCGCGGTCCGCCCGGCCTTTTAATTTTAGCAATATTTTATTAGTATGTTTTTTATTACGTTTGTATTATTTTTTATGCAATAAACGAAAAGCCAACAAGAATGGGGTGCACAGGCGCGCTCTGACTGGAGGATGCGCTCAGCCCCGCCTACCGCTGCGGCCGCCATAGCAAATAGATCGAACGTATCGAAGGATTAGTGCCAAAAAAACCCGCGACGCGAACACTCCACGCGTGAAACACCCGCTCCCGCGGCTTTCCGTCCTTGTTGGTCTATAAAACCAAGTTCGTGTTTTTCCTTTTCTCACCAACAACCACACCTAGCAGCTACACCTATAATAATGATCCTACTAATATTATAAATGTGAAAGTTTGTGAAGGTGTTTGGATGTTTGTTACTCAATCACGCGTAAACCGTTGAACAGATTTGGATGAAGTCAGCGGGATTGTCCGAAAGGTTACCGTTACCGCTGGCCTGGAACACAAAGGCCTAAGGAAGGAACATGGGTGGGTTTTAGTCAGTAAGAGTCTGACACTCCCTTCCGCTCCACCCAGAGCGGGGAAATCATCAAATGACCCCTTCATTTGATGATTTCCCATCCAAAAAAAAACCGTTGAACAGATTTGGATGAAAATTGGCACATAGATAAGACCATTTCCTGGATTAACACATAGGCTCAGCGCAGGCACAACGGAGCGCAGCGGAGAGGATTTTATTAACGCACTTGAAAATAAACTTTAAAATTATTACAATAAAGTGCATAAATGCTTGAACCTGACAAAAAATGCTCGCGCGTCCTCGAAGATACGCGGAATCATACGCGATCCGTAAAGAAAATGCCCGAGACCGCGCGGGGATTATTCCTCTGTCTGCGCTGACCCATAGGATACTTTTATCCCGGTATTCCCACGGGATCGAAACTTACGCGGGTGAAACCGCGGGGCGCTGCTAGTAATACGAAATACGATTTTGACGAATGGACAAATAAATCAATCAAACAAGATTTATCAAAGTGATTATATTTCTGTAAGTATCATATTGGCGCCGATTCCTTTGTTCACTACACTAAATTTAAGTTCAGTGCATCTTTTTCTATTTCATTACGAAAAAGACAGAAGATAAAAATCAGTTATGTATTTTTGTTGTGTACAATAAAGTATATAATTATAAATAAATAAATCAGTTTAGTCCTGTCAAATTAGTCGGCGCCTGAAGTAAATTGACGTATCTTTAGTAGCCAATTTTTTAATCTCGTCTAAACTTGTCTATGGAGTATCTTAATTTGACAGGACTAGACTAATATTTATCTTCTGTCCTTTTCTTAATGAAATAGACAGAAAAAGATGCACTGAACCTAAATTTAGTTTAGTTTGTGAACAAGGGAATCGGTGCCAATGATTAGTTAATAAATGAAGATTTATGGACATTTTACATTTTTTATTAATTTATTTTTAATAATATTTTTAACTCGTACTTGTTTTAATAAATGATGATTTCCACATACTTGTTTTATTTATCTGTTAGCCAGTAATGTTCTAAAAAAAAATAAAAAAAACACGAACTACGTTTGTGACGAACTGAGTTAGTGACGTATAATAAAAGTGCGCAGTGCTGCACACCCCCACCATATTTCAAGTTAAACAAATATTAACTTTATTGCAATAAAAATTAAGTTGATTTCAGAGTGACTAGCACTATTGAAGAAGTTATAAAAATGTTTGAAGTTGTAGCGTAAACTGAACTTTATTGTGTAGGAATTAGTTATTTTTCCATTAATTTGTATTTGATTACATTTTTAACCGACGAAAAAACGAAGGTTCTCAAGTCGACGCGTATATTTTTTTTATCTATGACCCACGCATAACTTTTTACAGAGCAGTCCGATTTGGAAAATATTTTGTTTTGTAAATAAATCGCGAACGCAGATTAGCGCGTTTGTGTACAGTCAGCATCAGATAGATTGGAGCTTTCAAAGTAGTCATAATCATGTGAAAAACATAATTTGAATTATATATTCGCAGACATATATACATGTCGTAAGCATCCAAAGTGGTCAAAATATCTTAGGTATCAGTTTTCAATATTGTGTAAACTGTCAGTGTGTTTATATTAATATTCGCGAGTTTTGAGAGTTCTTTTTTGTGAGTTTTAGTTCGTTCAATGGTATCTAAGCATTCATAGTAGTCAAAAATTATCTTCACAATTAAGAAAAGTCAACGTTAATAATACCCGTAAAGGTGGCGGTTCGCGTCGCGACAGAGACAAGCGACCGAGACAAGAGACCGCGACCGTTACTTGACTTAAGCAATGTATAGACATCAGTTCGCGAGCGAGACAGAGACATGAGACTGAGACAGAGACGCGAGACAGGAGACTGCGCGACGGCTGCTGCCCCTACATTGCTTAAAGTCAAGTAACGGTCGCGGTCTCCCGTCTCAGTCTCTTGTCTCGGTCGCTTGTCTCTGTCGCGACGCGAACCGCCACCTTAACTAGAATAAATTTTGGAGTAAAATTTTTAATTCCTTGATTAACCATCCCGTTCATTTCTTGCATGACGTAACTGTTATGTTTTTTGTTTCGGATACATATTGTATGTAAGAAACTTACATAGTTCGAGTCTTAATATTCTAATAAAATATCATAATGAGAGAAAGGAAGTATGAATGAATGAGATAGAACAATTTGAATTTCTTGGAAACGGAAACTCTTTTGAGGAAAAAGGACTTCAATGCTCTAAATTATATTTAAATTATATTAAATTATATTTTTAATATAATTGACTTACGTAATTGAAATAAATTAATTACTTAAAAGCGTAATTACGGAACTCAAACGGAGGAGTTGGGCAGGACACCTGGCAAGGCGCAGTGGTGACAGGTAGAGTAAGATTGTGACAGACTCGCGTCCAAGGTCTGGAAGACGACATGTCGGTCGTCCGGCGGCGAGATGGAAGGACGGCGACATTGTTGCCATCGCGGGCGAAAACCTGGACGAGGCTGGCACAAGGCACGTGGGGATTGGCACAAAGAAAGAGAGGCCTATGCCCAGCAGTGGGTGAAGTCGGGCTGTGGAGAGTAAGGATGAACCCGCGTAAAACCCGTGCGAGTTAAGTAGGCACGTGGCGGCGTTGTGACGTCACTCGTTCAGAAGCTGCCTAATTCACCTACTTACGTTGCGTCGGCGCATCGAGCTAGAGGACAGCTACGCAACTAACACCGCACGTCGTCGGCGAATGAGCATAAAATCGGTTTCAAAAACCATCTTTCGTAAACGAAAACTTATTTTTGACGTGACAACGTCTTAAATTAGGTTGCGGCTGGGAGTCACTTATGAAAAAGTGTAACGCTCGGTAACGTTACGATGAGTCACCGAACGAGAGAGAGAAAGACGTTGTCACGTAAAATCTTCGCCCGTAAAACCGACTTTACAGGCAACCATTTTTTTATTACTAAAACATACTAAACAAAAATTATCGTTTCGTTTATTTTGTTAACATTTGCGCACTGGTAATTTTTTTTCCTGTAGTTGCGCATGCGTGTGCTGGTGTATATAGATGTATGGATACGTACGAGAGGCGCGGCACCGGCTGGTGCGGATGGTGCGGATGGTGCTGCGCGTGCGGCGGGTGCTGGTGCACGTGCGTGTGTATATAGATGTATGGATACGTACGAGAGGCGCGTGTGGCACCAGCAGCTGGTGCGGCTGGTGCTGCGCGTGCGGCGGGTGCTGGTGCACGTGCGTGTGTATATAGATGTATGGATACGTACGAGAGGCGCGTGTGGCACCAGCAGCTGGTGCGGCTGGTGCTGCGCGTGCGGCGGGTGCTGGTGCACGTGCGTGTGTATATAGATGTATGGATACGTACGAGAGGCGCGTGTGGCACCAGCAGCTGGTGCGGCTGGTGCTGCGCGTGCGGCGGGTGCTGGTGCACGTGCGTGTGCTAGTGTATATAGATGTATGGATACGTACGAGAGGCGCGTGTGGCACCAGCAGCTGGTGCGGCTGGTGCGGATGGTGCTGCGCGTGCGGCGGGTGCTGGTGCACGTGCGTGTGCTAGTGTATATAGATGTATGGATACGTACGAGAGGCGCGTGTGGCACCAGCAGCTGGTGCGGCTGGTGCGGATGGTGCTGCGCGTGCGGCGGGTGCTGGTGCACGTGCGTGTGCTGGTGCTGGTGCTGGTGGTGATGCATCTCGGTGCGCACGGCCGACACGGCGCCCGCTGCCGCCAGGAACCGGTTGTCTAGCTCACGCCGCAGCAGATCCGCACCTGGGCCTGAAAAGCACCCCTCTACATGTCCAACGACCACTTTTTACAATATTGTAACTAATCGACAAATTAAATTTATCGGATACAATGACAGTCAAGTGAATCGGTTGGTTAACTTTGATATTTTTATTTGAAAAAAATACAGATGACTTACTGCTTTGAAAGAGCGATTCGGCGGAGAATGGATTAGGATTAGGCGGTGGAAGCGGCGCACCGAACAGTGGAGGAGCGGGCGCGAAACCTGAGGGACGCTCCGCACCGGTAGGCCTGCTGAAAGATATACGACAAACGTTATTAAAGATACATACATACACATGATATAAATAAAGCATTCCCCAGGGTCCATTACGGTCTTTATGCGGACGGGCACTACATCAGACATGAGACGGGACACCACGGCGCCGGGCTCGAGAACTTCTCGCGATCGACTGTAATGGGTCTAGTATGAGAAGGTCGCAGGCAAGGTCAACATGCTGTACTCACGTCACCCCCCAGTGCGCCGGCGGCTTGGCGCTGGAGCTGATGCTGGGCACGGTGGGCACGGGCGCCAGCGAGTGCGCGAGGTGCGGCGCCGTGGGCGCGGCCGGCGTGGGCGTGGGCGCGGCCAGCGGGGCCGCCAGCGCCGCGCCCAGCGGCGGCAGCGGCAGCGGGCCCGGCAGCGACACCGGCAGCGGACCCTGAGGTTTATACAGTTCATGTCTTTCTGTCCGAACCTTTAAAGTATAAATAACATCGACTATAGTTTTAGTAGCGGTTACGGAAGAATGAACAAAGCGCACGTATGAATACGTGCCTTTGTTCGCTTTACATTCATTCAGTGTTTTTCATGAATCATCACCACGAAATAGAACAGTTAATTATCTGGGAGCATTACCGGTAACGGGGCAGCTAAGGGTGTGGCCAGCGGAGCGGCGAGTGGTGCCACAAGTGACGGCGCGAGCGACGGCAAGGACGCTGCCGAGGAGGCCGGTGTACTGCGAGACAAACTGCTGATGTTGCTGCTGAAATCAATCACATCGTTGTATGAGATAAACGTTCACAATTGATCGTGTGATAGTACACAGTGCCCACGAAAAGTAGTCAGTACTAACAACACGCATTAAATGAAACTTACCGAATTTTGAAGGTGTGCGGGGGGGAAATTTTCGGTCATTATGGACGATCTCCGGCGTACAGCATTTTTCCGGTCGGCGAAATTAATCCAAATCCGCGAAAATACACAAAGGCATTTAGATTTCATTTTTAGAATGTGAATGAAAAATTTCAATAAAATAATTTAGTTTTGAATGAGTATTAGTAATGTGGCGTGTGGTGTGTGTGTACCTGAAACTCTCGCGTTCCCTGTTCGGACTGTGTCCGCGCGGAGAGTACGAGAGTGCCGCACCGGCCGCGCCCGTCGAGCCGGGCGTGTGAGGCCTCACGCCCTTTGGTGTTTTTGGTGCAACTAAAGGTGACGCAGACAAACTCGTTCTCTGTAAAAATGTACAGACTTTTAGTACCTAAATAAAACCACTTGAATACGAAACAAATTTAACAATACTATATCATTTTTCCTGTTTTCAGTTATTCAAAATCTTATTTTGTGCAATAGGATAAATAAGATACATATTAGGATTAACATAATAAGACATAATAAGATTAGGAACATTTCATAGTCATTCGTACCGTGTCTGCAGAGTTCCTCGGTGAAGCCGCAGCCGGTGGTAGGTAAGGACTGTGTTGCATTGTGGCGGCGTAAGGTGTGTACAGCGGAGGATACGACGATCCCGAGTACACAGCCGGAGGCGGATAACTATTGGAAGCCAGGGTTGAGGATACGATTGGACTCTCAGTACGCGCAGGCAATTCGCATGATGGTATCGGAGCTTGCCTCGAATCCACGACGGGAGGAGCGAGGGGGTGGTTACTGTTGCCACTGCTACTCGTCGACACCGGCGTCCCGTTTGTAGGAGTACAACTTGACGTGGGTAATGAATCCACAAGACTGCTCGGTAAATGAGAAGATACGGGCGTGGCTGCAGTCGGCTGTTGCGGTATATTGACGCCCGGGTGTGATTTAAGGCTGGGGGTGAAAGAAGACATCGTGGTACTTGTAATAGAAGCTAAAGTAGACGGAGGACCAATGTGATTTGGTGTAGACGTCGCTAAGGAACTGGGGTTGACAACAGGAAGGTGACTGGAGAGACTTGTAACGGAATGACTGTTTATTGGATGGTTCATATGAGGGACTGGAGGTTGAATCGCTGCAGAAGGCTGAATATGACTGGATGAAATGTGGTTGGATATGCTGAAAGGTGCAAGATGTGACGGTCGGTTCCCATACACAGGTTGAACGGAATGTTTCTGTAAACTCGACTGACTCTGGTAAGCTATTGAGTGACCGTGAATACTGGAACTTATATTGGAGTTTACATGACTAGACCCGATCGACGGGGTAGGGTAGGGGCGAGAGGTCGGCGCGGCCGGAGAGAGCGACCGTCCCGTGAGAGTTTGACTCGGAAGACAGCTCGGAATTGAAGACGGCGTCGAATGTGGTGTTACGCTTTGCGCCACACCATTGACGCGGTTCGAAAACGAGGTAGGAACGGAGGGATGAGTCTGAGCTGCGACCGCTTGATTTCGAACGTCATGGCCGGGCATCACTGGGTGCGCCTGCGAGTGCGGGACGCGGCTCTGTAGACTAGGATGTGGGGCTTGCGCCGGGCTAGGCGCGAGGTGCGGCGGCCGCGGCGTGTGGTGCGCTGTGTGGTGTGTGTGCAGGTCCAGGGGCGCTGGAGGTTGTTCCGGAGGTTCGGTTCGCGTTTCATGATTCGTGTGGCGGTAGTCGGGCAACGCGGCGGCAGCGTGCGATTGAGACTGAGATTGGTAGGCGGTATGCGAGGGGAAGAGAGGAGAGGGCGCAGGGGGAGCGGGCGGGGCGGGGGTAGGACTGTCGGCGGAGGCTCTCGCGCCCGGCTGCAGCTTGCTGTTGCTGGCGGGCCGCTCAGGCGTGTCGGGGCCGGCGGCGCCGACCGGCCGCGCCGGGATTTGTGTGGCGGCGTGACCGTCGAGAGCCGGAATGTGCGCGCCGTTGGGCCGGTCGGCGCGGAAAGGCGGCGGAGGCAGCGCAGGCGGCGGCAAGGCGGCGGGCGCGGGCGAGGGCGCGGGCTGCGGCAGCGGCGCCGGCGCGGGGCTGGCGCTGCCTCCCACCGGCGCACGTGACAAGGCGAGCGCACCTCCGCTTCCGCCTCGCGCGACCAGCTCGTTTTTGGCGCCTCCACCCGTAGCTGCCGCGCCCGCCACCCGGAACAGAGAGCCTGCGTCCGATGCCTGTAAACATAATTCATGTCAATTAATCACTCTTATAGTTCAAATTTAATTTAAATTAATCTTCCATTAACATTACGAATAACTTACATCTTCCATTGATGCATCGTGGTACCTTGGAGAAGGATTTCTGCTGTTTTCGGGACTCGCCTGGAACAAAAACATCAAAGTTAAAAATAATTGCTCAGCGCAGAATAAATACAAGCATAAGAGAATCGTCGCGAAGTGGCTGAATCGGGAGGGCTGAGTAATATGGACCAGCGCGCCATAAAATGATAGAGATCGATTGTGATGTGATTGTTTAATTTCCATCCTGATTAAGGTGGTGTCTTGTGATAATACTTCAATAATATGTTGTTCACGAATGAGCCTAATGAGTCAATTTGAAAACAACGACGCGTGTTGCCCAACTCCGATCGAAAGTTACTACCAATAAATCTAACGGCGAACAAACAAATTAGCATAGATGTCTCTCTTACATGGACGGGGGACAAACAAACGGAACTTATAATTGACTTCAATTACGTAAATGATAAGTTATTACAGCTGTTACGGTAACACAAGAATGCGCAAATACGCTAACTTATTAACCGCGAGTCGTCAAAGGGGATTGCATGTCGCGGCGGACACGCGTGTGTTCACGTCGTTAATAAATTATTAGAAGTGGCCACTGACGACAGCGGACCGTTACAATGATAGCGCTAAGCCGTCAACTAGCGACAGGACGTCGACGACGCCTTTGAATGAGCTACATACGTTCGCGAAGTGCGATTAGTTGATGCTCTCTTACATTTTTATTTAATAACTACTTTTGCTCGCGGCTTCGTCCGCGTGGAAGTCAGAAATTATCACACAGGAACGTGCTACCAGGACAAAAGTATCCTATGTCCTAATCCAGGTCATGGTCTATTCGTCGTTCAACAAAGTTCATACAAGTTCAGGCGTGAAAAGTTAAAAGTTAGACAGGTTTACTTTCACATTTATATTATTAAAGATATGGATCTTCTAATTGTTAGTTTACAAACAACTGTCTTAGACTATATAGGATGCAACAAGAAAACTAAGTCATTATACTTTAATTATGAGTGACTTGCGCAACGACTTACAAAGTAAACGCAAAAAAAAAACGGTCGAGTGTATACAACATTTTTAATGATTAGACTAATTATGTTTGCCTCTTCTAATATTATTTCATACTACATCAATGTGTTCCGTAAGCCATTAAGTCCAGTGAAAGCCTGAATTTATCGTACTTGTAACTTCATGATTAATTTTGTTTATTTATGTTCAGTTCCTGAAAATCCTGACGGACCTATTTTGTACAAGATACTTTTGGTAGATAATCACGTAAGAGGTAAATCCGATTAATATGACACACGTATCTATGTCCGGATGGTCATAAATGGGAACGAAACGTAGTCGACGAAACGTAAGCGATCATTCCGTCGTTCGTCATTATCATTAGTAATCAACAGCGTTGATTTTTTCCATAAATTCCAAAGATAGAAAGACGTAGCTGTGCAAGTGTGTGATGTATTAGTATGTACTCGTCTTTATTATAGCTAGAGCAGAGGAACGAGGCGATGCGAGTGCGTCCACGTTGGGCCGCCTGTACGTACCGACATGATTAGTATTCACAATATGTATGCCTATTGTTCAAACCTAACACAATAACCGCCTTCGGGTTTTTTGTATTCATTAGATGAAGATGAAATCACGTCTGACACAAAGACATGCTAATGAGAATTATAAGTAAAACTATCGCATTAGTATACATCAACAATTACACATTCTTAAGTAGGTACGTGTTACTTCTTTGTGGGTATTATGTATAAGTTGATTATAATTAAGTATTAGATTATGGTGTTTGGAATGATATACACTTATAACATTTTTTATTTCAAATGAATAATAGGTTAACACAATATGATTTGATATGGTTTGCGGTAAGTACGTAATTAATTATAATATATCGATTTTAAACGGCTATCAATTATTTAGCACCCATTGAAATCGTTCTTATTCACAACCGACTAACTAACTAGTCATTGTAGTGGGTTACGTAATAAGATGATAACAAAACTAACAAAGGGAAAGACTGGAATAAACAATCGACCACGTCAAAAAGACAGCCGCGGATAAAAGAAGAAAGTAGGTAGATTGTAATCATAAAACGGTCATGTTTTTCATACTGTAAAACAATAATTAAAAGTAATTAAAGCTTTACTACTCTTGTCTATATTGTTTTCATCAATTTAACGGTTTCTTGATTGAAAACATTAATTATATTTTCAGCCGATTGTCTTTAAGCCTCCGTAATCGGATTAAACAATCGAAACGGAACCGGTCGCGAATCGAAGTCTAGTACTTTATTTTATCTTTATGAATGCAATTGGTGGGATGACGATCTGCGAAAGACTGCAGGCAGATGCTGGATGCGTCAAGCTGAAGACAGGGCGCTATGGCGCTCATTAGGGGAGGCCTATGTCCAGCAGTGGACTGCTATAGGCTGATGATGATGATGATGATGAATGCAATTGCATATTGATGATATTATGTGAGACAAAGAAAAATGTTTACCATACTAAAATGAGAACCAGCTACTAGCTAGAGTAAAGCAAATAAATTAACAAGAAAAATGTTTATAACTAATCCTATAATTGAGCATTAAAACATGTTAAACACACCCAGTGTGGCACATGACAACCTAATGTTCACTCAATTACAAAAATAATAGTTTAAACAAAACGTAATAAATGCTAACAATTTCTGAAACAATAAAAGTTTATTTATTTTACGGCGCGGGTTTCAAGTATTTAAAGGGAATGGAAAGTAATTACCCAGTGATATTTACGAGCTAGCGCCGAGAACGACTCAATAAAACTAGCGGGCTAACCGCGCCTTTTACGATGGACACAATTTAAGTAGCATTGTCTCTTAAATCTGATTTGCCGCAGTTGATTTAATTTTCTATTATTCGAATAGGTTTTATTTTTATTTCATGTTGATGAGCAAATATTTGTCTGTTTAGGTATGATAACGCATTCAATAACCAAGCTATGTAATATTAAAAAAAAAGCCTCTTTGTCGATCGGGACCTGTTATAAAATATTTTGATAAGTACACAATACGTAAAAGAACAATAAAGTAACTTAAATACCCACAATGTCCCCTGACATAGCAGTCAATATACATCTTCATTTATATTATACAAATCTTTCTCAAAACTTTACTTTCTTCTAACACCCTTTAAATACTGGCAGCCGGAAGAAATAGTCAATCGATAGTATGGGGGGAACAAATCGTTTCGGGTGCGTTCCGGCAATTGAATGTTTAGCCTTATCCGGTGGGGGGTGGGTCGTCGCTCCGCAACAATGGAGTGATAAATCAAGTATGGGCCGCGCGTGCCAGGCGGGCGGCGAGTGTCGTGCCGCCAGCCGGCACCCGGCCCGTCGCGGCGGCTTTGCGTCCGGCCTCTCACTACAATAAAGACATTCAAAAGCACCGCCAGCCTATTAAAACATTTTCTGTCCCCTTACTACTTGTCTAAATAGAATATCAATGTCCAATATCGGATCAAACAGTTGATTGGTTTTTTTATGCAAGTCTTTAAATAGACCACCTACTTTGATAATTAATTTTGTATATCAGTGAGATCTTTTTAACCTCGCGTATGTTGGAAAATAGGGGATCTCCATCAACGTTGACAAACGTTGGCTGGCTGTCAAAACTATGTTACATAAAAGATAATAATAATTCAGCACGATTAGCGCGATGACTGATGTCGTGTCGCCAAGTAATAATAGTTCCGTTGAGCCCACCTCCGAAGAGAAATACACGCGACTCTAAATAAATCAGCCATAAAAATAAACGACCGCATTAGTCAACGTTGTCAAAATAAAAATATCTAAATTTTGAAGTTATTTCTTTGCGTTGCTGAATTATGTTTCGAAATTAGTTTATTTTTTCCTTATCAAATTCCATTAGTAGAGTCGTTATAGCAATTAACTCAAGGTAATAAAAATAATATATGCTAACGTTTGGAACGTTGCACACCCACACAAGCGTTTATAAAAAGTAAATAACTTTTAATATGAATGAACTTTACGATTCTGAATTAATTAATTCGTATTCTGAATTCAAAACAGCGAAGCATAATCTGACGATCCCAGCCTCGGGGCCGTTTTGCCCGCCTCCTCCTCACCCGATGTTGGAAACGGGGGAGTCGGAAAAAATGGCGTGATAGCTTTTCGCCCCTCATTCTCAATTCTAATACTTTCACAAACTTTTAATAGGATGGGACTTAAAATTCAAAGAGAATTTCATCTCTCTAAGCAAAGTTCAGTCATACCGATCCGTGACCCCCTGCGATCTTTATAAGGCTTTATACCTACCTACCTCGTAAAATTTGTAAAATACCACTGAAATGCAAATATCAAACAGGTATAAACATACCAGATTAGTCGCGACAATGGTCATCTATAATCGTATCGATCATAATTATTCGTTTGGATAAAAAAATAATTCTTATTGATATTATTTTTAATTCTCAGGTTTGTTATTCTTGTGTTCTACAAAACTAGCTTCTGCCCGCGCTGTCACTCCGTTTTCGGTTAGCTATCTTTCTGACATTTGTTCTGTTTACTCGACTCCTAAGGGTTATAGCGTGATGTTAAGTAGCGTAAAGCCTTCCTCAAGAAGTGGGCTATCAAATGTAAAAATAATTTTTCATATCCGTTGGGCAGTTCCAGAGATTAGCGCGTTCAAACAAAAAAAAAATGGTTGCCTGTAAAGTTGGTTTTACGGGCGAAGATTTTACGTGACAACGTCTTTTTCTCGGTAGAATAGTTGAGTGGGAGAGAGACGCAAGGCATTCGGCGGGCCTCTCTCTCGTTCGGTGACTCATCGTAACGTTACCGAGCGTTACACTTTTTCATAAGTGACTCCCAGCCGCAACCTAATTTAAGACGTTGTCACGTCAAAAGCTCTTCAGCTTTATAAATATACTAGCTGTTCCCCGCGGTGTCACACGCTGCGCGGCTCCTAAGGGTCGTAGCGTGATGTTATATAGCCTATAGCCTTCCTCGATAAATGGACTACCCAACACTAGAAGAATCATTCAAATCGGACCAGTAGTTCCAGAGATTAGCGCGTTCAAACAAACAAACAAACTCTGCAGCTTTATAATATTAGTATAGATATAGATTAATTATATTTTACCAATTCCTAACAGATTTCTCAATTAAAAGATCCGAAATTCAAATTATAGTTTATAGTTGCAAGAAATAATTGATTATTTCTGTAATCATTAAAAATCAATTAGGTGAGCGTGTAATTAGTAAATAATCTAGTTTTCACTAGGTAATACAAAAACTTGTAATCATTAATTAAAGATTTGTTTTTCGCTTGTATTTGAGTAATAAAACGAATTTGTCAACACCAGAAGTTAGTTGGATTAACATAAGAAGTAATAAATTACAATCTCTCACATAAAAAGTGGAAAGCGTAGAGTCGCTCGCTAAGTATTCACCGCGCATATTTAGCTAAGAGTTGTTTGTTCATGACCCGAATTTAATGCTGCATACCAATTTTTGTTCTCAGTGACATTTAATACATAATAAAAAGATAGATATATTTATTACCACGATTGCTATACGGCTTTAATGTTCTGATAGCAGAACAAAAGTAGATTTGTTTTTTTTTTTTGTAAAAACCACTGGTGTCTTTATTTATATATATTATGTGGCCTACAAAAGCGACAAGCAATCGCTACAGCAATTTGGCAGTCTTTGGATATTCTTTTATGTAAGTCTAGTAGTTAACAAAGATTATTTTGCAATTATAATCAGAATACGTAGCTAGTATTTTATTTACAGTCTGCTATGTAATTGGCAGTAATTTTGTGAATTAACGACGCGATCATTGCTGTTAGACATAGTAGGTTAGGTACTGTTCACAGAGTAATTAACAATAAATTATACATTCAAGTTAGTTTCAAATAGTTATTTCATAATGTGTATTTCAAACTGTTTTTGAATGAGAAAGGAAGTTGACTACTTATGTTAACTAGTTTTAATTTTTATGTGTCTTGTTACAGACAATGGTCTTTTATAATGATAAAAATAAAACCTAGATCTACATTTAACATTCGTTAGTAATAAAAGCTGTAAATAGCCTAGTTAGGTGGCATTATAAAAACAAAGAGTAATAGGCGAGACAGCTGATTGGCAAGTGGAAACTATAATTACGTCGTTCATAGTGACATAAACATTTGACCGGAATTGTAAGTACTTGTAGTCTAACAGTAGTAAAAGCTAGTCATGTTAAGTTAGCGTTTCGGTAGTTCGTGACCAAGCGCAATAACCATTCCATTAGTTTTTCAATGCGAATATGTGTAAATTAAATATGAATTCTATACCAGGTTGTTTCCATTGTTCAAGTTAATCTCACCAAAGTGGGGTAAATGTTAACGATGCCGGTCACGAAGGCGTTACGATAAAATATGCACGTTGTTCACAAGGAATTAAAAATAAATTTATCTGTAGACCGAAATAGTTGTTTGATTTGTAGGACAGCATCGATATGCACAAGATTAAAATGAATAAATGTTTATTAATAAAGAATAGAGTTGTTTACATATTTTATTCTTCATAGTATTTTTCCTCAATCTATTAGACATCTTGTCGTTAGATTTTACCTGTTGTTCTGGCACATCCTTGGTTGGCGACGGTCTTTTGCCTTCCTTGTCCGCCTTAACAGTAGCAGAAGCTGTCCTTTCCTTCTTATTCCCTGTCACCGACCCGTGACCTTCCGTCTTTTGTTTATTTTTTTTTTTCTTGCTTTCCTTTTTGCTGCTGCCTCCTGCATTGTTCTTAGGAGTATCTTTGATCCTCACTATGGTGACTGTAGTTGACTTTTGGTGAAATCCGAAACGTAAGATTTATAAACGCGTACACCATTTAACTTAAACAATCATGCCTAGTCACTAATTACTTTTCACTGTTCTATAATGTTGTCCTAATCACTTTTTAATACTATAAACACTTTGTTTATAAGTGACGGTAACTTTGTTAGTGCACTTGACATATAAACAAACTCATTAACAAAAACGCATTTCCACTAGTGTCACTGCAATCCTTTAGCACTGAAATCCAGAGAACGGTAGGTATCCAAGGCAGGCCTAGATGTCACTTTGACAAAACAAAAATAACGATGTATCGCGATCGTATGCAAGACAAAGAAAGAGAGATGATCGACAGACAGCGATCAGTTCGCCCGACGTGCGGGGCGAGAGTGCGGCGCGGCCCGCAGCCGGTCGTCGGCCGCTGTAACCCGCGCCCCGCGCCTCGCGCACGCGCCGACCGCCGCCCGCCCAACATACCGACTGAACTGAATATTTCTTGCTACACATGTAAAATGCCGACAGCCCGACAGATACCAATATGCGTGGGAGAAAATATGTCAAAGAGACATTATAACTAATTTAATTTTAGAGAGAACTCTAAATTTAAAATTTGAGATATTACAGCTGGGTTCAACATAAGGAAACTGGCAGTCCCGTCCCGCCCCCGCCCTTGTTTAAAAGTTGTTTTGAAAAAGCTTGTAACGTGTTACATTGTATGTTAGTATGTAGACCTTTCAGAAATTCAATTAGTGTAAAAGAGATTATATTTATGCCTTTAGTGTTTGTACTATCAAAGTTATGTTGATGTTATTTTTCATTTAATGTAATGGACGAGTTATTTTATCTAAGCACTTATACCAGAAAACAATTTTCCAACATAATTTGGTAACAGACACGGAACTTTAATTAAATTATTTAAAAAAAAAACATTTCACACGGTATGCTGACATTCTATGATATATTTTCGTTAGGCGTTTAGGGTTAGCTTTTGCTCGGCAGATAACATAAATCTGCAATACCGACTAACAACAACAACTGACACTAAGCATAATAATTATATAATTAATTACTCATTATCATTGCAGATAAAAATGCAGATCATACTCACTTCAACAGAATTACTTATTCTTGATTTTTACCTAGATTTTAATTTATTGTATATATAAACTGTTTTCGGTAATTACTAAAAAAGGTCATCATCTTAACATGAATGGATTATTGCTTTGGCTTTCATAGTACGTGGATTTGTATTTCTATGTACAAAGCAATAGGTACAGTTTTTATTGCGTGGGTGGGTACACGAATGCTGTGAAACGCATAGCGTCCGTTCGTTCGTAGCAATAACACATTCGCGAAAAGCAGTAAAACGGCCGTAAACCGATTTATTTATATTCGTTTTACAACTTATTGCTTTACGACTGCGATTAATGCAGTCGTTGTAGGGTAGCCATAATCAACTCAACTCACTGTATATTGATACATTTATTTATATTTCATGTTTCGTAGTCGATGATATATTACAGTCCTTGTCTTTCAATAAATTCCGTTTTTATTGAAGACTAGCGACCCGCCTCTGCTTCCCACGCTTTTTACGACTTGACAAAACATCGTGATTTCTTTAATAATAAGTAAGTTTAATACTAAACACAACACAACACAAACCGTCCGGAATGATTCTCTAAAAGATGGTGACAACCACATCAAAATCGTTTGCTTAGTTTAGAATAACAACACGGTCACAGACAGACACGAAAAATAACTTTCATTTATTTATTATAATTATAACATTATTATTATGATACAGATGGTGTAAGCACCTATTATATTGTGCAAAAGAATTATAGAAAAAACTTTTAACAAAAAAAAAACCGACTTCCAAAAAAAACACTACAAACTGAAAAATAACTTTAATTTCGGAAGTCGGTGTCTTAGGGATCAGTATTTTAGTTTTTGCCACCGACTTCCGAAATTAAAGTTATTTTTCAGTTTGTAGTGTTTTTTTTTGGAAGTCGGTTTTTTTTTTTGTTAAAAAGTTTTTATTTCTCGCTTTTTAGTGGGTCTATTTATAATTTATCTAAGTTACAATAGCCTAATATCAACTTGCCCATCGCCTTTTTATAAAATATTCCTTTTCTCGATGCAGGGATGTTAATTGTTGAGGAGTTCTCCTTTTATTAGTTTTTAGATTAGATGCTGATAATCCTGGCTGCAGCATCAGGCCAGACTTATGTCAACATTGCATTAAATCCACACATCGAGCCCTTTTCAATGAGCCTAAACACGATATATCTGCTGTTAGTTGTCGAAGTCAAAGTCAAAGTCAAATCATTTATTTCAAATAGGCACATTAAAGGCACTTTTGAACGTCAAAAAAAAAACTAAATAGAAATGATTCTAGTCGCCCATTCGAAAAGGTAGTTTTCGTATGGAGAAGAATGGGCAAGAAACTCCACCGTTACGACGAGGAGTTACGTACTCTGCAGACTATCCTGACTGCAGCATCAGGTCATGACTTGATGATCATGAGACCAAATGTGGCAAATGCCCTATCAAACATCAAAACAATTTACTAAAACAGACTTTGCCTGTTCGAGTAACTTCTTACTGTTAAGGAGTTGTACCTTCCATCATCAGCCCAGCTACCTGAGATGGTGACAACCACACACAAATACACAAGATACTTCATAAAATATGCGGAAAACAATAAGTGAGCCTATAAAATTTGAGGGTTGCCCTCGATTTCTCTAAGATCCCATCATCAGATCCTAACTTGGTGACAATGGGACCACCTCAGAACTATCTACTTTCGAACAAAAAAAGAATTTTGAAAATCCGTCGACAATTGGCGGAGTATTCGATGAACAAACATACAAAAAAAAAAAAAACATACATACACCCGAACATAGTACCTCCTCCTTTTTGTGAAGTCGGTAAAACAATACATTTGGCTACCGTAACTTATTATGTACGTAATAAGACAAAAACCCTTGTTGAACTTTCACATTGCTTGTTTTTGTATCAACAACAGCCCAACAAACCCTCAGGGACCACTAATATATTCATACATATATTTGCACTAATAAAACATCCTTCTTTTGATACAATAACAAATTTACTTAAGTATTCCAGTATTAAAAGCTTCTCCTCCCCTAGATATTAATTTGAAATCATTTATTCGGCAGGAAAAACGTATAAAAGACCTCTTAATTTAAAAGGAAACAGTAAAGCAGCAGGGATAACCGAGATAAATCTCGACTTGTCTACAGTAACCGTCTTCGAAGAATAATCTATAAATATAAAAAAACATTTGTAAGAGTTTCCCCAACGAGAGGAACAGATTATTATTGCGGGGAATTGTGATCTCACGTAAAATATTAACGTATAATACCGAGGGGAAATTAAAATGATATGAACGGATCTCTTTGTATAAATAGTGACAAAAAATACTGAAATGAAAGAGAGATAAACAGAAGACGTTTATTTGTGCAGTCTTTTGGAAAACAAATTTTTAGCTTGGATATTTCTTATTATAACCACCGTAACAACAATCGCGGTCTGATACCTATTTAGCATGTATATCATCAAGCCTCAAATAGGTTCCATTTAGATGTCCTAGAAATATTGTTGAACACTCTAAATATAATGAATAGGCCCACATTTTGTGAACCTCAAATCCATACTAATATTATAAATTCGAAAGTAACTCTGTCTGTCTGTATGTTACCTTTTCACGCCTAAACCACTGAACGGATTAAGATAAAATTTGTCACTTTGGCAGAGAGATAGATTGCATCCCGGGGAAGGACATAAGATAGTTTTTATCGACATACCTCGCGGGCGCGAAGCCGCGGGCGGAAGCTAGTAATTCATATTTTGGTGTCCTAACAATACTAAATAGCCAAGTAACTGTGACCAACTTGAATTTAGCGCTTGCCGACAGCTACCGCGCGCGACACCGCTCGCTTCGCTCGCTCGGCTCGCGCGCGGTTTGTCGCGGTTGTAACCTAACCTAACCCAATTAGTCGCGGTGCCCTAGCTTTGTAACTGCGACTAACTGTGAGAAAAGGCCAGAGAGTTAAAAAGTGGCTTGAAACTTTTAAAAAACGTCCATCGTGCTTCATTAGAAGCAATGGCTCCTACAGGCGCAGGCGTGATGTTGTGTTATGATGATACTTATTTATATTTGTCTTGCCAGTTTAATCCAAGGAGTACCGGAGGATAACATTGTTCACAGTAAGTAATTTAGACGTAAACTACCAATACATTCAAGATCTTACCCAGGCCATATAATTTTAATTTTTTATCCTTTTAATGACACATTATGATAAGTTTATGTCCGGGATTGTAAAACGTATGATTATTCTCTCTTAGATCTACTCTGACGTTGGTCAGACAGTCTGTACTTCTGGGACAGCTTTCGTTGGAAAGCTGTCCAAGAAGGCGGCAATTAAAAAAAATAAAGAGCTGTTAACCCTGGCTATAAACTGCGTAAACGGATTTGATACTATTTATTATTCAAGAAATATTATGTATCAGTATTAATTTTTTATACAGGGTCAAATTAAATTACTTAAAGAAATTCTGCCGACGTGATGGGTATCGATGTCTAAACACCGCTGTTACTCGAAGTATGAGTTGGGAAAATCTGTTTTCTTTTGTTTTATCGTGTTTTGATATCGATACTTCTGTGCAGTTTACACAAAAAAAACTGATGTTTCAAGTGACGACTAACTACTGACTAGTGTGAGTGACTAACTGCAGTCGATGATCCCACAAAAAAGTCTTCAAATTAATTTATTTTTTGTTTTGTCGTGTTTAGATATCGATACCCATCACGTCCGCAGTTTCGCTAGCTAATTTAATTTGACCCTGTATAATAACTACTATAACTAGCTAATACCCACCATGCGTTGCAATGCCTATTTCTTCTCAGTGTTGGGATTTGTTTTTTCACACTATAGGTAAAATTCGTTTATTTTATTTCTTAAAGCCGAAATATCAAAGTTATCCAAATTGGAAACTGACAATTTTGACAGTCCTAAAATGTTTCCATGCTAAAAGTTTAGAAAATAATTCGTGGTCAGCTTTTGTTGGCCAAACTCTAACAAGCAATTTGATTGCAAAGCTACTTATTAATACGTACGTTCTCAAATTATTATAAAACTAGCTTTTGCCAGCAGCTTGGCCGGTGTATGTCGGAAATTATCTCACGGGAACGGACTACTGGAATAAAAAGGATCCTATGTGTTAAACCAGGATATAAAGTATCTATGTGCCAACATTCATCTAAATCCATTCAGCCATTATTATTGTGATTGAGTAACAAACATAAGTTTCACATTTATAAGAGCTCAACTGTCCTTTGGGACACAATTACTTTTCTATTGTTACCGAACTTAATAAGCTTGCCTAACGGACGAGGGGATAGTAGGATACTCAATCAATATTACAGTACTTAATTAATACAATGACCGACGGCTTTTAAGAAAATATTTTGTACTTATGTATTAAACCGCAACACAATTCGGCACGATCATAACAAAACTTAGATTACATTCAATTTCACATGATAAATTGGATTGAACCGATTGTTACGAGCCAGAGGGCAAAAGTTTATATTTTGTAAAATTGAAATGTCCCGAACGGCAGTGAGCCGGAAATTCGCTCGCGAGCGACAGCCGTGCTGTTTATTTTTTCCTCTCGTTTTCCCACTTTCGGTAGCAATAATAAAAACGACGAGTAAAGATTTTTTAAACCTAACAAAATATACATTTCAGTATTTGAATCTAATATTATTTTTAGACCAAAACGGGTTATTTTAATTTCATTGGCAGTAAACTAATTGACTTTTTTTACAGATACCAATGTTTTTGGCGTGCTTTGATTGTTTTAATGTTGACTGCATCAGGGAATTAAAACAAGGGAGTTTTTGGTCCCTAGAGGGAGTAGTCTGCCAGCGACTGTCATGGTTATTAAACTCAAAATTCAGCGAGCTTGCTTGTTCCATAGGCGGAAACAAGGGTAGGTAGTATTTTAATTGTGATGCAATGATGCTTTTTGATCATTTGCAAGTTAAAGATTAGTATCGGAAAATTAAACGTCAAGTTGCCAAACCATTCATCATGTTTTATTCACATAACCATGTAAACTTAAAATTGTTAAACAGATGTGATGTGTAAGCTATGTAAGAGCGCGCATTTACTAATACTAGCATCAATTAGTTTTTGTTTAGTACGAAATGTGTGATACAGCATTGATTACGCAGCAGCAGATTGAAATCAGTTCGCCCCTCGCACTGCTTGTTAATGGTGCAATAAAAACGACGCTTATCGATTTAGCCGCCCGTTAAGAACGCTTCAAGGCATAATAATTTATTATCCAAACAATGTTGCGTCAGTCGATGTAAATTACAGTTCTCAGCGGTGGAATTATATAACGACGAGATTTGTTAACCGCCCAGTTGCGGAGTGACAAAAGTAATTAACACTTACGATACACTAGAGTGCTTGGTTTACGACGCTTGAACCTTTGGGACCCCTATTTGGTCGGGTCTTAAACGAGGGAGAGAAAATGAGCCCTCGATAACGATCAAGCTACGTTACACGACCCATAATTTTTATATTATATTTAATTTTTCTCTGATCTATCCAAACGTAACAGAGAACACAATTATAAAGAAAAAGAACGCCAGTTGTAGGTATATAAAATATCCGTAGAACAATACGAGCATATGGATATTTTTATTTTATTCGTCGAATGAAACCTCAACAGCGACAAACAAGGGTGAGAGATACGAACGGGAGGTACTGGTATTGAGAGTCAGACAACGACCGCAGGATTTATTTCGAGCCTCATTCAATTTGCGGTAAACGTATTGTTGGATTGCGTTTTTGTATCGTTCCCTCACTGAATAAACGTTATGTTGGTTAAAAATAAATTTGATCCAGGCTGAATTATTTTGTTTACTGTTTTGTTCAGGTCTTAAGTTTAAATATCTTTATCGCTCATTATGAAACTATGTTGTTGGCGAAGCTGTTAGTATCGTAAAAGAGAAAGCGTCGGCAAAAATTTGAAAGTGTTTCTACAGAACAGACGAGGACACACAACAAAGCGAATGCAAAGTAACACACTAGACATTCAAATGTGACTCGTATCTGCTCAATTGGAATAGTGATGAGGATGCATGACATGCTACTAAACATTACTTTAAGGCGTGCTAACTACCATCGAATTTAATTGTGTATATTTTGCATGAATTGTATGTTAGTGTATTTTAAATAGTGGCATAAAATTATACTGAAGAGAAAGAAAAAAAAATACAAGGCGGAAAAACAAACGGAAGTCAGGGTCGGAAGAAATACTTACTATTCCGAATTTTCCTTGTCATCCGTTTTTTCTCATAACATATTTTTGCAAGAAAAAAAACTAATTACGCCTGTTCGTAAAAGAATTTTGGTTGGTTTGACTTTAGTAGAGAAATTGACATTTGAAAATGTACAACAAAATTATCTGCGAGTTGGATATAAGGACTTAGCTTCATTCGACAGACAGACTTCGAAATCGAGAGAACATAAAAATGTAATTAAAACGTAGAATTAACAAAATCTACGAGCCGTGTGTATACCGATAGTTAGAGCATTGAAGAGGGTGTAGAATTACAGATGCGGGGTGGGGGCTGCAGAGGAGGATGCAGTGAGAGGCGACATAAAATTTTCAACGACCACGTTGAGTATCTGACGGCATTATCTAGCTGTTTGCAAGTGCTCCGACGCTTTTCATATCTTTTGAATAAAACTTAGTGTAATATTACTTTAGAATTTGCAAATTTAATTCATATCAAATTTTGAGGTATGTTCAAGAAAAATTTCGTTCTATATTTATAGTTTCTTATTTACACTTAGTACGGTAAAACGTAGTGTAATTTATAGATATTCGAGTATTTAGTTAATACCAGCTTCCGCCCGCGGCTTCGCCCGCGAGGTATGTCGATAAAAACTATTCTATACTTATCCTTCCCCAGAATGCAATCTATCTCTCTGCCAAATTTTATCGAAATCAGTTCAGTGGTTTAGGCGTGAAGTATCATACATACAGACAGACAGTTACTTTCAAATTTATAATGATGAAGTCACCAGAAATTCTCGTTAATCATAGAACTGACTTGGAAATATTTTTGAATAGACCTAAAACTGAAGTACCGATCTATACTTCGAGATGAAAGTTTATAATAACTGACAATTTCTTTATCTAAGATTTAGATATTTTTAATTAAATTATAGATTTTATCTTAAAGAAAAATGTCTTCAATATAATAATGCTGCTAGATGCTGCATTCACCAAAGTAGATACACTGTTCAAGCGCGTCCTCATATCGAGTATTCAGAAAATACCAGCGTATGTAAATAAAACAGTCTTTCCAACGTCGGAAAAATATATTTCAATAAAACCGTATCTACCGTATTCACGAGAAACGTCCTTACAATTCAAGCGCTCTGTACTCGATCGTAATTTTAAAGAATGAAAGAACTTGGAGAAAAATTGTAATAATTTTATATCTCGAGGGAAAACAAAATTATTTAAGTATGAGTGAGAGTAAATAATACGGCAAAGACGAGTCTACAAGTAGATATAAAGTAAAGCGGGGCAGCTGTAGAGGAGCGGGCGGGGACAGGGAGCACTGACAATCTCGTTATAGATGTGAATAAATAATGAGTAAGCATTAAGCTCGCCTTTCCCGCGCAGGGGCGGCTGCCGAGTTGCCTTTGTTGTCGGCGCTGTTTACTGCGCCGAGGTTTGTGCCCGCCGCAAGCCCAATTTATTCCACTAATCGAGCCTCACCTCGCTCGGCTTAAATTAATTAACAACGACTTAACCCTACCATATTAAATTTACATACGATTATGTTTTCATATTTTTACTTCTTTGAACATGAAATGTTACCTTAATTCGGCACAACCACGTTGGGTTGAACTAAAATCTGTTTGATTACACGGAATAAATACGTGTCAGCAGTTTTAGTTAGCAGTGAATTAGATTATCTAATCTATTTTAAATGCATCTAGTGCATCTACCAATAATAAGACACTGAGTGAAGACAGGCGTGCCATGTATGTTCGAGACAACAATTAGCGGTATTACTTTGTTATGTAGGTTGATTGCATTGCAAGGTATTTGTTTTGTTTATTTATCAGAAGCTGACACGAAGCATGTGTGTGTTCTTTACTTCAAAGGCAATGGCGGTAATACGTGCACGCCCACGGCCCAGGTGGACACGTCCGACATTCCGCAGACATAGCACACTGCCAACAAACTTTAGCGCCTAACTCTTCAATCTGACTTGAAACATTCACCGATTCAAATTATGTAACAATAACATTCAGAATTAACTACAAATTGGTGTAACAAATTCAGCAGCACATGTTGCACAACATGCAGAGATTATTTCCAAATATCATCAAAACGTAGGTTGTTAACTTGAAACTACATATTTCGCCAACAAAGCATTGTTGCATAAGAGGATTCGGTCAAAGAGAAAGAGAATTTCGACGCGGGCTTTGTGCGCCAAATTGAATTGAATGTCATACATAACGCATTCCGCAAGCTCAAAGGGAGTGTAATTGCGATCTGGCGGCTCCATTTAAAATGTATCCGTGCAAATCTGAGCTAAGCACGGTGCGAGGCATGAGGCGACATGGCTTCACGACGCTAGTAACCAGTGTTCGCGTTGCAAATCGCGCGCCCATCCACTCGTGTCGCTTTGCGCGATTTGGTCGTTTGCCAGCCGCTTTGTTTTATCGCTCTCGCGAACTATTTGGCATCTAAACAATGTTTCTATTTAATGATACAGAAAAATCGCATCAGATATTTAAATGTGTCATCACACTCATCACTCATCATCACTGACAGTTTTAACCATGATTATTTAATTCCAGTCTGGTCATTTTACGACTCTGAAAGTTATTATGATCTCCATCTGTCAAGGGGTCAATATACTTTACTTCATGTCATTGGACTTCATGTTTTTAAATTTAAATAAAAAGTTTGTAGTTTCTTTCATCTTTCAATAATTTAAAACGAAAGCATTTTTGTAATAATTAATTCATGATCTAGTAGAAATACAATAATTATTTTTGATCGAGGTGTTCATAAAATATCGTGCTAGAATCTCTTTCGATATTGGCAGTAGTTAATCACGGTTGACTCTATTATTTGCTTTATTCCCTAATAAAATAATAACGTCGTAAAAAAGAGCAACAAACCAAAAGAGATAAAGAGAGAACATAATAAAAACAGTGCAATTTTAGGGGTATTTTGTCGAGGTTATATCCATAAAGCGAGTGGAGTGAGGGTGGGCGCCCCCACTGCCGACCCGACGTGGGTTGTAATGAATAAACTCAACCGGGAGGTTCTATCATTTTATTTAATTCCGCAATGGGAGCGATCATACCTTAAACACTTAACAAACTGATTTGGCAATTGTTGTGCTTTTTTATTACTTTATCCACTTCTGATTGCATTTAACTTATTAAACTAACAGACGTCATGTGAAACATATTATGCGCTGGCTCTATGAATCTACTGACAGTACCGGTGATTGTTGAAACAATAAAAGAAGTGAAATGTATAACATGAAGAAAACTGGCAACTTCAAATTTTATCTTGGATTGAATTGTGCGCATAAATCTCTCAGTAAATTAGGAATGCAATGAAAGAACCCCCTCCCAAAAACCTTTAATATCGTTGAGATTTGACAAAAATGTTGAAACAAGAATTTTTAAAAGGGGCGAAATGGAGTGGAGAATATTCACACATAGGTAAAGTAAACCTGCGCTCGGAAAATATTTCTGCGAAACATGAGAGCTGTAAAGCCCTGTAGAACAAAGGTATTAAAGCGAATTTTCAAGCTCGCTCGTTGGAAATACCGGGAAAAGCGACTCTACGGCACCACTAACTCATTTTGTTTGCTCTCCGTATAAAAATGTAGTTTGTTTCTCAGCGTTTGTAAACGGCGCGCCGACAATTGAGGGTGGGTTGTGTTATCAAGTTTTTCGCAATCGTATTTTGTTTGCTTGCAAATCATTAAACGGATTTTATCTATTGATTTTTAGCTTTGTTTATGTTTTTGTGGCATGCAATGCAATCATTGGTTTGTAAGTTCTACAAAACTTATGATTTACCTTCGATTGTTAGCATAAGGAATGCAGCAATGATTTATCATAAGAATAACAATTGCATTTCATGCCACTCTGCTATAAATGTAAACAAGCGTTTTATACAAAATAGGTTATCACCAATATAGGTACATATAAATAACCAATAATTAGGTAGGTGGGTACATGGAATTCTTATAACTAATGATTTTTATTACTATCTCAGCAGTTACTTTTTAGGGTTCCGTATCCAAAGGGTAAAAACGGAACCCTATTACTAAGACTTCGCTGTCTGTCCGTCCGTCCGTCTGACTGTCACCAGGCTGTATCTCAAGAATCGCGGTAGCTAGACATTTGAAATTTTCACAAATTATTTATTTTTGTTGCCGCTATAACAACAAATACTAACAATAAAATAAATATTTAAGGGGGGCTCCCATACAACAAACGTGTTTTTTTCGGCGTTTTTGCCTTGTGGTACGGAACCCTTTGTGTGCGAGTCCGACTCGCACTTGGCCAGTTTTTTCCTTGTAGGCTACGCTCAATATTTTTAGGTCAGGTTGTTTTTTTAGTGCATAACAAAGACTACTATTTTTAATTACGTAGTTTTGTATTACTTATGATACTTTGAAAGATAATTTAATTCGAAAGATGCCTAGACAACTGAATAACCAATCCGTGTGTTACTTACTTTATAGACAATCGTCCATTAAGAATAAAACAGGTAGGTATGCTAAATTCTAACAAAATTACCACAACTGCAATGCATGCAAGATGCTGCAATGCATTGCATAATAATTTATTGTTTTAAGCATACGCCATAAATGAAACAAAATCATTACTTTGGCTAGAACAAACACAAAGAGAAAATAAACATAAATAAAAAGCAACAACGTACAAAAATGTCGGCAGATCACTTGTTTCAAAATAAATTTACGTAGTAACGTGAGTTGAAAATAGAGAGGGGAAACTAAGCGAAACGGCGAAGAGCAATGAGGCGATGCATAAAGTCGCTTCGAGACGAAGTATAAAACAACAAAGTGGTCGGCGCATCTCGCTCGTCGTCGGCATAAAGAGGGAAATAATCCGACACGACGAACACTAAAGCGTCGCAGAAAGGTACTTTACGAGTTCATATACCTATAATAATGATGTGTCATACATATACAAGTGTATTTTATGATAAATTGTAAAACAACCATATGCATTTCCACAATGCATATTAGAAAGCTATTAATATTAATAAACATTAATAGTCTACAAAAACAGCATCAATAAAAGAACCAAGTGTTGTATTAATGCTTTTGACGACAAATTACTATAAACGGTGGTCGTGATCGTAGGCGTGGGAGTCGAGTAAAAGTAAGATGGGGACGATAACGGCGTGTCGGCATCGATAAGGAAAATAATTTATGATCCGACATGGGGTAAAATACAATATAAACACTATTTGGCACTTTGTAACAAGATAATCACGCTGTTTAGCATTTTTATGGGTTTAGAAGAATGAAATATTTACTTTTACTAGCAGAAAATTATGAGAATTGCTTTTCTTAGAATTTTATTTTTAGACTTCTCAAGCAAAAAACATTTACATTTATTTGCGTTTTTATTTTACCGTCATTATTATTGACACTGAATCATAAGATAAAATCTGACTTACGTTTACGTACGAATACGGACCATAAAATAATGTATATTGTAATTGACGAGCGTTTACGGAGCTTTTATCGGGCCGTTTCGTTTGCGTGGATGTAAATTCAGAATTGTTTTAGGAATGTTTCTAAATTCAAAGCTGCGTCAGCTGTGTGCTTGGATAGCGAAAGCTATGATGACAGAAATATTATCTTTAATGTTTGTTACTCAATCACGTGTAAACCGTTGAACAGATTTGGATGAAAATTGGTACATAGATAGACCATTTCCTGGATTAACACTTTAACACATAGCGTACTTTTTATCGCGATATTCCCACGGGATCGAAACTTACGCGGGTGAAACCGCGAGGCGCTGCTAGTTTTATATAAATAACATTAAACGACCAAAAAAAAATTCACGTTTGAATAATTTATTGAGTTCACCAGGTAGTATATTGCAAAATAAATAGTTAAGTACCGATCGATCATCCTGACACCGTTTATGTATCGTATAAATAAACAGTTAATCAATCTAAATAAAATAAACATACAGCTAGAGATGGGTACCTATTGGCATTTTGGGACGTTATTGAGTAAATGCCCAATAAACGTCCATTTACGCCCAATAAACGTTCCAAAACAGGGCAGTTATTTTAATTGTAAAATATCACTAATTATTACATCATACTATGTTCAAATTACTTGTTTTTTTGTAAAGTAAATGTATAATTCGAACTATATATTGTATACACGGCACGAATCTCTATTACCATGTACGGTAAAATGTTTATTTAAATAATACCGACCGACTGCGATTTTAATTGATAACTGTAACTTGGCAATCAGCTAAGGAGTTTTTAATTTACTTTTTTTTTTTACTTTTTAACATGCTATTTTTATTAAATTAGTTTTATTACGAGTCTGCATCAATTATTTAGCCATCCGAAGAGTTTAATTTTTCAATTTAATGTATTTAGATTTCATCATGCATTTAATTGAGATCCTCCTTTTTGGTCATTACCATTGTTTCTAATATTATACTTGTACTAGCTGCCCGGCGCGACTTCGTTTGCGTGGTGTCCTAACTCCTACCCCTTACCCTACTATTCCTACCCTACCCTACTCCTAACTTACCCCTATGCCACACGAAAAATATCAATAAAACATGTATCAAGATACATAAAAAAAATGTCTGTCTTGATAATAAACCAAAATACTCGTAAAAATAAAAAAGAGTAAAGGACAGACCAAAAAATTGAATAAATCAAACTATACAATCTTATTACCTCCGTAGTCCGTATTACTGAACGCACCGTTTGACAGGTACGAACAGTTTGTATGGGATAAGAAAATTGTTGCTTCTACTATTTTCCTTACAACCTCGTTCATATTGTCTCACCTTTTAAACCTTCCATGGACTTCTATAAATATTTCAAAACCTGGCTGGACCGATTTGGCTAATTTTTAGCCAAATCGGTCCAGCCGTTCTCGAATTTTGGTGAGACTAACAAACGTCATTTTATTTTTATATATAAAAAATAGGGGTTGCTGTTAGAAGACTTAGAAGGGTGAAAATTTAGGGTTGCATGTATTTTTTAATGTCGAATAATAAAAAAAATAAAATTAAAAATGTTGTCCAATAAATAAAAAATATTTTTTTGGGGTGGACCAGTGGACCACCCTTATTATTTAGGGGTATGAAAAATAGTTTACGTCCTATTCTCAGACCTACTGAATATACACACAAAATTTCATAAGAATCGGTCAAGCAGTTTCGGAGGAGTTTTGTTACAAACACTGTGACACGAGAATTTTATATAATAGATTAAATAAGATAAGTAGGTAAAACTTACCACTACCTAATGATAAAGTCTTAATAATTTTGGAATTTAAAAAATTATAGTTTCCGCCCTGTTTTTGGGCATTTAAAAGGACGTTAATTCGTTTATGCCCTATTTGTGCAATTTATGCCCTTTTCGCCCAGCTGGGTTTAAACCCTCTGCCCATCTCTATATACAGCTAATAATGTTAAACTTTTAACAAACCACGCTTTAGTTGGCAAATCCTCAAGGCAGACAATGCAACTAACCACTGAGATATGAAATGCATCCAGAGTCATACATAACAACTAACAAGTAATGAATGTGGCAAGTTCAGTAAGCTCGGGCGACAGCTCGCTTCAATGACTCCGTCTTGGACGTAGTACAACCTGCAAGCGGTGTGGGGAAGCGTTGCGGTATATTTAAACACCTGTCATCCCCCTCGTCTCTCTATGGGTCGCCTAACTTAGATTACTTTATAATAATTCCTAGATATTTCACTCCAGACGGAATGTATAAATTGGGTGTTGTCGCAAAGTTAGCGAATTATTAATGGACGTAAAACGGTTAAAGTCAGGCGGGACAGTGTATTCCACTGGTTTATCACATTGTCGCCGCGTAACATGTTTGTTTTCCCGGTTCCTCGGGCCACTAACGACCTAGAGCTATTTACGACGAAAATAACGACTGCTGAGGCATTAACCGTTAGGTGTTATCTTTTCGAAAGCTTTGAACGCTTGGTCTAATATTTATTATAATTAGATTCAATAATACTTATTGTGAATAAAATGAGCTGTATTGAAATGTATGTACGTAGTAAATTGATTAATTATAATATTGCGTGAATTTTACATGCAGTTTAAGTATTTATCGAAATCCTTACTACTTTCGAGTATTTTTCGCGGTTTCTTATAGTTTTGGATTTGGCCATCAAAGCACACTTTCGAGGTTTTATATCTGGGTAATTTTAAAGGGAAACTCATTTCAGAGAGGTTTTATGGGACGTAACTCAACTTTAAGTTAAGCTCGCCTTTGTACATGCGACTCTATTTAAACAGTTTAATATATTGTTTAGTGTACAATAAAGAATTAAAGATCCAACAAAATCCGTTAAAACAAGAAGATAAATCTTTAGCAGAGCTTGATAACTTAGGCTGATATGTGTATAAGGGATGAATGTGAAGTTCCCATTCTAAACACAAACAAAGTAACGTCACAAACGGACAAAGCTCATCGGTTCCAAGGGACTTGTATAATTTGCGTACGGCAGCGTGTATTGTGTTAGTCGTGGGCTCGTGGGGTGTTCGTGTAACATTCCGGCGAACTTTGCGGCCGGCTAATTACGGTCGGGCCGGGTCGCACACACGACTACGACGACGTGCAAATAGCCAGGCGGCTTATCTGCGTAACATGTCGTGCGCCGCGCCCGCAGTACCCTGCTCCACTTGATATATTGAGGCTCATGATACATTAAAATTAATTCAACAATTTACCGTCAACTTTTTATATATAATGATTTATGTTCCGTAGATTTTGATATAAGTATGGGATTTACTATTTGTTAATCAAATTAAGAAAATAACTACAAAATCCACAACTATAATCAATATTATCATTTCAGAGCAATAACTTCTAACCTATATCAGACATAAAGTAATTTAGTTACAATTTGTTTATATTTAAGAAGTTTTTAGTAACCAAGAACCTGCAGCCTAGTCAATGGCATGGTAGCAAATGCGTTATTAAGAGTTTTGACTTGTCCAAGTTTATTAATAAATTATCTAAGGCCTTCTTTACATTGCGATATCACTAATAGCGTTGAATTATACCGACCCCGCTAAGCTTCTATCCGGCTTGGCTTCGGTGGTTAAATGCGCTCCGCATTCAAAGCACGTTGACATGCGTTTATCAGAGCGGGAGCTCAGACCGCAGTCGGGTGCAGTGACAAACGGAATCGCAGAGTGCATCCCGAGTGAGCCGCTGATCCGTCGAGAGATATCCCGACCTCGGCGTCGAGTGCTAACACTCGCCTGCCTACGGATGATTACGGCCCTTTGACGACGCCTCTTTGTCCTACACGTTTCGAAAGTAGTAACAACGTTTTTCGCTTTCACTTGCAAGAATTATTTCTTCAAAAAGACAACTAATATTTATTTTAAATAGATTTTCTATTGCACGAGTTCCATTAACAAGAATGCGTTGGCTCTATATGACTTGTTTACATTACCAACCGATAGGAATAAGTGTACGTTTGGCATTTAACAAAGGCTTGAAATGTGAGTGATGTAAGTACGAGGGTTTAAGGTTCAGTTTACATCGTTTCAAGTTAGGTCTTATCTAAGTCAAGCCAGTTAGACTGGAGCACGAACGGAGTAATAGGAATCTCCGTAGAACTTTGTGAGCCTGCGGGCGACTGAAGGGTGGCGTATCGTGGCGGGGAACGGGCGACTCTTGTTATTACACCCTCTCACCTACGCAAGGGGTTTCTGTTCTGAGCCGTACTGTAGCGCAAGATTAAGACGCTCCTCGCTTTGCTGTTAACACTTTGGCTTCCGTTCTGCTTGTTTTGAATAGCTTTAAGTATGCCCTACAGTTTCTTTAAGTCAACGATAATACACTTTTATCACATCATGTAAGTATATAAATGAACCACCAATTTATTAGTATCGGTGTACTAGATAGGAATCCACTATAAAATGGTTAAAAGATTTATTAGTTTAACCGCTGGATTCAGTAACAATAAAGTAAATGCTACGTGTTGATTTTTGTAACACAGTGTTGAACGTAAATCTTAAAAAAGTAGGTCGTTACATAAACAATATGCCTAAATAAAAATAACAAAGCAAAACAAAATATAAACCTTTAACAAAAAACAAGATGTCAAAAAGCAAGCTGAAACCAAAATCGTTTACTTCACGTTGTTACATTTCACCACTTCGGTTATAAATAAAAGTGCCGAAGAAAAGCCAGATAAGACGGCAGAGAAATAAGTTTAACCGAACGGGAGAAAGCATTATCATTGGCTGCGAGCGAGGAACAAAAGAAAATGGTGGAGAGCGAGCGTACGAGAGTACTTTATAGGCGCGTAAATATGTTTTATATCCCTCTACTGTCTGTTATACACTGGCGCGCCGCCGAACCCATCCCCCTGAGCCAGCCCACCCTCGCCCCAAGGGTTGCCGCGCTCTCGGAAATGCCGAGCTTTAATAAAACATATATTTTTCCGAGCGAGGAAAATACTGGGGAAACTCGCAATTTGTTCTTTCACTTTATGCTCGTTTACAAGACAAAAGTAGAACATTCTAGAAACATTATGTTAATCACGCAGTTATGTAGTTTATTATAATTACAGTTGTATTAAATTAAAATAACACCGGTATATGTCGAGGCAAACGTTGGTTGTTCGTTGATGGATGAAATGTTAGTAGGTGCGAGTAAGTCATAAAGCTTGTAGTGGGCGGTGAGGGGTTTATGTAGTTGATCGGCGGAACTGTGACATTGTAGTACTTAATGGTGTTGCGGTGACCCTTATCTCGCGTGCCGCAGCGCCGTCGCCGTGGGTGCGGCCGATTTATTGCGGTACATGTGGGTATACCACACTCGGCTTACTACTGCACTAAACATCTTCATGTTTTTCTTGTGAACAAACATACTAATAGGTATGCGAGGTAATATAAAATATTAACAAAAGTTTATAAAAGGAAATATTCCAGGAATGAAATCCGAATCTACAGAAGCCCACACAATTTCTCCGCAATTCAAATCAAATTTTCACCGTAATTGCTGATTTGAAAAACTCTAAGGGCATTCATTCTACGCGAAGGAAATGAAAATAAAAAGAATTTTATGAAATAAGGCAACGCTGAAAGATGATAAAAGAGAAGTAGCGATTAAGATAATGTTAAAAACAAATTTATGTTTCGATTCCGTGGAGTAGATTAAATTATTTTCTTGTTGCTTCTAAAACGAGTTCTAAAAGGAGTCGTAAGCGGCCGCCCAAGGAGAGAGCACTAAAGAAAACTGGTGTGTCGGAGCGAGACCGTTTTGCTGTTACCGCAACGAGGCACAGACTGTGCCGTAAAATATTACACCAAACGAAAGAAGCTCTTTCAATTAACCGAGGCAGCTTTGCGTAAGGTAAATTTTGCCAAGTGGCACCCAATGCAGCATAAAAGAAATGAATGCTTCCACCGAATACAAATGATAAAAGGTTTTGCTATTTTCTTTATGTGGTTTTTTGTTTTGTTTTTATCAACGGACGTAAATTTAAACGAGATTAAGTTAATAGCACTTAAGGCTGGTGGCACCCGATCAGTATTCATGAGCTTATTAATGTGACAGTTCTAGGCAGTCTCCCCTTACGGTTGTAACGCACAGATTTGAGATTAACGACCACACTGAGACCACCACCCGCTTAAATCGACCAGAAGTGATATGCTCACCTGATGAATGATGATGAGCGTAAGCATAAACTGCACAGATTTATTTATATTATGTTTGTCAAAGTCTTAAGAACAGCAATAGATTATCTAAAAAAATATGTAGGTTGAAAAATGATAATGTGAAAATTATTCTTAATATTAAAATACCTGATCAACATTATGACAATGTACACGGGTTTCGTGTGTTAGTTGCATTAGCTGTAAATGGCAAGTTCTGTACGAATGTGCAACCCGACGGATTGTGGTTATGCAGGGGCGGGCCGGTCCACCGCCTGCATCGCCAGTTGCCGGCTCCTGTTACTACTAAGCTAATAACAGAGTTTACCGAGCTCGGAGAGTTTGCCCAGATCATGCTCAAGCTATATTCATAACCTCTCCATTGTTTTCAGGAAACTTTAAGAAGGAAGTTCAATTTGCCTAACTTAACTACAAGTCACTGAAGAACTAGTTTTCACGTAAACCCTCTGACAAAATCTAACATAATGAAAAGTAGAGAGTTATTAATTAAAAATATAAAAGAATAATATAAAATTTCATTTCTAGCAGTACGCACACTCGCGCACGTCTACGTGAGGTAAGTACAGTAAGTTGACGTTTGAAATGATGTTACGGAAGCGTCTACGTAATTAGCCAAACGCGACCGGATTTGCATATCAAAGTGGAGGCATAATTGAACTCGGAGTGCAAATAGCCCAAGTGGAATCGGATCGAGTTAGTGGCGCTCTCTAGCTAAGTGTAGCGAGCAATGGCAGGCACGCGCTACCACGGCACCCGCTCTCACCTACACATCGCTCCCAGCTTGCGATGCTCCGAGCGATGTGCTCAGCGCTGTCAACTTCACGGGATAATTTAATTAATCGACTACGGCACAACACAGACTCGACGCTGATTTCCTCCTCAGATATCCATTTACTGCCATTATTGTGCCGTTCAACTTCATAATTAGATTATGTTTGACAACTACGGGATAATGTTTAAATTTGATTTCACTTAAATTGCCACTACGGGATTTCTTGTTTGCTTTTTGGTAAACTGAACTTAAATAAATAACCAAGAATAGGTTTTAAATCTATTCAGCTTGGGTTTAATGAATTACGCTAACAAGCTGGTATGTATTTACTTGAGAAAAGATTTGATAAGGTGGCCGAAGGGGCGAAAGGTTCTGGAGTGGCAACCGCTTGCTAAAATGTACAGCGTGGGTAGGGCACAACGAGGTGGACTGATGATCTAGCGAATGTCGGTGGTATCAGCTGGATGCGAGGACGCACAGGACCGGTTGATGTGTCGATGCTTTGGGGATGCCTATTTCCAGCAGTCGACGTTTTTTTTTTTACGTTGCATGATGATGGCTAGGTAATATGATCAGCATACTGAACTGACGTACCTATTATTAAGACTTCACGAAAGTATTAATCATTTCAACAAGAAGCTTATGCAAACCGAGATTTCTTACACACCAAGAGATGGATTGCCTAATAAAACACTTAGACTTGGTTCTCCTGAGAAAATTGAGAGAAATTGAGGGTGGGGTGTTTCGTCCGGAGCAGACAGCGAAGCGGCCAGATAATTAGATTAAGGGGAACGGACGAGTCGGGGTTGCGGTCGCCCGAACAATGGTATCAGTCTTTTAAAGCTTTCGGATTTGCACGACTGCTGTCACAGATTATTCTGAGGTTTTTTTTACTTGGGCTGCATTTGATGTGGACAAAGTCTGTGTTAAGACATTACCAACAGCTATAACGATCGATGAAGTTATTTTGCAGTATTATGTTGTATTGATATTAAATAATTTATCAACTAAAACAAGAGTAGAGTTTACGCTTAAGTAGAATAAATACATAAAACAATACTAATTTAGCAACACTAAATTTTTATATCGTAATAGCTTAACAACAGGTTTAATATAAACAACATGAGATGTTAAAGCGCAACTGCCAGTAGTTAGTACCTACCGCTAAAGGCGGTGTAATGTATTTAATTACGGGCACTTCCAGACTGCGCCAATCTAGTAATTACTGAACAGAGCGACGGCGCGTAATCAGCGCCCTTTGCCACGTCGACACACGTCGGAGAGCGCTCAACACTCAAACTCTGGCCGCTTTTGACTCGCATTTCACAACCTGTTGACGAGTTAGTTAAGCCCCTGGAGCATGAACACTCGTACGTACAGTCCGACTACAAAGCGGACTTCTTGCACTACCTACATTCGATTAGGCTGTTTTATAACAGCCTTACCTATATAACTACAGTTAAGTTAGTTGTAAGTACAAAACGTTAAGAAATCAAGTCCAATTCATTAACCACAATCCAACTAAACAATTTTGTAAACAGGTGCTTAGGACGTGGCGTTCCGCCCCGCGAGATTAATCACTGTGTACTGGCAAGTCCGACCGGGTAATAAACCGGGAACGAGCAACTTCGCCACTTACATTACACGGACATTTATTTCCAACGCTCTGTTTCAACTTTTCCAACTCTCAAAGAGTCGAAGAGTTGAGACTGGTTTAATTAATTTACGCGATTCGTAAATATCCTTTAGAAACATTAACTGCGAAGTTTGGAGAAGTGATATTAATATTTAAAGTACTTGCCTTGTCATCGTCGCCTTCGCTATCACACTGAAAAGAAGAAAAATAAAATTTAGTAAAAAATGTGGCGTTTAGGGGAATTGGATTGGCTTCGTTCAATTCATGCATGTTGATTTTAATTCGATACATTTGTTACTACAATCCGCAGCTGAAGATTAAAGCCGCAATAATTATCTGAAAGCTGCCAGCAGAATTCTTACCACAAAATCGAAATCATTTATTTTCTAAGAATAGAAGAACTCACACCTAAACCAAGCGTGAAATTTATTCTAAACAGTATGTTAAAACAAATTGCTTAGAATTTTAAGTATGCGAATAGTCTGCTTAAAATAATGAGGTGATTTTTAATGTAGCATGTTTATTGCTGTTACCAGAACATATGATCTTACTGAAGTGTTTGGCAGTAGATGAACGTATTCTATAGGTACCATAAAACAATTTAGAAAAAGTCCAATTCATATGGAAAAAGAAGACTATTTCGTAACATAAATCGACGAATACGTTACGCGTTATTTATGAGGTAAGTTCACGCCGGGGGAAACAACAAGGGATCAGGCTGAGATATTACAATTTCAAATAAATACAGAACATGAAGTATTCAGGACGGGCGCAGGTAATGTTATGTAGTACGGAACGGCACCGCCTCGACAAATCTCGTGATTTAGCTGCGATACGCGCCGAATATCGAACAGGGTCTATGTGTGTTGCGTGATCTGGGTAAATTTGCACACAGTAATAGAGAATTATAGCCATTACATGTCTTTTCTAACAGACAAGGGTTATTTCGACTTTAATTCATTCAATTTATTCATAGACCGTATTGATTTATGGGTTAGTGTCATATTAAATATTCATAATGACAATAATTATGATATCTATTTAGCATAATACATTTCATATTCTGAAGAAAATACATCTACTAATTTCTACCTCAGCCTATCAATCATGCATGCAGCAAGGGTTCTACTGAGTCGTGCGTGGTGAAATAGAAGAAAAATAATACAGAAAGTTCTACACAGCAAACGGACAACATTGATAATACTCACGATATAGCCTTTTCCGGAACTACAGCGGCTACTGGCCTGTAGGCAGGAGAGAGAAAGCGAACATATGAGTGGATTGGAGTGACTAGGGGTGGTGAAGTTTGTCCCGTCTCTCCTAACACTCGTCTTAGCCACAATGCTTTCAAAGTAACATAGCAAACAAGAGAAAAAGCGTTATTCTAAAGATAGAATTGTATCTTTAATATTGCTAATAATAATAATAATAATAGGAGAGACGAGAAGTTATGCAAAAAAATAGAAGACATTTAGGTATACTTTTTTATTTCACGATCTAACACGCATTACAATCACAACACTAAGTGAATTCGTACATGCACCTCATTGAAAGTCAACGTATTCTTATAATTATAAAGCACGACACAGATAGACGATATTTGTGGCGTAAAGAACGAACAGGATGTAAATGATTTCGGTAAGAATTTTCATACCTACGTGAATTTCTTAGATAGAGAAATAATATTATTATGAAAGGGCTTTGCAGAGAGTTCATTGCTGAAGGTTCTATGCACTAAGACACGACTTGCTTTTGGTAATGGGTACTAGGGCGTAAAGTGATGTAAGATTAAAATACTTACGTCACTAAGACGATCACGGGAAGAATCGGGATCGCGAGGCGCCACAGAACTACCGGTTAGTCTTTCTGATGCCCGTCCACTGTCATCCGACGTACCAGCGTCTTGAAGCAGCGTAATACCCTGAATAAAACAAATGCAGGGTCAATTTAAATATCAGGCCCGCACTCAATAGGGCAAGAAAATCATAAGCTTTCTTACACACTTAAGTGATAGAGACTCGTGTACAGACAGATACCTTAAGAGCAATTCTTTTGCAAAAAGGGGAGCAGAGGAAAAGCTTTTTATATAAGGCTCACAAAATTGAGCGGTAACTAGGATATAAGAAAACTTGATAAGACGGGCCGGGAAAGCGAGGGTGCCGGCGGGATGAGTGGAGCCGACCCATAACGTACATGCCCCGGGCCCCGACAATAAAAAGAGTTTTCCATTTATCACATTTCGCGTCTATTTTACGGTAGGGTTCGAAAGGCGCTCGTTCAAGCGGGGGAAGCGACTGTGATGCTCAGCGACGAACGCTGTACAGGACTGCTAAAAGAAAATAAAACGAGTATAACTCTCCGTAAATGGATAACTTCGACGACCCTTTCGCAATGAACTTCCAAATCATTATATAACTTTACGGATTGTTAACTTTCAATTTGATTTCTTATTCATAAAATATGTATAAGTTTTGCTTCAGTTGTTAAGTGCTATGTTATGTCAGTTTTAAACTTTGAGATTAATACAGGTTTCATAATAATTTACCTGTTGCTTGATTGTAAATCCCTTACATATGAGTATGAACGTTGCTTATCGTTAAGTAATGATTAACTTCAGTTACTCATAATTTTTTGACGTTTAAGCTTGTCTTAACTTTAAACAATGTTTATAAAAGGGTAAATGACTAACGGGTACCACTTTCACTAAATTGAACGTCCTATATCCACGCAAATGACCGGATACTTGACAGCTGATATATCGTGCTTTAATTAAGTCATTTTCAACTCTGAGTGTACTAGAATGTCGTAAGTGTAAAATTAAATAAAGGGGTTCATGAGAACAACGGCTTGTCACCAATTATATCTTGTATCAAAAACAAGGTGTATAATTTAAGTTTTAAACAAAAATCGGAATGAATTACAAAGTGCATTGCAATTCAAGTCGTATCTCTGAACCGTACAAGTGTAGAGGCCATTACTCGCGGCCGGTTTAGGTTTATGTAAACGACACCATTTCCGGGAACGGTCGTCGACCGGAACAAAATCTTTATACATATTGGTGGAATTAGCATGCACTGAACAATATCTATTAAGAACAAATAAATAGTGATATATCAAGCAAATACAATAGTACATCACACAGATTCACAAGACACACAAAACATGATTGTCAAAAAACTAAGCAGATGTCGTAAACAACCCTTCCTAAATAGCATCCCAAGTAGGTTATGAAAATGGGAAAAACAATAAAAGTTGAGACGTTCAGCTCCCATAATAGACAACAAAAAGACATACGCGCGAGATTATGTCTCCACTTCTAATAAAAGGGATTGCTTTCCGACCCTATACATAAAACGAGTTAAGCAGCGTCGCACATATCAATTTAATCCGTCGTAGGCGAGCGAGATCCCTCTAATCCCTGAATGGGTCGTGTCTCTCGGAGATGTAACGGGGGATGTTGCCACATAATTACTTTCGCTCATTATCGTACGCCCCAATTATAGGAATAACATGGGGCTTCCACTCCCATTCGTGAGGTTTGTTCAAGTGCAAAATGTTGAGTTTTGTTACTGTTTACTTAGTATTAGTAGACTTTGATTTCAGTCACTTCAGTAAAAGCTTTTTGGTTATCTTAATTGTGTCAATATGAAATTAAGATAAATTATATTTTGGTAAGTGATCGATAGATATGACACGGTATATGAACATACATTTTCACTTTTAAAGGTATCATACCGTGAAGGTAAATATATATGTATGAGTAAAGACGGTTTCCGGAACCTAGACTGACTGAAGGCAAGTGGGAAGATAAAACAGGCACGTACGGAAAGGAGGACATGTTTGCAAGGAGAGTAACTGCAATTTCCACGGATAAACTAAAATAAATTGAATTCAAATTGCTATGAAGGATACCCATTCATTCGAAAATAGTTTTGATTTCTGTGTAAGCGGTCTGTGGCGGGTGGCTGGCGGGAAGCAGTCGTGCCCGACCGACGACCGTCGGACACAACCGCTAATTGAAACAACGACCGCAGCCGAACATTACTTATTCATGAGAAGTCCATATGGCGGCGAAACGTGACCAACGAGATAAATCATTCAATTATATTTTTCATGAACACACTCCAGTGGATATGCACTCTCGGGTTCAGCTTAATACTGGATGTCAGATGATAATTCATATGTAATGAAATCCCTCCGGGTGGAAGTATCATATTACTACAGGTGCCGACCGGTTTGTTTAATTTACGCTAAGTAATTTATTTTATGGCTACAATTTGGTAGTAAACTGCTGTAAGTATTGAAATTGTGTTGTTGTTTTTTTTTTTAATATAGTTGAAAGCAGCCTATAGTCTGGTGTAGTCACTACTAAGCGGTCTACGGAGGTGCAAGGGTGCGGTGTCGTTAAGTGACGTATTGCATAATTTATTTATGTGGTAGCACGTTACTCCTCTTGTTTCGTTGACACAACGCTAGTACCGCGCTCTAATTATGCTGTGCCAAGTTGTGATTTTAGTTGTTTTCGTAAAATGTGGTGAGTTTTTTCCATCAGTTCCACCTTTCACTTCACTCTTTTTTGTGTACATATTTTTTATGTGGATTCTTAGGAGTTAGGAGCGTAAGAATGAGTCAAATGTAATTAACGCACTAAGACTAGCTTTAACAGATACATAAACATTGTGACTGGGATACCTACTGGTACTTGAATTAGAAAGCTCACAGTTTTGGCGACCGACAGCCACAAAGTCGCGAATATTCGCACTCAAATATGTCAAAACACGACTGAAGTTTAAGCTTCAAATAGGTATAGAGGGATTTCAGCATAAACACGTGGATTAGGCGTAGCCTATCACAGCGAACCAATCAGTTCTAACGCGGACATCAAGCGGCGTTAGCCCGTGGTATTTCCAAATGGAATTTTGCGACAGACCGTTCTAGTAGTATAGTGCGGCAAGCCGGACGAATGGATATGTGATTGAATTAATATTTCCAGGGTGCCGTGGGCGTTACATCAGACATTTATATCGGAATTTTGAAGTTGTATACGGTTGCATAGGAATATCAATATCTATTGCAATTTAACAGGAATTCAGTTAAACTATTTCGTATCCACATGGAACTAGAACTAACTAAGGAATGTTTCTTGTTTTTGTTTACCCCACACAGCAGTCCGAGTTTTTCAACTCCGTTTTTCTTTGGCAAGTGTGTGCAAAGATCACAAAGACCTTTTTTTCCACTGCACGAATAGCAAAAAAAACAGCTGTATTAAACTACGTAATGACTCGTTAAAGTGAACGAAACAAACTATTGAATTGCACATCAAATGTAATGGAGTGCAGAGAAGTAAGTAGTAATAATTTCAGCGTTTTACATGAAATGAACAGCGAACATAATATAAGTGTATTAAATGTCAAAGACAGTTTTAGTTTACGAAACATTTTCGTGGTGTAGTGTAGCATTAATATGCAATGTCAGGTTGCTAACATAATTTCCAGCTGTAGCCGTGTCGTTATGCATTAAATAAACTTGTTTGACATTTTATTTCGTCTGGGGCTCAAGTTCTTAGAACAAATCACACCCGACTTCTCGGCAAACACAGCCAGAATACTTGTTTATTGGAACTTTATACAGAACTAAAATAAATTCCAGCAGAAAACTTTTCTAGACATGGTTCTCAGACTTGTTGAGAACAGTTTTAATATTAAGCCATCAAAACGTGAGATTATAATCAATTGGGCACATAATCCAATTACACTCGGAAGCCTAATTTATCTGTCACAGACGTAATGCATTCAAAATATAATAAACAGCTATGCGATGTTGGACTGTTGCGTTTTATAATTAATATAATCAACGGGGTGGGCGAACAAATATTAACGTGTATCATATTCATATGACATTATTATGAAATTCTCTACGGTTCACTGAATGGTACGTATTGTTAATTTGCGAACCATTGTGCAATTTCAATTAAAGTTCAATGAAGACATCATTTACCAATAAATCAATTAAATTTACAAATAATATTACAATGATTTCGATTGAAATAAGCCACGCTCACGCTCATCAATTCCGTTACTGTTTAATGAGCGTGAGCGTGGCTTATTTCAATCGAAATCATTGTAATATTATTTGTCTTCTTGATCCATTTTAAACACATTTTATTTTAACTGTGGGTACTGTAACTGAGCTCAAATAGGTGATCAGTAGGTATTATAGAAACTCACTGGTCATCTCTGCGATGTGATCCAGTTTAGTACCTGTGACAAACTTGGATGTAGTGCTCGCCGGCCACTACTGGGCACCGCTTTGCTCGCGCGCGAGCCGAGTGAGCAATGAGCAAAGCTCACAGCGCAAAGCTCGAGCGGTTGGTCACAGTTCTATTCTAACCCAACCTAACCCATCTGGTCAGGGTGCGCCTAGCTTACTTACAGCGATCAACTTTAAAAAGGCACAAGAAATTTAAAAAACCGGTCAAGAGCGAGTCGGACTCGCGCACCGAGGGTTCCGTATGTTGAAACGTGAAATGTTTTTAAATTTCACCATCTTTCAGTCCCTGTTGCAATAATATATAAATATTTTTATTTCTTTATTTGCAAAATGGTTGGGCAAACGTTATATAATACTATTCTAAATTTCAAATTGATAGCATTAGTAGTTCTTGAGATATCCAGCTGTGACAGACAGACACACAGACAGACTAAGGGTTCATCATAAGGGTTCCTTTTACCATTTTGGTACGGAACCCTAATAGGATCATTTTTAAAAAATGCGATCATTACCTTTTTTAGAGGATAAATTAAATATTCGCCTTTTTATTACCCAGAAAAGTAATTGTTCTTTAACAATAATGTTTAAGCATGTAGTCAAGGTATGCAAAATATGGAAAAATTTAAATGTAAGCACGTCTATTGGACCATGAACGATGCTACCCGTTTGTCATTTAAGATAAGGCAAGTGAGGGCGACGTAAGCAAACGGCAATATCGTCCAGAAAGGGGGAATAAAAAACATTTGGCATTGGCAGCGTGTCGCGTCCGTGGCGATACGCCAGCTTTCCCGGAGACAACACAATAAGGACGCTCTTCTGTCGAAAGCAATCCATGTCCGCCGCAACCAATTTCATGTTAACTTACAAACACAGGTATATTGGTATGTTTGTAATGTTAACTGTATAAGTTGGTCAGGTAAAAAAATAAATACAGACATGACGTGTTTTGAGACTCAGTAAACCATTTTCAAGTTGCACCAGGTTTTGAGCAGGTAAAGGAAAATGTAATAAATACTATTATTTTATTTGGGGACCATCCGGATCTCAAAACTGCTATTATGATAGCTATCGGCTAGTCTGACTGAAATTAATTCACTATCCAAATTCACAAGCACTTAAATCTTAACTTAATTAAGTTTTTAACTAAAGCGAGGTCACATTAAGTCAATTACTTGCTCAACTAATTAGGAAGCGAATTAAATTAAAGTAAGAAGCTAGTTGGCTTGAGTGGTAGGTGTTTGAAGCAAATTTCACTGGCTCGTCGTCGGAGACGAGAGCGTAACTTAATGATCGCGTAGTGCGCACCGGGAGGCTATATTCTATTCGACAGCAAATTGAATCTGCGAAGAGCTATTAGCCGACACCGCAGCGGCGCGTTTCCAGCTCGTGCCAAACGATCGTGCTCATTCCCCGTTCAACTCTAGATATTGTTCAAACCGTGATATAGTCGGTAAACTGCAACCGAGTGGACTCCTAATAAAACAACCACATTGCTGCACTGCACCATTCTGTATGGAGATCGTTTGTAAATATTGGCTTGATTTTCTTTTTTAACATCCATACGTTTAATAAATCTGCATTTAATTTCAGATAAGCATGTTTTATTAACGATTAGCTTTATGCTTAACGTTTTATATGCGCCCTTCGCTTCCGACAGTTTCATATTGAAGCTGACATAATTTATTCCGTCGGCGGCGCGCTGCGGAGCAAGATTTTCCGCTTTATTCGAGCAACAGCACGAGCGGCGGGAGGCAAATTGGATAGGATTGCGACATATCTTGGCTGGCGTCGGCGAACTGTCGAAATTCACGGGGGAGCACACAGGGTAAACTGCTCACATTCCGCTCAGAGTGCTCCTTTCGAATCAGAAATGTGAACCTATTTAGAACTCAAGTACACGCGTCGTCGAGTGAAAAAAATAAATATTCGATTCTCACAAACCGGAAAGGAATACCAAACAGGTCGAATACTTTTTTTGTTTTTATTGGCAATATTAAGTAATATAAAGGCAATGAAGGCTAATATAAACACTAGTGTTAACCCCCCAGAAAGTGCAGTGAGCCTAATAAAAATTTCATAAGAGCCAATTAAATAATTAGTTGAGAGCTAGTGCCGTCGCCGGACAGCGCCTGCCATTGCCGACCGGCACAATGAATAAATAATTTCGCATTCGACATGGATTTCGCAATGATTTTTGGAATGTCTATTTTGGGTTCAAACTTTCGAAGAAACCTCCATTCCTGTTGCCAATTTAATGTAATATGGTATTCATTATAATAATTTATACGATCATAAGCTTTTTAATTTATACACTGCCAATTTATATTATTTAATTGGAAACACAGATCTCCAATCAGTATCAGAAATAAATTGGCTAATTTTTTTTTTGATGAGATAATTTCTGATATGATTCCAACGTTTAAGGAGGCTAATATTAAAAGCAACAGTAAATTGAAGCTATACCTACAGCATAATGAACCAACATAATAATCAACCATTAGGTACACCAAAAATAGATGCCTGAAGTGTTTGAAAAAATGCAGTAAACTTGAAAATTACGTTTGTTTAGGTTATCTTAATCCTCAATCACTACAAAATGAACTAAGTTTACTCTTGCGGTTATTCAATGCTTAATGGTTTGGCAAACTATTTAAATACAAGTAAACAAAGTATGGATTTCGCAGAGGTTTAAAAGCCAACTTGAAGATGAGTCGAGGCGCGTTGACAAGTCGATTGGCAGTTTGCATACGTTTTATGAGTTTGGCGAGAAAGCGGATCCCGGAAGAGGCACGCTCGATGGCTTACAGATTTAGATTCGCTGCATTTAGACTTGTGAGATCACCAGACACATTTAACTTAGGTGCGGATGTAAGAACATGGACGATCACTGTTAACAAAGCTCGACTTTGTTTTCGAGAGTAAAATTATTTCTAGGAAACGAAACAATTTGCCGTTATTCGCACGAAACACACTAAAATACGAAGTGATGTACTATTGCACAAATAGAGTGTACCTAGTCACCTACTGTGTTATGTCTACGGAACTATTGAAAACAAACACGAACAGCACATGCATTAATTAAACAGTTCTACAATAGTTCTAAATCGCGTTTGCACACAAATAATACGGTAATAGGATAACAGCAATCAACCACATTTGTTTGAAATATACATCACGTCTAAGACAAGATAATGGGTGTTACTTACATGAGAGTTGACGTTGTTGGGCGGATGGTTTCGCCCAGGGTCGGCCGCCAGCGCCGCCAAAGGCAGGCGAGGTTTGGTGGACAGGGCATTTGTGCGAGGAGAAGAAGCGCATTTTACAGCAGCCTGTTAAAAAAATACAAGCATTATTATCATTTCATATTTGATACAATGTTTAGAAATTCTGTAATATGAATTAACAACTAACTTGGGTCGTGTTGTCTAATTATATGATTACGCGTAATGTGTAAATAACTTTAATTATTTAGTCAAATAACTGTAACAAGTCAAGAGCTCGTTTGTGCTCAACGCGGAACTTACGTCATATTGTTAGGATGTGGAAAGCCGTACTGTCTTAGTAGTAGCGTACAGATTTTCTCGTCTAACTTATATGGTTCCACTTTATCATAGTCTCGTGTATGCCCGTTTAGCTGAATACGCCCGAGAGCTGGAATGTGCTGACTAAGTATTCCGCTTCTTAGTTACGACTTGAGAAAACTACAACTTCGCTGCGAGTTTACGAGTATGATAGCTTTTAATAAATCGTTTACTGTATGTTAAACTCGGGTAATAACTGCAGGTAAGGTAAATTGTGAGGTCAATTGCTCGAAAAATTCAAGCTAACGATATATACTAGTCAAAACCAAATAAGGGCCACTTGGAAATTTTAACATCCGGACTGATTTAATTATTTTAAAGCGTTCTTAAACGACATATCTTTTGTGTGGATTTCCTAAGGTGTTAACAAACATAATGTGAGGATACCACTTGCATAATTTTTTAAGTGGGTACTTTGATCCTTTTTTTTGTACCCACTTGAATTTACCCTATTCTAATACGAATTCTTAAGTCATTTAAATTGTGGATTCTTTTGTGAAAAGTCTTACATTTGCTAAGTTAGAACGTGGATAAACATTTTGAAAGCGCTAAGCCGAGGATTCGAAGACGTATGGACCTGCAAACCGCAACTAGAGCCATCACATTGATCCAAGAGGGACATTCGCAGCGTTCTGTAGCTTTACAGCTTGGCTTTTCAAGGCGAGCGATCCAGAATGCTTAGAATCGATTTCAAGAGACTGGGAGTGTTACCAGAAGACGGGGATCTCGCAGGAATCGAGCAACCACCTCACAGGAAGACCGCTACATACGTTTGACTGCGCAAAGAGAGCGCGTCTTCTCCGCACCATACAAAATCGCTTGCGCCAGGCGACTGGTACCCGCGTGAGTGAAATCGATTATATGAAGACCAGCAGTATTCTAGGAGACGCGTAGGGCGGATTCCATTGACTAGTGTACACCGTGCAAACCAATTATCATTCGCAAGGCTTCACCTGGACTGGGACATAAGTGAATGGAGCACAGTATTGTTCACTGAAGAGTGTAAAGTGAAAGTTTTTAGTGATGATCGTCGCATTAGAGTATGGAGACGAATGAATGACGAATAAAGGTGAGCGATTTTCGGATGCTTGTATCCATGAAAGTGACAGATTTGGGGGTCCCAATGTCATGGCATGGGGAGGAATTACTCTATCAGGTCTAACCGAACTCGCAATACTCAGAGCGGAGGCACGGTAACGGCTGTGCGATACATTGAGGAGCTCATAAGACTTCATGTGGTGCCATTTGCACAAAGAATTGGTGCAAGATTCACACGACAATGCCCGGGCTCATACAGCTAGAGCCACTAGGGAAGCCCTAGACGACACTGGTATACGTATCTTGCCGTGGCCTGCCAACAGTCCGGACCTTAACGCCATCGAACACATGTGGGATTTATTAAAAGAAGTGTCCGGGACACAAGTCAACTCGTACATAATGAACGACAGCTCGTTCATTATGTACGGGTTCAAGTACCTGCTCAAGTCAAGCTGGGAACAAATTTCAGAAGAGACAGTGCGACAATGGTGGAGAGTGTGCAATCCAGACTTCAAGAACGTCTTCGAAAAAGAGGAGGACACACACGATACTAAAGAAGTGCAAAATAGATGAAAAGCTTTCGACATTTTTGTTTTAACCTCCTTTTTCATTAAGTGTATTTTGTGCCGAAATTGCATTTTTTTTACAAAAAACCTAATTTATATTATATGTTCTTTTATCTATCAATAAGTTTAATTTTAAGGTTTTTGCATTCAAAATTAGCTAGCTAATTCAATTTAATTATTTTTTTATTTCAAACCCTCAAACCCAATACATTTAATAGAATACATAAAATACATGGTGGCCCTTATTTTGTTTTCACTAGTATATTTCGGGGTATTTGAAGCAACTTTTTAAGCTATATTCGGATTAAAGAATATAATCTAAATATTACCGCAAATACCGTGTATTTATGTTGCAGAAATTAAATTGAAATAGCTACAGAACCTCGAAATTATGGACTTTATTCCAATTGATTACCTTTACACCCCGACACGGTTGGTTAAGGTTCACGTTGGATTCCCTTTGATCAAAAATATCCATCCAACGTGTCACCGAACGAAAATATTTGACATCTTCCGTGAGCTCACAAAATCTTTTATCATCCTTTCACTGCGAGAACAAACAAGACCCAAACGCAGGTTTCAATTCAAGGAAACAAAGAGCATTTTTAGGTACGTTGTTCTTGTTAACTTATAAAATTGGTTTTTGACAAATGCCCGCGCGCGGAGGGGCCCGTGGCTAAATAATAACAGCCGCACAGATCGATCGATCAGGTTAAGCTACGCTTGCCGCGGTTGATCTGTGGATGGGTGAACATCTTTACATACCGTGACCCCTCCTTATCTCGGACATCACGTTAAGCCGTTGGTCCCGGCTGTCATTCGTGGATCTTTGACAGTCGTTACGGGTGTTCAGAAGCCCGAAAGTCTGACAACCAGTCTTATGGGGTATCGTATTATTACCCAGTAACTGGGTTTTGAAGGTCAGATAGGCAGTCGCTCAATGTGCCGACCCCAACATAATGTAGTTGGGAAAAGGCTAGGCAGATGATGATTGGTTTTTGACAAAATGAAACAAACGGATTGAAAAGTATTATTTTTGTAACCTGATTTACTTTCACAAGGTTTGTAGATTATGTGAAACTGCGAAAACCTTCATAATATCACAATGACAACACTAAAATTAGTTAAGTATCTATATAAATGCAATGATAACAATATCATCACTAAAGGAGATAAACGAAAATAACCCCGTGAGTACATATCAAACAATGAAATACTTGTCGTAAACTCGGCGCAGATCTCTTATGTAAATACAGAACCTGAAATCTTGTTTTTATTCATACAAAAATCACAAAGTGAAATATGTGCGTGTAACACGTGCTACCGCGTTTAAACAATTTGTAGGGGAGATTATGTTTGGCAGCGGTGACACAATAAGGGTCCCACTGACATATTTTTGAATGAACATGAAATATTCGATCGGCCGCCCGGCCGGTCAGGCGAGGGTGACGCGTATCGCGTTGGGGTGCTGATTTGATGAGAAAAAAAAAAAACCGGTCATGTGCGAGTCGGACTTGCGCACCGAGGGTTTCGTACTTTGTAGGTATGTAAATAGTTTATCACGGTTTTTTTTAATGGACCTACAAATTTACGGTTTTCGGATTTTTCCTTTCATTCTAGGTCAACGGGAAGTACCCTATAAATTTTGATTCCCTTGAGAGTGTCGAAATATAAGTTTTTAGCGGCATAAACGGCCGCAATATTTTTTTAAAATTAACTTAGGTGTTTGATTTTTTCATAGGAGCTGAGTTGTATGGTTTTAATTTCAACTCGATACCTCCACGCGTTCCCGAGATGAACGGTCTTGACAGACAGAGGGACGGACGGACAACAAAGTGATCCTATAAGGGTTCCGTTTTTTCCTTTTGAGGTACGAAACCCTAAAAAACAAAGGGATCATTCATCGTCACAACGGTAACAGTTGTGTTCCGTTTTAATCTCTGTTTATTTGGTTTCGGTAGTCGACAGTTAGTTTACTGTTTTACAACGAAGAAGACCTGTTAAAGTTATTTATTTATTGATATTCGATGCACATGTACGTGTACAGGAGGTTCCTAATAGTTTCTAAAACGAATTGTTACATTCCTTATCAAAGTAGTTGTTAAACTAAGGAAACAAAAGATTTTTGATTCCGTAGACTAAACCTTAACAAGAAATCGACTTGTCATAAGTCTTAGTTTAGTTGTACGGTTGTACCCAAACAACACAAAGGCATAATATAGCGCTTAGAGCGAATTAACAATAGTACACTCGTAACCCCTTCACCCTCGATTAAATAGCTCGAGGGTGTGTGGTAAATTGGTGTGTGAGTGTTTAGCCAGCTTTAGTACGGGAACAAGACGTGCGATACCGAGTACGGCATCCGCAAGTCTCGGTATCTAGCTATGATCTATGATGTAAAGTGGCTCGTGTCACTGAACGACACGTGTTACCGTGACCGCCCAACGTGAATAAATAATAACAATAAACTACACGCTCCACACCCACAGCTGATAGCTTACACCATTTGTATTAATAACGACGTATTTAACATAATAGTACGGTAGCAGTTGCTTTGTTAAAATACCAAAAGAAACAAATAAAATTGGCTATTTTGTTGTCTTCCGACAAAATTACCAGCTATTAAGCTTTGTTAAGATTATTCATAGAAATAACCTGTTCAATACTTGTACATGATTATTTATGCATGCATTTAAATTGAGCAACAATACGGAAATATCTTAGAAAAAGAATACATAAATAGTAAACTCCTACACGAGATAATAAAAAGGAAGAATAAACTTCATTTTACATGGAATAAATCTCTTCAGAACCGCGACGAAAGCAAAATTTTCTCGAGAACTTTGTGACTTCCACAAAAGATTTTATACAATTCATTTCAGCCTCATAAAAAAAGTTATCACGAATTCACAGAAATCGAGCGAGCTATTTTTCTGCCGACGGCGTTGCTCCCCGTGGGAAAGGCAGTCCGATTTTCGATGCCCGCAAGCATAACATAGTTTCAATTTACACTGATGGTCTGATACTCAACAATTTGTTCATAATGTTATCAACGCTAACTTTTACACGTTAAAATAACAAATTAGCTACACTGGTTTCGTGATTCAGTAATTAACATGTTAACACTGTGTAAACGTCACGTTCTGTGTTTACAAGACGCTGTCAAATAATTAGCATCGGTCAATAACTCAGTAGGCCGCAAGGTAATCCCACCCACCTACCTACGCCACTACGCGGTCACACCTCGGCGAACGGCTCGCCGACAACGGTCATTTGCTGTAATTGCCTCACCAGCAACATATTAATCACTAATGTGACAGTACTGATACCACCATTATAAAGAAATAATAACATCATAATGGTCAGTTACAGTAATTTGTTACGTTCAGCTCATGAATATTAATGCATTAATTAAGCCACTCTTATCGAATATCAACAAAAACTAGTCGTTCGAATTTAATCAGTTAATAAATTTACAATAATTAATGTGACAACGTCGAAGCGGCCGTTCAATAACTGCAGATTTTAAAATTAAATATTATTCAGCTTTTGATTTATTATTATTAATAAAAATTATTATCGTTTGAAATGTCTTATAGACATTTGGATAGCTTGAGAAATGATAAATCAATAAGATAAGAACCCAGGACTTTCATTACACCTAATGCCTAATCGCTATTAATACTTTTTACCTATGTAGTAAACATAATAATTATAATAAACAGGGTGCAGTGCAACAAGCGGAAGTCCAGACATAGAGCACCCCTTGGGGTAACCCAATGACTCAAGAGGGTGATTCGGTTACCCCAAGAAAAATTCAAAAAAAAAAAAACATAACACGAAAGCTGAAAAATCGCGGAACACATAATTTTTTCTGAATTTTTGACCTAAAAACTTTTTTTTTTAAAGTAGAAGACTTTTTATATTTTTTCTTTCTTCAACTGAATCATCTTAAATTGTACTTTTATGCGTAAAATAATCAGCTTCGTAACTTTGACCAAAATTATGAAAATGTTGGTGTAAAGCCAAAAATTTACGGTTGGTGAATAATTTCAAAAATTCGGATCTCTGGACTTCCGCTTTTTGGGACACCCGGTATAAACAGTATTTTTTAAGGTTCCGTACAAAAAGGGTAAAAACGGGACCCTATTACTAAGACTTCGCTGTCTGTCCGTCCGTCCTTCTGTCTGTAATACAACAAACGTGTTTTTTTCGGCGTTTTTGACTTGTGGTACGGAACCTTTCGTGTGCGAGTCCGACTCGCACTTGGCCAGTTTTTTCTTTATCTATAACATTGAAGAAAATTGCCAGATGCGCAGTATTTTATTAAGTAGTAATTTATAAATTAATAACGTTATTAAATTACGCTTGTTTGTGTTCACAAATAACCTGTCATTCGCACAGTAGAAATTACAGTTCAGAATTATTTTCCGTTGGATAAATTCGAAATTATATTCGGAGATGAGACTGGAAATGTTCACTACATGCTCAATTACCTCGCTAAACAGGCAGTGCGAGCAGTCGCCAATGCTGTTTGCCATTTAACGGGCTTTACCGCTATAAGAGTACTTATTAGTTTTGAATATATGCAGGTATTTTTCTTTCAAACTAGGTTAACAAATCTGTGACAACAATAAAGTGCAGATTAATTCAATAAACTAACAATCCATCAGTCATAACTATCATAGCAACTGTAGGTTTATAATATTTGTCATAAAATATCAACGTGTTATTTACATGTCAGGTCACTCATGTACTAATTCATTACTTATGTATATTATTAAGTGATCCTGTTTCAATATTGGGACTTATTTCAACGTGAATAATGATAATGAATTAATGACATACAGGTTATTTAATGGAGTGAGTGAATAGAAAGGGAAATCTTAAACATCGGCTCTATAAAGTCACATTGTTAGAAACGTCTTTCTTCACTGACGATATTTGCGACCTTGTGCGTTCATCACACTCAGTCCGGGTCGCGTGGTGCGCACCAAATTGCATTTTGTTTTTAATCTGGAGCAGCCGCGGGCACAGGCATGAGCTCCAATTTGCCTGAGCTATTTAATTAACAGCGACACGGCAGGTCATTAATTAAGTCATCAGACAAGCCGGCGGCGTGGTAGCACGGCGCGGATTAGATACTGAGCTGCGTGATAATGAACGATTATACCACTTTTCTAATAGGTTGAACAAGATGTAATTTTATGGATAACATGAACCCGGGTCTTGGAGGGGAGGCATAAGCTGTTTAAACTTTCACACTGAATAGAAGTCCCTTACGATATAAATTAATGTTGTCGGACATAATTTTCTGCAGTGTTGACGTTTATATTTAACTTATTTGTAGGTATGAATGTAAGCTCGAATAAAACCGAGGTATTTATTAAGAGCTATAAAAATAGAGTCAGATAAATTACTGAAAGGTTTAAATGTCGTAAAAGGTCAGCGGGTGGCAGAAACGCCTCCGCTGAGCCAACACGGTTATAGATAGTGAAATAATTAACTCGCCCCAGGTAACAGTATTTTCAGCAGCAAATTAATCTGTAGTAATAATTTAAATCATCCACAAGCAGCGCCGACCGCGCGTAATTAACTGCGAATAATCAGTTCAACAGTAATTAGTTACTGACATTCAATTTATTATTTCTCTGATACTCGTAATTTTTTGTCAAAGTGTAAAATTGTTTATGGTTCTATTGTAGAACACGTAATGAATGATGAACCAACCTACCTACTTAAAACTTATTTTTTACACTGTTTTGTAAAATGCACTTTGGCTACGCTAAAGAAAAAATAAGGCAAAAAATAGCGTGCCATATAATGGTACAAGTGGAGTATCAAAAGAAACCACACCGTACCTACCGGATGTAAATGATATTTAGAAAACAATTATTGTTGTAAGAATTACGCCGAAGCCAAGAGAAAAAAATATTTTTTGTTTAACAGGGAGCTTTACAAAAACTCTAGCAAAAACTTTCAACAAAAGAACTATTTCCACTGGGTAGTCGTAGTCGACTATTGTACAGGTAAACGAATCATGAGTGTCTACTAAAGTTGATGGTTAAATAATCATTATTGTGCTTTAGGGCAGCGGATATTTGTAATAAGCTTCTGCCCGTGACTTCGTCCGCGTGAAGTTTCTTGTTTTAATGTAAAATATATTATCCTATCAATACTGTAACTTCCCAAACCCAATAATGAAAACTAGAATCAATTATTTTTTCTTGTACGTTTTGGCGTTTAAAAGTTCCTTATGTGCCTATTTGAAATAAATGACTTGAAAGAATTTTCGGAATCGTATCAGTGGTTCCGAAGAATGACATATACCTACACTCACAAATGTTACCTCTTTTTATAATATTAGTATAGATTAGATAAAATGAAATTCACTACTACATTTACAACTATGACTCAGGTAATGATAAGATACCTAGTGTTACCTAATTTATTTAGTATTTAGTTTGATTAGTAAAAATCACATAAAAACCATCCTCAAAACTAAAAATAACAACAGAGTGAATTTTATCGGGAGTAAACATAAAATAAATGTACGTATGAATATTTAAATCGAGCCGCGAGTGAAACAGAAAGCCCCAATAGCTGTATAATTTAATGGGGCGAAATAGTAGCGCGTGAAAACAAATATGAAGGGCTGTAATCGAAATGTTTCTAAATGTGTGTCGCGTGTCACGAAACGATTACCTGGCTTGTCAACTGCCACACGCTCAAATGTCTAGGGAATAAAGACTAGTTTTCATGTAAAGTAATATTGTGTGGCATTCTATCTAATAAGATCTGTGGTTTATGAGTTTTATGACTCGCTGTGGTATCATTAAAATCTTTCCTTCCTGTTCTAAATAGGAATCCCACTGTTTTAAATTGCAGTTGTAATTGAATTTTTACTTTATTATGTAGTGCTAACAGATAAAAAATATTAGTAAATTCCCATAGAAAGTGCTAAAGACTTAGATTTAATGACTTGTTAATAAACACCGAGAGAATACAGTTGTTTATTACAGTGGCTTTGATTGTTATAGGTTTCGATGATCAGGTGGGAATCGCACCAAATAGAGAAACCACGGTTATGCCGTGCAATATCGTAATAGCAACAATACACGATCGACAATACTTATTATATCAAAAGCAATATCACAGACATTTCAGTGTTTATCAATCTGAATCAGACATAGCTAGACACGTCCGCTCTCGACCGACACCGTCCGCGTCGCATAGCTAACAACTTCTCGGTAAACATTTGCTCTAGCTGACGTGTATTTAGCGATAATGTAGTAATATGTTACTAATGTTTATATTATGTCGCGCACTCAACGCTAATACACGGTTCACGGTAGATAATCAATAAATAACACAATGAATAACGACTCCACGAAGAGAAATTCATATTTCAGTTTAAATAACAGTGTAATATGAAATATATGTACATTTATAATGAAGTTATTCGTTGGTATAATAATTGATTGATGTTGTGAGAGAGCGAATGCAATGAACATAATATTATTTATTAACGAGCTTTCAAAAGCCAATCAAGGCTATGAACACAAAGCGATTTAGCATTCTATTGTTGGAATGATATAGGAAAGTTAACGTAACCAAGGAGAATATTATGAAATAAATAGAGAAACTGGTTAATTAGTTATACAACAAGTTATTGCTCATATACTAATCAAGCAAGTTACTTGAGTTTCGACTGGTTCTATCGGAAAGAAATTGTAAGGAGTTTCCAAATTAGAAACTGCATGAAAGTTACGCATAATTATAAAGCGCTAAATCCGATAAGGGAGCCCCGAGAGCGGTTCTCGGCGTAGTCAAGTAGCATCACAAGTGGCCGGCAGCCAGAGCGACATATTCACATTGGCTCTTGCGACTCTCTTCAGACTATTAGATCGCGATGGCCGAGAGGCTGCACGGTCGATCGCGGGCAGATCGCCGAGATACGTCGCGATCGCCCCGCAGCCGCCCGCCGCCGAATATCCCCGACGTCGGCGCCACTCTCCTCCGACCTCGCGATTCTTGCCACTTGGGGCACTTGGCACATCTTATAACGAGTCTCTCGAGTGGGTAATACATTTACCATTAAAATCTGGATTGAACGACGTTTTATTTCCTTTGATCTGTTATACTTAAATTTTTCTTCACTTTATTGCCATCACTGTTTCTTGGAAACCACCTGACATTTCAATTCAATGTTAATTTATTTGTACAATTTATGTGTTTTACGTTTCATAAACGAAAAACAATGAAACGACAGTTTTCACATCACATTTTCATAGCAGAAAATACTGTGAATTCTGAACGCATTTTATTGTTTTGTAGTACGTTGAAAGCTGAAAATATATTTTATAGTTTGTTTTCATGCTCGCAAAAAATACCTGTACAGTGAGAACTATGTAACCAAAAAGAGATATATGTACACATTAAATTATTTCCTTTGTTGTACTATGGTTGCATCTCTTCTATCTACAATGTGTGCGGTAATGGTAATTAAAATCACATACAGTGTTAATTAGCATTGTGTTGCACTAACATTATAATATTTAATGGCTTTGTAACCTATAATAGTAAATGTTTTGTTTCGAAATATTGTATTCCACTTTGTCTACTTTTCTCTGGATGGCGAAGTGTCATTTGAGTATCGTTGGTCTTTTTTATTAAGCTTGCTTTTACTTTGTGAATAGTTTTTGATAGTGGCAAAAAAAAACAGGGAGAGCAGTGGTGGCCAAGTGGTAACGGCCGCGACTTACTAGTTGTAGGTCGTAGGTTCGAACCCAGACAGGCGCTTCGCTTTACTTTGTGTAAATTATTTCATTACCACTGCTCTCAAAACGGTGAAGGAAAACATCGTGAGGAAACCGGTATGTCCTAGAATCAAAAAAATTCGAGGACATATGACATCTGCCAATCCGCACTGGGCCCGCGTGGTGGATTACGGCCCACCACCTCTTACCGAGAGGAGGCCTGTGTCCCAGCAGTGGGAACATTATAGGCTGATTATGGAAACAAATAATTATATTATATTGAAATATATTGATATTTGTTTTTCATAAATTGAAATAATAATCACATGATATAGCTGTGATTCCTAAACAGCAGCTTTTTGATCGAAAATAGTAAAGGCCAAAATAGTCAATAAACACCCATTTCAGTTACATTAAACCTGAAAATTCATACCTAACCGATATTTCTTTTCAATTACATAAGTAAAACTCTACACAAACCAAACAACTTATCGTATCTATGAAAGGAACGTAGATTTGTTGGCGGCAGCAGAGATCTTCCGTAAGTAAATTTTGCTGTCAGATGTACCAAAAGACTGAAACTACCCGTGGAGTGGGGGACGAAGGAGGTAGAATATAAGAGGCAAGACAATAAATATCAAGAACGCCAATAAACTGTTAGACTGTTAGTCCAACTTGATGTAAAAAGGTTCATGCATAGCTTATGCATTGTGTGGATTTACCTCCAGACGATCAAAGGACTTACCTACCTACTTTGTTTATGAATTGAATAGTAAATGAGGTATGACATTAACTGTACTGGCAGTGGCACGTTATTATTCTACGTAAATAATGAGTTAACATGACGTAACGAATATTTACGTCAATACGTCATTATGTTGGAAATATTTCACCAGGGAGTTTCAAATACCTCTGTATCTATTTAAAACAAAAACTAGTCATAACATAGTTTCTCTGTATTTTAGCAAAGTATCATAATTTTGGCTACTATCACTATGGTATTGGAGCGTAGGCGTTTGTTACGAAAGAATCTTAATAATCTGAGGCATGTTTTGAATTTTTTCTTCACTTCACTTTAGTCTTACACTTGTTGTTTTGGTTTTTGAAGCTTCCGTCTTATTTTCTTGTAGAACTAAATTAAGTCACGTTGATTTCCAACTAGATTTGATTTGAGATTTGTATGGAATCCATAAGTTTAAATCAACTTGTAGTCTTTGACTCGCATTATAAATAAATACACTCACCGGGGTACGGAAACATGGCCACATGTAAATTCTACGATATTTCGCATTTAAATGTATTTTTTGACACTGAAATAAGGCTAGATGCACTCAGTAAGTGTTTCTTTTTCTTTTAGAACTTGAACGTCACACCAATAAGTTTATTTATTAAATTGGGCACTTTTGTAGAAACAAAGAATTTTAAACACTATAGAATAAAAAAAACTTAAATTGGTTTATTGTCTCTACGTTTTAGTATCGGGTGTTTCTTCTCTTGCCCGAAAAACGGCCTGCATTCGATCTGGCATGCTTTGAATGATGTTTCTGACATCAACTTGCGGTATGCTTTCCCAAGCAGTCAGTGCTGCATTTCGAAGTTGGTTAAGAGTTTCTGGCGGGTCGGAGGTGGACTTTCTTTTTCTTTTTCTTTTAAGTCCGGACTACGAGCTGGCCACTGCAATTTTTGAATACCAACTTCTTGAAGGTATTCTTCAAGTGCAACATGTGGGCGTGCATTAGGATGAATTGGTCGTGCCCAATGTATCCCGAATATACCAAAACATGTCCCTGGAAGACCTCCTCGATGTATGGGCTGCAGTTAGCCAGTTATCCACGATAACCAACTCCGTAGGACCATCGGAACTTATTCCTCCCCAAACCATTATAAAAAGAAACTCAGGTTGTGTGGTGGTAATGGGTAGAAATCTCTCTTCTTTTCCACAATCGCTCCCGAACGTCTGGAGCACGCAAAGATATTCGACACTCATCTGTGAACAGCACTCGAGCCCATTGCTCGTGGGTCCAGCTGGGGTGTTCACGTGCGAATTGAAGTCGAGCTACTCGATGATGTCTGAGGAGTTCTTGACCGCGTGCTGGTCTACGGGCTTTTAAATTCAGTTCCTCCATTCGTCTTCTCGCCGTACGCTCACTAACATTCGAGCCTCTTGCAATTCGAAGCCGCTGGCGTATCTCAACAGCAGCGGTCAGGTAGCGGTTTCTTAAAATTTCCAGGACAATAAAACGGTTGTCTCGGGCCGATGTGCATTTGACGTCTCTACTGCACTACTGGAATAGTGGCCTGTCTTCTGGTATCGTTTTATACTGCATTGATGAACGTGGTACATTAAGCACCACAGCAACTTCACGCTGTGTCAACCCTTGGTCGATTCTCTTTTTTTTTGGATGGGTAATCATCAAATGACCCCTCCCGCTCTGGATGGAGCGGAAGGGAGTGTCAGACTCTTACTGACAAAACCCACCCATGTTCCTTCCTTAGCCCTTTATGTTCCGGGCCAGCGGTAACCCTTTCGTACAATCCCGCTGACCATAATAACCCCCTTGAACTAAGAGTAAACATTTTTTTTTTTAACCTACCCGCAATCATTCATCTTTCTAACCATTGGAAACACTTAGTTTTGTTATTGCAAATATTTGCGAGATAAGCGCTTGGCCAAGATTCCGTGGCGCTGAGTGTATCATCATAGCTGACATTATGATATGGAATGATAGTATTGCTAACATTACCGTTGTATTGCCTTCTCAATTACAGGTCAAGTATCTGGTAACAATCAACGCATTATCTGTTCAACTACGGTCAAGGTCGAGAATTCCCGCACCGTCGTCGGGTCATCGTCGGTTCGGTTCAATTTGTACAATTTACTACCCTCCCACCATCGCGTTAAGTAGCTACCTACGATAAGATCTGTAGTCTTCTGAATAGTGACGAGGTCAATATATTATCTTAGAAAATAATGTGGTAAATTACAGTGTATTAAACAAGCTTTCTGAATATATTAGATAGTTTGTTATTTCGACAGATAGTTAGCAATGCGTGTTAGGTATAAAGTATGAATGGGCAGGCCGTGTTTACGACACCAAGCAGCCTATTCATTGCCTACACAACATAGTTATTCGGCCGGTTACAAAGTACAAACATAACTTAATAATCTTACATCACCATACTGTGCACTCGAATCAGAAATCAAATTGGCCTAAATAAAAGCTAAAACGTGGTTTCATTGAGTAGCAATAAAAGCGAAACGATGTAGTTTAAAAGTTTACTCAGGTAAGTATTTATGTCGCAACGTGCTAACATTGTGCTCAGGGGAATAATACAAGGGGATGGGTCAAAGGGGTGTCGGTGTCCCCGAGACATTGGTGCTCCCGACCGTTGTGGGCTTGTGGCTTGTCTTCTAAGGCGAACGATATTGATTTTGTATAAAAATGTTGACTCTTATCAGAGTGCATTCAACACGATTCGTGCTAAACGAGTTCTTTGAAATGCAATAAGCCATAAACAGTATCAGCGATACCGGGTTATTCCCCTAATTATTTTATATTAGGGGAATTATAATTTAATAAAATAATACTACTTTAAGAAAGCTTAAGCTATAACGATGAAGAAAACTAATTACCTACTATACGAATTACGTTGGTAGGTAAATCCCATTGTCAGCTCTGTGGCAAAATGGTCGCAGATTAGCAATATTAATGTTTATTGCTCGGTGGTTTACTAAGTAAGAGTTTGCAGTAAATACCGTCGTGATTGCCACGTAAAAGCATGCTGGCGAGTTTAAACGTGACTTGTTCATTTTGTAAACATCCTTTTGAATATTGAATTTGTGTAAAAAAACTTATAAACACGCACGAATTTAAGTCATTAACGTGTTTTGAACATGTAAAATTGACATAATAAATGTTTTATAATCTATGTTCCACGCAATACATTTTTATGAAATAACAAACTTATGTTTTCAAACAGTTTAGAACATTTTTCAATATAAAACTGCGAAGAAAATTAATTCCAAGCAAGCTTCCCTCGGCAAATCCGATGTCTACGATATTTCACGCCCGCTAACTTCTTCATGCCCCATCCAATTTTTCTCGATCGCTTATCTATCAGGTACATGGACCTTGTCAAACTTTTCAAATTAGTTTTTTTACTATATATTTATAAGAGTGTATTCTTTTCTATTGTGTTATGTACGGCGAAATATCAGGATAATGGTGTCTAGTTGGTATACCAGGTGTCTTATTCGTATTATTTTCTCTGTGGCTCTTTCTTTTAAATTTCTTTGTACCATAGCCATGCGCAATAGTATTGTGTATAATATTTTACAAAGCTGCAACTATATTGAGTTTGAATCAGCATTATTCAACATACATTTCAAGAGAGTTTAAGATTGGGTTATGTATAAACTTTAAAGTAATTATTAGGTATGAGAGGCTTAAAATCTAGGATTAACTTGGTCACTTTCATAAGTTTTAGGTAGATAGTAAAGTTCAAGAACTTCTTCTCGCTTGTGTTTGTCTTGCAAAAACGTACGTTCTTAATTTATTCTCCTTTATTTTCAAAGGATGCCTTATTGAAATCCTATTAGTGGTCCTTGTAGTCAACTACAGCTTACTATTCAAACTTTATTGTTTACGAATAACAATACGAAATGGGGATTCGATACATAAATCAATCTTTTTTCAAAAAATCCGTAGCAACTTGACGTAGGTACCTATACCGTGGGAAAATAAATAATAAGTTAACGCCAACGTAATTGTTGATATTCAAGCTGATCGTCGCTCAACAGGCGTCAGACGACATCGTCACGCTCGACTCGACTGTGTTTTTATCCGATTAACTGTACTTCAATCCAGCATAACTAAGATTTAAAGTTAGAAACGATAAAATATAAAAAGGCTTTATAATGCAAGTAATATTGTTATAAGAGTTTGTTTCCTTTGTTGGTTAATTAAAAGGCATTTCATTTACCTACGCGAATGCAATAAACATTTCAAATTACTCAATATCAAAGTATCTACAGATGTAGTGTCGATAAGTTTTGATACAACAAATTCATTATTTCATTACTTATTATATTGATGATTGGTATATCGATTCAAACCGATAATCCATCAATAAAAATATAAAGCGTATTGAATTCCTTAATTTTTACCAGGGACATACGAAAATAGTACGAAAAAACCTTCAAACGCGTAATGCACCTCAGATTGAAATGCAACGCCACAACGCCAGCGCAGCGTCTAAAATCAACAAAACATGACATGTTTTGTTGATTGATGTAAGCGATAATGTTTCATATCAACAATAACCTTTGTTTTTTCGTCGAGTTGGGCGCTCGTTCGGAATCTAGTCCCGATATATGAAATAACTTGGATATTGTTATTACAATACTTATTGTTATCGTGAAATCGGTCTTATTTACAGTTTACGACGACTTCAAACCTGAAAACGTATTAAGTTTTACCTACTTTCTAGTTTTCATTTCAAAGACGTTATTGCGTGACTGTTGTATGAATTCGTAAGTAAATGAATTAGTTTTGCGATTATAGTGCATAAACACGGTTTATAATCACAATTAAACATGCATAGCTGGAACCGTCGATACAATGCCTACTTTGTTAAGTTTATTTACCTACGCTCTTAGTACCTGTACCCACCTACTTCTTTCGTCATCGGTACGTGTTACATGTAGTTATATTTGTGTTACATAATTTACATGAAATAAGTAAATGTCACGGAAAACCACGTCTTAACATAGAAGTGGTAAGTATAATTCGTGAGTAATAAAATAATACCCGATTAAATTGTCAATTACTTACGTAAATAGCTACCTGAACATATAAATGATAGATAGGTGTGTTAGTTACCATAATATATGAATTTACTTTTTTTTTTTTGCTGTTTTCATGCCTTACTGTCACAAGGCGCATTGTTTAAGGTCATTTCTTTTATGTCATATCAGTATCAGTCAGTAGGTGAGCAATTATTTGAATATCATATCAGTAAAGCCCATTTGGGTTTAGAAAAATATAATTGATGAGAGAGTTGCGTACCTGTATCTAGAATTCTAGATAATCTAAAGTAGATGCCTATACCTAGTAGAAAATTAACTTACAGCCATTGTAAGTAGAAATTGCATAAGCATTGCACACCACATGTGGTGAATTAAATAGGAGCAAAGGAACCTGTTCGGGCCTATAATATACGCGCGCGCCGCTCCAACGAGCCACAAACGGCAAGCCTGTCGCCATAATTTAAAACGATAGCGGGGAATGTAGTTTTATTGTGCACATACGAGACTTCAACGTACACAACATATTGCCATTCGAGGACGGCGCGATAAATGAGCACAAACGAGCGAAAGCCACTTAGACCAAATTTACACTTTGTGGGAGACCGCGGCTGCACCTCGCTTGCCGAGCACGGCGCTCTGCGATCCGACAGGCGCGCCCGTCGACAGTCAGCTGCTCACTACATAATACATAACCGCTAAATACTTGTATCTATAGATAATACAACACTCCATGAATACAGGTTTTATTTTTATCAAAGTATAAAAAGACCTACTTTCATTTACGTAAATAACAACTAAATTTCACTATCTACTTTTTACACGCAGGGTTCATTCGTTGGGTCAATGCACTTCCGAGGCGACGTCCAAAGCGATTACAGAGCGCCGTTTTTTATAATGGGATACAAGACGAACATCCTAGTAGACTTATTTTGTTCTCTTTTGCTTACATTTATAGAAAATCTATCAATTTCGGTGGCAGCGATTGCATGACGACAATAGATGTCGTCATCACATTACCAGATAATTATCATTTTTTTGACTTAGAGAAAAGATACGATAATTGCAAGGTTGTAGGTTATTATGCAAATGTAAACAACCTTTATTGGCTCTTCTGCAGTATATAATTGGTATATAAAGGCAAAACACAAGGCAATATCTTAAAATACACATATCTAGTGCTTGTCACTTTGTTATCAAAGTTATACTGTTTCCAAAACAGGGCACAAAGCTTTTCAGACCATTATGTACTCACCTCGAGATCTTCATATGTGCGAAATGCCATTATGGCGAAACCATCGATGATGTCCTCTTCCCCCAGCGGCTCCCGCGACTTCTTCCTCCTGGCAGGAGGACGAGGCGGCTTCTCTCTCGTAGGAGACTCGTCCTCGCCGCTGTCTCCATCCTTAACTTTGCTCTCTCGCTGTGCTTGCATGCGCTGTGCCCGCTCCCTTCGCCTGTTTCTCTGATTGCGCTGCTTCACTTCGTTTTCCATCGTTCACACATTATTCGAAACACCCGACCACCGTGCTTCACTACACTAAAGTCCGCACTACACTTTTATCACACATGGTTATCCCTTGTTTCTACGCCGCGTTATTCAACGAAATACAAATTGTGCACTCAGAAAAAGACACTGGCCGTTTCCAATGGCGGATCGTACACCATTGCCGCATTGCAAGTAAAATGGCCGCGTAGCACTCCACGGGCGGCTTTCTTTCACATTCACGTAAACGGAGGCATTATTCCACTTAAACTAAAACATACTACTATATATTTTAACAAGAACTAAGACAATAATACGATAAATTAACTTTATACATTATTCTCTGTGTTCAGAATCAGTCAATAGTCAATACAATGAAAGGTGTTACACGACGCCAACGCTGCGTTGCGGTCGCGATGGTGAACTAAAAACAGAGCTGCCAACCTTATGCACGGACATTCCGCGATACTGGGCGTCATTGGCAATGTGGCGCTTGGTCATACTCTTCTAACTGGTAAGGTTGTCTCTTTTATCAACACAAATATTAATTTAAAATCGTTGATGTATTGCAAATGTGCACGTGAATCAATTAATGTCCTAATAATATACATATGAAATAATTAGTATTTGTATCAGATACCACACACTTTCTTTACTAGATACTGCAATCCATAATTCTGAGGATATGTCTAATTTTGATCTTTCATGTTGGCATTTCGTGAACGAATTTGTTTGGAGTACAAGTTTTCCAGCTATTAATACTCTGTGGTACACAGTGTTTCAATTTCTCCTATATTTTACTCTACTTTTACGAACACTGTGTACAAAACATCTCACAAAAACTGGTGTTTGAAAAGAGCTAATAAAATGAAGTTTGTGCGTGTTGTTTTTGACGTTTAAGTAATAGGTTACGTTCTATGGTTGCGTTCACAATAAAAAAATCTTCGTTATCTGTGAAAGTGTGAATTATTTATATTGAAGGCATGGAGTTCTTATTGTAGGTAAATTAATTAAAACTGAAAAAAAGAAGATACAAGAGAAAAGAGATTTGGAAGTTTGAGAAGATAAAGTAATATTACGAGATGATTTAAATTTCATGGGCCTCTATCAATGAGGAGTAAGCACTGACCTGTATTATACAAGTGGGGGTAAGGTTGGCCCACGTTTTGTTTGCAGTAATTATACTTAAGTATATACCAATTTTTTCAGAATAATATTATATTATACAAAAAAATCACGCATGCATGTCACCTTTGTCAAGATTAAACTTGGCAGTGGGCGAGTTTTGGCTACAAAACTATACTGACATTAAATAATTATATGAACCTATCCAAAACATGCTCAAGATAGCATGCAAAAGTTTCATCCAGTTTTAAAAACATTGGATAAAATCCAGAAGCGGGATTAATTTTTAAATAATATGAATTATTATTTTGCAAAGTCAATCCGGTGGCATAATTATATATTATGCTGTTGTCCTGTTCACTGAACTGATTATATAATTTATGTGAAATCGACAGTTATCGGTTTGACGGTTTGAAAAGGTAGGTACGAAGTTTTTGAAGTAGTTCATTTGTACAGGAATCTTTTGGCATGTGACCAAAATAGGAATTAACACCGCACCTTGTTTTTTAAATATTTCACAAAAATATTGCATTAAGGGGTTTATTTATAAACGATGATTAAAGTTAAGTGACGTTTAAACGTCCGAAATGTATGGTTAACCAGTCGCTAATCACTACCTGTCTATCTATAAACAATGTTTATGGATAAAGGGAAATGTTTACCTACAGCGCCTCCCTGTCAACGTCATTGGGGCGCCAAAAGATCCTTGTAACAATGTACATATATGTTACTCTACTAAAGCATTAACAAATGTGTAAAGGTGTTAGGTGACTAGGTGAATAAAGTTGATTGATGTACAGACGCCAATTAAAGAAATCTGACAGATTGTAGTAACTTGATGTGCTGGCGTCTGTACTTTTGAATCATGTTTGAATGTAGCTCAATAAAAAAGTACTGTGATATTTTTAGAACTCCATTTATTAGCTATTTTAAATTCCGTCTATTCATTCAGTCTAATTTTAAATATTTAATTATTATATGTGCTTACATTCATTATTAAAAAATATGTTTTATAATTTAACCAACCAATTAATTAATCAATAAGTTTAATCATCATTCGAACCCAGTTTTTGGCTAAAGGGGAGAACACCCCAATCATTAATCAGGCACAGGAATTTCCTATAACTAGTGCTTGAATCAACTGAGCTTATCGCAGTCCACTGCTAGACATTCGTCTCTCCCAAGCTGCGCCACAACATCCTATCCTCGGCCTTCCTCATACAGTCTGTCCCAACTACCTTTTTAAAGTCGTCGGTCCATCTAGCTGGGGTCACACTATGCTTGCCGAAACGCGGTCTCCACTCCGACTCATCTACTCCTTCCTCCGGCCATCGGTCCTTCGACCACTGCCACTGCCATTTCAGCTTGCATAGGTACTCTGGAAGCTATGTCGGTAACTCCGGTTCTTCCGCATAATATATATTAAATGTTTACGTTACCTGTTTACCGCCCTTACGGGTGAGGTACATCTGAATGATTAAGTCCTATCCTATAGAGCCTATACCAGCGTCTCTGAATTAAGGTTAGTTAGAGGAATAAGGTCATTTCATAATTCATAGGTCTATCATAGATTAGGTTCCCAGAAATCTTTAGTATTGTTTTAATTTGTCGAACCAGCTTTGCTCCTTCACACTATATGGGATTGAACAGTGTGCAGTTGACGGTCATCAACGGAATGTGGGTGTACGGTACTCCGTACCTACTTATTAAGCATCTGCCTATGATGCGTGACGATTTAGCTATGTAAGTGCTCATTAATGAAACTGATCCTGTAATTTACTGTAATCATCCATGTACATCATACTTCACGTTATTTTTCCATTTTCAAGCAAATTAAACTACTTACTTAGTAGGTAAAAATGTTAAAATTCATGGTCTTCCTTTTATTTCTGACACTATGTTATTTAGCAAAAAATAATCCTTATGATGAAGCCTTTCGATCGGTATGATAAAGCTACATGCTTATTTTTTTTTTCTCGTGTAGAGGGTTCTATTCCCCGTTCAACCATGTAATTATATAAAAATCTATGAAAGTTTAAATGGTTTTTTAAATTAAAATAATGTCTTCTTTCAGTAAAAAGTTCCATCTACAATATTCAAGGTATTTTCCCTCCATGTGGCATAGCCGTGGGACGCCCTGTATATACATATTATAATAATATATGGATTAAGTTTATGTTTCATAAATATACATTGAACATAAGCATATAAATAAAGTTTGACGTGAAATTACCTTTTTTTAAAAGTAAAATCTAAATTAATCTTCATGATACAACATCTTTAGAACCTGTTTACGTCGCGTCGGCTAAAGTTCATAGTACGTTTGAAGCGTGTGAATAAACTTAATATACCTATGTATTAGATATCTACATAATCATAAGAAAACGGTGTTATAGATTCATTTGAGCTTGAGATATTATAAAAGGAACTCGTGTGTTATCAATTAAAAACGTGATTTAGTTATCAGCTGTCGGTATGACAGTTTACGCAAACATAAATTAACATTATTGTTGTATTATACAGAATTATCTATTCGTGGCGTGACGTGGACATTGATTTTGTGGGTCTTATTGGTGTGTGCTGTTAAGTTAAGGTATGTTGTTACTGATTAATAAACGTTTTGTGTTAATAATTATGCACCTTCAACTTGCCGGCCAGCTGTCAGTTTGTGAATGCCAGCATAATAAAACGATGTTGATAATTACTTAATGATATCGTTTATATCAATATCGTGTTATTAAAAACGGGTTTTTTAGTTACCTTCGTTGCAAAATTTGTATGTAAATGTTTCGGTATTATTTTAAGAACATTTTGTGGGCAGTTTTTCGAGTGCTAACACGATTAGTGTTTAATGCTTTAGTAGTTTTATGCTAATAAAACGTTAGACCTCCGGCGGGGCCCGCAATCTGCATTGTTTATTTTCTTTTTAATTTTTATAGCGTATCGCTATAATGCCGCGTGTACACGAAGGGGTGGCGAAACGGACCTAGGACTAAACGTCGGAGCATTTTTTCTTTTTTTATTAACCGTTGTTGCTGTGTAGAGCTTTCAGCTTCCCCTTTTAAAATAAAATTGATTTATATCGCTATAGAACGTGTGAATGAATTTGGGTGATATTTGAATCGTTCTGATTTTATTAACTTTGTTTTTTTTGCAACACTGGGCTTAATATCGATTTTGTAACACTAATAAAGTATTGATAAATAGTAGAGTTACAAATGCAGAGTCATAATAATAAATTTTATTAATTAGCACTTCATTTATTGTTATGCCTCGTGTACACATTTAAATGAATAAAATATCGTTAAACATGTGGAAAAATTGAAATTCAGTAATCATGAATATGTATGAAGTTAAAATAAAATAGAAGAACTTTATCGATGACGAATAAATTACTCTCACTGTGTGTAACGGTCGTTTAAATATAACTAGGTAGGTACCTACATGAATGTTTCAAGAGTTAATATAAAATCATAAATGTTCAAATAAATTATGACTTTTGTGTAGGTACTTACTGTATTATACAGGTTCAAATTAAATTAACTAGCGAAACTCCGCTGACGTGACATAAAAACGATAAAATAAACTTAGTAATAGGGTTCCGTTTTTACCCTTTGGGTACGGAACCCTAAAAATCAGCAGCACGGGTCGATCGATTAAGTTAAGCTACGCTTGCCGCGGTTGTTCTGTGGATACCCATCCATGGACCTATCGCGGCAAGCTTAACTATGTAAAGATATTCTCCCGATCATCTTTACATATCGAGACACCTGCCGTGCCTCGGAAAGCACGTTAAGTCTTTGGTCCTGGCTATCATGGCTGTTGGTCATGTCGTGGATCTTTGACAGTCGTTACGGGTCGTCAGAAGCTCGAAAGTCTAACAACCAGTCTTACCAAGGGTTTTCGTATTACCTAGTAACTGGGTTGTGGAGGTCAGATAGGATAGGCAGTCGCTCCATGTAAAATACTGGTACTCAGCTACATCCGGTTTGACTGGAAGCCGACCCCAACATAGTTGGGAAAAGGCTAGGCAGATGATGATGTTTCACGTGACTATACCTACTAATAAAATTGCGGATTATTTTTTGTTTTATCATGTTTAGATAGCGATACCCATCATACATGCTTAAACCTACATAAAGAAAGAAAGAATAAAGTTTATTTGGACACACATACACAACATACATACATACACATTCACACATAACATATACACACATATATTACACTAGCTTCTGCCCGCGACTTCGTCCGCGTGAAATTTCACCCTCTTAGGGGTGGAATTTCGAAAAACCCTTTCTTAGTGGATACCTACTCTTCAAAAAGAACACACCCTCCAAATTTCATGTCTCTAGGAGCTGCGGTTTAGACTGTGCGTTGATATATCAACAATCAGTCAGTTTATCATTTTATATATATAGATTAATACTTAATTTAAAAGAAGAATTTTTTTTGCAGTCGAAGGAAAATAGAAATTCGATCGGTGAACACCTATGTGATGTGAGCCTTGAGTAGCATAGACGTATGTAGCTGATATTTATGTATATAGATATTAAATTACATAATATTAATACATTGGTACTTGGTTCTCGTATTACCGACGACGGCCTCCACTATACTGACCTTTAAAAAGAGCTTTGAAGCTTTCTCAAAAGAAGAACTTCAAACAAAAGCTTGATGGACATAACTACTTATACGGTTAGCATGTTAGCGGTTAGCATACTCAAAGATGTTGGGCCATAGGTAGACAGGGAATCTCTGACATTTCGGTATCACACTGACATAACAACTACGCAACTGCCTGGGCAAAGAGTCGAAAGTCCCTAAGAAAAAGTGCCTTGTCGGGGGCCGTTGTCGTCATCGGGGGGGTATCAATCGTGTGGCGCCCTTTGGTTGACACCCAGAGGGGACTAAGGTCTTGCCGATTGAATACGGTGTTACCTTACCATACCTGATTCCGTGGAAATATGCACAAAATGGCAAGACAGTCTCCGATTCCTTCTATTCGTATGTACATGCAATATTATTAAATAGTGCCAAAAGCAAAATCAAAGACATCACAAAATGATGATTGTTAGGCCTTTGCTTTATTCCACTCTAAATACTCATGACTTTGTAGAATTTGATCCCTATCAGCATTACCGCTCAGTGCAACAGTACATCCCGCCTTACAGTGTGGTATTTTTTTTTGTTGCAAAACTTTCTGGTTGGTTTCTACCTAACCCATGAGCTTTTTTGTACAACAAAAACTTCCAAAATCGAACTCTAGGTTCAATATAATATAAGAAAGGTGGTTCCTTTCCTTTGAAAACTGCTCTATTTATTATAGGTCCCATATCTCCCTAAAGTCCCTTCTCAAAATTTTACCATGGAGGTTATATTATTTATGTCTTTTTTTTTCTAGGTAATCATGGAGCCGAAACGCCTGAACCGTGTCATAGTGCTGGCCAGCATTCTTGGCATTCTGCTGTCCACTTACGCGTTATACGTGGAGTTGTCGGTAGAGGCAAATCCGGGGTACGCGGCACTCTGTGACATCGCGGAGTACGCAAGCTGTTCTCGAGTTCTTTCTTCGGAGTAAGTTGTAATAAACACTAGTTATATACTTACTTATTGTGATTTGAATGATATAATAGATTACATTACCAATGAACATTTTTGAAAAATAGGCTACAACAAAAATTTGTAACATCACTTACCTACTTTGTGTATTTATTCGATAGATCGAATGATAATTTTGTTTGTTATTTATGAATATTTTTGTCTTATAATGAGTGTATCATTTAATGCAATGCTCTATGTTTATTTTGAGAAATAAATTCTTTAAATCGAAGCACTGACGACAGCGGCTTGGCATTTTGCGTTGCCCATACTGGCAACCCTCTTGTTACTATTGCGGAAAATTTTGTGGGTTCGACGACTGATAATATAGTTATTAGTATTAGTCAAGTAACTAGTAGATATGGCTCATTTACCGGAAATATTTAGGAACAAGGAAAAATTCGCTATTATGTTTCGAAGGTTACCTAAATCATACATGATAGAGTACTATACTACGTACCGTTTACAATTTTGTTCTCTATAAATTACATTTATTATTTAGTTGAAATAGTATATAAAAATTTAATTTCTACATTTATATCTGTAATATATATAATTAAGAATTAGGGTTTGATAATTGATTTATCTAACGTCATCATCATCATCATTTCAGCCGAAAGACGTCCACTGCTGGACATAGGCCTCCCCCAAGCACTTCCACTTCGACCGGTTCTGTGCTTCTCGCATCCAACGGGTTCCTGCGGCCGTTTTCATATCTAACGTGTATGTATTTAATTCCAGGTATTCAAAAGGTTTTGGATTTATACCTAAAGAGTCATCCCTGAGGATACCCAATCCCGTCTACGGAATAATGTTCTACTGTCTCCTAATATTTTTAAGTACGTATAAAAACTTTTAATTGCGTAGGTATATAGAGCTATCTGACCTGATTTTTGTTTCGCAGAACTTCCCAATAAAACTGTAGTAAAGTTAACGACATTAAGCCACTCTTTTAAACATCTGCGTGAGATATCTAAAGCACATTAATGCTGTCGTTTTTCAACCGAAACCAATAAAAATATAAACGGTATTGATCAACTTTTACGATGTTCAGATGGATTCGCCAGTAAAACTGTCATTTATACTGAAACGAAGAAATCCATCAATTAATTAAATAAAGATGTCAACTTATAAAGCTGTTTATAAGCTAAGGCTTAATATAGAGTTGAGACTCGGCTGTTAATCGTAAAATTCGCATAAAAACTGTTTTCACAGTTGGAGTTAAAGAATTACTGAGTGGTGAAGCGAGTAGTAGGCACTTAATTATAATCGCGTTGCCAATAATCGACATAGCATTCGGCCCTTTGTATGCACACGTTTTTCTTGCCGTGAAAAACTACGGCTTTTTTGCCGTGTATAGGTAGGCATGGTCATCAGTGTTGTATGGGTCACTATGGAAGATTGTTGACACACACGTTTTTTCTACGGCGTGGTTTATATCCTGTTTGTAGGCACGGTTCGTCATTGTTGTATGAATCACTATGGAAGTTTGTTGACAGACATGTCGTTTCTGCGGCGTGGTTTATACGCCGTACCGTAAAGAAACGGTGCCGTGTTAAAGGGCCTTACGATGCACCGGCGGGGTCGGTCGGCGGCGTGCAATTCGCACATCAATGCGGTTCGTGGTTGCCTTGCCGTCGTGACTTTACCACGAGAAAAATATTGCGAAACTCCGCGCTTGTGCTCACTCTAAGCTTATTTGGTAGCTCACGAACCGTGAATAACTGTTATCGTAATAGGCTAACATTGGTACACACTCCTGGGAAGTGCGAAATGTTACGTGCCAATATGATTTAGGTAGGTACACGTTTATGGAAAATATACTCGCAGGTCTCGCACCAATTTGAGCTAATTAGTTCCATTTAATCATTGTTAGTAGTGTTGCGATAACCGAAAGTTGTACGCAACTTAATTAACGTTTGTGTTTAATCAGAATATATCTAAAGTTAAATTAGCCGCCGAACTCAGAGCGAATAAGAAAGTCGTATTTGAATTATTTAATAATATTCCCAATACCTAGCATTAAAGTCTATAGGTAACAATAAACTGTTTCTCTATTTGAATATTTAGATGGTTTGCGTGAGCTTTTATTGCTTCGCTAAAATGTTAATTCCGTGAAACATGCTCGTAAATGCTCGGGATTGTAGTGGGCATTGTGTTATTCCAGTCTGATATTGAAATAAGCCACAGCCGCTTTGTTTGATCTCTTTTGTTGTGTTGAGTGGTCATAATCTGTCATTCTCTATGCTTGATTTGATTTTATGACCCATCAAATAATGTTGGAGCTTAGAAACTAGTCATTGCGATTTTCTAAGTTTAGGAACTGTGTTTAGTGCTATATTAATTAACATTTGAATTGCATATTACTATTTATTTGTCGCATGGTTTCTTGCAAAGGGTCTGTTCTCGATGTTGGTAAGATCGTTAAAGCATGGAAATTGCCCTTTGATCTACCAAGGAAAGGACTTGAATTCGGGTCAAGAACAATAGGTAATTAATTGCCCCATGCATGACTTGGAACTTTATGGGCTAAGGGATTATCCAGAATGGTGCCACAGCAATGGTGCTCTTTTAAAAAGGAAAATAACAATTCCCCGGTTAACAATGAGAAGTTTCCAGAACTTTCTATAAGTTAAAACTGTTAGGCAAGAATTTTACTAGGCAATTAATTTTAATAAATACTTATTTCAAATTCTGCAGACAGATATTTGTACACCAAGACTCCCAACAAGCTATTACGTTGATGTATTTCTCACGACTTTACAGATAACGGTACAGTAACAACCGATCCTTGTTTTTTCAGCAACATTCGACCAGCTGCTTGTGGGCCGTTTAGTATTTCTGATCGCTGCTTCTTCGCTACCAATGTGCTTCTACTTGGCATATCTTCTGGCCTTTGTTCTTCACGACGTGTGCATTGTCTGTATTTCCACCTACATCGTAAATGGAACACTTGCCGTCCTGACTTACAAGAAAATGAACGCTATGGCCGCCAAGAGAAAGTAAATGGAAAACGATTTGGTGTTTAATTGCCATTAAAGTACAAGTTATTGTTGTTTTAATTTACGAAATACCTCATGACATCATTCCTGTAAAATGCATTTTTTTTTGATAATAAATGTTTAACTGTCAAAATACCTACTCTATTTTATTTCAATGTATTATCTACAGATAGTTCAACTTTCTACGTTTAAATACTCTACGTCAGCGGGAAAAGTAAAATACTACTTAGGTAACAAAATGCACTCAACCGCGCGTTGAATATCCGATGTGCGGAATAAAGTGTTTATTTTACAACTTTGTGATTTTACTCAACTACCGGCGAGAGGAAAATATTGATTTTTAATGATTTGAAGTGAAGTGAAAAATATATAGATTTGCTAAGTTAACATAATAAACATGTTTTAATGTTAGCAAAACTTAATATGTTTGGTCATTTTTGACTTAGCTTACGGTGTAATTGCGTAACACACTTTGGCTTTCATTTTGACAGCTTAACAACATTCATTGCGTTATTTACGTTCTTGAGCAGACAAATGTTTTGACAATATGATGAATGAAGCAATGGATTAGCAATATCCTTCAAAATGATTCAAATACTCCAAATACCAGGGTAGGTACCTACATGTTGTCTATTCCTAGGTTGCGAAAAAATACTGAAGCCGATTATGAGCACTATGGCATTTTTTAAAACTAAATATTACGTAAGTATCTGACACAGCGTCCTTCGGCACGTACAGTCAACAAAAGAGATAAGTAAGTATGCAGGATCTTCGGTTAAAGTTGAAGTTTAGTAAGAAACCGATGGATATTCTCGAATATTATTTTATTTTATTAATAGAAAACAAACAGCTCATTTATCAAATTAAATTTGGCTCTTTGGTTGACTGTACATTACCATAAAAAACAGCAAAAATCAGAAGTCTCTACCGTTACCAATAAAGTTTCTAACAATGCCAGTAGGTATTTTTCAGAATCCACCTATCTAAAAAGCGTGTTTGTACGTCTTAAAAAGAAGCTAACCCGTCGGTCGGTCGCTTCTCATGTAGCTCTTGCATTTATTTCCACGGCATTTTGTGCGCGTTCGTGGTCTGCATAACTTTAAGCTCCAGCCAAATCTGCGGTAACATTTAACGGAGCGGTGCTTGCTCGTAGGTGTCACTTGTGGATAAAAGTGACCGAAATAGAAACTCCTTTTCGAATTCAGCTGCATGGTAAATAATGTTGTAGGTAAATAATAAACTGTAATGTTGCAATATTGTACCTAGTTGTTATTTTAGAGATGTTGCAAGAATTTAAAGTTGGGATTTTTATGTTACTACGAGAACTTTGGTGTTTGGAGCAAATTGGTAGACCTTTAGATAAGCTGTTGACTGAGGTAAAAATAGACAGGAGCAAAAAATCGAATCCATAGATATCCGTGATCAAAACCAACAAAAAAAAGTTAAAAAAGCAATAAATATGTACCTATTTGAATTTGACGGAAAAGCACTCTACTCACTGTTACTGTATCACCACCACTCTTATCGTGCGGCTACCGCCAGGTAAGTACCTAGGCACATAGGTTGGCTTGGTAGATTTCTCCTACCAAGCTTTAGACATATGAATGTTAGTCTTACTTTCACTATTATTTAGCACAACATGCGTTGATAATAAATTACGAATGGGTACAACCCTATTACAGTTCCGGGTCATAATTATTATAAGTTAAGCAGCTTTATTACAATTACTTATTATTATATGAAATTATGTATAGCTAAGGCATATTGCAAAGTAATCATGAGTTGTTTTAATCTTTTGCCTGGCCCTGTCTCAAGTTCCTTGGTGTCGGCGCAAAATGTTTTTCTCTTCCAGCCTACCCTCACAAATATTATTTAGACCTTTTTAAGATTCCGTACCCAAAGGGCGCCAACGGAAACTAAGACGGATTACTAAGCCTCCGCTGTCCGTCCGTCTGTCTGTCAGCGGAGAACATCATGAACCGTAACAGGTAGACAGTTGAAATTTTGAGAGAGTGTGTATTGCTATGGCCGCTATAATAAAAAAATAATAATATATACCTAGTTAATAAAAATGAAAGGCGGTCTCCATAAAAGAGACGTGTTTTTTTCGGCGAATTTTTCTCTTGTGGAACGGAACCCTTCGTGTACGAGTCCGAGTAGCACTTGGCCGATTTTCATTCTTGCCATTTCTCATACAATCCATTCTTATTTTTAACCGACTTCTAAAAAAAAAACACTACAAAGTGTGTGTGTATAACTTTAATTTCAGAAGTCGGTGTCAAAAAAAGAAAATGCGGAACCAACGACACCGACTTCCGAAATTAAAGTTATTTTTCACTTTGTACAGACGCCAGCACATCGAGCTACTACAATCTATCAGATTTCTTTAATAGATTTTCGACTTTATTGCTAAATCATAAGGTTCAAGGTTGATTGGGAAAATCTGACTGTTTCGGGTAGGTTGACCTGCTGGCGTCCGTAGGTACTTAGTGTTTTTTTTTTAAGTCGGTTGTTTTTTTTTTGTAGGAAAGTTTTTATTTTCTTTGCTCTCTTTTCTTTTACCCCTCCATGATTTTTTATTTGTTACTTACATGTGTTTCATCGTCTCTCCTCATCACTACATGGTACATGGCCATATTAAAGACAAAAAATCCGTTCATCATCATCATCATCATCAGCCTATAGCAGTCCACTGCTGGACATAGGCAAAAAAATCCCTTAGGTACTTACCTTAATACCTACAATATTTCTATTCAGTGTCGCCCCTTTCAAACGTCTCAAAGAATATTATTTTTTCCATTATTTTACTCCACACGTCCTTTCCAACATTCTCATCTTCTTTAATTCTAAGTAATCATTAGTTGTGTAAGTACCTACTTAAGTAGTTAATTGATTATAAGTGTAAAATTTATGAGACGTTTGTAAACGGATAATTGCGGTAGGTAACTATCAATATAATCGTAGTACCTAGATAATATTATTCTTTTTCTAGCAATTATAAACGCCGATCTCTATACTAGGAAGGTAATTAGGTAACAGAACTATAGGTAGATATAAGTACCTATCCAATAACTGAGTGAGTACCAAATAAAAAAATATACTTATCTGAAAATGCTGAATTAAAAATTTAAAACTCTAGTAGCCTATCTTAAAAAATCTGCGGCGTTTTTAATATCTATTAAATACGTTCCTGCTGTACATTTGCCGAGTTATTCAAGCGAGGAACAATTAAGTAACCAACTAATTGTTACTGAGTTCAAGAGCGCAATAGAAAACTAGTTTGAACCCGATGGGAATTTGCCAATTTCGTGACAGACGGCGGTGATAAATTCCCGCTATCACACGATACTCACTTAGAAAATCTAGCCTTCTACAAGCCAGAGTTCCAAAACGCGCGCCCCACGCACGCGGTTTTAAAGATTCTACTTTTGACTAGCCTAACATCAACACGAACCAGGCCAGGAACGAGGCACTATAGTCAATTTATATGCTATGAAAGACATTGAAGATTTCTCAACAATCGCGAACCATGTAAAATAGTAACAGTAGTGTCATCTGTTGATGAATAGCTAAATCACTTAAACTCGTAACAACGCCATCTATTATTGAGAGGATGCAACAAAATAATACGATAGATGGCGTTATAAGAAACTATTGTTCAATTTTGGAAAATCTTTGATAAAAACTAACAACATCATAATCGGCTAGATCAAACGGCTGTGATATTGAATATTGTGCCATATTCATGCTTGACAAATCGGCAGTGGCAGTCAGTCAGCAGAATACGTACTAACTATTAGGTATTGACGCATGCTCATCTTCTCATTATTACCCTAATAGTCTGTCTAACTAGTTGTGGTAACATTTATTTTGTACGGTTCTAAGATGATAATCAAGCAATCTTTGAAATATGTAAAGAACGTAAATAAGGTATGTGAGATTAGGTACCTAATTACACTCCACCGATAACGACGTGGTTATAAAAAAAATAACACGAACAAGCGAAAAAATTAAAGCATTTATTAAGATTGAGTAAGTTTTATACTGCCTTGGTCAACCATAAGCCATAACGTCCAGTTAACGCAAGAGATTAAACGTCGGTAGTCTTAAAAGGAAGCACTATTATCCCTTTAGTGTCTGGGCAGACATTTCCTTGTTGAGCTTTACTGCGGACCTAAGTAGTGCTTACATGCCTTGGTGACGTAATGACCGTAACGATCACAGTAAAGTCCTTTTAGTGTCCTGCCAACTTTACTTCTATAACTGGCTTGATCACGGAGTTGTAGGGCCTGAAGAGACAACTACCATAAAGTAAGGCCCAGTAGTTTTCTCTCTCGACTCATTTAGTAGTGATTAGGTAGGTACCTAAAGTTAGATTCCATGAGCTCTTTGCTTACAACGAATGCCAGTTTTAAACAAGCTATATCACCGTATTTTATAATTATGTCCTATCCAAAGTTGCAGCACACGAAATTTTCTACTTTTCGCGATTTTCTTTTTAAGAACCCACATGGTGCTCTCGTATGTCTGGTATTTCGTAGGCGGTTTAAAATACTTCAGATTTAAATATAAATACTTGCAGTTAGTTCTATATTACCAATTATGTTAGTTTTTGACTACAACTAAATCAATCAATATTTTCCCACCTTTTCCTCTCTAACTCCTAAAAAAACATTTGTTTCAAACCTCATAATTTCATAAGCAAATTGATTATTTTCTGCCTGTTGCAAAAACGACAATACAATGACAAGACGTATGGTCCGTCAGTGGTAACGACCTTACATTAGGACGCACGCTTTGTTTGCAGACGATCAGATACAGCTGTCGCCTGGATGATGGCCATGATGGCCCATACGCTCCGATTAAAAGCCACTGATTACGCGCAAGTAGCGAACATGAGGTATTTGACATTGTTCAAGTATGGCGGAGTCAAGACTGCGGCTTTTGAACATTTTCCGACGAGATCATTTACCGTGTTTTTGCGGATACACGTTTTAGCCTCGTGCGTGATATTACTTTTTTTAATTTTTAATGAAGTGGAAAAGGCTTTCGTCAACGCGTGGGAGTAACTGTCAGAAAAAGTCAAGACAAAGTTAAACGTATCTTTTGTAAAAAGATAATTCATCAGTAGACGAACAATTGCTTGCAAAGTACCAAGTTATCTAAGTACCTAAATGAGAATCACTGGTTCATTAATTTGTACATTATAACAGTTCCTCGAAATCTGTAATAATTAGCTACTTAATGTTTGTTGTTCGATGTTAACACAGCATGAGAAGGCCTACTCCTCACAACATGCGATGACGCTCTTCAACACAAGTAGAACGGAAACACTGCAAGCACGAACGCGGCGGTCATGGCAGCCCGATGTCCAATCAGACTATAACAGACAAGCTTGCGAGCTAGCATGTTTTTTGGTAATTTGTGTGCATATGAAAGAAACAGATTAGCTAATTTCTTGCTTGTAAGCGTCCACACTGCTAAATATGGTTTTGTCTAAGACCGCTACAATGAAGGGTTAAATTGGTAATATTTAAATTATCACGCTTTCAAGGAGGGGGGGAAGGATGAGGCAGACTTAGCAGACACAATGAGTAGACATAGAGAGCAGGCGGAATGAGAAGAAAGAAAGGGCAGATGGAAGAAGCACAAGACGCTGACCATAGTCCATTTTGTTTCAAGAACACACCAAAAAACCTTATGACTTCAACTGCTGAACCTTCGGCAGTAATTTTGCAACACACTGTAATAAACTTTCGGCCATAAACTTGGCAATGTGGGAGTGATGAAGAGAACAATAATACGCACACAATTATTGTGAAGATAGCACCCGTCGTGTTGTCCCACGCTGTTTATGTAATTACGTTATGTTGCTACTTCACGCGGTCGTAAGTGCGCGAATAAACAGTTTCATTTGTGAGGAGAGGGGAAGAATTTGTAGACGTGTCGAGCGAGTGGAGATATGACTTTATTATCAAGTTGTAATATCAAAGTATATTGTTAGATGATGGTTGTATTCGTGGAATCCAGATAATAAAAATGAGGATTCATGTTTTTTTTTGCTGCTGCTGCTAGCTTTAATCTTATTTTGGTATAAATGGGGTTTCTTATCAAAAATAGAATCTAATTTCTACGTTGAAAGTTCGAGATTGACTACTAGAGTATTTTCATAACTTTGTACCTACTGTTCTGTAGACGAGGCGCTTAGTCCAAACATCTAATTTGCTTAATGTTAATAAAATAAATCAATACTCCATCATAACATTTTTTCTAAACGTCGAGTAAATGATAATTGAGTAGAACTACCGGTTGGAGTGACTAACGTTTATAATATTTTTCTGCCACAAGTTGTTCCCAATTTGCACACAAAGACTGCCCACGCGCAGGACTACGTTTTATCTTCTGCGTGCTTTGTTTACGCTGCGACATTGAGCAGCATTCAAACAGAACTTTAGTGTTAAGTAGATATACATCGGCAGACAGATTTCAGAGTGTTTAAAACCTCCTTTGAAGAGCAATTGATGCACTTTGGCGACTCTACTTTTTGGCTCAGGTTACTGCACTGCAAGGATTCAACTTGAATCTTCGTCTAGCAGATTGGCTGGTAGAAGAACATTGCGATATGGTCATCCCATATCTTAAGGTCATGGAGCTGAAACCAAGCAGAGGCATGGTTCTTGCAGGAGAGTAATGTGATTTTACAATTGAAAAAAAAACAGTGGCACTCCGGGAGTGCCGACAGAAGTGAAAACAAAACACAAACAGAATACTTTGCCATCACTTACTGACATATCGAACCGAGTACATCCCGAGGACAGCCGAATACATCCGAAGCGGGTTTTATGAAGAATTTTTTGCTTCCTTCTTCATGTTCAGGCAAGTTTATATATTTGATCACTTGTTGTTCTCGCTGCTGCTGCTGCTTTAGTAAATATCTTTAGTTAATGTTATCCGATTAGCGATATCAATGCACTCTTCCAGTAATCCAATGATTTGATCTGATGGCTTCAAATATGTTTTAACATATGGAATCGTAGAGCTGGAAACTTGATACATATACTTGCCAACTTTGTCATAATACTAACCAGCAGTTCAACCTTGAAACTTATTTGTTCCATGCTTCCGGTTTCTCAGATTTTAAAGACCAAAGTATAGCGTTTCTGTCAAATGTCATTCATCTAAATGGCCCTTGCCATTTTTGGCGCGCGGTAGTGACCTTACACCGTCGGCCTAGTGCAGATTGCACCATTTAGGGGACTCTTGAAGTGCGACGTGTTTTCGGCATGACTACATAATCACGGCTTAGTTAAGGACTCCTGTTGTAGGCCATCGCAATCTGCTACAATAACTTGTTTATGCGTGTGGGAGTAATGAGATCATTGTCATACATTTATGAGGTGTTCAGGTTCAGGTTTGTATTTAGGTGGCTGTCAATTGTTTGAGGCGGTCGTTGTTACAATTTCTTGCTTTTGTTTTGAGTTTTTGCATAGTCACTGCGGACAGTGCTAATGTTTTGAGTTTATTTCTTAGCTTACCCTATGCATATTTCTGGCTTAATGTGTGACTTTTCCGTCTATTCAAGTGATATATCGATTTGTACTAATATCTAGGTAGTCAGCGCTGTTTGCCACTCTCATAACGATATTATTTCATCTAATTTTGTCATTCTTGGTCAGTGGGCGGGTAACGGCAGTTTCACTGCGTATACCCTTGGGCATTAGGCGTGGTATAATGCAATGTCTTCCTGTACACCCATTACCTAATGTGTAAGCAATATGTGTTCGCCTTGCGAGGCAGCACATAGTGACACAACATATTTTTTTATTTTATACCATACCATCCTGTACCACTACATCATTACACCTATGTGTACAAATAAATAGAATATTAATTTAATCAAATAATTACAACCTAACTTGAGCAGCGTAAGAAATAGATACGAAACGGTCGTTTATTGCCCCAAACGGATATTAGCAAACAGTTTAAATATTGCAAATACTGCAATATTTTGTACCAACCTCATTAGTATTCACGTCCTACGTAAGTAAGTACCAGCTATTATAAGTAATCTATACGAAACTCGATCAACGATAAGAGTTTATAGAAATTTGTCTGAATGCCCTGAATTTTGCCTGTCTATAAAGCAGTTTGAGCGACGGCCCACGCAACTCCAGTCGGGACACGGTGTAATGTTACTACAAGTCCCTAATTTACTGAAATGCTTCCACAACTAAGTTATTATCCATTTAATCAGACGTTTGATTTGGTAATTGAATAATTAACAGCCTGGTAAAATGTTGTTAATGTCGGTTCCAGTCCGCTTCAAAACTAATATTCGAAGCTAGACCTGTTTCAGTGAATTTAAATGCGTTGCTATTGACAAGCACGGTGCACTAGCACTCAGAAATTTAAATGTTTTGTTTGATAATATATTCGTAAGCTTTTCTTGGAGTTATCTCGTGGAATTCCAATGTCTTAATAGTCGTTGGTAATTGATTAAACCAACTCCTCTGTGCCGCCGAAGCAATATAGTAGGTACAAGATGATCAAGAGCAAGACGATCGGAGGTACAAGACGACGAAACTCGTCGCTACCTAAAGTTTCTTGTTCCTTTTCAAGTGAAGAACTGTGTCATCATTGTTAGCACAGTAACATATCACTCTAGCTAAAAATTGGACCATCTGTTGATTTTCAATAAATATGTTTGCTCTGCTGATGGATAAACCCATTTCTATAGTTTTCGCCTTTGGTAATTATTTGTCGTTATCAAACCAAATTCTTGTCTTAACTCACATACCTACACACTTTTTAATACAGATCTTTGTGAAATAACTCTATGTAATAAAAACTGTGCCTAACCGTACGTGCTACTGCCATCAAGTAGCATTTGTACATATGCGTTTACAAGGATTTGACATTGAAATTACAGACATAGGTCGGTTGCCAGCAGAGGCGAACAACATGGTATACCTAGCTGTTGTAATGTAACAGACAAAGGTTACCGTTATTCACAGGCCATCTTCCTAATCCATCACTTACCTATATACATGCAAATCCTTTTAAACCAATCGCAAAGCGAGAATTACGTGAGTTATTTCAGTAACCCAGTTTCTTCATGTAGGTACATAGTGGCAAAATGAACGGTTATGAACGAATACAACGCAGCAATTAGGCCTTAACAGGTTGCAACGGCCCTAAGGTTGGGAGCCAATCAAGCGATTATAAATTATGTATGCATATCGGTGTGCTATTAGTTAAAATTGTCGATAAAAGTAGGGCAATGAATTTCGTCATTTTAATAGCTGGGCTGTAAATTATTTCTAAAGCAGTTGTGGAGTGTACAAAATGGGTGTTTCCTAAAGATATATCTTCCAACGCTCTGTCGTGATGATTTGGACTCGGCCCTGACCGATTGGCCGGAGAAGGCACAAGTTAAGGAAAATTGGAGAAATATGAGGGAGACCTTTGCGCAGCACTGGGACAAAATAGGTTAACAAAAATAAATAGATTCCAAAATACCTACTTATAAGTAGGTACTTAATATGTAGAGATTCGAGATGTCAGAAATGGGTATGTAGGTAGGTTACTTTTTTAAGTGTTTATTTTTCAATTTCTATAGAGATCATCGGTTAAGTTCAGATTAATTCTCAATAATAATTGTCAAAACACGATTTTTTTTATGACAGTAGATACTTTTGGGAATATTATAAAACGACAAAAAATACAATCCGGTTTACTTGACAGAAATGCACGATCAACATAAACTCTTGTTATATTTTGGACCACCCTGATTTTAAGACCCAAATAACCTTAAATGTCATGCGTGTGAAAGTCCCCTTGTCTCATACTTTGTGGAAACAATTGGCGTTCATTATTATAGTGAGAACCGGAAAAGGCGCACACCAAGCGACATGCGACTGCGACAAATTTTCGTATATTTTGTTCAAAGCTCCGCACACTTGGCGTCGAGTTGCAAAGTCGCAACGACAGGCTAGGGGAGTCGTAAGCTCTCGCTACTTGTTGGAGGCGTCTAGGCGCACGGTGTACGCGCACACAACAACACCCAATGATAGTCGCATGCGACAGGTCAGCGTCTTGCCGTCGATCTGTCGCAGTCACATGTCGCATAGTGTGCGAGGTGGTTAATAATGTCGTGGGCGTCTCGCAAGGCTTTGCCAAATGAAGTAGGTCGATTGGCATTTTCGATGGCACTTCGTATACAGACATACGTACTACGTAGCTCCAAATATAGATCTATACGCTTTCAATTTTATGCTAACATTCATAATTAGGTTCCAATTCTAATAAATATTATGGAAAATAAAACTTCAATTACGAATTGCCCTGAGTCATAGACTAGCCTTCTATTAATGTATAATTATTTATTAGCGACCCATATTACGCTGTTATACGCAATTTAGATTTGGGCAAATTATTGTCAAGGTAAATAAATAATGACTATGTTTTTATGCAATATATATTTTTTATAGAATTTACATGCAACACAATGAGTATGAATAAATCACAGGATTTCACTAATATCCGTAGATTCTTCGACTATTCATAGTTTTTGCAATACCAGCTATACTGATTGATAGCTCAATTAGTTGCGTAGCCTATGTTAATCGGTATCAATTTCCTCTAATAAGTTTTTGTACGTCAACTAAATTGATATAAATTCGGAATATGATTGAAGTCTCACGATTAGACTACCAGTTTGGTTAATAACAATCACTTGTTTTTAATAAACCTCTACATACTCGTACGTCAAACTTTATGGGTTTCTGTTTCCTCGTCATGGGAATCGATAAAAAACTTAATGGAGAAAGATTTATGAAACAAAATGGTTCGTTTTTTTTCGGAGTCTTTTTTAGGGTTCCGTAGTCAACAAGGAACCCTTATTGTTTCGCCATGTACGTCTGTCCGTCCGCAGCTTAGCTCAGAGACTCTTAGTACTGTAAAGCTATAATTTGGCATGAATATACATATTAATCACGCCGACAAAGTGATAAATAAAATCTTGAAAAAAAAAAATGTGGGGTACACACGTAGGTACTGTGGATAGGTTTTTCAAAAATATTGCGGGTTATTTTTCGATTCAGGGATCCATTTGTGAAATATTAAGCTTTAAAGTGCTAATTTTTGTGAGAGTCAAGTGTGGCCCCCTGCCAGCTAAATGGTTGCTTTTGGATTTGTGAAAAAATTCACGGCAGTAGTATATTAACGAAATTAAAAGGAAAACTATCACAGCTAAGTAGGCTTTACAAGTTTACGAGTAATAGTACGTACGAGTTACGACCAGCAGCAAATGTATTCCCATACATTTGCTGCTGGTCGTAATTGAAAATCATGTTCTCCCGAACATGATTTTCAATTACAATGAATGAATGAATGAATTTTTTTTTTGTTTGTTCTTGGGATAAATTCATTCCAACTAAGTATGTAACGGCCAAGTGCGTGTCGGACCATGCACAATGAAGGGATTGTGCGTGGTCCGACATGTTGTATGTTCTATCAAATTAATCATTACATTTGTCCTCCTTTTCGGAGTTTTCCGAATTCCGATTCCGATTTTTTAAATTTAAGTCAGTCAAAGAAAAAAAAAAACGCATAATTATTAAACCCTTATTTTATTAAAATTGTTAACAACGATACCGTTTTTTAATGTAATTGTAAGTTTTATTAACATTATTAACAAACAAGAAAACTCTGGAAAATTACAGTTATTGTGCCAAAGCGTTGACTTAACGATAACGTCGACAACCGTTATTAGAATATATTACCAGCTCAATATAATAGATGGTTAGCTCTAATCATTATGTCAAAGTAGCACAGAGTATTTACTCAACGGATACGATGAAAGGTGTAACCTGTTATATTGACAAGGCTGTAATTTTGTACGCGCTGTTGTTTTTGTCATTGTTGTGGTCATTGTGACCCAGTGCTGCTGCTAAGTGAAGGGTGGGTTGCAGAGGTGCTACAGCTGTCTTACAGCATAATCAGCCTACAATGTTGTCACTGCTGGGACACAGGCCTCCTCTCTTCGAGAGGGAGTGAAAGAAAGAAAGAAAAAGTATTTTTTGCTACTTGTACTTACAGGAAGATCACAAACTAAACACAGTTATAAATAAAAAACCAAAATATATTAAAAAAAAATAACGTTACAAAAAGAAAAATTACCAAAAGGCTCCTATCTGTGGCTGGTGGTGTGGTGTGTGGGCTATAATCTACCTCGCGGGCCAAGTGCAGGTTGGTACATGTCGCATGTCTTCTAATTTTTGGTTCTAGGACATGCCGGTTTCCTCACTATGTTTTCCTTCACATAGCAGTCTTAAACTATGACGGAATTCAATAAGTAGTTATTTTTTTCCTCTAGTTATTTTTCTGGTCTCTTTTCCTGAAGTCCTTCATGACCAGGGATCATGATCAGCCTGCCCCCCCCAGCGGTGCTTATTCCTCCATTAGTTATTTCTAAGTCTACAATAATTCTTGTCGTAGCAGTGGTGGCCCAGTGGTAACGACCGCGACTTCCAACCTGTAGGTCGTATATTTGTCACCTCTCAAAACGGTCAAGAAAAACATCGTGAGGTAACCGGCACGTTCTAGAACTTAACAATCCAAGTCATGTGACATCTACCAACCCGCACTGGGCCCGCGTGATGGATTATCGCCCACTCCCTGACACCGAGAGGAGGCCTATGTCCCAGAACATTAGAGGCTGATCATGCTAATCATTTAAGGGTTATAATTTTACTTCTATCTATCGAAATCGATGGGTCTGGGTCCATACTCTTAATATGACTAAACCCATTACGAAATTTAACGCCACCGTCATAAGGCGTGGTTTGACGACAGTCCTCATTCGCCAACTCCTATATATAATTATAGGGTCAACGCACCGAATAATTGCACCTAATGGTTTGCCCTAATTATTATGTCAAAGCAAATGTTTGCTTAGTGGTTTTGAAGGGTATCATTACAGATTTGGTTAGGGTATAATTATGAGCATCGAAAGCTGTTAATTCACTAGTAGTTTAGTTACGTATTCCGTATAATGTTTGTCTGGTCTTACAATTCACTAGTAGTTTAGTTACGTATTCCGTATATTGTTTGTCTGGTCTTATAACATTGGTTTTAGCGAATTTAATTTGAATATTTTATGTCAACATTTTATGAGTTGTCGAGCCTATTGCGGTTTCGTGTTTAACTAATTTGTAAATTATTTGTGTTGGTGTGAATCTAAAGATTTTTTATTAGAATATTCGGCATCTTCTCTTATTTAGTGGTCTAGGGATATCACGAAAACCCCGACATCTGCATTTTTTTGTTTTAATATAACCTTACCTACCATAAAGACAGTACCAATGCCAAAAAACCCAAAATCTTCTTGTATTTTGGTAAAACCTACTAATAAGCATACAAATTAATATAAATTAATGGAGTATGTGAGTTAGAAGCCTTGCCAAATATTTTGATTACTTCAATATCCTTAGGTGGCAAGATTTCGTTCGTGTATTCAATTTAAACACTTCATCTCTCTATTTGGTATCGCAAGGACATGAGCAAATATAAAATGATCACATGGTCATTAAAGTTGAATTAATAATAAGTATCTGTTGGATTAATATTATAATACTTAATAGGCATGCGAATGGATGTCTTCTGGTTTTTAACGAGATCACAGAGAATCAAGTTCTTTGTAAAACTTGGAATAGTTTATTAATAATTATTTATTTACGATAAATCGTTACTGAATCTAGGTAAGATAAATGAAAAAAGGTTACCTAGTCATGTCTATCCATTTATATGGATGACAGGTGACAGATCCACAAAAAGATATCCATTTGGTTCTTCTTGGTCTGTCTACGTCTTATCATTTCGTTAAAGTCAATCGAAAAAACTTAATTCCAAATGAAATAAACATTTAACTGAAATCTTCACAAGACCACAAAACACCTCAATAATGGACAATACTCACGTAAATAAATTCACAAGTTTAACAATACAAGTGCACATCAAATAATAAAATTATGTCACGTTACTAAAACAATACGAAATACAAACAGTACCGTGCTTCTGACCTTTAGTCTGTCACCACCGTGTCGTCACACTCGTCACACATGCGCATCTCACTTTCGACAGTTGATCAAACACTCGTACAATAAGCAATAAACTATCGTAACTTACACTTCTGAAGGCCATAGAGTAAGGGGGTTAAGAAGTAAAGAGGTATACACACTGAGGAACAATTAGCATCAACTCATAAACGGTTACGGTCAAAAGGACAAGTATTCTTCCATGTATACGCATCAGGGCAGTGTAGCGTAACTGTACTTGTTTTAACAAAAGCTATACTTAATGTAGTTAATTTCCAGAATCAAGAAAGAAAAACTGCGGGGCCATTGCGTAACACATTATCAGTCGGAATCGGTTTCATTTTGACAGTTCAACAACATTCATTGCGTTATTTACGTGTCGAGCAGACAAATTTTTCAAACTTATGAAGCAATGTATTAGCAATTTGCTTCAAAATGATTCAGATTCTGATTGATAGTGTGTTACGCAATTAGGGTGCTGTACTTTCACAAGCACGTATTATATGCTGTAAATTGTAAGTTTGTACGAATTCAGGGCGTATACCGCTATATTGTTATCCGACTTTTTCCTGCAGCGGTGGGCCATTTTTGGCAATAAACACAGTGTCTGCTATACTGCGTTTGTCTATGAAATAAATATACTTGTAGAACTGAGTAAACGAAAATACAGTGGCATCTGTAGTGTTCTTCAATTAGTAGTTTATACAAAACTATAAACCTACTTAGCCTCTCTCAGTCCACTGCTGGACATAGTACTCTTTCACCCTGTCCTCCGCTAACCGCATCCAGTCTGACCCAGCCACCTATTTAAGGGCGTCGTCGGTCCATCTAGCTGAGAGCCGATACGCGTTCTCCACTCCAGGACTCGTCTGCTCCACCGGTCATCGGTCCTTCGACGAGGATGGCCAGCTCACTGCCACTTCAGTTTATTTACTCTCAAAACAAACCCTATAAAAAACGAACCTTCTATTTTTAATTTCAAAACTATACAAAATAACCTTCTATTTATTTTTGGAGTGTCTTACAAAAGTGTGCCCGAGGCTTGCGGGGCCTGACCATTTGTTACTAACAGAGTACTCATAGCTGTTGCGATAGTGAAGTGATAATGAACCGTTTTAGAACTTGACATAGTGTTTGGGCGTGTAGTGACAGCTGATGGTGAATGTCATTGGACCATGAGAAAAATTGGGATTGAGGAGATAAAATACTCGATATGCAAGGTGAGAAAGTGTCTTGTAAATATTGGTGGCGATCAATAGAAGAAAACCGTAGGTAACGCGCGGACTACTAAACGACTTTTGCGTATTTTGTTTTATAAGTCTTAGGTATGTTATAAATCAAGCTATTTGCAATAAGTCAGATTCTTCTTCTTTTGGTTCTTATGGTTTCTTCTTCTTCTCTTTTTTGTTTGTTTAATAAGACCCTGCATGAAGTCTCCTTCAGGATTAAGTAAAGCTTGAGTCTTTAGTGAGGATCTTTAATGCAGACCTATAACTATAAGTCATCTTGCGACTTTTTAACTAGACGTATTTTAATAAAAAAATAATGTAAACGAGTATTGTTAAACAGAGCGCGCTTAATAACAGTGTGAATTTTGGTAACTCATAGTCATAATAAACCATTCAACGTAATGAATTTCACTAAAATAATTTAAATCATAAAAGTTATAATGTAAAGTAATAATATTGATCATACTTGATTAACAGAAAAGTTTAATAAAGCAAGGAATTAGAAGTGGCGTTCAATCGACTAGACTGTAGCCTCGGGCAATCTGTGGGCGTTTACCACACAAAGATATATGTTTTATTTTTGAGAATGTCTCATAATTATAAACATGGCTTCGAATGGAGGATGTAGGAGAATTGCGGAACGGTTCTATTAGTTAGGTACGTGTAGATTGTTGACAGATAAGAATAGAGATGTTATTAACTTTAAATTATGAGATCTCCTATCCGTCATTTACATATTATATTTATTACCCTTATTAATCCAACAATAACGGCAAAACCTATAGAACGGCGCGACGAACGCATTTCATATTACAACATGTTAGTATTCATTTGAATGCAAGTTAACTGGGAGTACAGTAAAGTAAGATCTAGACTGACAGAAGTACAATTGTGAGTTTAGGTTTTGATAATAATTTAAGCATGGGAGCAGAGCAGTGACCCCGCCTTACGAGTTGAGTTCCAGACAGGCGCGGTTTCATCACCACTGCTCTCAAAACGGTGAAGGAAAACATCGTGAGGAAGTCGGGATGTCCTAGAACTAAACATTCCAAGACAAGTGACATCAACTAACCCGCACTGGGCCCGCGTGGTGTATTATGGCCCAGTCCCACTCACAGAGAGGTGGCCTGTGTACCAGCAGTGGGAACATAATAGGCTGATTAATAATTCAAGTGCAGTTTAACAAAAAACACAAATTATACAAACAAATATGTAAAAATAATGAACCAGCTACACACTAACCACTTACAAGCAAGTCTAATATTATAAGAGGATACACAAAAACACGACCCACGTCCAATTATTCGGCATACGTCGTTCAAGATCAAATTATATTCAAAATAGTCATACACTGAAAAAAATGTAGCTAAGTGCTTACTTACTTTGTTTGTACTTACAGGCATATGTTGAGGAGACAAGGTTTACTCAGCAAATGGAAGGTCATCATCATTGTCTTGTCCTTATCCCAATTTATTTGGGGTCGGCGCAACCTCAGACCAAATAAAAAGTCAAGACGTAGCGCTGTGAACAATATAATGAAGCATGCAAAAACTACACCTCCGCTCTGTGCATACACGCTCACACGTACACATTTACAACCATTTACATATATATATGCTAGCAGCGCTCCGCGGTTTTACCCGCATAAGTGTCGATCCCGTGGGAATATCGGGATAAAAACTATCCTATGTCCTTTCCCGGGACTCAACCTATCTCTATACCAAATTTCATATAAATCGGTTCAGCGCAGCGCTTTAAGCGTGAAGAGGTAACAGTCAGACAGACACACTTTCGCATTTTTAATATTAATATTAGTATGGATATCTTCTTCTTTCCTCATTTCACACAATTTCTATAAAAACTGTTCGTGGAAACATAAATAACAGCCTTTGGGCAATGTTCTGCTCCCTATCATAATTATGTCAGACGTACCTATGAATCAGGTAGTTGAGATTTACATAACATAACATACATAATCAGCCTATAATGTTCCCACTGCTGGGACACAGGCCTCCTCACGGTGAGAGGGAGTGGGCCGTAATCCACCACGCGGGCCCTGTGCGGGTTGGCAGATGTCACATGTCTTCGAATTTTTGGTTCTAGGACATGCCGGTTTCCTCACGATGTTTTCCTTCACCGTTTTGAGAGCAGTGGTGATGAAATAATTTACACAAAGTAAAGCGCCTGTCTGGGTTCGAACCTACGACCTACAACTCGTAAGTCGCGGCCGTTACCACTTGAGATTTGCTTAAACAAAAATCTACAAAAATATATGAAAATTGCAAGAGGTGATACTATGATGACGGTTGACAGTGATGTAACAAAGAAGAAGACATTCAGCTTTGATTCTAAATAAATTGGAATGGACACGATGGCGAAATGTAAAATCAATTGAGAACTTCGATCGCAAGAGCAGCGGTCTTTACTACTTGGTTCTAATAAAGGCCCAATGTTGAATACTTCTAAATGAGAAACGTCGCCTATTGGTGTCAAATAACAGAATAGTGAATACCTTCATAAGATATATAGTCGCAGGAAGTCATAATGTCCTTTCAAAACTAATGCAGTCATTAAATCTGTCCCATTCTACGTTTCGTGTACCGTATTTTGAGCATGTTAGATTACGGATGTTGACATTAATATTCACAGAATAGAATATTGTACTAGCACTACCTTCATTTTGTAAGTGTCGGAATTTCATAGAATGGGTGTAGGTATATTCAAATAAGTTATCATGAATAAAATTACTGTCACTGCGTTCTTCAAAGCCGTAAGCAAATTTTGTGATGAGAGATCTATCTATAATTCTATACCGTACTCTAGAAGGTCTTAAAGATGATAAAAGTGATCGACCACAAAGGAAGATGGCTCGCAGCCTTATCAAATAAATCCCCCACAAAACAAGAAGAGATCCCTTTTTTTTATCGTGGAGAAATGCTCATGCATTCTGCACTACCACGGGGAGATAGATTAAAACTCCACGGTGTCCTCCTCTGCCGCTTACAGCGGCAACACGGGCACGCGTTAGCACTCATCCGAAAACCCGCCGCGGCTGTCCGTCACCGGACCCTCCTCTGGGGAGTACTCCCCATCACCGGCGCACCAGAACATATAGCACGCCGTGACCACCCCAGGGACCAAACCAGCACATGGGCGTCAGACGACCCCGTGTCTGGGCACCCTTGCTCCCCCCGCGACGGGTCAGGTCATTGGTCCCACCGCCGGGTGTGTCACGTTTGATATAGTAACAAAAGTTCTAACGATCATAAGATCTAATTTCGTTTAATATAATTTTTATTTAATATAACGATCAAATGATATAATGAATTATTGATATAACTTCATTTTACCTAATTTCATATGGTATAATGAACAGTTTATATAATGCACTTTTGAAATAATATTCACATAATATAATATTCAGTTGCTATAATATTCAAAATCTATAAGTAACGTTTAATATAATTTTTAACAAGCGAAGCGGGGCTCCGTCGACATAGGATGCAAGAGCGAGCGAAGGGCACCCCGAGGTTAGGTTGTGTTAGGTTACTTTAAACCCTTTACACAGAAATAGGGGCCCCGCGAAGCGGGGCTCCATCGACATAGGATGCAAGAGCGAGCGAAGGGCACCCCGAGGTTAGGTTGTGTTAGGTTGCTTTAAACCCTTTACACAGAAATAGAACACACACACATAGAACACAAGAGCGATTCTTTACATAGAATGCAAGAGCGAGCGAAGGGCAGAAAATTAGTTAATATGAATGTTAGGTCAAATGAACGTTATATAAAAGGAGCATTATACAATATGAAAATTATATGAAATGAACGTTGTACTAAATGAAATTAGAGAAAAAGAAAATTATATCAAATATAACATTAGATCATATGAAATTAGGTTAAATGTTTTTATAGCATATGAAAATTATATCATATGAGAGTTATGTCAAACGAAATTAGACTATCTGTTGTTATACCAAACATTACACACCCCCCACCGCCTGCCAATTTTCGGCCGCAGAGGATAGGGAGAGCGGCCAACGTCATACCAACACTCCTCTTCCCCTGCGGCCCCACCGCGTCCGTCATCAGACGGTGGCGACCCCGTCAAGGCCACGGAAGGTAGGGAGAGCGGCGCACCGCAATATCGGCACTCCTTTCCCGCCGCGGCCTCCAACCCTCAGCTGCGATGCCTCCCATACGACATCGCGGCCCGCCTCAGTTGCGATGTCGCCCAAGCGGCACCGCGACCTACTTGTTGGCCGCTACGTCGTCGGCTTACAGGCAAAAGCTCTGATGAGCGGCCCCTCCTCGGGTTCCTCTTCGCCTCACCGTGGGTGACCAAACCACGGCTAGTGAGCCCCCCCGCCTCGACAATGCGGGAACCCACGGGAACTACTATGCGTATACGTACGACTAATATGTCCTGTATAATTATGTCCATCTCTTAGCCCCCTGTTTGAGAATTTCACAAAAACCTATTGTCTTTTAAACCTAAATCCTCAAAACCTTTCAGATGTACTTCATACATAGCTGGCTAGTGGCTGGTTGGTACTGAATGGCTTCTAAGACCCATGTATTAAAGCCTGCTTTATTATTAAACAATAGCTATGCGCCCTCAATAATCGATTTGTGCGATGGTGCGCGTTCATTGCGCATTGATTCGTAAAGGATTATTATAATGTTCCTATTGTTTACCTAAATTATTATATTTGTCATGCAAAGAGTTCATACAACACTTAGATGGGAAGAATATAATGCTCCTTTGATCCGCATACCAGTATTGATTTCTATATTATATTTATGATTTATTGGTTAGGATCCAACCATTACGGTGTAAAAACGGTACGATATCCAAATTCACTCAGTAAGGCATCAAAATAACATTTAACGCATTCTCATTTTTCATTCTTTATCATTTGCTTATTTATTTACGTCTTCTCACAAAGTAAGAAAACATTCAGCGTCGTCAGCATTTGTCGGCAGATTGCTATAATCTGTAAGGAAAATACAAAATACACGTGTGTGTCTTGGAATTGCAAATGAAATGTTTTCTCAAGCTTATCGCTTAGCTACAGTCCATCAAGATATGCGGGATGTCCATTTGTAGAACCAGCAAAAGGACAAAATGATCGCTGAGTCAGTTCAGTGATTCTTTGCTGTTATAATGGATGTTTGTGGTAGGTCGTTTTGTCATGGGACGTTTTGTCGCTATTTTGATATTTCCGTTTTAAAAGGTGATTTTTTTTATACATGAGAATTACACATACTTATTTATAAAGGTGAGTCTGGAGCAGCGTAGTGTAGTTCAGGGCTTAAATAAGGCAGGTTATTTTTCTGAAACCTATTGAATACAGGGTGGGAGGGACATCGAAGCGCAACCTGTGACCATGGATTCAGTACATAATTCTAAACCTAAGCGTTGAAATTATTCGAAAAATATATAGGGGCTTGTGGATAACAGCCGCACGGTTCGGTCGATCAGGATAAGCTATATACGCTTGCCGTAGTTGGTCCGTGGATGGGTGACTATCTTTACGTACCAAGACCCCTCCGTGCCTCGGAAAGCACGTTAAGCCTTTGGTCCTGGCTGTCATTCATGGATCTTTGACAGTCGGTACGGGTGGTCAGAAGCCCGAAACTAATAACCAGTCTTTCTTACTAAGGGGTATCGTATAATGTAATCGTAGTCACTGGATTGTGGAGATCAGGGGGCCTATAAAGGCCACTTTGGCAGAATCACAAAAGGTTAACATTAAGAATCATAATAGACAGTTAACTGTTAAGTTAATCGTATCAAATCTCATTGGTGAAGGATTTTTCAGTTATTTTTGTTTGTCTGTGCTAAAATACCAATCAATCAAATCCAAATCCAATCCCAATCTCTTTGATCATACCTATGTAGTACAGCGAAAAAAAGAAAAACACGGACTGTCTTCGCCATATTATAATTCACAATATTATCCTTTTATGATTCTGCCAAAGTGGCTTTTTTAGGCCCCCTGATAGGCAGTCGCTCCATGTAAAATACTGGTATTCAGTTGCATCCGGTTAGGCTGGAAGCCGACCTCAACATAGTTGGGAAAAGGCTAGGTATTATGATGACGGCTATTAAAAAAAAAGTTGCCATACATTTTAACCGCACTAAGTATTGCACTTTTCTATGAAACAGTTGATTCTTTTTCTGAAAACCGCCGAAAATTTTCATGTGCTGAATTCATGTTTACAGTTTGCGCGTCGACGACTTTGCCACCCTGTATAATAGAATTGAACATAATGCTCAATAGAAATTAGTTTACTATTGATTCTGATTCATAAGTTATTTGTCTTGAGCATTGGATCGTGAAAATAACAAATCCAAAAGACGAAGGTGGCGGAGGACCTGAAACTACATTATACAAGAATTCTCTGGTATCTGTTACTCGGCTGTAAAGGACTAACTTGATGGAGTTGATGGATATTGAGCAACGGTACTTGGTTTGATATAGCTATTTATTTACCTCTAAGAAATTGCTTGATCCCGGAAGACGTTTACAAAATAAGCACACAGTACTTATAATTCAATACATAGAACTGTATTCGTATATATTGTAATTTTATGTTCTAGTGTGGGTGGACGCTAGACGCCAATTTAGCAGACACCGAGTTCGAAATCCTTGGCGACTTTATAACATTATCATCAATAAATTCCATTACATTCTTCGCATAACTGAGTCCTTTTGGAAGTAATATTGCCGCTGCTGCATACTAAATTTCTCTGATATGAATATGCTATTGGAATATACTGTTTATGAATTCATTATAGTGAATTATACAGCGTGTTCGTCAATCGTTGGAACAAATCATATCCACAGGTTATGTTTATTGCGTATTTTACATTACTTTAAATTTGTATTTCCGCTCATGCGTGGCAAATGCGACAATTGTCTTGAAAGGTCCTTGTGGTAGTGATTGCTATGATCCCACGGTTGATTTGTGACTGGGAGTAAGTACTTAATTATTGAGTATCTGGACCAACAGATGTACTTGACGGGCGTGATCCACGGATGCGAGGGGTGAGGGGGAGGTTGTAAGTCTCCCCGTCCAAATGGCGCCAAATGGCGAATAATATGGGCAACGTTGTTATTTAAATGTACTAGATTGTTATTTCAAAATAATTCCTTAGTGTATAAAAAGTAGATGAAACAAACAATATTAAAGCTCGCATTCCACATTGAAACATAACCGTAACAAAGCTAAGTGTACGACTTTATTTAGACAAGTCGATCGAGCGGAGCATTACTACAGTGTTGGTGACTTGGATTATGACATAGTTGGTAATGTTTATGCAGAAGTGCGCCCACGCCTCATTGGCATGCATCTGGGGCCGCGGCGATAAACAAGCGCGGTGGGCAGCCGTCCCTCCCACCGGACCGTCTTAAAGCTAACCGCACATTACAGCCGCAACGGACCGCAGCGCAACGCATTTTCTTACCAAAAAGGGTGGTGCGGCCCGCCTGTAGTGTATTTGGTCATAGAAAATGTACAAAAGTAGTGAAGGAGGATTTTTGTAGTGCGTTACGTTGCGTTGCCGCTCCAATCTGCGCTAACCTTTAACGTACCTCTTTTGCAAGTTTCCTACTCCATTATAAGTTGACTTAATAATGGTGGATATTACAGCTTTAGAAAATGTTTGGCGTTAATATGAATAATAGGGCTTAGTAGCGCCTTACCACTTAATGTTGGCGAATTGTGGGTGTTGTACTTTTGTGTCTAAACCTTTGACTTAACTGATTTTGGACGTTTATAAATCAGACTAATCTTCAAAAGAGCTGCTATTTTGAACCTTGGGAAGTCCTATATTGAACCTAGATTACCTAACTCGACGCTTTTCTCAGTATTCCATGATCTGTGTTTAGGTACTTCTGTACCTACGTACCTACTGGTTTAGCTTGGTCATGTTTTCTATCGGGTCTCCTGTCTACCTAACACAACATAACATATTATCATGTCTGTATTCCCAAAAGGGCTAAGCGGAGGTGTAGCATAGTAGACCTGGTTTCGCCCGCTTTGTTTAAGTTCTGCCTTCAAAGCAAGAGTGAAGATCTTCTGGGCACGCTCGTTCCATCATAGACCTCATCCATCGCTTTCTATAAGGCATTAGCAATAAAAAAACAAGTTTCATGTACTAAGGGGCGAGCCTATCCTGTCTAGTCTTAAGTATATTTCAAACCTGCCAATTGACGTCACAAATACGATTCAATTATGTTCAAACATGGAATTATTGAGTGCCAGGTTGTACGTCGTGTTTACTAATTCCATGATTCTACACGAGTACCTATACATTATCTTCGGAGATACAAGTTTGTATGTCATAGACACAATGACCATCGCTTATGTTAAGATTAAAAGAATCAATATCCGTATTAGTAATGTTTAAAGTTCGTATTAACAGTTCTATTTACCTCCCAGAAATCACAGTACGTTTATCTTAGGTAATTTTGCCAGTATTGAAAATGTTTCTGATTTATGCAGGGGTATCTAAAAGCTTTTTTCTATATTGCACTACTATGTAGGTAATATTATTTCTTAACCAGGAAGTTAGAATTTCTGCAATTGCTACTTCAAATAAATGTTATAAGGACCAATGCGTACTGAACTTGCGTTTCAAGCTCCTTTTATTTTTAAGGTAAGACGTCTTTTTTTTCAGTGCGTTGTTGTAAGGCTAAACAACATTTTTGCTGAGTCAATCGGAGGCGGCATACTGAACTAATTATAATTTTTTGCCACCGACAGAATTGTCGTATGTGTGTGGGCCCCCTAATCTGTACTTTTGTTATGTCTGTTAATTATAGAGAGCCAGTGGTGGCTCACTGGTACCTGCCGCGACTTACGAGTTGTAGGGTCGTAGGTTCGAACGTGTATAAATAATTTTCATCACCACTCTGCTTTCAAAATGGAGAAGTAAAATATCGTGAGGAAACCGGCTTGTCTTAGGACCAAAAACTATAAGATTATGTTACATCTATCAACCCGCACTGCGCCCGCGTGGTGGGGTACGGTTAAGGCGCACTCCCTCTCGCCGAGAGGAGGCCCGTGTCCCAACAGTGGGATTATTATAGGCTGATTATGTTAATGTGTATGTTTTGTCATCTTTGTATGACTATATGCTCGTGTACTAAGTAATAACAGACACTAAATACATTTTCGAATCAATAAAACTTCTCATACATGTGGTAAAACAAAGAAACTACCTATGCATTACGAAGATACATAGGTATTAGTACTTTAGGACCGATGAGATAATCACCATAATGTATTGACGCTATTAATTCGAGCATCACAGGTAAAGCAAAAACCATAAAGGTGTTTTTAAACAAAACCGGTTTTAAATGTAGTATAACCAGATTGTTCCCCATAGCAATTCTTAATGCGAAACACCGTCGTCGGTTAATTTAAATAAGATATTAAAGTTGTAAGCCAGGGCCGGATTAACCGAATAACAAAAGTTGATTTGTACTTTTGGTCCTTTTGGTCAGGTAACAGTAAAGGGATGAGTGGCTCCATAGTTATTATATCTTCTCATTTATAATCATTATTTCTGTCCACCAATTCAGGAGTTTCATTGACGACCCCGCCTTGGAGTCTAAATGCGGTGCTGTTCGACAAACGTTAAGACACATACCCCTTCATTCATAAGCGTTGCTTAACGTTAACTAGTGATTAGCGACTGTTAACCATACATTTTGACGTTTGAACGTCACTTATCTTTAATCATCGTTTATAAATAAACCCCTTAATATCTTGTCACGTTACAGTAACTGCTGGACGCTAATGATGGCGCCAAACACGTAACAGAATTTTGGGCCGAAACCATTTATATTGCCATCGACGAGCTAAGAAGGTCATTATTTCTGACAGATATTAGTTTTTCGTTCTGCATTTCGGGTAAGCTTTAATGTTTAGGAAACATTAAAAAAAACACATGTAGTTTGTAAAAAGCCGTTACCACTTGGCCACCACTGCTCGAAAAAGATACATTATATAGAAAAATCCATTATAATTTGATACCCAATTTTCCGGGTTCGTAGTTATTACGCTATGCTACGGCACGGGCCGCGCGCTATCTTAATCCGTCACTGTTAAGGCTGCGTCCACGCAGTTTTCCATGTTGGTCCTCGCGCCCCCACTCTTGCGCACTACACGAGGCGCGGTACCGCCGGTGTCATAGTGTAGTGTCTCCCTCTCGCTCGCCACCGCGTGTGCGATCGATCAACACCATCGATTTCCACCAATACGTTTCAAACATTTTTCTGAATGAAAAGTCCTTGTAAAACGTAAAACAATAACCGGTACGTGTCGGAATGTTAGTGCCATCGTTAACGTAGTTTGTGTAACTCCATTTTAACTAATCTGTGAATAATTTTCATTGTTTTCAGTGTATAGTGACTGAAAGTTTGTAAAACTGTGCCGCGGTTTCGTTGTGTAAATTGTGAAGTTTACGTGTGGTTTTTTTTATTGAACAGAGGTTTGTAACTACTTAATTATACATGCGATAGTATGCTACACGGTATTATGAGTCTTTACACATTTTTTGCGGTGTGAAGATGGTATCAATTACACATGTTGAGGTTGATTATAATTGTATTAAATTGTGGCTTGGATCATAGGTACTTATTATATGATGAAGCACAATTCTTGATATGCGGTGGTATATTATTTCGATATACACAATGGCTATAGATAAATAAATAAGGATTACTGACGCATTTTCACCTTCGATTTTCCGGCTCCGTTTTCGTGGTTATAAACTTAGGAATGACATAACGACTTATACTTATGGATGGTATATGAGACATAATGTTCAGTGACGTAGTTGTCGCTCTAGGCATGGTTATGTGGAAATATTACCATAATGCCTTCACATTGTGTATCTGATTATTATTATGTTAATATTTATTTCCTGAAGCGGAGAATTACGGCGGATTAATCAGATTGTTTATTAGTTAGAACAGCAAGTGGTTAAGAGTGTGATAGGAAATTAATTAATTAATTGGTTTATTGCGAGATTTACCAATCATAGTTTATTGAAATTTCGGAAGATTAAGTCCAATAAAATATTACCGGGATTCTCAATTTAGTATCTTCGATGGGTATTCTTTCAAATATTTTCAGGGATGAAGCTGAACTAGACTTTATAATAAATTTCGGTAAAAATCGGCAATCCTCTGGGTGTCGTTGGTGTCCATAGGAGCACCACCTTTTAATATTATTTGAGATATCAATAAAATAATGAAAAAAAAGTTGGTCACTGTTTCAGTAGGTAACTATTTTATTTATTTGGAACCAATAACATTTTAGCAATAGTTCAGGAGGTCTATATAAAGCATTAGTCGTCATTAGAATGATATGAGGATGTTAATGAAACATCTTCTAAGGAAATCTAATCATTATGCATACCTCTACGAGTATATTTTACTAATACGGCCTGCACATTACTTCATTTTCCTACAGATTACCATTTATACCATTTAAGATGCATTTATAGACTGTCATTATATGCAAACACATTTACATGTTTTAATTAGTTAGTTTAGTTTGGTTGACTGGTAGAGAATGCCTAAGGCATTAAGTCCGCCTTTGTAGGTACCTTTTTGTGCGAAAAGTTCAAATAAATAAATAAATTAAATATGTATGGCTTTAGAAGTTTTGTGTGAGGAGTGTTTCCTGATAAGGAAGAACTCCTTTCTCTTTCTTTCTACATAACATAACATCACGCCTGTAATCACCAATGGTTAAGGTAGAGGTGTACAGTCACGAGCATAAGTATGTATACACTTGGCTTTATTCAAAGGCGATTTTCTCCTTTATTTTTGAATGAAAAAAAAAATTACGAGAATTGGCCTTCTGGTCATTAACGCACACCTGACCTTTGTGAAGAACATCACCAAAACCCACAAATATTTCCGTATTACCGTTCATTGTCACAGTCTTTTAGCAGGCCCATATAGAGGCTGATTAATTACACAGTCAATTAAAGCTTATGCGGCTTTCGTCAGCGCGTACGACGGAAGTCGCGGCCCTTCGCCGCAGGCGCAGGAAACATACCAAACCGACCGATCAGCTGTAGCTAGGGATGCATCAAAAGTATCGATACAATTACATAAAATTGACATTGAAAATACATACCTACCTAAACTAGATGTTTTGTTTTAAAAATCTGAAAAAACGTTCTGCCGTTTGTCAACTCGCCTAGAAGTATCGAATACCTACGGATACAGTATCGATATTAAGCGGCTTTCGTTTGTGAAGATCAAGTACAGACGCCAGCACATCAAGCTAACCGAAACTGTCAAATTTTCCCAATCAACTATGTTTTAGCGATAAAGTTAAAAATCTATTAAAGAAATTTGACAGATTGTAGTAGCTTGATGTGCTGGCGTCTATAGATGGAACTAGTTTATTTAGGTGTGGTTAAAGTATCGTGGTGTGTGGTAGTGGTAAAGTATAATATATTATTTATTTATTGAAATTTAAAAAAATCGAGTACCACTACTTACTATAATAAGTATTATAAGAAGTATCTCTTCACTAGTATCGATTAAAAATGAACTGGGTATCCAGACTAAAGTATTGATACTTTTGGGATCCCTGTGTATGCGCAGGAAACATACCGAACCGACCGATCAGCTGTAACCGTTGCGTTATCCGTGTCGGCCATTGTCTCTGCGCATACTTTGTGCTAATGCTGTTGATTGAAAACTATTCGTGAACAATTGTGGAACGAAGACGAATATTTGTTTTATTGTTTGTGAAGTAAGTACTTATTGAATTTGTAGTTTATTGTTTTAGGAAAAGTCTCTGAAGAAAATCTTATGTACCTATGCATAGGCCTAGGATGATGTGTGTTTTCACAATTCAATATATATGTGTTGATGATGATGCCAATGCATCATTGAATTTAGCAGAATTATCCATATTGATGTAAACTCTATCTCATGGGACATACCTACTATCTGTAATGATCACTGTCCAGTGTTAATTGGAGGTCTGAACTTAATGCCACAGAAGGTAAATAATTCTCCAACTACTTGCTTTAATAGTCTTGTCATTTCTTGATCATTACTACCAGAGGTCATTTAGAAATTAATATCCACACATATCATAAATCTAACATACTTTAGATGTATAAATGAGCCATTACAGTAACATAACATCAGGAACACACGCTATTATTATTATAGAAGTATTATTTTTATTCTTCAACATAATTATTAGTCATATACTGACAAAAAAAGGGACACAAAACATTTGTGGAGGCGTTATTAAATTAGATTGAAGTATAATAGCTGCGGTTTGTTTGCCAGAAGTGCGTAGGCGCCGCATCTTTGTCGATCACACTGATATGTATTGTTACACAGTATAAACAGATAATAAAATAATGCTTCTTTCAGATCATTGATCTTTGACATTAGGTGCGAAGTCAAGAGCGTGCATCGAGATCGCTTTGGTAATTAAATTTTTGTTTTCTTTCTGGTACCTGTGCTGTGTCTTGGGATAAATGAATCTCATCTTATTTTTAACAATTAACAGGTTCGGAATCGTATTTGTTTAAGTATAAAAGTAAGCAGGACATTAATAAAATCACACAAATCATGCAGATAATCCTTAAGAATTAAAATAAAACAGGAAAGTCAAACAGTTAATACGCTGTCAAAATAATCCGTAAAAGGAGAACCTTTATTTACGTAGCTTTTTATAGATTATCACCGAACAAACAGACAAAAATATGCGCCATATTTGTATAGGTAAATAGCTGTTCTTGAATGTTTAATAAGACTGTTCAGCTATTTTATTATTCAGATAATACCATTCGATCGAAGGTATAGTTTTTCTTTACCTCGTAACTTCGATACCGAAGTCAACATTCTTAATTAAACCAAAAAGTTTCAGACAGCTATAATCTGTATTTTCCAGGACACAATACTGATAGTCGTGTGTCAGGATTTGACACAAGACAACAACATGTGGTGTTGTGTACATAACTACGAAGTAAGACTAATAATCGTAAAAACTTAGACAGGATTTATGTTAGTCACATCCGTGCATGATAAGCAATCGTTTTCTAAGAAACTTTGTCATACTAAGCTATATTTCTTTACTTAGCTCGTTGGAGGAAATAAGTTCTTATAAACGCATTAAGTTGCCATGCTGTGTATGCGACCTAAGTTATTAGAACTTGGATTTTGAATGTGTGGGCCGAGATTATTTCGCAATTAGTCAAGTGTACCTAATAACAACATAACAGGTTAGTGGAATTAGACTGTTTATTTTGATAGGATATGTTGTAACTTTGATAGGATTTTGTCTTGCCTGTTGGTTTTCCCTGTACCTACTCGTAGAGTGGTAACTGATATTGCTTCATACCAAACAACCGAACCTAATCGAGAATAGAAATACTCTAAAATGCGCCATGATCGAACATCGCAATACAGCAAGATTACTAGAGAATTAATCAAACTAAACTCATTTCTTAGTGTCATGATCTTGTAGCTTTGTAGGTAGGTATATACATATTTACCCACACGACTAGCGCTTAAAAAACCCACTCTACGAGTAATAAGTCTCTCATAGAAGAGGCGCTTTGTAGGAAATGATAACAATCTGGCTAAACAAGACATGTCATCGACATTCAAAGAATGTTTTCAATCATGACTCGTTTAGAGAGACACGCTAATGACTGGAATTTCAATTATCACTTACTTCGAACAAACAACTAAGTAATAATTGCTTGTCTAACCACCGCTTATGGTCATAGTACTTTCCGCGAAAATGTGGAACTTAAAAATAAGGTAGGTAAATAAAGCGTTAACTTAACGGTTTATATACCTAACACAAAAAAAAACAAATACATTTCTCAATAAGGTGACTTAGAAAACGCCAAACAGATGAAATTGTTTTGTAGAAGTGGTCAAAACGTAGCAAACGAAAGTAACTCTCAATACGATTGCTAGAAAATCATTGGGTATAAGCTGCTTTAGGTAAATAATTTTTTATTTACCCGCCACCATTTATTCTATAAACGAGCTAGGTAAGTGGTATGACCTACCGATCATTTCAGATTCTGAATAATTAATGAAAACTTTCTCCTAGCAAGGGCAATTGACCGTGAAGAAGTGCCTATTCTTAATAGAACTTAATAATATATTGGTTGACAGTAAAACAATTAGTATTTTTTCACGAACAACCACAAACTTAGAATTCCGAATAAACCGTTGAACGTATCTTTTAAAATGCTATGATCGGTCGTCCGGTGCTCGGGGCGTCGCGCGCGCATTTGAGCGCATTCCTGGCATGGCTAGGGTTATCAAAAGTCCACACATTGACACGCACACAAACAAGTGTTTTGAACAAGTGTTTTTTGGACATTTACAAAAAAGTCCGGACATTTTAGTTTTCAATCTTTCTTTTTAATACTCATTTATATTCTAAAAAATGTCCTGCTGTCGAGATGTCCCGACAATGTCCGGATTGGGGCTAGAAAACTGGGCAAATCCAGACAGATAGTAACCCTAGGCACTGCCGATGTTAGCAGCTAGCTGATTATTTACTACCAGAACCTAGTATTGCTTGCAACGGCTCGTTACTAAGGAGAGAATGTATTATACCCTGCCGAAGTACCGTCGATTTCATTAATTTGCCGGTGGTTCCGGTTCGCCTTGTGAGTTGTGGACTGTGGTGCTAGGAAGCTTAGGCGTCGTTAGCCATTGTAAGTGTCGAACTAAAAGCTGCTACAATGCTGTATAAATAAATTGATTTGTTTATAAGTCGAAGTAGGTCCAACATGGCCGGAAATCGCACAAGACAAGGTTTGGAAGGAAAATCGAGAGGTCCTTTGCCTAGCTGTGGAATACGATATAAACAAACAACAAAAAAATATGTTGAAACACTGATAATTGATTAAAACATGTTCAGGTGGAGATTCATAGACGACTCCGCTTTGGAGTGTAAATGTGGAGTGTAATGCTGTTTCCATAAACGATGGGACATTTAATATCGTGGTCTGCGTGTCCTGTCAGCTGCACGTTACAGGAACTGGTGGACGCTGGTGATGGCGCCAAACAAGTAGCCGAATTCTGGGCCGAGGCCATTTAGATTGCTATCGACACGCTAAGAAGAAGAAAAATAGTTTTTTTTTTTTTTTTTGAAAAATGGCATCTCGCAGTTCAACCATAGGGGTTGTCGACTACTCAACCGGACTTTCCTGTGGATGCCACAATAAATTGGGCCTCCAGCCAGGGCATAAAACTTAAAAACAAAGCGACTACACGCTAAGGGCACCCCCCCGGGGGGTTCGGACCTCGGCTTAGGGCGTCGCTGGGAGAGGACAGCAAGGGACAGGCTGGATCGGAATTATTATTTAATGGGGACGAATTTAAAGCTACAGGCTCAGCGGCGCGGGCTGGCTCGAGCAAGGGTCGGGGTGGACATGGTACGGGGTGTCGCGACGGGCCTCGACGGCGAGGACGGAACGACGGATGTCGGGACTTGTACTTCTTGAGAGTACTGGTAGATTTACTACTCTCCTGGAGGAGAGTAGTGGCGTCGTCGGGGGTGGTGAGGGTATGCCTTGGTCGGCGAATCCTACTTATACGGGAGGGAGTGTAACGGGAGGCCGCCGCAATCAGGGGATTGGGATGCTTTATAGCAGAATCGAAGTAGCGCTTGGAGAGGCGCTTCATGAACTGCTGGACGGTGGGGAGTTTAAGATCGACGTGTAGATTTACGTTTCGGACATAGAAGGGGGCACCCGTGACCTTTCTAAGGAAACGGTTTTGGAGGGTCTGCATTTTATGCAGGAAGCGAGGGTTGGCGTGCGCGAAGATTACGCAAGCGTACGTCATGATGGGACGGATGACCGCGGTATAGAGGCGCAATTTGCACCTGAGTGACAATTTGCTGCGGGCGGTCAATAAGGAGTGGAGCCTACCGAGAGCGAAAGCGGCGCGCGAACGCGCCGTCTTTATGTGCTCTTTGAAGTTGAGACGGTGATCGAGAATGACACCTAGGTACTTAAAATAGGAGACTGTATGGACTTATATGCATCAGGAAACTATCTTTTGAAAAGTTGTCTTATACACCTGTATACGACAACTTTTCGAAAGATATTTTCCACTAAGATAGTTTTTGACGGTATTAATTATTTAAACATTAACTTAATTACACTACAAACAATTCAAATAAGATGAGCCAATACATCGTGTACGTGCTATCAAATTATTAAACAAATTGCGTACCGCGTTCTTTGATTAATGATTCAAATGCGATATTAATTTTAATTGCACAACCCCGATGGTATCTTTGATCACCAGCAAAAAGTTCCGAAAATCGATGTTCCAACTGTTTGTAAGTAATTAATTATGTATAGTCTTGCATAATTTGGATGTACGAATAATAAGCTCCAAAACTATGAATACGAACTACAAGACTTATCTATAAAAGCGTGATGACGGTTGACCGCAAGAATTTCCTTTAAAAATAATGGCTGACCGTTTTTAGCTGGTCGTTTTTTGTTTACTGGAACTGTTTTGTTTTAGTAATTACAGTGCTTAGCGGCAAAGTACACAAAAATTGATAATACCATGCAAATATTATTTAGAACTAGCAGCGCCCCGTGGTTTCACCCGCGTAAGTTTCGATCCCGTGAGAATATCGGGATAAAAAGTATCCTATGTATTAATCCAGGAAATGGTCTATCTATGTGACAATTTTCATCTAAATCTGTTCAACGGTTTACGCGTGATTGAGTAACAAACATCCAAACATCTTCACAAACTTTCACATTTATAATATTATAGTAGGATATTGGTTATGTTATAAGAAAGGTTTTTGATGTTCGTGGGAGGTAATTTGACCTACTGATATGTTTTGAAGTCCTTTATTCTCAACGGTCTCCAGAAATTTTTGGTGTTCTAGAACGAAAAAAGGTTTTTAGTGGACGGATGGAGATTCCCTAGGCGGCAAGGGCAATCCAGTTTTTGGTGTTCATTGGAGTATAACAAAACCGCCAGCCAAATACCATTTAATATCGTGTAGCTATACCTACTAGCTACTACAATAGCCCAATTCTTAAGGAAGGTTATAGGCTATTTAACATCACGCTACGACCCTTAGAAGCCGAGCAAAAGTAAAAAAAGTCAGGAAGAACGCTTAGTGAAAACGAGGTAAGTAATAGCGCGGGCGATACGATGCGACGCAGTGAGTCGGGGAACAAGAAATCACGAGGACGAAGTCGCGGGCAGAAGCTAGTTATTATTATAAAGCATAATATAAAACTGCAATTGCAAAAATAGAATAAGTAATGCGTTGAGGCCTGCCCTACATAGAGAAAATAAATAAATTCCTGCAAAAGATGATTTTACAGCACATTTTATAAAGTTTCCTTTACCTACAAGTACTGAAACACTTCCGCCGAGCATCCTGTGGAAGTTGGCGGGACGACTCGGGAATCTGTTTTGAAGCGGATTTTTCTAGTAGGTTAGTAGGAGCGGAAAATAGTTTAAGTAAGGTAAGTATCTGAATTTAACTTGGAATGTAGCTATCTTAATAGTAGAAAGTAGTGACATTGGCTTGGTTAGTGACTGTTTCATCGTTTCATACAGTTCAGACGTTCTTCAATAAATACTCAGAAACATTTTTCAAGCGTGCAACGCTACCGTTTCTCTTATTTCTATTTAATCTAAGGCAAAAAAATAAATAAATGTATAATATATAAATAATATATAATTATATAAACCATTTTTTCATATAAATGTACATATTATTATTATTTTAAATATTACATAGATTATGTAAATCTTATCCTATTTGAAATAAATAAAATCTCATATAAAATGGAAATACGTTATAGACGTAAAAGGCAACGTTAATAAATAAAGCGAAATTATGTAGCTAGCCCAGTGGTCACGGACACGATTTACGAGTTGTAGGTCGTAGGTTCGAACCCAGACAGGCGCTTTACTTTGTGTAAGTTATTTCATCACCACTGCTCTCAAAACGGTGAAGGAAAACATCGTGAGGAAACCGGCATGTCCTAGGACCAAAAATTCGAAGACCTGTGACATCCACCAACCCGCACTGGGCCCGCGTGGTGGATTACGGCCCACTCCCTCTCATTGAGAGGAGGCCAGTGTCCCAGTAGTGGGAACATTAAAGGCTGATGATGATGTAGCTAACTGACGGTATTACGAATTTCCGGATGCAAATATCTTTTATTTATTTTATGACGAACAGAACGTATAAACCATCTTCCTAGTTACACATCTTTATTGCCTTTTCCGTACTTACTTAGACTTGAGTACTAAGTTTTCCTACTGACACAGAGACCTATGCCAACCTTCAGAGGATGGTCGCGCAGTGACCGCGCTGACCTTGTCGTTGTTTTTGCTGCTCAACCACTCATGCGCACCGACGGTCATCAATGTGAGATGATTAAATGTTCTAACTATTATCATATTTCACTTTTTTTGCCTTAAACGGTAGCGTTTCACGTTTGAAAAATGTTTCTGAGTATTTATTGAAAAAGTCTCTCAATGCTGTTTACCGCACGGTAAATTTTGGTGGTGGAGATGTTGGTATTCAACCTAATATTTTCATGATCTAAATAAATGTTTATGGTGAATAGTCTTGGGGCTGTTTTGGCGCAACGAGTTAGTAGGCTATGCTGAAATTCAACGAAACAGCTCTACATCTTTGGGTTGTAGGTTACGTACTGTGAGATCTTTACGAGCTCTCACTACCGGGACGAGTAAGACCATAGTTGGTCGTTTAATTTCAATAATTTATTTCTAGAAGATGGTTCTTGTCACTTGACTTGTCAGCCAAATTTGATTCCTCCTATTGTTTTTTCTATTCTTTTTATAAATCAATGTTTGTCTCTTATTTCTGCCATCTACTTTTCGAAGTATTCAAAAAGGTTGCATTAAAGCACCAAGTAGGCTATAAGCTTTGTAAGAAGTGTAGTTCTAACAAAACCTTTCATGTCTTCCGAAGCTTGATCAATTGATCATTCACAAAATATAGATTCCTCACTAAGTTAACTCGGCTCGATCTAGATTATCTAATAGTTCATCATCATAATCGGCCTATAATGTTTCCCACTGCTGGGACACAGGCCTCCTCTCAGTGAGAGGGAGTGGGCAGTAATCCACCACGCGGGCCCAGTGCGGGTTGGTGGATGTCACATGTCTTCGAATTTTTGGTTCTAGGACATGCCGGTATCCTCACGATGTTTTCCTTCACCGTTTTTAGAGCAGTGGTGATGAAATAATCTAATCGATCGATCTAATAGTTAACAGTAACTAATTGCAGGATTTAATAATACAGCCACGTTTTCCTTGACACATTATTATCTGTTACCAAGTATAGAATTACCATAATTCTTAGGAACAGCTGTCTACAAGGTCGTTTATGCCATGCATCATACCGACATAACTAGGAATGTTTTCTCAAAAATATCGTATCGCAAATCAAGGAAAAATCTCCCATAGTCGGAATTATGCAAGACAGTTGCGTCATGCCAAGTGTTGGCGAATTTCATGGTTTTTGTTCAAGGGTTCGTTAGTACACGGTGAGTCAATCACATTAGTCATTCTTTAATTAAATGGTTACCTTTGCCGTGTTACTTCATCGGATTTACCTTCAGTTTATTCATTACTAGCTACTCCTGGCGGCTTCACCCGCATAAGGGCGCTTTCAATTTAGACGGTTGGTCGACTGCTGCAGTCCGGTTATCGTACTGCGTACGGGCAGTTATGATTTTTCATACAAAAGGACTCTACGCAAGATCGTGCGGGAGCAGTACGACGCAGGTCCGTTGGCGGGACGGCAACAATGTTTATACCAACAATACGTCGAGTCCATGGCACCGACTGAAGATGCAAATCACTAAAATTCGATCGGACTGTAGCCGCGTACCTCTTCAAATAAGCCGATTCGCTTCGTACTGCTGCCGTCCGGCAGCAGTACTGCTCACGTTTTTAACAAACGTGCGGCGGCAGTCCGACATCAACCGTCAAATTTGAAAGCGCCCTTAGTCTCGATACCGTGATAATTCGGAATAAAAAGTATCATAGGTCCTAATCCAGGTCACGGTATACGCATGTGCCAAATTTCATCCAAATCCATTTAGCTGCTTTATCGTGAAAGCGTACCAAACAAACATACAAAAAATCAAATCTTTCCTCTTTTCACGAGTAATACTAGGTTAGATTTTAGAAGTGTTTTGAAAGCTCTGTTTCAAACTGGAACTGAAAGAATTTTCAAACGATTTTAAGGGCGATTTTTGAAAATTATTTAATAAAATTTGTGTTTAAGAAAAAGGAAGTGATTTTGAGAGCATAAGCATATCACTATCACGATTTCTCTCCTTTTATCTCAATTTCTTTATAGATTGGCTGAAAATACATATCAACTATTTTCAGTTTTTCTGTCATTTCTCTTTTAATTAATTCAACTGAATCAAACTTTACTTCGGGTTTTCATGCTCAGTTCTGAAATACCTACATATGTTGTGATTTCATTCAAACCTTTGTACGTAGACATGTGTAATAACTATTAGAACCATACGCAAAGCTCATTATTACGCTGAATGAAAGACAAACAATGAATGAAAAGCTTCTACAGGTACATCCACACAATGGCATTGAACTGTAGTTAATTCGCTTTATGTCTACATTCGCGGCACGCGCGTACGTCGCGACAGTCCTCGGCATTTCTCGGCAATCCTCGGCAATTGTCGGCAATGTCGAGGTTGACATGACCCTATCAGTCGAATTAACCCACGTAATTCGCGAATTGTAAAGGTTGTTGTTCTCAGTGCCAAACTACGGTTGGAATACTAAATGAGTTTAATGAGATAATGTGGGCGTATTGGTTTCGGAGAATATGTTTTATTGCGTTGCACATATGCAAATTAAATATTTTTGTAGTATTCGTATATTCAAAACTGTTTCGTAATGCTAAAAACAACACGCCAAATTGATTAGTTTTCAGCGCATTATGCTCCGCGTAGCATAAGTTTTCATAATGCGTAGCGCTTGAGCTTATCTTGTATACAGGCTGAATTTTTGAAACCGGCTGTCATTCGTAGATCTTTGACAGTCGTTACGGGTAGTCAGAAACCCAAAAGTCTGCCAACGAGTCAAACCAAGGGGTATCGTGTTGGTCAGCGGGATTGTCCGAAAGGTTTACCGCTGGCCCGGAACATAAAGGGCTAAGAAAGGAACACAGGTGGGTTTTAGTCAGCAAGAGTCTGACACTCCCTTCCGCTCCACCCAGAGCGGGAGGGGGTCATAGGATGATTTCCCGAAATCAAAAAAAAAAAGGGGTATAGGTAGTGGTAGGTGGTAGGTGGTGGTAGGTAGTGGTAGTGGTACCCAGTACCCTGGGTTGTAGAGGTCAGATAGGCATCCGCTCCATGTAAAATACTAGTACTCAGCTGCATCCGATTAGACTGGAAGCCGACCCCAAATTAGTTGAGGAAAGGCTAGGAAGATTGATTTGTAAAGGTTTAACATAAATTAAGCCTAACAAATTGCCTATAGGCCTCCATCAAATAATACGTAACAAAATCTCGCTCGATAGGCTAAGGCTACAAGCAATTATGAAATCTAATTGGAAAAACGTGTGTAGCCGACTAACCTGTATCTGTTCTATCTGCATAAAACACAGTGTCGAACTAGTTATACTAATGCCATATGTTTTTCCCACGAATCCACGCATCTACACCACTCCAAGACGACCTTAGATCTTGAGGTACCTGTTATTTATTTATGAACGTTGTAGGGGTCGTGGTAGGCTGGTTTTAAATCTACACAATTTATAAAGAGATGACACGACTAGGCTTGTCAAAACGTTTACATCACCGTGATGTAATGCGAACGACTTTGTATATATGTTTTACTCGAGCGGAACAAAGCGCGGGTGATGCGGACGGCTTCACGAATAGGAGATGGCTAATTAAGTACCTACAAACTCGGAAACTGCTGTACCGATTTTAATGTAACTTTCACTAGTGTGGGTGGGCATCGTTTAGCAACGCTTTTGTGGAGGACCTGCAGTCCGTTGACTTCATTTCCTTGTTTTAGGGAAGTTTCGACGCTCTCTCTATTTTAAGTACCTACCTATTTTATTGTTGATATATAACTTAGCCATACTTACAAAGAGCAAAAAGGTAAGGTAGATAATTATTGCAAACTAACTGACCTGACAGACGTTTTGATGTCCAAACAATAATTCATATAAAATTCCCATAGATTTCCAGTTTTCCCGAATTTGCTTGTTTACCCGGCAACTAAACTACTACTAATTTTAATATTTTTTTCTTTCCGTTTCGTTCCTAATGCGGACTGTTATTCGATCTAACCTAACCCATTTGGTCGGGTTGCCCTGGCTTTGTTATTGCGACCAATTAAACATAAAAATAGACAAGTGATGTGCTTATCAACAAACAGCATTTCAATTATATAGTTATATAGCGTTAAAAACCTGCGGTTTATAAATTCTAGGCTCCTAAATATTATTAATTTGAAAAATGTTACAACATTTTGCCAGTATGATAATTACTGTGACTTTTATACATAATCGAAAAATCTATCATTGATCAACTCAAAAGCATTTATCTCTAATAAATCATTAAAGAAGCACAATTCATATTAATTTAGTTACATAAGTAATGGGAGGTTGTCACTTTAGTTAAACTTGTTTATCATTTCAAATAATTGGGACATTATTTAGTAAAATTGTTACATAATAAAATATATGAGAATAATGTTGCCTAATGTTGCTATACATAACACATTTATGTGTGATCGATTACTTTTGGGATAGGAGCATTGCGTAATATAGAAACCCTTCTGATACGAATGATAGGTTTGGTTGTGATTGTTGTGAAATTCATCATGAAATAAATGTATAAATATTTTTTTACTGATTTCCGTTATACGGTTACATAAGAGACGTAGGTACACTTCTGCCTAACACTTTGCGGAATCAAGGCGTGATATTATTTGTATTTATGTAGTAATCATCTAGAATAAAGTAATATTTATACTTTTCTAGCTAATCATTTTTAAATTTGAAAGTTCCAGAAAATATAACGTAATTTGTAAAATAAGGCCTCTTTCTGTTAGTACAGATGCTAATTTTTTCTGATAAGTGTGAAGAAAGTGTTGATTAGTCAAAAAACCCATTTGCGAACAACATTAATCTTCCTTTGATAGATATCTTTTAAACCGTTTGAATCACACAAAGAAATATAAACTCGCCTTATGAAAATAATAACAAATAAAACAACTGAATTATTGGTCACTATCAATAAACATGTCTGCTGTTTTTTTATCCGAAGCCTTAACAAGAAAAACATGAGAAGTTTTTACAGATTATAATATCCAACGAACTTCTCGATGATCAGCCTCTAATTTGGTAAGAATGACCGCCGTTGAATATTTATTTCGACATTTTTATCCAGCACTAAGATCCATAAATACAGATTCTGTAAACCCTATTGTGCGATCGAAAACTCATGAATAATGTATGTATCGATACCGAATGCGGTATCGAGTATCGCGTTTGGCGCGATTTCGTAAATCGATGAACTCTTACAAGTGTTCGGATACAGTATGAAAGCTTCGATGACAAATTGAGCATAAGAATGACTGTTGCTTCTATTGTATATGGGAGATGTTGAGATATGGATGCAAAGATACATATTTATCTATCGCATTGAGAGACAGAACAGGTTGGCAATATGTGTCAGTGCTTTGATGCTATCAAAAACAATATGGACGCGTCGTTGTGGTATTGCAACAAGGCTTGAATTACCACCTTGTTGCTTTAAATAAAATGATTTTATCTTTAATCTACGCTAGCTAAGGGTTAATAATGTTTCAGATAAAATCAAAACAATATCTAAACCTGTCATGGAGACTGATTTAAATTAACCGACTCCAATAAAGTCTAACAAAACAGAATCCAATTAACATAGAAAACACAGACGTAACATTTAAACTTAGGTTTTTCGTTTGTTTACAAAAGTCGACGAAGGCTCGCACAAAGTCTCGGTACGAACTCGAAACAAACCTTCACGCTTAATTAGTCTGTTGTACTGAACAATTAACATTGGTTATTTCACCGGAGGGTACTGCGCCGATCGGAGGAGTTTGTTGCGCAAACGCAGCTTTTGGCAGACTCCTACGCATATCTATGAGAACTGAGAACCAGTCGTGGTTCGTAATAGGGACATGCCTGGATGGACGATTCTTAATACTTACGGCTCGCGTACACCTAATCCATCATCGGCCGAACTGTGCTTGTACGGTGTTGCCGATTCGTCCGATTGAGCCGAACATCTGTAAAAGAAATTAAGTGCGTACACCTAGTTATCGGACGCCATCGGACGATTTGGGTTGAAGTAGCGTACGAAAATGTGAAGAATGTGTGCGTATGTATGCGTGTGAAAGTGAATACTCCGACTTCTTTTACATATTTTCTTTGCGATCGATATGTTTGATCCGAGTTCGGCCGATGACGGATTAGATGTAGGTACGGCTCGCGTAAGATGCAACACCTGAACATTGTTATTGCGAAACGATTTGATAACCACTCGTAAGACGTACATAATTGTACATGTACCGTGAAATTGGTTAAGAGCGTGAGTTAGGTTTATTTAGAATCAAATTCTTGTTTCATACTGGTGAGTCGTGTTCTTCTTGTGTGTAACATCATCAATAAGTGGTTACCTAAATCGGTCGATGAAATTTCAATTATCACATACCTTCGCCAAATGTGAATCAGAATAGAAAATGTGTTACATTCGATTGTAATGTTTGTTAATTATGATAAGTTAGTGTGGGTACATGAATTAAATTAAACGTGATTGATTACTTCATATAATGGGATTACCTAAGTTTGTGGATGTAAGTATAGAGAATACCATAACCATAATCAGCCTATAATGTTCCCACTGCTGGGACACAGGCCTCCTCTCGGTGAAAGGGAGTGGGCCGTAATCCACCACGCGGGCCCAGTGCGGATTGGCAGATGTCACATGTCTTCGAATTTTTGGTTCTAGGACATGCCGGTTTCCTCACGATGTTTTCCTTCACCGTTTTGAGAGCAGTGGTGATTAAATAATTTACACAAAGTAAAGCGCCTGTCTGGGTTCGAACCTACGACCTACAACTCGTAAGTCGCGGCCGTAACCACTTGGCCACCACTGCTCAGTATAGAGAATAACATGCATAAACTCACGCCTTCTTCACATGGGGGTAGGTAGAAACTACAGAAGTGAATAGAACATCCCTACACTATAGAACAAAAGTAACTTAGTAGGTACGATGAATCCCACGTGTTAAAAGGATATCTAAGGATAGGATGAGAATATTAATGAAAGCTATAAAATCTATTCAAATTGAGCTTATTCGCCTTAAATCCGCAAAAATGTCACCGATACCCAAAGATTTATTTACTACCATTGTAACAAAAAATTGTCCAAACAGTTACATAAAACCGTTAAATGGCTAAACACATAAGTATCATAGGATATAAATAAGGAAAGGAGGTCGTGTGTGCGACTCTAATGACGATTCCGAAATAGTAGCGACATTGGCAGCTATTCAACTGTTTAGGTAACCTAATTAAGAAGGCTGTCAAATGGCTGTCAATAAAGTTGCGCTGATACTTGATTCATAAGCGCGCTGCATACAAGGGTTAACTTAAGGCTCCCACTGACAGGCGCGACGCGATTCTGGCGGAACAATTTCAGTAAATTGAACTAGTAGGCACGCGTCGCGTTATTCGCGTTGTCGCATCGCGCCTGTCTGCGGGAACCTTTAGAGTTAACTTATTGAATCTAATAGAGTAGTTGCAGACTACGTTTTTATGGTGATTTGTTGAGGAATTTATGTTGGTTTTAATTTATTGTAGTCATAAAACAATATTATAAATGAGAAAAGCTTTTAGAGTGGTTTTAAGTCTGTTACATATTTATAAGTTTAATTGCTAAAAGTGCGGTGGCCGACACATAGCATCTGCAATTTATCGGCGAATGAAAAAAAAAGAAAATATAAAAGAAAAAAAACAAAAAAAACTAAAGGGTGGGGTAGAGAATCGCGGCGATCTCGCCGTGTCATCAAATTTTAGAGGCGATGATATCACCGTGTGGAGACACGTTCTAAGAGAGTGTAATAGAAATACGTAGCACGACGAAAATATCGCCGCGATTCTCTCGCTCGTGGAGGCGGCCCTTATTATAGTGAATGAAAATTAGTTGGTGTGTTTTCCTAGAGAGCGTTTTTGACACCGTGAAGTCAAACCTCGCAGCCATCATTTTCATGACAGCTGTCACTGCGGCCGTTATGTGGCGGCCACCGTTCTTCTAGGACACCGTAGCTCATCCTATTGATTTTGTTGATCTTCTAGTCTAGGTACTAGAGAAATCATCACACTAATCTTATAAAGGCGATAGTTTGTGAGTGTGTGTGTGTTTATAATTATGTTTGTTACTTCTTCACGCTTAAACGGCGGGACCAATTTAGATACAATTTGGTATGGAGGTAGCTGACACCCCGGATTAACATATAGGATTTTTTTTAACAAATTTTAAATTTTTATCCTGATATTCCCACGGAATCGAAACTTATGTGGGTGAAACCGCGGGGCGCAGCTAGTACAAAATATATTTTACTATTTCTCAATTATTTTGCTTCGCCATACACTCCAAACCTTCATCAATCATCATTATAAATAGTGGCTAAAGGTAATAAGTAGTGATAGTGGTAATAGGTGATAGTGATTAAAAGGGGGACACCAAAGGAAAGGCCGTTCTAAGGATTTCAATATTACGTTTATTATTATTTTATTTATACATATATTGGAAGGTGTGTTTACTAATATTACGTGAGACGTGTGATTCCACACAAGGCTAAAAGTCACTATGAGAAGTAAGGAAGGGCGCACTCGAATAGAAAAAAAAAATGAGTTAGAATGAGAAAGACGACAGTGTTGAAGTACGATCAATTTGTTTTTGCTACACTCCATGAAATAGCTGATGAAAATACTAACAATTAAGAATCGTCAACCATCGAATAAATACTCTTTATGTCCACAAAGTTGAAGAGCTAGTAAGTAATAAAGTAGTATCGAAACTTGAAGAAAGTATCGCTGAACAAGTTTCCTTTCCGGATCGAGTGAGGTCGAATGATTCATGATCAGCCCTTATATGGACTTAAAGGTTGCGCAGCCTATTTCTTATCCACAGATAAATTAAGCTGATATCCATCGAATGAGATACGGAGATGATAGCCTGTATTGATACTGGATAATGAAGTAGGTATAAAAAAACAAAAAAAAAACAAAGCCTTTATAAATAAACAGCTTCCTGTAACTACATTTTTTCTTAAATTAAATCCTACCTCTTTTTTTTGGACCTACATGGTACCTACAGGAAAAATCAAGGTTCGAGTGAAATAAAAAAAAAGACCCTGAAAAATGTGGACACCATGGTATACACATACAGATACACATCTGACATGCAGTAACACCCGGACCTGGAACAATTACTAACTATAGCTACCGGCGAGACCATTAATTGCTCCCTTATTCCCATGGGGATCTAACAGACCCGAGATCTAAATTCGTAGTGCAGTATCCAATCAAGTCTGCTACAATAAACCGTTCTAATAGTTCAAGATGTACCTACAAGCAAATTCTCAAAGGACTGCTTGGCAATTAAGACCACTAGTTGGTCTAGTGATGCACAGTGGTCGTAAGTGCGACTGGTGAGCGGGTTCGGTCCCAAAATCGGGAAGTGTGATTGGGTTTTGTTACCTTATGAAGATATCTGTAGCAGCCCACAATGTAGTAGGTCATACCAGGTTAATGGGGAAAAACATCACTGTCTCGTCTATTACTTTGATATTATTGCATAACAGGCCTCTAGAACGACATTACTAACGTGTTCAGTGGTTTGGGCTTGAAAAGGTAACAAACACACCGAGTTCTTGTAGCAATCTATATAAAGTGGAAGGGATCGAGGTGCAAGCTGTAACCTGTATTAAGTACATGGTTCTGAACCCCGCTGTGTTGAAATTTTTCGACGGTCCATACATTTTGGCCGCATCAGTATTCTATGAAACAGCTGATTTTTGTTCTGATAGCCGACAAAAAAATTCTACGCTAGGTTTTCTAGAATCATGTAGGTAAGTACTGAATACACGTTACAGTATGCATATTAAAGTGAATTCAAAGGGCTTCCTGGGAAGTACCTAACTCCTTGCTATAAGGCCATAAACACACGGCGTATTTTAAACGCGCAGACAACGCTAGTTTTAGTCATCTGCGATAGATAGATGGATGATTTTCGAGTCATCTGCGCGTCGTCTGCGCGTTTAAAATACGCCTTGTGCTTACGGCCTAACTTGTTAACATTTTTACCACCGCGGCAAAAGCTATTCGAATAACTCAGACCGAAACGAGAAAAGACAGAGCAAATTCAAATACAGTAGTTAGTATTTATAAACATTGTTCATTCACAATTCAAGTCATATTATGCCGTTGTATCGTGAGTGAGATACTAATGAGGAAGCGATGGCTGCGGAATGTTGATGCGAGATCTAAGATACTCTTGATGTCATGCCAAAGGTGAGCAGGTTCCCTTAAGGTGATGAAGCCTACTTGGACGTAAATCAAGGATGTCATCGTTAGTCGCGTACTTACGCGTTTATCTTGCAGTGTTAATTAGGTAGGGCTGTATGGAATTCATACTTTTGGAAATGTTATAGGTACAGACGCACAAATTTTCCCAATCAACTTGGAATCTTATACTTTAGCTATAAAGTTGAAAATCTTTTAAAGAAATTTGACATATTCTAGTAGCTTGATGTGCTGGCGTCTGTACATGTAGGTACTTCTGCTTGTCTGTTATGTCCCCGATTTTTAGTACGAGGGCGAGGTTACCAAAAACTCGACGAAGGACGACATAGTTAGGTACTCGTAGAAGTGTGATGACTGATGAACTGGTGGCGAAACTAGTTCTCAATTCTCTTAAAACTAATGAGAATCTCATTGATGTTTACATATTAATATTACACAGTTTCACTAAAAGAAATCTCCTATGAAAGTTTGTTAAGTTTGAGACTGATATTACGAATTTACGATAGGTAAGGAGTGAGCAGAGAGTGAAGTAATTCGGATCACGGGGTCCGAATTACTTCTCGGAGAATCTCCAAATCCCTAATATTTTTTGTTTGGTATCCTCATATTTTCTTATCATACCTTTGAATTTCCTTTTAATGCCTTTGTCATGGCAGCCGCGTTTGCGACTTCTAGCGTTCTAATCTTAAATATCTATTTTGTGATCCACCATTTCAAGTGAATGTTCAAAACAAATTAAAATATCATCCGTAAGCATCTATTCGCACCAAGACATGATATTTCCTAGCATTGAGCAATTATCTCATTTTGCCTGTTGATGTCCAATGTCCACTTATTAAATTAATTTAAAAGGTGATGCACTGTTGGGTCATCCATCTATTTCTAATTCCAATTGATAAGTGGGTCAATTGACTTAATCTCCGTTCGCAATTTATTTGCGGAACGGAACGGAACGGAAAAATAACTTTAATTCCTACTTAATAAAGTTCAGTTTACGCTACAACTTCAAACATTTTCATCACTTTTTCAATAGTGCTAGTCACTCTGAAATCAACTTAATTTTCATTGCAATAAAGTTGATATTTGTTTAACCTGAAATAGGGTGTGCAGCACTGCTCAGTTTTACTATACAGGATGTGGGTTTATGACTCTGCTAAGTGTTATTCCGGTGCATCGTAAATTAACTATAAACATTTCTAATGTTTTGGTTTGAAATATTGCTTTAATTAATTCCTGTATTCGACAAATAACTTGATTTAAATGGTGATTACCGAGACGATGGCTAAGAGAAGTATGGAATAAAAATTCCCCCCAAATAAATTTGGATAAGGGCAGGAGAATGATGATGAAGTTGATTTGAAAGTAAAGAGGTACTCTAATGGCAGTGCAGAATATTTTAATTCAGTAATGCGTGTGCGGCTTGTTAAAAGCTTTTCTTGGAAAAAAATGTGTACCTATTCCCTATGCTTACTATTAGGTATACATACCTAATATCGTCTTTGCGATTGCCGATGCGCTTGCACAAACATGGTTATGTACCTATGCTAATAGTCCTAAGAATCCGTCCTTATGAAGAGTAAACGAGGCTTATGATCAGCACTTCCTATTTATTTCCATTTATGTGTTGATACTTTTTGCAATGATACGAACAGCGAATATTTTAAATAATAAAACAGTTCCCAACCCTTTATAGGTCGGGTAATCGAATACAGTACCTATACAGTTTTATTTTTAGTTCGAATAACTTTATCGATCTCACGTCTCGCTGTTCACATGTCTATATCGTTCACATCAATTCGCCACAGGGGCGTATTGTCAAATCACTCGATACATTCAGCCGTCCAGAGGGTAACGGATACCGATGCCGTTGACCCCTCGTATCGTGTTGAATTTCATTATATTAAATTTCAGATTATAATACATCATTTATTTGCATGTGACCGTCCGTCTTTCGGAGTCACTCTACAGGTTTTTTGGCAGTTGTATTATTTATGTTAAAATCTAAACTACATAAATGTTAAGTTTTTTCGTTTTTTCTTCTTCACCACAGTTCTTTTTTCTGTACTTTTTAAAATTAGTAATTCAAGTGGAACGAATCCTAGTAACGGCCGCAAGCATTTCAAAACGGTGAAGGAAAACATTGTGAGGAAACCGGCCATGTCCTAGAACCAAAAATTCTAAAACATGTGACATCCGCCAACCCGCACTGGGCCCACGTGGTGGCCCAGGCCCATCCCCTCTTACAGAAGTCACAGAGAGGAGGCCTGTAGTCCAGCAGTGGGAGCATTATACTACATTATACAACTACTGTGTGAAAGCACAGCATCGTTTGTTACAACCATAAACTCTTAAGCTTCTGTTTGCTTGTATCACCAGTATGGTATGCTTATTACTCCTATGGGGTTTTCAGGAAAAATGAGGCAGGTGTCAGTCTAACTTTTATAAGAATAAGGAAACTTGCGACAAAATAATATGATCCAGATTTACATGATCTTAATAGATGAAGAAGAAATCGAATAAATTTAAATAAATCTGAATAAAAATTGGTCGAATCATACAAGATCGTTTGGAATGATAAGACGCCGAAACAATGAAACATTTGATTAATGTATTGAGGCCTTCGGATTCAGCCTTGAAACAGCACTGCTTAATCGATCATGGACAATTAGATCCACGCTAGAAATAGATGGAAATTGTACCTACAATTAGAGATTCATTACCGTGCTACGTGTGGAGTACCTTCTGAATATTATTCGGACTTGTCATGAACTTGTGCCCGGTTGCTGGGCAATAGGTTCGCCCATAGTATATTAAACATAACTGTCGAAATGTGGGTGTACTGTAGGTACACCCCTACTTAACCCTTCGGGGAATGCAGGTGTGATGTTTTGTTAAGTTGTCATGAAATTTATTCAAATAGATTTAGTTGGAAGCTAAACTTCGGTTAAAAATATCATGAGAATAGGACCCGAAATCTGTGTCGCGATCTACATAATTGTTCATCCTTTTTTTTGGTAATTACAGCTGAACAAAAAGCAAATAACATAACCATAACATGACATTTAGAATACACCCCTGTTAATGTCAGTACACGCTTAGTCACGGTGTCTTCGAGTATGGTAATGTATGTTTATACAGTCGTCACATCGACGCCACACTTGAGCCAAGGTCAAGAGCCATTGTGAACCAACACACCAACGTTCGATCAACATCCAGATATTCCGAAATTGCAATACGTTACATTGTTATTCTTATCTCATTGGCTGGTCAAGATTTATGAGCTGGAGTAGCAATGTATGCCAAACTATTGTTGGGAGTCTCTAAACATAAATTATTGGCACAATATTGGTTAAAACAAGTGTCGTTCTTTCTGTCATTCTACTCTAAGCAGATTCAATGACTAAGTACGAATAGTGGTTTATTTACTAATAGGTATTAAATAAATGCGTTAAATCCGGCTTTACAGTATAAAGCATCATTCAATTACGCGTAAAACGACTACGTATCGCGATTCTTAAGAGCGTAATCATGTTAGGATCAAGGATGTCAGCACTTCAAGATTTAGGATAAGGTTTTTTCTATGTACTGCTAATGATACACAAAAAAATAAAGAGAGGTGTTGACATTGAAGATTGTGTTGTAGATAGGTGAATTAATAGATAGATAGATGAATTACAAGGACATACGATTAATGAAACTATTAGCATTAATGATAATGAAAATGAACAGACTGTAAAAACGTAGGAATGGTTGTAATAGCTACCTATTGTTTGAAGCGGTTAAAATTCTAGAGATAAATTGTTTTGAAGTTACATTATTTGCTCGAGTGTTTATTAATGAGATTACATGTACGGAACTTGTAATCTCATTATTATTATTATTTATTCGGTTAAGCCTGTGGCGTTTTGCGCAGAATTCACTCAAAGCTTACAAATTAATTTTTACTTTCTTTTGTCCACAGTGGTCCAGTAATGTGCTGACATGCCGATAACAGCCGTGTCTCGTGAGACGCCACCCGCGTCGCCCCCGCTGCACGCTGCCACTTATGAGGAGGCTCTAGCCACCGTATGTATTATTGAAGTATTTATTATTTTCTTTCCGTGCCTCAGAAAGCACGTAAAGCCGTTGGTCCCACGCCTGATCTCTACCCGGTCGTGATAAGTGCCGTTCCATAAGACTTTGAGAGCAAAGGAACAGAGAGTGCACCCTGTGTTTGCGTACACACCTGTGTGCACTATAATATATCCTGCGTACTTGGCTAATCTTTATTAAGATTGGCCGCCGTGATCGAAGGTCGGGATTGTTTACTGTACACTAATAAGCACAAACGATGCGATACGATAGGTTTCGGTAGGAGGGCAGGTGGCCGGAGTTCTGTGACTTCGGTTCAATTATTACAGGAAATGGAATCGTAACTGAACAGGTTCAATTGCTCGTTAAGTAGAATCAGGACAGACAGGATCGGGGTAGATAAAGGACTGGAATAGACTTGAATTTTCCGAAATGTGAAAGTTATTCCCACTAGTTACTCATGTTTTGGAAGCTGTTCCCTAACTAGGTACTTATTCTAATGTTTAAGATTTCACTTTCCAAAAACTCGAAACTCATCACCATTGATACAGAAAAGTTAAATAACTTTTTTTTTAATCTTTATTTATTTACAGGGTATTTTCGTTAAATAACTTGCGAAGACAACACTATTGATTTTCTGTAAGTTCCATGCATTAATGGTAGATGGCGCTACTTGTTTCAAAACTATAAAGACTGGACAATAATGAGCATCCATAAAGTTTTAGATCGTCATCGTTGGCACCTTCATTTTAGTCATAGTAAATAATGTATAAGTATTCAGTTAAAATAGGAAAAAACAATTATTTACCTAAATTTAGTATCAATATTCGCACTTCGGTTTGGTGTGTGCAATTATTTAACTACATATAATAACTGAGGATTTTCCCGAGCAAATCAATGACAACATAAATTCTTTACTGATTAGCTAATTCAAGTGTAGATATAAGAAATGACACGATGACGTGTAAGGCCAGAAAAAAATATGAATTTCCATATATGACTTCTAACATATGGGCATCATAGCACGACAGAATACCTTTATATTAATACCTAATAATTCATAAATATTTATCTTACATAAAGATTAGGATATGTAGGATGGATATGATGAGGTGTGGAAATAATTGTCCTTTTATGATGATCCTGTCGTGCAAAAAGCCAACAGTTGCGTCCTTTTCGAGCTACAAACAACATGCTGGCTGCGACCACCAATTGTCTATCAATTTAATATGGCAATAATATGACCTACTCAATCTGCCTAGCCTTTTCCCAACTATGTTGGGGTCAGCTTCCAGTCATAACAATATTATTAAGTCAGAATACTATTATTTTACATGGAGCGACTGCCTATCTGACATCCACAACCCTGGGTAATACCTACGATGCCCCTTGGTAAGATAGGATGTCAGACCCAGACCTGACCTGTAACCCTATTGATTGATAATTCATGAAATACTCATTCAATAGGGTTATAACAAAAAGGGGACACGATACCCTTTGGTAAGACTGGTTGTCAGACTTTTGAGTTTCTGACTAGGTACCCGAAATAATAACCTACTCATCTGCCTAGCATTTTCCCAACTATGTTGGGGTCAGCATCCAGTCTATATCGAATAATATTTATATGCGAAGTGGAGGTGCTTGGGGGAGGCCTATGTCCAGCAGTGGACGTCTTTCGGCTAAAATGATGATGATGTTGATGATGACTGCCTATCTGACCTCCACAACCCAGTTACTGGGTAACATAATACCCCTTGGTAAAAAAACTACTACGATATATCAATCGCTGTTGATACGTATATTAACTATTTGCATTTTCACTTTTTGCAGTTTCCTTGAGGTAGCGTGATTACTTCATATTTGTATGACTTAGTATCGGCATTTCGTGCCAAACGTGAGGTTCCTATTGTCACAGGCACAAACCATTATCTAGGCATGTTTGTGTTTATTATTTACATACGAGTGGGATTCCTCATTGTTTCATGTTGGTTGTCGTGTTTGAAATCATCACTTTGGATCATCAGTAGCGGAAAATATACGATGGGTTTGGTTACAAGAGCGTTGACGTAAAAATCTGAATAATCGGAAAAAAAGATTGTGTACGGAGAGCCAATTTATTTGAAAGAAACCCACGGCTTGTCATCGCCCAAAAAAGGAACTTGAAAAGGAAAATCTAAAAATATCATCATAATTTTTTTTTCTTCATTCTGCTACCCTTATCCCAATTGATTTGGTGTCGGCGCAACATGTCTTTTCCTTGAAATATATCAATAGTAAAATGCATTGACAAATTAATTTCCACGTGCAAACAAACCGATAAATAAATTATAGAAATGTCGCAAAATCGCACAGAGTTTAAAAATCGATGCGCTGTGCTAATTCCTTATCTATCACCTTGACATGCGATTTGAACAGACATTGGCGAAACCACCGAAACGCTACTGGCTACTGTGCGGAGTGTGTGGCACACTGCGACACGTATCGAAGCGAGCGGATTGCCCCACTGTGTGAATGGAAAATGGCCATAATAAGGCAAACGGACGTACTACAATCCACCTGCATACAATAGCTTAGTAGTTTAGTTTGTTCACAGCTTCCGACGCGCGGCCTTCTCGCCGATGCGTTTGCCGCGAGTTATCACCGACAAATTAAAAATATACAAATCAGTCACATGCCATATTCGTCATAAATGACAACAGTTAACAGTGTGTGAGTCCGATCGTGACTGCATATGTGAAGTGATGATAGAATAAGTGGCGAATTTATGATGCAAACCTGCTATCGTGATTTTTATATCGTTGGTTTTATGGGATCGTTCAAAAATATTTGTTTTTACAATTGAAACGTAACCGTGAATCATTTGCGTGTGTAACGGTTTGTGTGAAGGGACCTTGGCTTATTTTTTGTATTGAGATCGATCTAATTATATAGTTAACTTGTAGGATGTTTGGGTGCGATTTTCTCACGAACATATTGGATCGGTCACGACATTTATTTACTCACGGAATTATTTTTTAGGCTGTGGGCTCGACTTCACGTTTCAGGTCTTGCGCTACAGTTCTTTATAAGGAGATCACTCATTGAACACAAAAAGTTCGCAAAAATATACCTAAACGGTTATGAACTAGTAGGTAATAGTTGTTATGTGCCGATTACACAATGCTTTTGTGAAAAAGTTATGCGAATATTGTTAATATACGACTGCAGGAAACAACTGAAAATAACAGAAAATTGTTCATAGTACGGTCGTTGATTTTATTATGAGGTTACAATTCAGCCTTACATAATTTTATTGGAAAACCCATGAATAATTAATGGCTTTTTAAATGAAAACCGAGCGTTATTAAGTAGCTAAGTAAATTACTTATTAATTACTTAGTAATTTATATATTGAAATGCAAACTGGCAAGAGTTAATTTACGGATGAACTCGGAAGTTATCAAATATCCGTGTATTGTTTCAACAACTGAATATAATGAAACGGAAGCTTTATATTGAAGGACGGATTGTTTTAAGTATTTATTAAAGAGATCTTGAAGCAGGGCTATTAAACAAACACCCTTATTAATCTGACGATAATAATATCTAGCTTGAGATTGACTTGAACATAGGTATATCTAAATTGTTAGTAGATAAGTGAATACTAGAACGTGTTCTAGTGATTACATAGCTACTAACAAGAGATAATAAGGACCAGCGAATAACAGGCTATAATGTAGATATTTACTTGCATTTGGTAACTGAAAACGGTGAAGTAAAACATCGTGAGGAAACCGGCATGTCCAAGAGCCAAAAATTCCAAGAAATGTGACATCTACTAACCCGCACTGGGCCTGCGTTGTGGATTACAGGTTACTCCCTCTCATCGAGGGGAGGCCAGTGTCCCAGTAGTGGGAATTATAGGCTAACTAGCTTCCGCCCGCGGCTTCACCCGCGAGGTATGTCGATAAAAATCCTATGTCCTTCCCCGGGATGCAATCTACCTCTCTGCCAAATTTTATCATAATCCGTTCAGTGGTTTAGGCGTGAAAAGGCAACATACAGACAGACAGACAGACAGAGTTACTTTTGAATTTATAATATTAGTAGGGATTAAGATTATGCTATGCCATGGTAACTGAAAACCAACCCCCAATACTGTCACAATACAACAATAGGTAGCTATAACTATAACTAAAAAGACATCACCAGCGGGTTCTCTATACCTAGATGTGCCGTACCTAGACCTAAACTACATGGAAAATGGAACCAGTCAGTACCATTGTACTCCTGAACGTACGTGTTCATGTATTGCGGTACTGAAAGTATCTCTAGAGATACTTCTTACGGAGTAGGCAAAAATAATAAGAGGACCTTTAAATTGTACGATTCTGAGGTAGATAATGATATGACCGTGCACTCTACATAATTATAACGTACTCGAATAGGTCATCAGTTCACGATCAGAGCCTTTCAGAATCCTCCGATCTGAATCGCAAATCCTGCACTATTAATGAAAAACAACATTCTTTTGTAAAGCTGTGTTTGCACAATCATTATCAGCACCCTTCTGTCCTTGTTCCAATTTATATGGATTTATATGAATTTTATTCTGCAGGACATAGACGCAGAGGCTGCAGAATCGTGTACTGAACTCATGATAACAGGTTGCGCCCTGTTATCATGAGTTCAGTACACGATTCTGCAGCCTCTGCGTTGAAATTTTACATAAGATACAAAAAAAAAAAGTTGTTCATTTTGACCGCGGTATTGCACGTTTCTGTAAAACAGTAGATTTTTTTATTTATATTCGATGAAAAATTTCTACACTAGGAGTTCTAGAATCATGTTTTACAGTTTATAAGCATTGATGTCCCTGCCATCCTCTATTAGCCGTAGTCTCAGTATTCACCTCTTTTTTATTTAGTAATGTTTTGGGTAGGGCTAGACCCATAATATAGCCTCTCATCTTTGCAATTGCACGTGCTTATAAAGGTCCTCATCATCGTCCTCCTGCCTTTATGCCAATTTATTTGGGCTTCTTGTCCCAAATAAAGGATTTATTTCAGTGAAAAATCCCATGCTAGTTATTCTTATGTTTTAATTTCTGTCTTATCCACTATAACTAGGTCTGATCATTCTCTTGCCAATTAATTTGGGGTCAGTGCAACATGTCTTTTTTTCCATACTATTAGTCGTCCTCTCGGTAGACACCCCCTCTCTAGCCATATCATCTTTCACACAGTCCATTATAATCGTTTCTTTGGTCTTCCCTTACTCTTCTTGTTCCATATAATAGTAACCCCCTTTTCATTTTTCATCATCATCATCATAAAGCTTCACCGTTTCGAAACCGTGAGGAAACCGGCATGTCCTATAACCAAAAATACGAAGACATGTGACATCTACCAACCGGACTGGGCCCGCGTGGTTACAATTACAGCCCACTCCCTCTCGAAGAGAGGAGGTCTGTGTCCCAGCAGTAGGAACATTATAGGCTAATTATGTATCCATAAACTAATAACTTCACACAAAGCACAACATTTGGTATTCTCCTAACCTTATGTGTGTATTACGATCGTTATATCATAATTTACAGATTACGTTCAGTGTAGCCTTGGTCGTAAATCCACCTCACTTAATGGTTGCTTACTTAATAACTATAATGTATGGTATCATCATGCCACTTCAGATGTATTATTATTGTAAAACACACATACATTATGGGTAATTTATGTTGGTGTGTATGTTGTAATGTATCTATCAAGAGGATGGGTAGAAGTATCCTTTTATAAGTTTTTAATAGGATCTTTTAATATATAAAACATGGAAAACATTATTCCTTAATAGCAGAGGACAAAAATATCCTTAGGACGACTTTTAATGGAATAAAATTACCGCGCTGAGAAAATCTGACATAGTGGCTGTGTGCCACATATTATTATGTCAGATTTTCTGAGCGCGGTAAATTTAGCTTCTGGTCTTGGAGTGTTGTAGAGATTCCCTTATAGGAGGGTTAACTTTATCCAAGATCGTCACGAACTCTTCTTGTGCGTGGTGTTTTTAATCAAGGTATTTGCCAGGGTTTGCTACCAATAGCTTTAATAAATGTCAATGGTTATCAAGAGGTGGTGAAGGAGCACCTACTACTACTAACATCCCTTGAACATCCTTAGCTAGTCACTAGATATGGTTAAAAAGTACACCGTTACCAACCCGCTTGGCTATTACGCTACTGTTACGGGCAAAACCTTCCAAAGGCCAAATCAAGATGAACTGCACTAAGAAAATAATAACAATACCATGCGATGGTGTGTACGTAGTATTACACAACACCATTCACGCACAACGGATCCAATAGCGACAAATTAAGAATAGCCGGTTCACCTTGCGCCCGCGCCGACCGCGCTGCCGTGGGAGCGCCGTTTTATGTAAATTCCAACGAGCTAACTACCGCATTTCTACATCACATCGAATTAAGTAAATTTGGCTATTATACTAGATGAAAGGCCGTTTGTAAGTTGAAAAGTCGTCGGTTTTCGTGAGAGATTTCACGCGGTTTTTATGGCTCAATGAGTAGTTTGCATTCATGAATTTTGGAGAGGAATCATGATTTTGGATGTTACTAGTTTCATTTTGTAATAGTATCCTTTTTTTCGTACTACGTACACAATTATTTGTTGGTCTATGAGTCGTACACATGATTTAAGTTAGTTAATTTCAGACAGCGAGCACTACCTACTGACGGCATTTGAGTACAGTTAAGATTTTTGATAACGTACGTAATATGTAATTACATATTACGTTATCAAAAATCTTAACTGTCTCATTGAAGTAAGTGAGAACGTTTAGTTCAGAAACGTTATATTTGTAATTCATCATCATAATCATAATCAGCCTATAATGTTCCCACTGCTGGGACACAGGCCTCCTCTCGGTGAGATGGAGTGGGCTGTAATCCCCCACGCGGGCCCAGTGCGGATTGGCAGATGTCACATGTCTTCGAATTTTTGGTTCTAGGACATGGTGGTTTCCTCACGATGTTTTCCTTCACCGTTTTGAGAGCAGTGGTGATGAAATAATTTACACAAAGTAAAGCGCCTGTCTGGGTCCGAACCTACGACTTACAACTCGTAAGTCGCGGCCGTTACCACTTGGCCACCACTGCTCTTTTCTCTATTTGTCTCTCTTTCTTCTATTTGTAATTAACAATAATTAAAATTGTAAAGTAATTAAAAAGAGAACTAGTTAGTGGTGCATGAGTTAAATTACACCATGTGCGTAATTTCTCAAAAAAGTGTATTAAACATTAATTCCTCAATGTCTAATAAAGAAGTTCCCATGCTCACTTTCACGACAAAAAAGGCATTCAACGATAAAGAATACATTCAACTATATAGTTGAATGTATTCTTTTCCACAGCATTCGTGCGTACCTACTTCTTACTCACAGTACAACCGAAGCGCCTTCTTCCTTAAGGTTCTGAGTAATAAGGTTTGTTCTATGGCAAATTGACAAGTAGAACTTTCTTCAGTAGACTGCAGTTAATATGATTTCTATAAGATGACTTTTTCGACATCTTTCGGTTAGTTAAGGGTGGACAGCCGATTTTTGTAAAAATCTCACCCTGAAAACTTAGGTGAGGTGAGCTAGAAGTGATATGTCTCACCGTGAAAACTTAGGAGAAGTAATCTGTCATTAGTGTCAATCCCTAGCATCATGTGGAATGACAGCTCCCTTCACCTAAGTTTTCACGATGAAAATTATACAGATCGGCACAATGTTCTGTCCAAAAATCATCCGGATTCTAGAGTCAGATAAACTTCAGAATTTACACTTCAGAACAGTAAACCGATATCAGATAATTAGGTAGGTCCTTTCTTAATGTAGTAACGATATTAGAACTGCGATCAATAATCCTTTTGCTAAACATGCTTGAGGCAACATTCCGTAACATTGCTCTAGCTAGTGGGTCAAGAACAAGGGTATTTAAATTTTATTACCTTTACAGAGTTAAGGAGTGGACGTAAACAGAACCATCAAAAAGACTACATTAGCAGCATGATAATTATATACGTATACACAAAATGGTTCATAATAAACAAGCCTCTGCCCTCGCGACTTCGTCTCGAAATTTCTTGTTTTGACATAAAATATATCCTATCCTATGACACTCGGCAATACAGTTGCTACCCATTTGTGAAAGAATTTTCGGAATCGGATCAGGGGTTCCGAAGATAACTATGTAATATTAGTACCTATAAACGCAAAGAGAATATAACCACTTTATAGTCTTTGACTTTGTCACACGATCAGATCCACGTTTTCTTTACCTCCAGCAATACGAATGCCTCTATAATTATGTAAGTCTGTTAGTATCACGTGTAAGTCATAGATCACGACAAAAACCTGTCACGTGGTGCCACCAGCAATAAAACGCGCTTGCATCATACGCGGTAATTTATCAGAACCGTCAATAAATGACTACTTCATGTTTATATTTAGTTGTTTACGGTGAGTAAACAACTTTTGCTAAGTAGTAGAACGTTCTGGTAAGCAGAGATTAAAGTTATGTCTGATTATCCTGCAAAATATTGTACTAATTATCAATTTGGATGCAATAAATGAAGGGATCCGTAGATGAAATAAGGTGACCGACATAGCCCGAAGAATTGCCAAACTAAAGTGGCAGTGGGCAGGGCACATTGCTCCCAGCACAGATGGCCGATAGGGCCGACACGTTTGGAGAGGCGATTGTTTACCTAAAGACGTAGCGTTGGAAGGTCTCCCAAAATATGGACCGATGACCTAGTGAAGGCCGCAGGATCTGCTGGATGCGAGAAGCATAAAATCTGTCGAATTGACGATGCTTGAGGTCTATGTCCAGCTGTGGACGTCTTTCGGCTGAAATGCTGTTGTTGTTATTAATTCGGATAGTACAGTCAGTTATAGAAATTATTATTATCTGACCCACCTTTGCATAAATGGTTGAGATTTTTTAGAATACGAATCGATAGATTTTTATAATTCTTTTATATTTTATTTACTTTGCTCAAATAAATCAAATATAAATTAATTATAAAATTCTGTATTACTACTACTGTACCTACCACACCTATGATATGAAAAAAATTATGATAAAAACGGGAGGAAAATGCACATGGGGCTTGACATGAAAAATTAAACCTCCAAAGATTCAACCATTTTCTCACAAATCCGGCTATATGGCCTATGAGCCCAGTATAGGTCTACATTGGTAGCATACTTGCTGTACCTACCTTATAAATGATGATACCATAAGGGCAATGCGAGTAACCTTATCATAATTTTGTAATACTCGATTATCTGTACTGAGTTGTCTGTTTCAAGAATTTCGCGCTACGATAAAAAACGGAAACACTCCTATTTGCGCTATCTCTTAAAAACTTACTATCAATCTGTCACGTATCATCATTATACCGGATTCTGTGATGACGAATTGTTTTACCTCTAATGCTCAACGGATGTATGATCATATCCATATGTCAGGCAAGTCATTACCCTCATTTTTACTGCGCCATAGTCGGGTAAAAACGTTTGTTCTACCAACTAATGACAACGATGTTCTCGAGGCAGTTTCAAAGGTCGGTCGCTTGAGTTGAGTAATTAAGTTTTTTTAAAAGGTCTGCCCTTTCACATAACTTAGCAGATTCATCTTGACTCTATGGATCTTTCAATCTAGATGTAACTATTTTGTCGTAAGTTTGTCGTCAAGGCACCTTGTTCTTTCATGCTTTGGATATTTTGCAAGGAGTGTGCCTGAGTTTTTTCGTAGCATTTTGCTACGAAATAACCAAGAACATTTCTGTTAATCGCTAATTTCGTAGCAGTTGCTACGGTACGTAGAATTAATAGAAACGATTAGCATAGACAGCTTGAATGACTTTGAATTCTTCTCTCATTTTAATACAAACTCTGAAGAGTCATTGTCCTATATTCTAATTAGTTTCTGAAAGCATTCTAAGGGTTTTAATCCAGATACGCGTACCTTTGTAACTCAGGTTAGATTTCTACAACACACCATTCGTGTCCATGGCGTAGGCACTTCGACTTATTTGGACTACACAATAGTAAGTGAAATAAGGAGCTTGTCATACTGTCATGGGGGCTAGGTCGAATCATCACTCACTGTCCCATTAAGATATATACCAGTACCACTACTGAACACTCCCTTGCTTTTAAGGAAATATTAGATTACAATATTGAAATATAGTGTACATTTTGATTGTATACAAACTTGGACAAGCTAATTTTCTGCAACCCGAATTATACTGTCTTGTATCTACAATGATAAATCTATTATTTTGGGCTTCGAGGCCGCAATCCTTTGTTAACAAATCCATATGATCATATCAAGAAAATATATGAATATGATAAAACTTTGGTCGATTGTCCATTTTGTTACAAGTCCGAAGATGATTAGTACTCGCTCTCAAATTATTTATTTCCAGTAAACTAAGCAGTACCATTGTTTTAGGGTTTTATGGGGGAAACCTATTCACATTTCCTTCGAGTGGACCAAAACTTTACTTAGCAGTATTATTGTTTTAGAGTGCTATTCTTCTTTTCAGCGTGTCGATGGTACTCTAAATTGAATTAGCCCAGACATTGGCAACCAGTTTGGCACCTTCAGTAGCGTCCATCAGTTCCTGTAACAAGCAAGCAACATGACACGCTGGCTGGTCACAATATTAAGTTCCCCATTGTTTATGCAATTCGGGGAAACCTATTCAGTATAGTCATCGTTGGTCTAAATCAGTCATGTTACGATAGCAACACCTAACAGACGTACCCATTGAAGCATGAAGTCAATGACTCAAATACTGTCATAATCATTCAAATTCATACGTTATTCAGCACGAAATGTCTTTGAAAAGTTGAAGGTTTGTAATGTACCCGTATTAGGCAGTGCAGTCACCTTGCAACTGGGATCGCCTTGCGGTGACTCAGTGCGAAACTCGATACGTATGGCCACTCAAGCGCCGCTTGTTGTGACCATATACGAATTGGTTTGCTTGATAGCTGTATTGACATATTCTATTTTTTAATCTTTTCCTAATATGTATCAAGTATTTTGATTGGACATTTTTTTAAATAGTGAATGGTGTTCCGAGATTCGTAACTAATAATGTGTGTGCGAATCAAAGAGCTCTTGTATATTGTCAGGAAGGCCTTTTAGTATTTTGATTTTAGTTTACTACTCGCAACCCACAACGTCTTTAATATTTATATTGATTAACTATTTACACTAAGTACTAAATTGAATGACTAACTACTTATAAAAAACAATCAAAAGTACACTTAGGCGTCGAAGTACTCTATATCGCTGTCATTTGGAAACGTGTCCAGAAGACTGGCAGCATTGCCACGTTGAATGGAAATGCTAATTCTTTTGCCAAAGAAAGCGCCAGCCCTCTGGTTACGTGAAGTGTTGACCAGTCAGCGAGAAATTTCCATAAAAAGGAGACGCGCACTCGGACTCCATGACCCGAGCGTTTCGACCCCAAACGGCTCAAAACTGTACTTACCCATATACGACATGCTCTGTGCTTGAGGGTTTGGTAACATTCCTTGTGAACTGATGTCTATCTATCAAGATTGAACTATTAGGTTAGTTATACTAGATACAACATTCCATGCATATAAATATCCACATGCTTGTTGCTTGTGTTGTATATGTTACTCAAGTAGGTATGTTGGGGTAGGCTTCCAGTTTGATGCAGCCATAATAGTATTTTAGTGCTCACAATACATTCCACACTATTTTGTGCCTACAATTATTCACACGCACACAAAAACTCGGAAAACACTTCAATAAAAAATCCAGCCACATAAGTCCATCAGGAAAAACAACGAAACAAAAGCATCGGTACTCGATAGAATCGAATGCATCATCGATGTTTGAATCGATTCATCGAGTTACGTAGAAGACAAAGCGAGTGCATGCAGCTTGGTCACGTAATAGCGATCTATTAATATTGTTATGTGCAGGCGCACGGTGCATTGTCTCGAGCTGTTAGCTGTTAGCTGCACATTTGTATTCCGAACGGTTGGTGTTATTTTGATACGTTCGTATGGCGCGGTTAGGGTGTAGTTTCGATAAGTGGTTGTTGAATTCGGTTTTAGTAGTCAATTCTTCTCAATATTTGTATTTGATCGAGCTGTTTTTTATTTGGAACTAATCCAAACCATAATTGGTGGGGGAGGTAGGGGAGGGTTGGTCACTAATTCACATAAGAAGTAATAAAAAAAGCACTCCGTGGGAATATCGGGATAAAAAGTATCCTATGTGTTAATCCAGGAAATGGTCTATCTATGTGCCAATTTTCATCAAAATATGTTCAACGGTTTACGCGTGATTGAGTAACAAACATCCAAACATCTTCACAAACTTTCACATTTATAATATTAGTAGGATTTATTGTCTAGTTCAATTGCACCATACATTTGGCTAGATTTTTTGCAAAGATCGGTCTACAAATTAGTCTCAAAGTTACAAAAGAGTTTCTGAAACATGACAATTATGCCCAAAGCTGCCAATGGTAGGGAAGGTTCAGGCAACCCCTGTAAGAGGTTTAGGCATAATGTTTAAAACTCCCAATATCCATAATTAAACGAAAAATGAAGAGTTATATAATCTTAAACTGTATCTAAATCACTCAAAAATAATCAACAAAAAGTAAATTTATATTATGTACTTAGTATCAGGACCGCTTAATGCAAACGACATCGCGGCAGGCCCAGACGGAGATGGCGGGATGAGCTGGACTCCTTTGATAAAGATTGGTCCTTGGCAGCTCTGGACAGAGAGAGGTAGAATGAGAGTAGGGAGGACTTTGCCCAGCAGTGGGGCATTAACGGTAAAAAAAAAGTATCAGAAAGGTAATTATACCTAAAGTGAAAATACAAAATCAGGTTTTGTAACGCTGTAGGCTTAAAAGCTGACAGTGGAAGGTCCTGCAATAATCGTGTTATGTACATTTACTATCAACGATTCCTTTGAAATACCACTAAATGGTACCAAGATTATTGTGATTCGTCTACTTGACCTAAATATTGAGTCTATTCATAAATGTACGCAGCCCATAAACAATTAATTCAAATAGTTGCATATCATAACATTTTAAACAAACAGTAAAATAATATCAACACAAATATAATAGAGCTGAAGAGTTTGTTTGTTTGAACGCGCTAATCTCTGGAACTACCAGTCGGATTCGTTTTTAGGGGGGTAAAAACGGGACCCTATTACTAAGACTTCGCTGTCTGTCCGTCCGTCCGTCTGTCTGTCACCAGGCTGTATCTCAAGAACCGCGATAGCTAGACAGTTGAAATTTTCACAAATTATGTATTTCTGTTGCCGTTATAACAACAAATCCTAAAAACAAAATAATATAAATATTTAAGGGGGCTCCCATACAACAAACGTGTTTTTTTAGGTGTTTTTGCCTTGTGGTACGGAACCCTTCGTGTGCGAGTCCGACTCGCACTTGGCCAGTTTTTTTATTTCCATTAGGTATTCCAATTCTGGAAAAAGGTTGTATACAAAGAACGCTAAGCGAAAACCAAGTAATAGTGCGGTCGGGCGATGCGATGCGATGCGGCTGGTCGGCGGGGCTGAGAAAGTTTTTAAAGAATGAGGCTATTATTTTAGTATATACGTATCCTACGACTTTCGCACGAAAATTCGTGGGCAAAAGCTAGTCTAATAAAATAATATGAATACTATAAACGAAGAACATCCAGATTTCTAGGAATGAAATGATTCTATACAGTTTCCTTCAAAGCGAAAAATTCTCGTCTGTACTTCGTTTGTTTACAGTCAAACGGTCAAAAGCTTCAATTTTACGGGCGAAATGAAATCGCAGCTCCAGTGCGTCAGTCCACTGAGCGAATGACTGAACGGCCTTGCTTCACCAAAGGGTCAGGTGTTCGGTCAATGGGCTAGTTCGTTCACAATTATACTCTCGGTTTCAAACCTGCTTAGAACTATTTACGAGATTAACTACTACATAAATGATTGATCGATCATTAAGCCTAACAAGGAAATTAGTTGGTTTATCAAATTAACAATCTAAAGTACTTAAATTGTCACAACTGTCATTGTTTGACAGTTGTATGACCGCGGAAAATTGACGTAGGGTTTCAAATTGACAAAAAATTATTTACCTTAGATGAACATTACATAGAAATAAATTGATCATTCAATTACTATTGTCGATGTTTAAATTAATCCGTTTTGAGATTTATTAATTTAATGAGTATTATTCTTTATGTTTCCGGTGAAGTCAGGGTCGTGCGTATGAGTTGATTTGTAACTGTACTCGTAATTTAAATTTAAATATGGAATAATTATGCATAATGAGCACATTGTTGACGGTTGTGAACTTTAATGTTGGTTAAAAACAGGAAATATTTAGAATACATACTTTTGTAAGTGAGACAGAGCCTAAAGATAAATAATTAAATATCTTGTTTTTATGTTACATAAAACTAGCGAATACGCGTAATATTGTTTTACTCTATTTGTACAAACAAATCCTTAGGTCTGCCTCGTAAGTTTAGTGGTTGCAAGCGCTACTGCTGACTAGAAGGTCCTGGATTCAATTCCCAGGTCGGGCAAAGTATTACTAGGTTTTTCCATCAGGAATTTCGGAGAGCCCGGAGGTTGGATTTCTGCCCGGTTGATGACAATAGGCTCGCCCCATATTAAACGAAACTGGGGGAATCCTTCGGAGATTACCTACAAGCGTGAACTTTATGTTATATCATGCCCTTTGCCATCTCGTATGAAAACAAGAATAACCCCATCAATACATTTAGGCAGGTACCAATCAACTTCATTGATATTGATATTTTTGTATGTTCCAAATCGAAATTTAAGTCTAATGTTTTTAAAATTTTATCTAATGATAATAAGAAATAGTGTGAGCCCTTTATTCTAAATTTAATTTACTTCATACATTTTAATTATTTTTATTAATGAATTGTATTGTACTGTCAAATCCTTTTTTTTTTCTGTCTTAATTCTTATTTGTGATAATAAGGAACAATCCCTTAATCTTATCCAAATATTAATATATTGTATAAATTTCGTTTTTAAAAATTAATTTATTATATTGTTTTAATAATCAATTTGTTTATATATCTGAGTACCTAATGCTAATCTAGTGGCACTTTTTACCTTATCCTGATTGTGAATATAGTGGGCTGCAATATTGTTAATACCTACTACTTAGGTATCTAATTGTTATTTGTAAACATTTTATATTGTAGCTGTTTATTGTCCCAAAATAAAATAAAATAAAATAGAGACATTCAACTTCATAGGATATAAAAAGGTTTGCGCAAAAACGTGTGAGCCCAAATATCAATAACCTTTTAGTAATATTATTTTCACATGATCCCTATCTTTTCTATAATAAAGAATCCTTTATAGTGTTATCATGAATTATCTGAAAATTGTTATTCGAAACGTGTTTTATGCGTCCGAGAAAAATCTTATTTAGGTATCTATTTTGAGTTCAACGTTATACTAAAGAGTTTTCACTTATAGAGCAACATTTATTAGTGAATTATTTGTTAATAGGGCTATGAACTGAAGACCAACAAGATTTGTCGTAAAATAGGTCTGTCTGTCTGACGAACTGGTTCCGTCCAACAAACGTGCGGCTTGCGTGGAAGGAGTGGAGGGAGGCCTATCCTATACCTACTACCTACCTACTATACTACTACCTATATAGAAAAACTATCCTATGTCCTTCCCCGGGATGCAATTTATCTCTCTGCCAAATTTTATCGAAATCCGTTCAGTGGTTTAGGCGTGAAAAGGTAAAATACAGACAGACAGAGTTACTTTAGAATTCATAATAATTTAGTATGGATTGACCGGAGACGGCAATACACAGGGAAGAGTGGAAAGCTGTGGGGGAGACCTTTGCCCAGCAGTAGGATGATACAGGTAGATAAAAAAATCTACTCTCACTGAAAGGTTCAGCGAATTCAGGACACTAATGTCTCAAACAAAATATCGGTTACTTCGATAAAAGTATGGCCTTTACTGCCATCAATTTGACGCAACACTAGATGCCAGTCTACTATGTGAAATTCTTTAATGACCGAACAGAACCATCGACCTTTTACCAAAAGTAAAGGAACCATGATATCCTGTTGGTTGTACCAGTACCTACCTATCATTTTGGCAATACCTGCCTATATTTGGCGTGACCTTTATGTTTCATAAATAAACTCGTATCAGACAATGAAGGTTTGTTAAGAAAAATTGTTTATCAATGCAATATTTATTAATTGACTTCCTTGTGGAGATATTGATGAGGCATAATGAATATTAACTAAGATGTTATCTTTCTTATAACGTATATAATAAATACGTTATACGCCATGGGCGGGTACATGTATGTGATGATGAAAACACGCACATATTTCTTGCCACCTACAATTTTAAATAGTTGCTTAAATAAATCTGAGAATACATTTCTCATTACATTATCAATTAAAGTAATCTACAGATAAACAGTGCACATTTTTAATAAAAGCAATAAAATATAATACCTTTCATAAACGCTGCTTAAAGTAATAGGTAAGTTGAAAGAAACAAAATTTTCGTCATAGTTTTTGTTTGACATCCTGAACAATAAATTCTTACAGATTTACAGATATCGCGCAATATTTTGTCTAAACAGAAACCATATCGCGCTCAGACACAAAAAATAAAAATAAAACTTAAACACAAACTATTTTTAAATCCACGTAGAACACTGATAAGAATCACCGCAAAACAAAAAAGCTCGCATTGAAACTTAAACAATTTCGAAATCCTTTTGTTTATATTGCATTTTTCAAGTGCCTGTAATACCTTGATTGATTACTTTGAAAAGAGAGCTATGTAAGTTGGTAGACAGTAGGGGACCTTGAGTACGTCTCCTGTCAATGTTTATGATCTGTTACACCTCCCCCGTTCCATTACATCGGGTGGAACGTCGAGATTGCTCGGCGATAGCTCCCATTGTGTGCGGCCCGTGCCTGCCTGTAGGGCTGCCGAGAGGTCGGACTTGTGTGTGGTCTCTTTGTGATGGAAAATGAAGGCAAGAATTGTGAAAAATATGGGAAATGTCGACTGTTTATTTTTTATATTTAGGAAGATGTAGGTAAATGTTAGAAGTTATCGAAGCTTCCAGAAATGAATAGTACTAAGTTCCGGAATACCTGTTATTGTTTTTAGCACATATTCCCACCATATACTTACACCAAAGAAAATAATCATACAGGTAAAAAAAAATTGTTAAGTACTTACATAAAAAAAACACGTAAATAAGCTTGAACAACGAATTTATAAAGTAAAACCTTCGAGAATCTACTTTTACTAATTAGGTACGATCCATTCGTTAAGAAACCAATTTTTCATTTCCTTTATTTAACTATTAATAAAGTATCTTACCGCAACATAAAATGAAACGAAATTAAACTGTGGAAGAAAAACAAAACAAAATCAATTAAAACTCAATCACCATTTTACAACTCCGACAGCCCTGTATACAAGGCGATACCCACCATTAGCGGCAGTCTAAATATTGTATTGTACGCAAAGTCCTAAACACCACATTGTTTCTGAAAGGCGTATGTCCGAATTGATGGCCGCGCGCGATACAAGCGATAGCCCCAAGCACTACTCGAGGAAACATTGGCCGGTTATTCTACCTCTCACCCTGTTACCAAGTCACTAGGACAACGGGGAAAACAATTTTGTGGTGCCAAGTATGGTGGTTAGGGTTGGGTGTGGGAGATATAAGTAGCGGAATCAGCCAATCATCGCTCGATATCAGTTTTAGCTGCAATAGCCCGTAAGTAGTGTATTGCTAGATATGGTTAGCCTTCTTATGTAAAGACAGCTATTTGACTGGTGGTCGTGACGACAGTAGATCATTGATTGATTGACACCATCAGCATTATCAATACACTTTTTAAACTCAGACTATACTGTTGGCAGTCATGTTTCTAGCAAATTAAATTTGCAAGTTTTAATTGTTCCCAAGGGATCCACAAGCTCTTCTTCTCATGTGAATCGTAATCCAAGAGATTTTGCTTATTTAAATTTATTATCATTATCATTGGTAGTATTCCACCCATTTTTTCTTTTTAGGGTTCCGAACCTCAAAAGGAAAAACGGAAGCCTTATAAGATCACTTCGTTGTCCGGCTGTCTTTCCGTCTGTCAAGACCCTTTTTCTCAGAAACGCGTAAAGTTATCAAGTTGAAATTAATATCAATTACTCAAGGCTGCAATCCCTTGAAGCAGTGAAAAAATCAAACTTCAAAGTCAACGCAATCAAAAGATACGAGCGTTTATATTCCCCTTATACACCATATTTTGACACTCACAAGGGAATCAAAAGTTATAGGATACTTCCCGTTGACCTTAGAATCACGAAATTTAGCAAGAAACAATGTCATGTAGCACAAGTAAAGGACAAATCCAAAAGCCGTTTATTTGTAGTTACATAGTCCGATTCGCACTTGACCGGTTTTTTTTGTTGTTCCACTCACCGCTGAGTAGCAGTCCTCCCTTTTATGCCATGTTTCCCTGATCTATGCGAGTCTCATCCAGGTCTTCCCCATGATCTTCTGTAGGACGTCCACCCACCTGGCTGTTATTCTGCCAAAGCTCCTACTTCCGTTATTCTTCTTCTCCTTCTCCCAACGGATCTTCAGCAATCGCCTTTTGCTTTATTAAAATCTATCCCAAATGCTTACATGGTTGATGATAAATGCACTTTGCTTGATATATTTATCTCACCCAGTAATTTGTCTAGCGAACTTGTAATCTTAATAATATCGTGACGATAAATCAAGGTGTGCTTTAGGCACCAACCTACCTATTGTTGGTAGGTCATTCCACTACAACTTTGAGTTTATTAAATTTATTAATTGAACAAGTTGAACGAACTCGTTTCCGATAAGCATAATAAACTTTTGAAAGGTTAAAGGCGTGCAATATAGAAGAAAACAGGATTTATATTTAATTAGGAACCTTGGATTGAAATGTTCCAATGAGTAGGTACTGTAGAGGCTCTAGCATGCAAGGCGTTTTCATGCAGCGTCCGTGAGTATTTTATTAGTTGATGGCATAATATATATTTATGAGAAAAACACTAGTTTCATATTTAGAAGATAGAAAAATAAAAGACTATCAGCTTGAAGACAGAGCGCGTCATGAAGTAAAAAAAGTACTTGAAAAAATTGCTAGATTATTTTAATACAACCAAAGACTACAATATGATTGAATACAACTCGTATGTAGATAACATTTTATACGTGTTTTCAGCTGCACCAATACGAGCTTACCAGCCATTTAGTACCTATATAATCAGAAATTAGGTAGGTATAAGTATTATTTCTTTTGGCACAATATTAGATAGTACAGAGTATAGAAAGGACCATGGGCACTTTTGAATGAACACTGGGCCCACTTTTCAAAGTTGTGCAACAGTGATAAAACCTATGTCATATGACAGCTCTTGGCGTGTACTTTATTTTATTCTATGGCAGCTAAGTTCAAATCCAGCGCGAAAATGGTTTTTTTATGCTTTTTTTTAAAATGTTCAACATTGTGCAACAGTGATCAAACCTATGTCATATGACAGCTCTTGGCGTGTACTTTATTTCATTCTATTGCAGCTAAGTTCAAATCCAGCGCGAAAATGGATTTTTTTGCGTTTTTTAAAAATGTTCAACATTGTTCAACAGTGATGAATTATATGTCATATGAAAGCTCTTAAAGTGTACTTTATTTCATTCTATAGCAGCTAAGTTCAAATCCAGTGGGAAAATGTTTTTTTTTTTCGTTTTTTAAAAATGTTCAACATTGTTCAACAGTGATGAATTATATGTCATATGAAAGCGCTTGAAGTGTACTTTATTTCATTCTATGGCAGCTAAGTTCAAATCCAGCGCGAAAACGGTTTTTTTATGCGTTTTTAAAAAATGTTCAACATTGTGCAACAGTGATGAAACCTATGTCATATGACAGCTCTTGGCGTGTACTTTATTTCATTATATGGCAGCTAAGTTCAAATCCAGCGCAAAAATGTTTTTTTTTTGCGTTTTAAAAAAATGTTCAACGTTGTTCAACCGTGATGAATTATATGTCATATGAAAGCTCTAGAAGTGTACTTTATTTCATTCTATGGCAGCTAAGTTCAAATCAGCTCTAATAAATACGGCAATATACGGCCTATGATGATCTTTTTAGTGTATTTTTAGTCAAACAAGAGCTATTTATAATCCTAGCTACTGACTGACAGCTAATTATAATATAATATCAAAACAAAACAGATTTTAAAAAACGCATAAAAAAAAGTTTTTGCGATGGATTTTAACTTAGCTGCCATATAATGCAATAAAGTACACTTTAGGAGCTTTCATATGACATATAACTCGTCACTGTTGAACAATGTTGAAAAAGTGAGCCCAAAATGACGCATTTAAAAAACGCATTTAAAACCGTTTTCGCGCTGGATTTGAACTTAGCTGCCATAGAATGAAATAAAGTACACTTTAAGAGCTTTCATATGTCATAGGTTTCATAACTGTTGCACAATATTGAACATTTTTAAAAAACGCATAAAAAACCGTTTTCGCGCTGGATTTGAACTTAGCTGCCATAGAATGAAATAAAGTACACTTTAAGAGCTGTCATATGACATAGGTTTCATCACTGTTGCACAATGTTGAATATTTTTAAAAAACGCCTAAAAAAACCGTTTTCGCGCTGGATTTGAACTTAGCTGCCATAGAATGAAATAAAGTACACGCCAAGAGCTTTCATATGACATATAACTCATCACTGTTGAACAATGTTGAAAAAATGAACCCAAAATTACGCATTTAAAAAACGCATATAAGACCGTTTTCGCGCTGGATTTGAACTTAGCTGCCATAGAATGAAATAAAGTACACTTTAAGAGCTTTCATATGACATAGGTTTCATTACTGTTGCACAATGTTGAACACTTTTAAAAAACGCATAAAAAAGCCGTTTTCGCGCTGGATTTGAACTTAGCTGCCATAGAATGAAATAACGTACACTTTATGAGCTTTCATATGACATATAATTTATCACTGTTGAACAATGTTGAAAAAGTGGGCCCAAAATGACGCATGGTCCTTTCTTTAATATATTTTCAACTTTATTGCTAAATTATAATGTTAAAAGTTGATAGGAAAAATTTGACAGTTTCGGGTAGCTTGATGTGCTGGCGTCTGTACATTCCTTAAAACCGTTCTGTTTTTGTATCCGGATTTACTGACGAAATCCATTCCACTGTAGAAAATTTTGTACGATTCGGTCATTACCACGAATTACCTACTTAATAATGTATTCGTCTATTTTGGTATCAAAGGAGCTATCTAAATGATAAATAGACAGGTTTCTTATAAAAACTGGTTATGAAGGCAGAGGTGCTAAAAAATTCACTTATTATTCGTTTCCTAAATCATTAACATGAATTCCTTAATTTCGTAACTCTATAATTTTTAAAAGTAATATTATATCCACTCAAAGCTAGGTAGTTAACCAATATCTGACCTCATCTAGACCCGAATGTTTAATCATTGGAGTATCTACCCCAGGAACCCTTTGAAACCCTTTGCAAATAAAATCGAAAAACGCACTACTTACCGAATAAAAATTCAAACCCCAATAACAAAACACCCATATCAATTTCTAACACAATTATCTTACAAAAGCGGGAGCACAGGCCATGACCGAATTAAGTCAACAACAAACAATACTATGCAGGCTCAGAGGCGCGGGCGCATCACAATGTGCGCAGGATTGCACCGACCTCGCTCGTCTCGCTGCGGTGGGCACAAGGGCGCGGCCTCCGCAGTGACACCTACTAATGTGTTAATTTGTTAACGTGCTGATTGGACACTGATAAGGAGCTAATTAATTGACTGTTAGATTGGTGTTTAGTAGCGGGCAGGAGTTATTAGGTGACAGAACAAATAAAGGTATGAGGGCCTGAGGGGAGGAGTAGCTCGTTTCTACACTGTTTTAATTATTTGGTTAGGCGCCCGTGGTAATAGGATTAAGTACTGAAATGTTTTTTCCATAATATCTCTGTTGTGTCCTACGAATTTTAAAGTAGTCATTATAAAGGTCGTTAAGCCATTGGTCCCGGCTGTCATTCGTCGATCTTTGGCAGTCGTTAACATACGATAGTCGATACTTTAGGTAAGACGGGTCGTCACTCGTCAGAAGCCCGAAAGTCTGACAACCAGTCACCAAGGGCATCGTATTGCCCAGTAACTGGGTTGTGGAGGTAAGATAATCAGTCGCTTCATGTAAAGGGTAGTCTAATTTTGTAATTATTCCCACGTTTCTTTACGAACCAACGTTACGAGTAATGCTACGTTCACACGCGCGCGTTCAACTCGACATTCAACGTGCACATTCACATTCACGAGCGTGTAAACGGTACGCCCGAGCCCGTAAACGCGCCTGTGAACGTGAATGCCGCGAACCGGGCGTGCTGACTGACACGACGGCGTGGGTGTGAACAGCTTGAATGTTCGCCGACCTGGGGCGGGCTGCATGCCGCGCAGCCCGCCAGGCAGCCCGCCGGGCTGCACGGCGTGCATGTGAACATAGCATATAAAACTCAAGCAATCAGCTTGAGTTTATGGTGTTTCACCCTAATTACCAAATTACAGTCTCAGTTTGTCTCGACATTTCATGGGCCTGTGACACTCATGGATGTGTTATTTGGTTTACATGCCGATGGGACAGTGATAAGAGCCTAATTAATTGGCTGTTAGATTAGTGTTAAGTAGCGGTTTTTAAATTGTAGGGTCAGTAGGTGTGTCTGAATTTATGATGGGTTTTTTAACGCGTGATTAAGGCGTGTTAATTAATGGCTTACATGCTATTAATGCCAGTTAAAAAATATATTAGAAGGAACGAGGCTTTAGGACTAATTAAAATTTTCATATCACAAAAAGAAATGAGAGATTTTTAAATGTAGGTAGCATAATATCACGCCTGTATTCCTCGAGTAGTTAGGCAGAGGCATTGGCAGAGGTGTACCTATAGTGTGATCTATATTATGTAGTACATATATATACATTTCGTCAGTTATGTCGTAGCATGCGTAGTTCATACAAACGTAATACCAAAATAATTTGTAAATCAAACATATTCTTAAGGTACGATTGGATTACAGAATATATCTAGGTTCTGAGAAATTTAAGTTTTCTTTAGAAGAAATTCCTCATATCTCGTCTTTATATCAGTGTCCTTTCAAAATAATTTGGGAACCTAGATATTCTGTAATGCAATCGAAATAAATACACACTACATTAAGAATATGTTTCATTTACAAATTATTTTGGTATTACGTTTACATACCTATATGAACTGCGCATGCTCCGCCGGCCCCATAGGTCCCATGTAATAGGGGGCAAGCTTATTGGTCTATGGCTGTCGTTATAGCCGAAAATATATACAGAAGCCCAAAATTCTATCGAATGACCTAATTTTGCGATGTCATTGTGCTCCAATAACTTTATCCCAACAAATTATTAGTACAGTTTTCATCAATTTGTCCAACGAATTGGGAAGTCAATAGTGATGTATGTTATACCACGTAATTATTATGTTTCCATCAGTGGCGAGGTCAGCACAGGTGCTTAACCTGATGTCAGAGCTCATGACGATTGATTGGCAATCGACAGGCACACGTCAGACCGATACTAAGTACAGTCAGCCTCAAAAAGAATGGTCATCAATTCAGGCGGAGCCCACTTAGCCAATATCATTTTCTCGACTTAATGAAAATAAAATGAAGTCATTAAATAAACATAATCCAAAAGCTGAACCAAAGCTTTCATTCATTAAAAAAATTACAGCCAAAGAACATGGGGTGATAACTTTTGCGCCATGCACAATGTATAAAGATGTACATAGCTACAATAATAATTATGTAAGTAATGTGTAATATGTTTTGTGATTACACGTTAATAAAATATTATGGAACAAATATTGTTATAACCAAATGAATTCTTGTCGATGTATACCTACATCGTTTTGAGACTGACTGTACCATACAGTGAGTAGTTGTCATGCGTCAGACACAATGGAACATACACGGCTTGACAAATGACAATCATCGCTCTTAGAAGGTTAGGCACAATAAGGTTGGTTTCTGATATACTTTGACGTATTACTCAGGAACTTTACCGATAATTTTTTTCTCCTCACAGTTCATGTTGTTTATATGTATGTATGTATGTATCTATCTATCTATGTATTAGTATTTATTCTTGTATTTTATAAGTAGTCATTTCCTAGCTATTTATCCCGTATGTTGCACCTGCCATGTTTTGTCTTTGCACCACCCTAAGGTTGACTGGTAGAAAATGCCTCAGGCATTAAGTCCGCCTTTGTACAGTATTTCTTTTACTTGTGCATAAAGTTTTAATAAATAAATAAACTTTAAACTGTCCTGAATGGTCCATTAGTCCCATTCATAAATGGTTATCTGCTCACCTTCGCTAATGTGGATATGATGAAGGATAGGCCAGTGCGAGAATATGGATTTTTCTGCATCAACACTTACCTACCGATTTGATACGATGGTTCCTCAGAGAGAGCTAGTGAATAGGTGTAAAGATAGGTTTTTCTAATGAAATTATGTACCTAATTGCCAAATGTAGGTACCGAAGTTCATTTGATAATCAATCTTGCGTAGATAGATTTCACTAAATTAAATTCGAGGCCTTTGCCCAGGAGTGGGACAGCGCAGGCTAATTAAAAAAAAAAAAAAAAAAATTCGAACATGACCGAGTCTATGTAATAGCCCTGCACACTCCAGTCAAATCATATTAGCCCAATTTTTTTTTTTTTTTTTTTTTTTAAAACGTTGCCCCACACTAGGAATTTCTCCTGTATTGTGGGTGCGTTTACAAACATTTAAACTCACATACACAAACAGCCAGACCCGGAACAACTACTTGTAGGTCATACAAATATTTGTTCCGTGCGGGAATCGAACCCGCGACACGCAGCGCAGCAGTCAATCGCACTGCGCCAACCGTGTCGTAAAAATAAACAATATTGACAACAAAAGATAAATATATTGTCATAAAAACTGATACAAACGCCTGTGTAGTCAGCTAAGTGCACATCTATCCATTATCCTAAATAGACCAGTGGAGACGCGATACCGTCGACACGTGTATCCTCAGTTAATAAATCATGATATTTGACAGTGGCGCTGCTTGCAACGGCTAACGTCAACTATCTGTCAAATCCAATACATTTAAATTATAGTTCCAAATTCCGCCACGTGTCAAGTTATACTGGCCAGTTGTAAGTGGCAAAAGTGGCTATATATCATTGTGCCGTAACAATTTGTCAATCAGGAACATTTTGCACGGAACTCGGGTCAATGGTACGAGAAGTCTTTCCGATGTTATCAGATTAATAATATAATTATGTAGGTACTTAATAGGATTTGAGTGACATGTTTTGGGAGTTAGGTGACGTGTTGAAAGGAACGATTAGTTATGATTTGTGTTGCAAAAGAAAATAAGCATAATGTAATTTTTATCGTGTGGATGAAGACGAAAAGAATTCTGTTCTATGTCATGTCCCATGACACCCCATGTCAACTCTGATCAGTAGATAGTAATTAATAACCAATCTGTCAAAGCTTTGTTCAAATGACAATAACCATTTCATGGAAGTTGTTACGAGATTTGACGGCTTGACATATCGAGGCTTCCAGTATTTGGGGGTTACTGACAAATATATAGGCATGCAGTATTATTATTGGGGGGGCAACTACGAATAATATACTGGGGTATAAAACCTGCACAGTTAAAATTTTAAAATGTATGGAACAGCAAATTTTTTTTAAACCGACGAATAATTTCAACGGGAGGTGCCCGTGGCTAAATAGATAATAACAGCCGCACAGGTCGATCGATCAGGTTAAGCTACGCTTGCCGCGGTTGGTCTGTGGATGGGTGACCATCTTTACATACCGTGACCCCTCCGTGTCTCGGAAAGCATGTTAAGCCGTTGGTCCCGGCTGTCTTTCGTGGATCTTTGACAGTCGTTACGGGTAGTCAGAAGCCCGAAAGTCTGACAATCAGTCTTACCAAAGGGGTGTCGTATTACCTAGTAATTGGATTGTAGAGGTCAGATAGCCAGTCGCTCCATGTAAAATACTGATATTCAGCTGCATCCGGTTAGACTAGAAGCCGACCCCAACATAGTTGGGAAAAGGCCAGGAGATGATAATGAATAATTTCAACGCAGAGGCGTTCAGAATCACCGACGAATAATTTAATCGGGGAGGCGTTCAGAATCCGTTGGCATGTACTGAATCCATGGCAACGGGCTCCGCGTCAATGTCACCCTATATAGGGTGACTGGTAATTAGTGACTGATACTTAAACTCGTGATTTTATTCATCATTATGAACAACTTTTACTATGGGACCAAACCTGAAATCGCGAAAAAAAATCAGCTGTTCCCTACATTTATGTTCGTCTAACTCGTCAACATGTAGAGAACAGCTGTTTTTTTTTCACGATTTCAGGTTTGGTCCCATAGTAAAAGTTGTTCATAATGATGAGTAAAATCACGTGTTTAAGTATCGGTCACTAATTACCAGTCACCCTATATATGCGATATATACCTATATGCGAAAAATAATTGCTGATCCTGCTACTACGTAAGAACCTAGTAGCAATTTATAAAAAGACTCCAATTCATCTATGACAGACTCAAACTCGTGTATCCATTTATACTCCCTCGTGTCAAAAGACAATAAAAATGAACAAAACATCATTATTTTATGCGCTAGTACCTACTATTGTGCATTGCAATCTTGTGAGCCAATAGTACCTAGGTACTTATTCGATAAACAAAGTATCTAACTACTTTACTAACTACCTAGTAACTACCTACCTTTATATTTTCCTGACGACAGCCGCGTTTGGCGAGCTAATAACTTTTGCAGTCACGTGCAATATTTTCTACTTCCCCCGGTGGAACACAAATGGAAAAACTTTCCGTGTCGTTTATAATCAATGTGATTCATAGACTATGTAACTTTAAATAGACCCTGCTTCGTAGACCATTATTAATGTCGGAAAGCTCTTGAAAAATAGACCTTCCGTGAAATTCAAATAGGGATCAGGGTCTCAAGTACTTGAGTGGGATGTAGATGAGAGGTTCTATGATTTTTTTAGACACGCCTTGTTGGCCTTTAAGAAACCAGTGAGCAGAAAATGTTAAGAGGAAAACTGGAATCAATTTCTATCGCAGAAATGAAAAGTTTTCAGAGTATTTTGATCGTTATTTGCAAGCAGAGAGCGGATTTAAAGAGGATTTTATTTTTCATACTAAATTTAGTCTCGAGTCGAGTGAATTTCCTTGGAAAATCCGCTTGATACCTTTTAAATATTTTATTGTATGAAGAGTTCAATAAAACGCTTGGTCCCAACGGAAGCAAAGGCGTACGGACGGAATACTCAAAGCGTTACTACAGCATTGTGTGCCAAAAGAAAATGTTAATCCACGGCTCATTAATTAAATTACAGCTAAGCCTTGATTTTCCTTCAGTCGATTATTAACACGGCGCTAGAATACACGGTATTCGCTTCTTCAGTTATTTATTACACATAAGTAGTTAATAGCTCATAGAATATTTAGTTCATAGTGTGTTTGTTTGTGTACAGTACAGGTAAATCGTAATGTTTTTCAAACATTACTTATTTATAAGTGAAAATTGTGTGGATAGTTAAATATGGTGAATAAACAATAGACGTGAACTGTGACTGAATTTGTGCAGTTTAATTTTCCGCGGCTAGTGCAAAATTTTATGATTTTTAATGGTGACAGTCTTTACGCTAAGCGATCATGGCGCCATCAAGCGACGGCCTCGAGTACTATTACAGTTCATGGCTGACCAACCTACTAACTACGATTTATATAAGTTCAGCTATTCGGTAAGAGATGGCGCTGTACGCAATAATAACAAACTACCATTATGAGTTTCAATTTAATAAAGTTCCAATATTTCCATCAATAAAATTTGTTATTTATTTTAATAAATGGTTTGTCTTTGTTACAGGCCGAGCCGGGGGATACAATAGCAACAACCAAAGAAGGTTTGTATTTATACTTTATTTGAATGAATAATAGTACCTACATAATCACAATACTTACTGTTTATAATATTTGTACTTATATTTAATTATTTTTTCCTTGCCTTTGCAGAAGAATGGGTGACGCGGAAGAAAAGCGAAGTGACAACGACCCGTCAGATCGCGACCAGAGTCAAGCGCGAGCTGGTATTGGAAGATGGTCGCATTCTGAAGGACTCGGGACCCAAGATATCTACCTCCGTCAATGAAGACACGCATACCACCAATTATCAACAAACTGAGGTAGATTTATTATTCTATTTATTTCGTTTAAGTTGTAGAAAGAAATATTTTTTATATATCGCTTTCCATGTCTCCAGGCAAGATCCAGGGACCCATTTAGTATCTAACAAAAAAGTCCAATTCAAAGTTTAGAATAGATGTCTATTAAGTACCTACTTAACTAATTTTCTTTGGCAGCATCGGGTACCTGACGAGCAGATTGATGGGGAAGCAGAGGAATATGAAGCTGGAGGTGCGATTGGGGCGCCACCTGACGGTAACAATCACAACAATAAATTAATTTATGGAGTCTCTTTACACATAATAGAACAGGGAATAAAAAAACCTATGTTAATGATATTAATTTCGGTGAATAATTAAATTAATTAATTCCCTAAAACCTCTCGTGTTCTAACCAAAGCGGCCGTCGCGCCAAATTTCATTCATTTTGTTCGGCGAATCTGAACGCGTGGTCGCGCCGACAGAGGGCGCCTTCCAGTTTTCCTAACAAAAAAATCATGAACGCGATGATCACGTATTCGCGGCAGCGATCATTTTGGTTAGGACGCGGGGTTAAACTTTAATAATCGTAGTTTCACAATCTTGCTACCCTTAATCCAATTCATTTGTCATAGTCGCAGAATATCTTCTTTTCTTTTTCATACCTTACAATCGATAATGACAATCTTTGCTCATTGGCAATAACATCACACCATCTATTCACAGAAGTAGACGGCCCCCTCATCGGCGGGGTGGTAGCTCCCGCCGGCGCCACGGTCCACGTGACGTCACTAGTGGTGGCCAACCCCGACGGCAAGGTGCGCGAGAGTCATGACAAGCGTGTGCTGACCAGGAACCTCGTCGAACGAGTGCAGGAGACGGAGGAGAGGATACATAAGGGGGATACAACTCATGACGTGAGTACTGCATTTTGATTGGTTCCAGGGATTTTTTACGCAGTGGACTTGTATTTATTTTATTAATGGAATTTGAATGACAAGGAATGTTTTGTTTGTCACATTTTTAGCGGCGGTTTTACCCCCTCTATTTAAACGTTGTATATCGTCTGTATAGTTACACAACGCTTTGTCTTCTTAATTCTATCGAATGTCAAAATTACTGACGACTGAAAGAGAGAAATCGGTGTGTAACTATTCATCTGATATAATACGTTTATTAGTAAGGGGGTTAGTAAATAAGAAAGAATTGGGGTGTACTTAAAGGTATTTACATACGCACTTAGCTGAAAGCTATTTATTAATTATTAGTTAAGTTAAAGTTACGTGCCTAGTAATACAATAACATACATTTTGACAATGTGAGGTGTAGATCCGGTACCAGAAAAATGATTAACTTCGTGAACCTACTTGTAGAAAATGCACAGCTACTTAATATTTTCTAATAAGTATCTTATCAATTTATTAAAAGGCATTGGTGCCTAAAATTTTCTAATAAGTAATATTATTCACCCTCGAATCAACCTGCATCATAAATCATGACCATAGATAATACTAAAATATAAAATCATAGACAATAAAAACGTCGCGCTCCTAAGCTTAAGACACACATGCAAATTCCATAACCCACGTCAAACTCTTGATTGCCGCAATTTACTAGCACTCTTAGCTTTTAGATGACGTGCCTTATCTCGGCCCGTAAGATGCTGGGGACATGTCGAGGTGTCGATACAGGCAGGCCGGGGGTTCGATACCAGCTGATACACGCTAATGGAGTCATGGGAAGTAGTACTCGTCTTATTATGCTCAAGTATTTCTGTGATAAGACCTATTTTTAGTTCGCCTGTTGCCTATTCGCCTAATCGTGGATGGAATTTATGCTACTGAAGTTGGTAGTGGATGGTTGATAGTGGTTTATTTGAGTCGTTTTTAAAAAGGAAACGTTTAAACGGCACTTTAAAAGCTTTTTCTTGACTATTAAGAAAAGATTCACGTTTTTAACCGACTTCATTTAAAGTTAGGAAAAACTTCCTTCCCGGGAATGTTACGACTACGACCTCTACGAACTCCGTCGACCTTTTTGTTTAATTTAATACTAGGGCCATGGATGGGGTCCGAGTGCCCACTTGGTTTTTCGAGATATCGCCAAGCGGTTGCTCGACTCTTCACGTGACCAGAGGGCTGGCCTATTTCTTGGCCAAAGAATCAGTATCGCCATACAACGTGGCAATGCTGCCAGCCTTTTGTGGACTGTTTATGTTAACAGCGATACGGACGAATTTTTAGATGCCCTATGATTCCTTTGCTTCTTATTTCATAAATATACATGTACATATTATTATTTAAATCTGTTGGCTTATATAATGTAAATAATATCAATTGACTTAGTGAGATAATTTTAATACTACTAAAGGAAAAAAAGAAACAAGAGTTCGCCCTGTTTAACTTAATTTTTCATAAGAGAATACTAAAGGAATGTCAATTTACAGGAACATAAAACAATTGATTATTTTATTGATAATAAAGTGATTTAGTCAATGATACTGGCTGCAATCCAATCCAATTATAGATCATATAAATGCTACTTTAACAGCATTCTATTAAACGCAATAAATTCTTCATTGTGATGAGAATTACATCATTAATGTTATACCCATTTATGTCATTCTATATTCGTAATGGAATGCTTTAGGTGCGGCTTGGCCATTGGCTGGCAGTAATAATAACGTATTGACACAGCTGCTTAACAAATCAATCGCATTTGATAGCTCTCATAATAGTTTTATATTTTAGATGACATAACACGTGCTTTTTTTTCGGGGGGGAATTTTCATGGATACCCTCCGTCTGGCGACAACGGAGGGTTATGTCGGACTCCTACTGACCCTCCCCCGACTGGTATCAGCCCGCCATGCCTAGCGGGTCCCGTCACCATGTGCGACCGATGTTATATGCCTGAATAGTTCCCAAAACATTCGACACTCTGTACCTATTAGTTACTAAAATAGATTATGCATATTTAAAATTATTTTGACCGCATTTAGCTGACGGGTGATTGCTATTCATATGTTATTATTACGACGAATACGTAACTAATCATGAATTAGGTCAAAACTAAATTGCAAATTGACAGGAAGCTCAAGCCTTACAACGTTATTACAACTAATGAATTACCAATATTGTATGTACATAGCTCTGTATTTGATTTGCTAACTTAATTCAAAGTTGAATATAATTATTATGTTATAATGCAAAGGTTTGACGGGAAATTAACTATCCGAAATGTTACAATTAATGAAGATTAATAGTGCTATAATATTTTGTTTTGGTTTTACAAATTAGGGCGGTGCTATAAAATTGATTATTTGTTGTTCTATACTTCAGCGCGTCAAAGCAAATCGTCATGATACCACATCATGGCGATTAGCGATGACGGGCTTAAAAAATAAAATTACGAAGTAATTTATTTTTTAACCTTTTGACCGCCACACGTCAGAAATCAAAAACGTGCCCTTCGGCGTCAAAGTCTGTCATGTAGTCGAACGGTGGCGTGTTGGGCACATTTTGGTTTGTCATCTATACATGACTGTGGCGGTCAAAGTTTAACCTTTTGACTGCCACAGTCATGTATAGATGATGGCGGTCAAAAGGTTAAAAGCCCATGAGTAGTAGGTACAAAACCTTTTCATCATCATCATCAGCCTGCAACGGTCTGCTGGACATAGGCAGAGGCTTATGTCCAGCATATGTTGAATGGCGGGCAATAGAAGAGCCTATTGCTCGCCATTCAACTCGACTTTCGGCAACTCTCATCCAGCTGCAGCATATAACATTTAATTTAGCATAAGCATGATCAGCCTATAATGTTCCCACTGCCGGGACACAGGCCTCCTCTCGGTGAGAGGGACATTTAATTTCCTTAACTTATATAATTAAAGTCCAATAATTAGTATATGCAAGTCTGCATTCGTAGAAAAAATATTGTATTTAACTCTCTAGTTGTGCAGTTTTAACAAACAACAACAATACACTAACAATCAAAAGTTCCACGTTCTTGTGCTATAAAATACCTATCCCATTTAAAGATCCAATTATCATGTAGGTACTTATCTAATCCGATTCATGGCCTCTAATCACCAATCAAAGTGTGCCAATCATTGATTGTGTCCGACCTGTGCTCATTTCTCCATATTGTGAACTAGTGATACTCATGTATATACTGACACTCATGTATATACTTATATATGTATGTATGTTGCTGTTACATGATTTCCGTAGTACGAGGTCGCGAGCTTCATGAAGGCAAACTTGTTACTTAATACTTGTAAGCTCTCGAAAGCTTGTATTGTATTGATAGAGACCATTTAATGGGTAATTGGTTTTTTCGAATAGTTGTTTGTAATTCGGATCACACACCACAACGCGTTACGCGACGGGGCGCGGGAAATTTAGCCAAATTCGCCGCGAGGAAGCGCGTTTGTAGTGAATTTGGTGAGTTATCTGCGCCCCGTTGCGTGTGTGGTCCATTAAAATTAAGAGAATAGAAGATTATCATTCAAATGGGGCTTCTGGCTAAAATTGTAGAGTTTAATTCCTAGTGTTTAAAACTAATATCATTCAATTTGACCAAATCTGCTAACTCGGTCGATTCTTTGGCTTCAGCCAAAGTCGACAGTTTCAGAAGATTTTACCTAACTGTCCTGTTGTTGTTGTTTAGCTTTTTTAATGCATTTTATTTCAGTCTATTTCAGATATTCAGACCTTTCAATAACTTAAGCAAAAGCTGCAATATGTAAACACATTTGTTTTTATTTCTCGACTGATACAAAAGCTGTATACAACATGCAACTTTTAAAAGCTCTACTTTTTAAATTCCCTTTTTAAAATAGTCCCCTTTAAACCAGCCAGTTGTCGATGGTTTCGAATAACAGCAGTCCGTTCATACGAGTGATTCACGACCCGGTACAACACTAGCTTATTTTTCTCTTAACGCCTACGAAGGGATTTTTGTTGTTCGTGTAATGAGAAAGTCTGAACGCCTATTATTTACGTGTTACATAAACTTAGTTCTAAATGCTTCGTACCAATGGTTTTGTAGTTCTTGTTTTATTTAGGCGTTTTTCGATTAGAAGTGGAGTAAGTAACAAGGTTGTAATGAGGTTTTCAGGTTGAAAAATATAGTTTTATCAGAAATGAAATGAATATTTTTGTAATATCGTGAGGTGTCATCACACCGTCATCATCATTGGAGGTTTCTCCGAGATGACGGGCTAAGTACATTGTATAATATTTTATGTTCAATGAGTTCTTCAATACCTGCAAACTACCAGATTTGTAAAACACTATATATATCTATCTCAACTTAAAAATGTGGGCTACGTAAAATTACACACGACGAATAAATTGAGGTTTTTAGTAAACGCAGATCAATCAAAGATTACAATATACTGTGTGCTTCGATCGTAAATAGACCATATTACAACAGCTGAGCCTTTGACATAATACGTGCTTAGGAAAGACAAATAATTGCACGAAGGAATTTGTATTAGAAGACAGTTTGAATTTAACCTCTTTTCGCCTAAAATGGTCTTTAAGGGGCTATTAACAACACCGCATAATGGTGTGCGGTCTTCGGATAACAGGCCACCCGGTTTATGGCCGTGGTTGATGCAATAATCAGGCATCTTTAAAGTGTAATTAAGGTTCACCACGCCAGGGATTATGAATTAGAACGATTCGGTCTTTTCTCTATGATAAAGTGACAAAAATTCAATGATAAGGTGATGATGGGGTTGAATGGAGGAGTAAAAAAAATGTACACTAAATCTGAAAAGTAGGTAATTAAATTATTAAAAAACATGGAAAGTAAAACAAGCCATTTCCAAAGGACGAGGCAGGAGCCCACAGACAATGACAAAGCTTTTCAAAACAAAAATCGTTTGCTATGCTTTCAATGCTTGTACGCTATCTCCGAACGCCACAGGACACAAATATTCATATAAAATATTGTCCGAACATACCCACACAAAATAATCTACCTAACATAATTCCGCGCAATTTTATTATACCTTGGCGACATTGTTAATCGTAGATAGAACTTGTCAGGAATACTTTTTTCTTTTCGCATCGAAAAACAATAGTAAGATACAAAGTGTAAAATAGAGCATCGGTTTCTTCAGATGAGCATCCACATAAATCGATGGGGATTTTGAAATTATAATTTGTTCATGGAGATAGGTCGCCCGGGGCGCCGCGCCCACGCAGCGCGTCTGCGCATCGGAAAGCGCTTTGTTCTGCGTTTGTTAGATGATTTTCTTATGGTGGCTTTGTTTTAAGGATTTGTTGTAGATGTTATTAAATGTTTTTTTTTATTGGGACGTCGATAGGAGTTATGGTATTGGCACTAGATAAGTTTTCTGTGAGCTTTGCAAAAGCTCTGCTGTTGTAACGCATGTGCTCGTTTCCACCCGTTTAAGGTTATGTATATGAAGTTGGTGGTGATGGGCAAGGTAGATGGGAAAAGACCTCGCGGACGGTCACCTAACCGCTGGTCAGACCAAATAACCGCCCTCACTGGTCTCTCTGTTACGACCGCCCTGAGAGAAGCTGAGAACCGAACAAAGTGGAAGAACATCGTGCATAAAGCCACGAAGGCCTTTCAGGGACACGACCTTCAGTAATGAAGTACGCGACCAAGAAGAAGATATGAAGCTTACGACTTTACGAGTTTACATCACGTACTGTTTTGATTATTTTATATTATTTTTAACGCTGAAATGCCTGCATAGTTTAAAAAATAAAGATTTAGCTAACTTTTGCTGTAATTTTCTGAATACCTATATATATATATTTTTAAAGGCAGCTTCATATTGAGTAGATTTTGTCACTTTCTAAAACCTCATGTTGGGTTATTTTGGGTTCGTATAACAAAACATTACCTCTTAAAGGAAGCAGATAGACTCCAAACATGCTCGTAAAGACAAATTAGGCACCCACTGCACCGAAAAACGACCTTAAACTTCTTTGAATGATCCAGTAAATGGACATAACTTTTTAAAGTCTGTTATTTCCATGTCCCAAATTAGCACTCACAACAATAAGTTAGCTACGCTACAGTAGTATACTTTGTGACTCAATATCATTCAGCAGATCCACCGCTTTAAAGCGGCTTCGTTCACAAGTTGGTCTTTTACTCCGTGACCCATACATGTTGCAATCGCTGAGTGAACTGCACTTGCTGCAGCGGTGTGCCCACTAAAATGATCAAATTATTTATTTATGAACAAAATGCGTCTATTGCTGTAATCTCAAGTGTAGATTGTCTTGACATTTTCTCGATTTTAGTATAGGTAGGTTAGAACTGAGGATATTTTAGAATGAGAACTGGTTAGTTTAGTGATAAAACTACTTATAATGTATTTGAAATTAGGTATGAATAATAAAATAGATGGTCTTTGAATGTCTTAATAGTCTTGCATGAAATTGCAACAAGTGTGAAATCCGTTACTAATCCGTGAAGACGCTAATCTAGAAAAGATAGCCGATTAGATAATCAGCAAACTGAATACAAACACTCTTTGTTACTTCATTTCAATAAGTAGGCAAGCGAGCGCATTGTATACAATCAAAATTAAGAGCACAAACCAAATTACAAAACTGCTAAATTAGTAGGTATTACAATGCAGCTTAACCCATCAATGCAACCGCGTAATAAGAATACCTACATTCTCGGAATTACAATTCGGCCTTTACTCTGCACATTCGACCTAGATAATGTCGTATATAGGAGGCTATTGCGACATCGAAAGTGATGTTCGAACGAAAGTGATCGCCCATTTGTGGCCGGGCTCTTTGCGTGTCGCCCGAAGCAAACGGCCAATAACTCCACACTTTTAACGACTCATCTCGAACACTTATTCGTATTTGGAATTTCGGACTTCGGTATTAGACTGAATCCTTTGCACGGTAATGACGTCACTGCATGTAATGAAGCCTTGCTACCCATCATTCATCATCCACAAATTATTCACTGTTTATTACTCATTGCTTCAAGTACCTACCTTAAGAAAGATGGCTAGCGTTTTTATACCTGACTAATATTAATGTCTATCGAATCTAATCTAATTAGAATGAAGCTATGCACTAATGGTAATCACGATTTCACGATTATAATTTTTTCTTCAATTACAATACGAATTGTGTATCAGAAAAAAAGATTAAAACTTCATTCCGATTGAATAGGGCTCGTTCGAGTTCCCAACGTAAAAGTCAATTGGAAACGCTTGCAATCTCACTAAACCTATTTTTTTATTCGACGCAATTTGAACAGTGCCTATCTAAGCACTCGGCTTTGCAACGTCGGCTAGTAATTTGACCTTACGCCGAGCATTAGTAGGAGTGCCCGCCGTGCTTTCAACGCGAATAGCAATAAAACCACAAAATATGTGCTTCACATTTACAAAATGCTGCGAAACTTCTTGGATGTGGCCTTTTTTGCACATGATAGGCTGAGATTGAGGCGGCATGATGTCACCCGTTGTGTATCTTGTAATGAGACATATTTTCGGCAACACGTATGTTTTAAATTCTGGAATATATTTGCGACGTTTAACATCTCTACCTCAGCTCAAAACTACGTTGAAAATCTTTAAAGTCCCGCGCATGGGGCGGTATTTCCAGCAGTGAATGCGCTTTAAACATGTTTACGAAGTAGCGGCTATCGTGCATGCTAATCAAATGTTCTAGATAAATTGAAAAGATGTTTGCTATTTGACGTTTTATACTATCGAACATGCATCGATTGCCTCATCCAACGTTAGGTTCTGGTGAATTTTCTAGTCAACTCCGCGATTATAACGCTAGATGAGAGCCGAGTAGCTGCTCTCAGGACAATAATTTAAGATGTTTAGATAACATCTACAAGCCCTGTGCGGTGTGCCCAAGAATTCATGTGATCACCTCCAAGATCCAATCTTAGATATAGCCTCTACGAGGTGATGTTACGAAAAATTATCTCCGACTATGGGACCTGTTCTTTGTCAAAGATTATGAATCCCTGCAGCCCGCGTTGCGTGTTGCCGCCGATGTGCTCAGCATTCATATTTATATGGACGATTTGCACGCTAAGCATATTTAGAATGGACTTTTAAATTAATGGATTTGAAAGTAAGGCTGTCTTTATATTGCTTTTTGTTAATAATGAATGAATACATGATGTTTGAGTTCTTGTACCTAACCTTGTATTGTTCTTATAATTAAGCACGTACCTATTCGGTGCACTTCCATTAATTATTTCGATAAAATTAAAAGCACACTTCATCAAATCTCATTGCATCATAAGATTTATGATGTCCTGAGTTAACACTGTTGTGCTGACTGTACTGCTCGTTTGCAGATCTTTGTTCTCCGCGATTGTTTTGTTTTCAATCGCCAATGAATAATATTTTCAAAGTTCATACTACCGACCTTGACCTTTCCGAACAAAAGAGACCGGTCAGCCATTTTATAGATAAATCAAAAATATGGCGATAGTGCCTTACAATGTAGAGCTGGAGTTAATTATAAAGCCTTTTGGTTTAACATTAAACAGCAATTGTGGTTTAAGTTGTACTGACTGTTATTCGAGTATCAAACCGCATTCACACTCGATTAGATAGAAGAAATATCGTAGGATTTGGTACTTTGTAACTTTAAATTGGTCACGTTTATGTAACAAAGTAAATGGAAACGAGAATTTTATTCCACTTCTTTGTAGCACATCGCCATCGCATCGCGAGATAATAAGTAGTTTATTAGTCACATCTTATTAAATGTAGGTATTGAATCTAATTGAATCGATGCACATTACTTCGATACAGTTACGTGCATAGATATCGAGTGAATTGTTTTATGGATTTTACCGTTAATCGAATGAGTTCTAGCAACTGTAATGTCGGTGGAATATTTATGGGTCCCATGGTTGTTCCGCAGTCGACAGTACGAATAGCGTTCGTTCTTGACATTTACTGCATCATTGACGTACCCCACAGGTTCAGTTAGCTGATAATAATAATGTTTTATTTTGACATTTTGATTCAGTGCAGTTTGTTTGAGCGCATTCCGAACAGGTTCATTTGGTAGTGAATGTTGGGAGCGTTTGTATGTACTAGCTGGGCAGTACATTGCATCGTGTAGGGGCGCGCCGCGGGTTGGAACTAACGCGAAAATTCGTACTACGATGAACTTTCTGTTTACATCTGCATTGTGTGCCGTCTTTCGTGTTCGTTTTATTTTAAGCAATGCGTTGTTCGGAGCTTTGTCGTCGAGCTTTTTTTGTTTCGACGTTACTGGAACTACCGAAGAGGTCGGATAAGTGTGACACCGGCTGATTATTGCCACTAGCAGAGCGTCGCGGCTGTCCTCTGATGACAGAGAGAAGGGGTCAGGGGAATATTCTGGAACAATCCTAATGTTATTGAAGCTGCTAAACCACTAATACGAAGACCACTTCTGACCGTAAAGGCGTCCGGGACGTTAAATATGCAGGGTAGCAGGGACATCGACGCGCAGACTGTACCTAACCATGAATTAAGCACCTGATTTTGGATCCATAGAAATATTTCGCGAGTTTAAGAAAAAACTGCCCAAGTGCGAGTCGGACTCGCACACGAAGGGTTCCGTACCACAAGGCAAAAAAATAATAATATTTATTTTATTCTGTCTTTAGTATTTGTTGTTATAGCGGCAACAGAAATACATCATCTGTGAAAATGTCAACTGTCTAGCTATCACGTGTTCATGAGATACAGCCTGTTGACAGACGGACAGTGGAGTCTAGTTATAGGGTCCCGTTTTTATCCTTTGGATACGGAACCCTAAAAATCTACTGTCTCATAGAAAAGTGCAAAACCTACAAGGTCAAAATGTATGAATCAGCAATTTTTTTTTCAAAATCCGTCCAGAATTATGTACTTACTAAATCCATGATAACTGGTTGCGCGACATGTCCCTGCCAACCTGTATAGAATTATTAAAATTCGTGGGACCCAGCTAGAACAGAGCTTTAGCCTTACTCTGCTTTAATAAAGTCTCCATAACGTGCAGCGTGACTTAGATAGGTACTTATACATCTATTCTATGATTGACTTGTAGATTGCAATAGTTTCAACTAGTACAAAACGAGTTCATGACTTGTCTTAAATATTACACTATGTTATATTGTTCACACAGTTCTTGCTTAAGAAACAGGTCAATTGGTATTTGTTTACAGTTCAATAAATTCTATGGATAATAGATATTCTGTTTATTGTCCTTTTGATCTATGTATATGAGTGGTGGAGTATCAGTTTACGCAAATCAAGATCTTTTTGGTTGGTGGTTGTTGAGGTATCTATTGTATGGCCTTAAGTAGATATCATTAGTGAGTTGGTAATTGAGTCGATTTTGGGGCAACAATATTTTAAAATATTTTGAACCATAGACCAATGACATATAACAGTTGCTATAAGACCCAGGAAGAGGTGGGAGACGACCTAGATGCATACCGCAAGGTTTGGTTCGAGGTGGCTCTAGACAAGGCTGCCTGGAAGAATATGGAGAGGCCTTTGTTAGCAGTGAGACAGTGTAGGCTAACTAAAAAAATAATAAGTCGTCAAAAAACGTCATGAAAATATAATACTTAAACCTAGAATAAAGGTATGAGGGAGCCGGGAGGGGCCCGTGGCTAAATAATAACAACCGCACAGGTCGATCGATCAGGTTAAGCTATGCTTGCCGCGGTTGGTCTGTGGATGGGTGACCATCTTTACATACCGTGACCCCTATGTGCCTCGGTGGTCCCGGCTGTCATCCGTGGATCTTTGACAGTCGTTACGGGTAGTAAGAAACCCAAAAGTCTGACAACCAGTCTTACCAAAACGTATCGTATTACCCAGTAACTGGGTTGTGGAGGTCATATAGGCAGTTGCTCCATGTAAAATATTGGTATTCAGCTGCATCCGGTTAGACTGGAAGCCGACCCCAACATACATAGTTGGGAAAAGGCTAGGCAGATGATGATGACCTAGAATAAAGGTCTCACTATAGGTAACAGCATACATAGAGTGAGAAAAAGTAGCGTGACAAGTGTGATAACACAACAACATACAAGTAACTTTAATAAAACAGCAGCAATTATCCGAAGATACAATTACAACAATACAGAAATAAATGCTACAAATACAAAGAAACATTTAGAGACAATTGCGTGGCAGATTATAAAGAACTTTTTACTCGTTTCATACAATGTCTCAACCTCTCGATACTAATTCATTCCCATCGAGAATGTTATCGAGAACAAAGTAAAAAATATACAAATCGATGATTCGCGTGTGTCGAGCAATTTAGTGAGCTATTCAAATGATGGGATGATGAATGTATCGGACACTGCTTGAGGTATGGGCATTTTAATCTTGTAAATGTGCGTGGTCTTTAGCTTTCGTTGTTGAAGTCTAAATTGTGTATTAATGGTAATTTATAATGTTCAGTATTTAGCCTTAATAATACTTGATATGCACCCGAAATGTGGTTACATTGTTGCGTTGAATAACAATGTATGTAATTATTATTACTATACCAATTTGCATATAGAAGGAAAGAGAGACACTGTTCAGTAAAATAAAAATAAACAAATATGACATCGGTCCTTATGTGAAAGTTTTAGCGCAGCCATCACCCGAGATAGCAAACCTACTTGCGGATTTGTTCAGAAATTAACAATGTATACCTATACTTATACTTTATTACTGTACTTATACTTGTAGATGTAGTTTAGAATAGTTTAAGGTATGATGAGGCTGACATGCCACTGTGGATAAAAGCCTCTAATAAAATCTAGAATAAAAAAAAAAAAAAAAATTGCATATGTTTTGTACACGCAAACAACATCAAAAACTGCTTGTTGATACCTACATGCAATAATGATTATCTTTCTTGGCAATTGGAATGATAATTGTAGAAAACCTTCATTAACAAATCCTTTTATGAATTTTGCATTCATAAAAACTTATTTTCTCTTTTCTATTTACGTTTATTTGTCCAGGATTTTATTCCTAAGCACATTACCTGCATTAGTAGATACTATTACCAACATTAAGGAGCAGGAGTCTTGCTCCTTTATGGTAGTGAGTCCTGCTGAGCTACATTAGTTGCTATTAAAATTAAACGTAGTACCGTCGTCTATGAATGAACATCGAGAAATTATGTAAGGCTTACCGCTCCCAGCTCGCATGCAACTAATGTTAATTTGATACGTTTGGCGTAAAGAGCCGACCAATAGAGGATTGGAGCTTTAGGCTTTAACAACCCTATAAAAGGGCGAAATCAGTCGAATTGCAAAAACATGTAAGCAATTAGAGTTAAGCACTGGGTTGAATCCTTGTTGGCAGGGCAGGGGGCGGGAGTGAGGTCCTATTCGTAATAGAAGAGTCGGCCGGACCCCGCGTTATTATCCATTCAGACCCGACAGATTGCAAGATATGGTCTATTTAATAATATAGGCACCGACTTACAACCACAGGACCGCACTACACACTATACGTTTTACATTTTTATTAGCCACGTACCCGTTAACTATATAAAGAAGATTAGCACTTGAAATGCGCACATTGCTACCACAGTTTTTTCTTGTAGTGCAAAGCAATTTTCTGCATGTAATTTAATAACTATAGTTTTAGATAAACCGATTAACTCGTTGAGAATTTATTAAATTATTTATACTTGCACATTAATTTATAGAAAAATTATGCTTTTTAATAAAGATTTCAGTTTTAACGTAAATCGCGTTGGCATTTTATATTATTTGCCATTCTGCTGTATGGATTTAGGTCTTATCTGAATAATCTATAATGTATTATTCAAATTAGCATAGTTCCATTACCTCATATGTTGGTAGCCATTTTGGATTGTCATTTGAAGGTCAGAGGTCTCAAGTCCGGTCCCCGTGTTAATGTCAAATGTGCATGTTTTTAATGTTCGGGAGATTCCATAACGAGTAGCTCCATTTTAAAATAAAATTAGAATGCTTTGTTACAAGGTTTGTTTACTTTTGTGTGAACTGAATAAGCTCTTGTTAGTCCGGATGCTGTATTATAAGTAAGAAGGTATTTCCCGTAAGTTTGTGGCTTTATATTGTACTTACATACTATTACCGTTAAATTATGGATCGAAGAGTGTACATTTTGGCTTTTCCTAATAATACGAGGCTATCATTGATTGGTTATTATCAAGATTACTTTTTATAATTTTCAATGGATTGTTTTTGGAAGGTGAAGATTCGAATTGTGCGGTGCTATTCGCACCTTATTAAAATTAAACTCTTATAATATTATTTTTCTTCTTACCTAATGCTAGATAAATAGATAGCTATAACTTCTGAAGAGGCCATATTCTCCTCCATTTGTCTTCTAAATTCCTAATTCAAATCCAGTCCTGCGCAGCGAGAACTAGCTACCACGCCTATTCGTAAGCGTGCTGCGGCAATATATTCCGTGAGGATGTACAATACTTTGTGCGTTAAATCCCGCTCCTTTGTGCGCTGCGGCGGCGCGGCGTACGCGCATCGCTAGCGTTTCCGAGGTGTCAGGGCTGCCTGCAGTTAGAATAAAAGAAAAGATTTTTCTTGTAAATGTTGAGGACAAGATGAAGAACTTTCAGGTCTTATATGCGAGTTTTAGTGTAAAAATTAAAATTGTAGCTTTACATGAGTTTAATTTAATAAAGAACTTTGTAAACTAAGAAAACCCTTCACCTTTCCCTAGTGTGAAAATATATTTCAGTACTTCTACACGCAAACAAGGTTTGAGCTGACTAGCAAATAAAAAAAAAAACAGTGCCACTCCGAGAGTGCCGACAGGAGTGAAAACTTGAACAATTACGTGTGTATTTTTTTAATCGTCTTATAAACAAAACACAAGCACTCACTGACATATCGGATATACATTAAAATCGAGTACATCCGAGGACAGCCGAACACATCCGCAGCGGGTATTTTTTTAATCGTCTTATAAACAAAACACGCGCGGTGTCGCTTACGGTAACTGAGGCGCGAGTCCAATAGTTTTTTTCCTATCACAAAAAATGTCCAACGCGCCTAAAGAAGTTTTTCTTCAAAAACTTAAAAGCAATAAATACAATTAGTTCCATGTTAAAATTCACACAAATAAAAAGAAGCTTTTGCTATCAACAAAAAAATCTGTTTACAAAGTATATAGGTAGGTACCTAAACAAACATTTTTCAACCATGTGTTACATTTTACATCCTTGTCTAACAAGGCAATATCGCTACAAATAAGCGAAAGAAGTCGGATATCTATGGATAGAACCATGGGGGTTGTATCACACAGTTTCATAGGCCGAGATCTTAATTCTACAAAACGTCACTTAGCACGTGGGTACTTTGGCTAAGCGTTATTCCTGTCACTGTCGCACAACTGTCAAACTACAAGTGCAAGATGGAGACGGGAACAATATCTGTTTTTATATCTGCTGTATATAAAAAACAAAAATGAAACGAAAAAAAAATCATTTTATTTTTGTTTTTTAAAATTTATTCTGTGTTCTTCCTGTGTGAGTCCCAATAAATACTTTTTCTTTCTTTCTAAGGGCTGATTTTCCAAGGCCAGATAACTTTATCGGAGGAATAATTTTGAATTTTTGACAGTTCTTCCCTAAAAAAACTGTCAGACGTCAATTTTTTTCCATGAATAAAAATTATCATTTGATTGAAAAATCAGCCCTAAGTTTTGACTTAGGCTCGTGCGGAGTAACGTTTATAGATCTCGGTCTTAGTAACGATGTCTAGTTGCCGCCCTTCTGTTCTGTGCTTGTTAGCTATTATAGCCGTTTTGCTGTTTAAGCAGCCATTTCATGTGTAATGGTAGGTAGCCGCTCTGATCGTCGATAAACGTTTTATGTGTGAAATTTTATTGCCGAAGGGAGGTTATTATAATCCTTATTTCTCATACTTACATGTAATTTTCTGCGTAAAAGACATCCTATGACATTATTTTTAACCTAACGTGTTTTCAGGAATTGTTCTGGAACAGATAGAAGCACTGATGAAATGTTCAGTGATAACACAGGTTGAAAAGACCCAATTATTTGTACTTATCTAATAGGTATGAATAATTATCTATATGAATGAATTTAGCACTAAAATATAGCTAATAAAGATAATTTCAGAATTACCGTTGCAGTTCCCTGTATTTTTTGTTGGCTGGCTTTTTTCCACATTCATCACTCATTTTTTTCTATTATTCCGGGATTCGCGCAGCTGTATTTTGGGCCAAAGATATTTGATCTTTTTGCTAACGATACGTTAAAAAGAATTTTTTTTTTAAATATCACATAAAAATCCCTTCTTTTCCAACACCCACATAAAGTAGCAACATCAACATTAACAAACAAAACAAACAATAAATCGTTTGTCGATCGATACTGCTCGATAACGATCGTTAGCTCAAATGTTAGCCGTCTATCCATTGATCTGTGTCAGTTACTGACTAATACCTAAATAATCTTGGGAACGTTCATACGATATTATTGTTTTAGTAACATAATATCACGCTTGTATGATATGAAAGGATAAGCAGAGGTATATTGGGTACACCCATATTTTGGTAGTCAAGTTTAAGTCTCATGTGTTAAGGGGCGAGCCTAATGTAATTTTCCGAATCCGCAAATACTCTGCTTCTGCTTTAGAAAATTTCTTATTAGAATAAAATTTAATAACACAATGCCATAACTACAATGAATCTCATTTTTGTCTATCGCGCTTCTATATCATACATAACATAACATACATAATCAGCCTATAATGTTTCCCACTGCTGGGACACAGGCCTCCTCTCGGTGAGAGGGAGTGGGCCGTAATCCACCACGCGGGCCCAGTGCGGGTTGGCTGATGTCACATGTCTTCGAATTTTTGGTTCTAGGACATGCCGGTTTCCTTACAATGTTTTCCTTCACCGTTTTGAGAGCAGTGGTGATGAAATAATTTACACAAAGTAAAGCGCCTGTCTGGGTTCGAACCTACGACATACAACTCGTAAGTCGCGGTCGTTACCACTTGGCCACCACTGCTCGAAAAAGATAAAATATAGATAATATATCATATTTATATTTATATTATTCTATATCACATTCTCTGTAAATTGAGAGGTCTTGCTCTTGTGATACAGGACCTCCTAGTACAAGAGTCAGGGCCACTCAGATGTTTGTGTCTTGAAGTGAAAATAAACAAATTATTATAATTATTATTATGCCTGGCTCGGGGATCGAAAGCAGAACCCCATCATTACCAGTTGCTTCTTGTCACAAACAGTGCGTGCAGCTACGAAGTATTTCTGTCCTGTCCTCGTAATTATAGATTACTAGCGGCCCTCCTCAGCTTCGCACGGGTGCAAAGGGTGCAATTTTTTCGAATTTTTTTCACATACACAAACAGCCAGACCCGGAACAACTACTTGTAGGTCATACAAATATTTTATCCGTGCGGGAATCGAACCCGCGACACGCAGCGCAGCAGTCAATCGCTTAACCACTGCGCCAACCGTGCCGTCGAATAAATTTTCTAACGTCGAAGATATTTTCTTTCATACAAACCTTTTCCTAGCAATAGCAAACACAACAAAAAAAGAATTATCCAATTTAATGCAGTCATTCGGATGTTATGCGCGTACAAACATTTCGGCGACTTTGTTTTATAATATGTAAGGATAATAGTTTTGTTTTAGGTACAGTCAACAAAAGAGATAAGTATGCAAGATCGTCGGATATAGTTGAAGTTTAGTAAGACACCGATGGATGTTGTCGACTAAAATTTAATTTGATAAATGAGCTGTTTGTTTTCTATTAATAGAATAAAATTTTATTCGAGAACATCAATCGGTTTCTGTGGCAATAAACCATATTTTCTTTCATTCTTCCACTACTCGTAGACAAACGGGGCATATAGGCCGGCTAGCTTCTCTTCGAAAGTAGGTACAACCAATAAAAGAGTTTGATTAGCAGGCAAGGATAAGCATATTTGTATTACGCAGATTTTATAAGTTTTTATAACTCAGACAAGCGATAACATGATAACTTATTTACTCAGCACACACCAAATTGGGTTAACGAGTAGGTATTTAAAGATGGTGCACAATTATTTCTTTTGTTGTCTGTACATACGATTTTATTGTTTCAATTAAATATTCAATTTATTCAAACAGCGTATCCTTATAAAAGTGAGAACTACGTGGGATTATTTTTGTCCGATTCCGGTTAGAAATAATTATGAATGTAAGAACGCAAGTGAAGTTATGAATAACTTTATGGAAAGTGCGAAGACAGAAAACTGGAATGAATGTAATAGATTATTTATTCTTCTTACATACCTATATAGAGTACGCAAAATACGCGCATTGACGTGGAGTTGCGAACACCAGCCGGTATTACCTATTACATACCTATAGGAATAATTTATAGCAAAACTAGCGACCCACCCCTGCTTCGCACGGTTTTTATGACGTTTTGACAAAACATCCTGATTTCTTTATTACATGTAAAATTAATATCAATTTATTACACACATAAATAAAATTCTGGAATAAATTCTCTAAATTATAGTGAAAACCGCATCAAAATCCATAGCGTAGCTGAGAAGAACAAAGTGGTCACACAGACAGACACAAAAAGCGACTTTAATTTATTATGTACTAGCTGCGACCCGCGGTTTTCACCCGCGTAAATGTCGATCCCGTGGGAATAACGGGATAAAAAGTAGCCTATATGTTAATCCAGCGTGAAGAAGTAACAAACACATAAACACACCCCCACACACCTCCACACACACACAAACTTTCGCCTGTATAATATTAGTGTGGTTAGGTCAGTTAGGTCACTGCATGGTCTTGCTTGTGAAACTGCCAACTTGGTGTTACACTATTGGTATGTATAACAACATCCCAAAAAAATCAGTACAGTGCAATTTTTTGCGACCTTACGCTATTTTTGCCTGCGGTGACTGACCTAATGCAGTTAAATAATATAAGTCAGTCAGCAAGATGGTCGCGGGACTGAATACCTAGACTGAGCTAGAAAAACACAGTGGATGTTATTTAAAAAGAAATTGATAACATGCAACGAAAAACAATAAAAAACTAAAAATATTATGATATAAAACATTCCTCGACAATCATAACTTTAATTCCCTATTGATAACATGAATAATAGAAAAATAAAGAACAAAGAATATTATGATATGAAAAATTCCTCGGCATTCTTATCTATAGTTGATATAACCACCCATTGGTGCAATTAAACAGAAACGTAGACAATAACCGCTCCACAATGGGCGACCCCGATGCGTAGCGTGGAAACTGTCACGGCTTTCTATTGGAATCGCTTTACTTAGACTCTTCTGTTCGTTGATAGCGCTCAAGTGCGCCCATTGTAGATGTGTCAAAATTGTCTGATGATGATAATGATGGCTCTCTATAATTACTGCTATGCTAGTACTTCTGTGATTTGGGTTATGTTAGGAAATAGGAGGTAAGTTCTAGGTACGGTGATGCGTTATGATTATGACTATTATTATATTATGACTATGAGCCTATACTACCTCAGCTAAAATTCACTCTTTATCTCGCTCGCACGGTACTGATCGCGGACTGTGTGAAAGCGAGACAGAGTGCGGTGCTGGGCGGGAGGCAACGCCAATAGTTTAGGTATTTGCTTTTTACGGTGAAAATAAAGGTAATTCAAAAAAACTAACTAACATAAGACCTGCTTTATAGTTAGTTCAGTTAGTATGCAAAGTTTCATGATCTAATTTGAAGTATTTTTTGAATACCAGCGGTTTATTGTACGGTTTGGAGGTAACTTTGGATTTTTTTTCTATCGAGAAAATTTTATGGAATCGTGTTTTCGTCTAACATAAGACCTTACATTAATCCTCAACTTTAGCATATATTTATTTCAAAATTAATGCTGCGGAATTTTCGACATAACGGAGGATCATGCTAAGCCATTTGAGGTAGTATAGGCTCTGAGTAGACTGGTTACAGATAACAATTTTTGTCGAACTAGTGGGTTGGTTTATAGAATCCACACGTAGTGTTTTGCTACAAATATTTATGATTCTTAAACTACCTTCAATATCTCAATAATTAATAATCAATCAAAATCTAAAATATTCAAGTGACTTTTCTAAGTAGGTACGTTATTTACAATCTCGCGCTTTCGAACCTCATCATCATCATCATATGCCTAGCCTTTTCCCAACTATTTTGGGGTCGACTTCCAGTCTAACCAAATGCTGCTGAATACCAGTATTTAACATGGAGCGACTGCCTATCTGACCTCCACAACCCAGTAACTGGTAATACGATATCCCAGTGGTAAGACTGGTTGTGAGACTTTCGGACTTCTGATGACCCGTAACGATTGTCAACGATCTACGAATGAAACATTCGCGCTTTCGAACCTAATTTTTACACAAGTTAAAGAAACAACAAGTGAATTTCACAAAAAGCGCGACAAGAGTGAGATAGATAGTCTATCAGTCAGATAGTTCTGCAGAACACAGAGTTCCTTTTCCCACTAGTCGAGTATTTGGTTACATTGTAGCATGAAGCAATTAAACACGAATAAGCGTTAAAATGTACCTCAAAGTTATGAGGCGCGATCGTCCTCATTACAAGGTTGATGACACAACGTATCTTAGATTAGATAAGGGTGAAGTGGAAATTAGTTAAGATTTAAGCACACGCCATGTCCAGAATGTCGGTGTGTGCTGCAAAATATAAGAAAAGTCATTTAGCGTATACTTATATTATGTAGATTCAGAAAAAAAAAACTAAATCTGATTAACGCACCTTGTAACTACAAAATATCGAGAGAATTATTATTCAATATTTTTTCGATTCCTAAAGTATTTAAGTAAGAAGTGGATTATGCGGAAGTCTGTCAGAGTACCTAACAGGTTCATTGGAACCTGAGACCCCTGCCTTAGATCCTTGAGTAGGTACCTTGGGATAGATCTAATGAAATGACTTAGAGAAATACATTTTTTTTCAATTCCTAACTTATTTATGTAAGTAGTGTATTCTGGGAGTGAGCCTAATTGTCTCATTGGAACCTGAGACCCTACCTTAGATTCTTGAGTATGTACCCTGGGTTAGACCTAATGAAATGAAAGTGCATAATTTTTTTTTATGTTAGAATAAGCTCCATACGATCTACACGGCTTGCATAGTTACACAAACTAATAGTTAGTATAGTTATACACCATAGTACACCTATAGTTATATATCATCGTTTTAAGCTCCAAAAGTGTATCAAACCGCTTCTTCCACTCCCTTGTTCCGCACGCTAAAATATTTCCTCAGTTTCATTAGCTACGTTCGCGATAACGGTAACGGGCCGTGGGACCAAACGCGCATTACGCTCTTTTTAATTATCGCCCTTTCCCCCCTCACCTGTCTCTCCCCTTTGTTCCCCTCGATATCCCACCGGTCCGTTCACTACAACTTTTATTTAATTGTTATGGATCTATCGTTTATCTGCATTTTATATTTCTACGTTATGTATGCTAGCACTTACAACAAATTAAAATTGTAAAACGCGTGCTTTTTTCATAATTTATTTCGTTGATCGACCATAAAAAATCGCTAACAGTTCATGTGAAGCAAATAACAATTAAAATGATGATCATAAATGACATAACATCCAACAAGTTATAATGATGATGAATGCAAACAACGATTAATTTTATTTATGAATGTAATTTGTTATTTTTAACATTCCCGATTTTATCTCCAATTACAACTACAACGTTGAAAAATGCGACATTATCTGAACAGGCGCTGTAAAACATCATATTAATTATAAACTCCGCAAATAAAAACTTGTAGACATTGTTAATAAATTAAATTAATTACCATTTTGTAGTACTAAGTCGGCGAGATAAGATATAGATATCATCAACCACAGTTTCTCGGTAAAACTTCTCTCGGTCCACGATAAACGCACTAGCTTTAATTATAAAATTGTCCCTTTAAAAATACAAAATGTAATAAAAAATAGAGATGGTGGCAAAAAAGCTTTACGCGTAGACTCGCACCTGCCAATGGCGCGTCCAGATACGCCGTTTATATTTAGAAACCACTTTATTTAACTCACCGCCGAGCTTAAAGCTCCCGATAAAAAGGTTAACTTAGTGCACTTGCGGTGCATCGTTTATTAAGAACCATTTACTTTTCGCCCATGATTGTATCAATCGGAGGCGGCGACCGCACTAGAGCCGCGTAAATACTGTTTGGTCACGCTGAAAAAAAAAGTTTCAATTCTCAATTCAAATAGAAAAAAAATTATGGCTGAATAGAAAAAAAAACAATATTATGAAATAAGAAGGCAAAGTATCAAGATAGTTGTTAGGTATGCGTTATCAGGTACGTTAAGTTGTAAGAGGAGATAGTGTGCGGCCTCGCGAGCGGGTTCAGTATACGACGGGCCTGCTTAGAGAGAGCTCGCGCGTTGAACTCTTTTGCACTTCGGAGTGCTACGAAAACTACCATTTTCAACCGTATGGAAGTTTCTTTTGTTCAAAGAATATTTATTTTTTTATTCTGTAGTGGAACTGAAATTTTAATATGTGAATAGTGTTGTGTCTGGATTTTTATATATTGTGACAATTGTAAATATATATTTTTGGTGCAGACGAAATTAATTCGAAAAGGTGAGTGACATTTTTAGCATTTTAACTGTATAATAACCAGTTTTTATCTTATTATAATTTTACTGGTTTTATAAACGTATTAAATTATACACTGCTGTAGGTAATCCTTCAATATAAGCCTACAATATTGACATTAGCTGTTGCGTGATGGGAGGCAGTTAATAAGTATAATTTGCAAGAATAAGAATACATCAAGTAGATAACCGGATCTGGCTATCCTGTTTTGTAAATTATCCTTCAGGTTTCTAGGAAGTTGTGAAGGATGTCCGTGTCTTGTGTTATTATGGCGCAGATGTGAATACAAAATGACTTCTTAATGTATTTTGTAACGAGCAATCAAATCAATTTAATTATATAATTTGCTTAAATAGTTTAAGGAAAACGTTTTTATTTGATCGAAAATTGATTAAGCAAGCTGGCATTTATATGAAATGTCAATTTAGAACGGTGATTTGAGCTTTTAAAAGTTCAGCGCTATTGAGTTCATAGTTTTCCCGGTATCGGGTCATACTAAGATAACTCTAGTACTTATTATATAAAATTTAATTTCAGTAATAAATGACTTCCCTTTGTTAAATAATAATACTAATAAAACCGTTACCTACTTATATTGGAATGCGTTTTGACCTTCTATGCAAAAAGTTTTATCAAATAGGAAACAATAGTCGAAGAAACGTGATAACATTCAACATTGTATTTCAAAATTGAACACGTTTTGTATTAAAAATAGCACAGCCACAACTTGTCAGGTCAGTTATCGAAGCACTGAAAATGAAATCAGAAATTAATTAATTAAAAGTTACTAAAGTAAATGAAATGGAGTACCTCTTTGGAAAAACCGTGTCTGTTTCTAGCAAACAATTTTGTGTTTAGTATTTGCCTCATAATTTCAATGTGCAAAATGTTCATTATCGTTGACTATTACAGAAAACGCTTAAACGCTTAGTTAAGCGTTTTCTGTAATAGTGATCTATGATCTAAACATAAAAAAAATATTTTTATTAACAACGCCAAGCACACACTCATTCAATTCATTCATTTATGTAAACCCGAATGACATTCAAACTTATGTAAGCGTACTGCTAGAACCACAATGAACCAAACAGCTAATTACCTTCACAAACAATATAAACTAAAATAGTGTTTACAAAAATTACGCGACTTTAACATCCAACATGAAAGAAATGTTAGCGAGTGGCGAGTTATTTCGAAAGCGAAGCACTGCCGTGGACCTGCATTCTTGCATCTTGGATCTCGTCGGACCGGCGGGCGAGGGGTACGGGGTGGTGAGGCGGGACGGGGGAGGGCGAGACGTCCTTAAGGGCCATCTCTTGTATTGACAAAAGGGAACATTAAGGGGTTAATTTAGTTTAAGTAGTTGTTAATTCTTCTCCTAGCTGTCTTATTCTCAGTTCCTATAAACAAAAACGAATCGTTTTGCTTACCAATTGTAGCACTTATAGGTATTGCCAAACTGGGCATATAAATAGATTCCTAAGCAAATTTTACCTGGTCTAGCAACTTCATATGGGGAGGCAAGCAAAGTTATGAGGAATTTGCTTCATTATTGGTAAAGATACAAGAGTCTACATTTTAACCAATAACTGTCCGTAAATTATAGGAATACACCATTAATGAAGATCGTGGCTTCTGAATTCTAAATCAATTGATGATTTGAATTGCCCCAATACTTTAGAAGCCTTGTATGAGCAAAGTATTTCACGGTCTTATTATTTTAACCCTCGTATACTCAATTGATATTAAATTATATATTTTCTATTGAATTAAATTCGATTAAAAACGAAGATAAGGAAAAGGACGAGGTAACACAATAAAATGGTTTTCTTAAAATCTATTTTAGACTCAAAATAAAATAAAAATAAAAATATTTTATTTCTCAAACCTATAACTTCAGAATCTAGGTGCACGGTTCCGATTGCTCGTTTCCTATGGATAAGAGCTGGCATAAAACTCCACGATTACTCTTTTAAAGTTTGATTGTCATCGTTCCATCAAATCCCATTTTCCAATAACGACCAATAATAAGGTAATTTTACGATTCCCATTTCATATCACGGGTCAAATACTCGTGTCAATTTTCACAACAAGACACATACTAATAGAGAAATCAATAGAAATCTCAGAAAGCTTTTTATAATAATTTTCAATTGCACAAATTATACGAGACTGGGTTGTAAAATTTTATGACCTCTTTTTTGGTGCTCAAAGAAATTAACATGAATGAGCGTAGTTGCGTTTGAGCAAGTTTTGATTGAATTATTTGGTGAGAAACTCTTGTTATATAATTCTGTATTACGTACTACATTTTATGGGATAAATAGGCGAATCATATATATTTTATATATTGTGAAAATATATAATATATTATCGAAAATCCATAGTACTCGTATATTATAATAATTATACCATTGACTCAGCAAGGCCTGTTCTCATTCAGAGAAGGAACGACTATTGATCACCACGCTTTTTTTTTTCTTTTTTGAGGATGGGAAATCATCAAATGAGGGTCCGCTCTGGGTGGAGCGGAAGGGAGTGTCAGACTCTTAATGACTAAAACCCACCCGTGTTCCTTCCTTAGCCCTTTATGTTCCGGGGCAGCGGTTACCCTTTCGGGCAATCTCGCTGACCCGGCAGGATTCGGTCCTAGCGGGCCCCTCCTCTCTTGCTGACATCTCTTTGATCACCACGCTTGGGTCTTGAGCAAGCGTGGAGTTAAATGTTCGTGCCTTCTCTAGGATTGGCACAGCTTCAGCCCGCGACTTCGTCCCCGTGAAATTTCTTGTTCCCCTGACCCCACCTCGCATCGCCTGCCCGCGCTATTACTTAATTTTTGCTTAGCGTTCTTTCTTCCTATTTTTTTTTATTTTTTCTTGGTTCCTAAGAGTCCTAGCGTGATTTTAAGTAGCCTTCCTGAAGGATTGGACTGTCAAATGCAAAAAGAATTCGACTGGTAGTTCCAGAGATTAGCGCGTTCAAACAAACAAACTCTTCAGCATTAATATAGTTATAGATAAAGGCTCCTTCAAACAGGCGCGACACGCGATATAATCGCGCGCGACACAAAGGCACCGCTTGTTGCGCGACTTGCGGTGCCTTTGTGTCGCGCGCGATTTTATCGCGTGTCGCGCCTGTTTGTAAAAGCCTTTTCTCGCGTTGTTTGTATATTATGTTGCCTACATTCAAAGCAAGAAAATAAGTGCTCGACTCTAGATAACTCGTGAACTGAATTAAATGTGCAAACAGATGTTCTAACCCGGATATCTAAATACCATGAAGAGACAAAGCTTGTTGTTGTTAATAACAAAATTGCAGATGTCTGACACAAAGGAGGTTTCAACCGCGTTTGTTAGCACAACTGTTTAGTTTTATTTGGCAAACTGCTGAAATATAATTTAGTATTTTACTAACTGTGCTATGACTGAAAATAGAAATGGAAACTTTAAAACCAGTCTAAGGACTGGTTTTACAGTTTCCGGATAGATTATGGATTTTCACCAGAAGGCCAATTCCCGTAATTAAAAACGGTCAAAATCTAGTCGCAATCTCATCTCAGCGACAATCAATGTCAAAAACTTGTCAAAAATGTGGAGAAATTAGAGGTATTTTTCATAGATTGAGACTGAGGACTATGAATGTTCTTAAAATAATATATAATAGGTAATAAATACATTAAAAAAGGAATATAATGTTTATGATACTATCATGCTTAAAAAAACTTACCCGGTGGTAGCGAAAAAACGCCTTAATTTCTTACGAATTGGGACCTGTTATATTGATCCTTACTTGCTATAAATTATTAAGAAGAATAAACAGAGTATTCAGCTGTGAATAATTACTTAGCAAATTAACGAGCTACCAATACAAGTGGCTGTGCCTTAAGTGAATCTCCTTTGTGCTGATTTACCAAAGGGCAGTTACGCTGAAGCGCTGCGATATTTTCGGTTAAACGCTTGCTTAATAGAACAAATATAGTAAATATTGTATTATACAAGGTGTTGATTTGCATCCTCGTCAAATTTCAGGAGGTTGTCATAAAATACATTTTAGTAATTTAGTACTTAGTAAAGTCAAAGGCGTTTGTTTGTGTGTGAAAGCGCGGTTGTAGGGCTAGTAACAGACGGGCCGTGTTTAAATACGGCTGGTTCACACTTACGGATTTCCGTAAATAAGAAAAAAAAAAACCTACCCATTTTATTGTTGATTTGGGTCGACAATCATTAGCATAATTACGTCCTTGAATTTGACCAGGATTCAAATCAACACCTTGTAGTAATCAACGTTAAAATAGTAGTTTTGATATATGTAGGGTAGTTTATATATGTATTTTGATGCCTGTGCCAATACGACCTTTTCAATGTCATTCGTAATTTTTGAGACATTACTAACTGACGGCGGAGTAAAAATTTTACAAAAAACGTCCAAAATATAACACGCTAGCAGCGCTCTGCGGTTTCACCCGCATAAGTGTCGATCCCGTGGGATTATCGGGATAAAAACTATCCTATGTCCTTTCCCGGGACTCAAACTATTTCTGTCAGTAATGTCAAAGATAAACTAAGAATGTATATTTGAATTGAAAAGTCACATTGGGTACTTGACCGAATTTGAACCCACAACCTCATGCATATGAGGCGAGGCTTTAACCAAATAGTATGTCCAAATTCTAATTCTCTAAAATTGCCAAGATGTAGTAAACCAGCGAAGTGAATTGACGGCACGGTTGGCGCAGTGGTTAAGCGATTGACTGCTGCGCTGCGTGTCGCGGGTTCGATTCCCGCACGGAACAAATATTTGTATGACCTACAAGTAGTTGTTCCGGGTCTGGCTGTTTGTGTATGTGAGTTTAAATGTTTGTAAACGCACCCACAATACAGGAGAAATTCCTACACGTTGTTCGCTTTTAGCAACGTTAAAAAAAAAAAAAAAAAAAAAAAAAAAAAAAAAAAAAAAAAAAAAAAAAAAAAAAAATTGCCTTTCCTTCTCTGTATGGGAATGCGTGTTTCGTCTTTACACCGCTGCAAAATAAATGACTACGCTATTTATCAAATTGGCCAATGATTTCATGTATTCCTACCTTAAAAAGAAACTATAAAATAACCATCAAAATGACAGCTTTTATCTTTAAAATTATCTAACAATGACTCATCAGTATATAACAATACTATTTTATGTGCAAGCGCATCACTAAAGAAATCTTCCAACAGAATAGTGCATGCAGTTTCACAACTTTCATAAGGAACAGTGAAAACTCGTAAAACTTAAACTCAGCGGTGGCTTTATAGTTCTTGAAAGTTAGGCGTTTGAGCACGTAGGTTCTAACTCTTAAGTAATTTTTTGGTGCCAGGACATAGCACCTATTTGAAGGTGCTATTTGCCGTGACAGTGCGATGCTGCCTATTATACCATTTGATGATAAAGCTGATATTTATGATGTACATAATAAACAGTATTCTATCTACCTGAATCATTCACTTCTACTTTCGTGTCGGCATGAGTGAGTTGTACGAGAATAGACAGTTAGCAAGGTTGGTAGTAAGGCTTGAGTTCAAGGCTGCAGAAGGTTCTTTCTATGCACCCTACTGAATCCATACTAATATTATAAATTCGAAAGTAACCCTGTCTGTCTGTGTGTTACCTTTTCACGCCTAAACCACTGAACGGATTTCGATAAAATTTGGCAGAGTGATAGATTGCACCCCGGGGAAGGACATAGGGTAGGGTATAGTTTTTATTCCTATATTCCCACGGGATCGACCCTTATGAGGGTGAAACCGCGGGGCGCTGCTAGTGTGTTATAAATAAAGCCTTATAACAACGCTCAATGTTATGATTGTTAGGGACGCTAAAATGCTGATGAAACAATAATGTATACTCCTATAAATAATTATAATCAAACAGTAAAGAAGAATTTTTGTCCGTTTGTTTGTATGTTCCGGATTGTCGCAAAAACGGCTGAACAAATTTGAATGAAATTTGGCATACAGATTGCGTTTAACCTGGATAATAATAATACATAGGGTATTTTTAATAACGGCAGTACGTTCCCGTAAGATATTTTCCGACATCCACGCGGGAGAAGCCGCGTGCAAAACCAAGTTATAATTTTAATAAAACAAAACATTCTCACCGTTTCAAAACACAAAACACTTTTATGACACATGTCCACGATTTACCTAAAAAACGTAAAACGAAAGCCAATAAAATTGTCAGTAACAGTCTGTTTAACATCTCGCCGACGATGTGATAATGACCGTTGACGCGGCATGACGTTGCTTGACGGCGGATTACGTAACCATCGACAAAAACGAACGCATTGCTTGCCTCCCAGCTCGCACCCGCTCTAGAGATAGAAGAAAGTTACACAATAAACTTTATTTGCTTTTAAACCTCTTTGATAGCTCAATAATCGATTGCGTTTTGTTTCGGCGACGTAGAAAGTCTTGAAGACTTATTTTGAGTCTAATATTCTACATAAATTGCTCCTTTCAAACAAGTGTTCAGTTTTTAAAATAAGTTGTAAAATATTAAGAAATATGTGTAATATACCATAATATATAATATGGTGTAATATGTTTTGTACGCGTTATGTTACAATGTTAGAAAATGGTGGCACATTTAACAATAAGCATTGTTGTCGAACTTCTTACCGTGTAATGTTTGAAATAAAAACTATGTTTTGCAAAATAATATGGTCTGCACCTAAGTAGGTTCTATAAGTCATAATAATTCTTCTTCTCTTGTCCCAGTGTATTTTGGGCCGGCGAAATATTTCTTTCTTCTTAATAGTCGTCATCTCGGTATTCAACAGCCATGTCATCTTTCGAATAGTCCATCCATCTTTTCTTTGGTCTTCCCCTGTTCTTATAACCATCATGCATAGTCAAAACTTTCCTCACAATTTTCAATATTCCTCCGCATCATACGTCCATACCATGACAACCCATTCCCTCACCACTTTTCAATCACCGGTGTCACTTTCCGGATTCCTCTTATGTACTCATTTCTTTCCATTGGCACTACGTAGGTTATATCAGTATCATTGTTCATTTTGTGGTTCATGACCATGTAACAATAATGGTAATTGGCAATCTGTCTTCTGGCTATTCTGATGAATCATGGGTCTAAGCCAATTTAGGTGTATAATAAATCTCACAAAAAAATATATAGAGAAGCCTTACGGATTTGTCTAGGTAAGAGATACTTAACTACTTTTTTCGCATTCATTATGAATTTATGATTATTAATTGCTATATAATTTGATGACTAAACCAGAAATTTAATAGCTGTTCGATTATCTATCTTCATCTTCTATCTAGTATCTAAAAATTAAATTCTGTTCGTTGGTAAGCGCATCACTTGAGAACGGCTGGTATTTTTTGTTTTAAAATGTTTCAAATTATCCGAATTGGGTTTTTATAGCAATACAAATTGGAAAAGTTTCGCGGTTTTTTTTTAATTCTCGAAAACCTCATCTATCTTTTTTCTATGGGCTTTTCGTATTGAATATTGGATAGGACAACGTCTCGGGGTCAGCTTGTAGATAATAAATATCGAAGACTGTGGACATAAAATTTTAATCGTACGAGTAACTATTTCACCAAAATAAATTGATTCGCGAATTTCAATCATAAGTTGTCAAATTTATTCGTTTCTGTTAAATGAATTTCACAAGGCTTAATAACGTTTGTAATTATAGGATAAAGGATTCCATAAATGAATAAAACATTTAACGTAATAGTGTTTCCATGTCACGATTAATTAAAATTAAAATAGACATAACTATTCTTTATGTCGGTCGTGGCAGGAATATTTATATTTTCATTTTGATTAATATCAACGAAACGTGGTATGAATATTATTTTAGAAAGATTATGAAGTTATAAAAAAAGTGGAAAGACCTTAATTTCTTTATGTCATAAACTCTAGAATTTAAATAAGTATTTACATAATTGTGTTACGAGGGAGAAATAAAAGAGTTTGGACCACTGCATAAGCATTGAGTACCTACCTTTTTGGCAAAATATTGGCAAACGAAGTTTATTCTGGCTTCAGGGTCTCGTAAAGTCCTTGAAACAGTCGCGTAACAAACTATACGGTACTTATTTTAGCCCACGTTCATACGGACGTAAAAATATCGTGGATTTTTGACACACTGCTGCCCCGAAAGTTGAAAATAAAAAATAACGCCGCGGGCAAAACAGGGCCGTGTGAACCTGGCCTCAGTAAGGACTAAAGGCTACTTTGCCATTTAAGTAGTAATTTCTGGACTTTTATAAACTTAAAATAAATAGTGTATGAGGTACTTCGTTGATCTTCATCATTAAACTCCAGAAGTCACAGTTAAATACCCATCTAAACATAATTGAAGCACGAAGTTACACAAAAAAAAGCGCGTAAGAAGCGTAAATTATATTAAAAACGCTTATAATTGGCCGTCAACTGGCCTTGAATAGACGGCGGTCAACGAACGGAGAAAGGTACATGGCTGATGATGTTATGTAAAAGTAAACAAGTTAGAAAATAACTTCGGTTACGATTATTGCGTTAGGCAGTCATATTTTGAGGGCCCATTGCGTTTGAATGAACGATAAAACGGAGAAAGTTAAATCGTGAGGGAGTATGTACAGACGCCAGCAGGTCAACCTACCCGAAACTGTCAGATTTTCCCAATCAACCTTGAACCTTATGCTTTAGCAATAAAGTCGAAAATCTATTAAAGAAATCTGACAGATTGTAGTAACTTGATGTGCTGGCGTCTGTACCTAAATGTACTCATAAGATTTTTAGAGACCTACACATTATCGTTTAAAGCTGTAATTATGAAATTATAGCGTTTATTTTTTTTAATGCTTCGAAGATAATAAAAGCATAATGCATAATTGGTTTGGCTTCAGGCGTTGCCAAAAGTATAGTGATTGTTTCTGGCTACGATATTTTTTTTAAATCGTAGTTTAAAAACCTTATTGCTCGAGCTTTGTTTCATAATTATCTTCTAAAATATTTTCTTAGAAATAGTCTTTGCCATAATGCGTTTCGCTGGTACAGAGTACAAAACAGTCGTTTCCTTTCTTTTTTTGTACATTATCAAACTTCGTAAACAATCTCGCAATTTCTACATATTAAACTACATAGGCATGTCAATAAAAAAAAAAATCCAACCAGACGGGGTCCATTACAGCTCGTCATTTCGTTCGTACGTGTCTAATAAAGAAATACAATTTGTAACACAATAACTAATGTTCGGCCTCCATGTCAATATGAGTCCGCAAATAAAAGAAAGGTTGATAATATTTTAGCTTGTATATTGTGTATCGAATTGAATGGTAGAACGACGCACTTAGGTAGGTAGTAGTTTCTCGACGGTTTTTCTCCATAGGTAATTATTACGCTTTGGAATATGCAACTAGCTTCATCTTTCTGACTGACCGACCCTTTGACGATTCAAAAGTGGCTGTAACTGGTTTAATTGAAATAAATGCTTTGGGTTTTATTTGTACAAATATCGTTAGAAAGCGACATAGGTACCTAGAAATATTTGGTGAATTTAGTCAATATATTCCTGAAGTCAAAACAAATTACAATTAGGTACTATAAAAATTTTGTGAAATTCGGCGAGCAAGACACTTAAAACGTACATAATTTTCACTTTACACCAAAGAAAGTCTTCAGGACTCGTTTCAAAATCAAACTTAAAATATCACTTCATTTCAGGTGCGAAACGCACCGTGTTACCGTTACAAACGTTTATTATCAGGTAATTGCACAGTTTAGTTGCGAGCGACATAGGGTTAGATCGTATCTCCCTGATGTATAGGGATGCGATGCCCCCAAGCCGACGCTTATCGATGATACTGCCTCCGACTTCGCCGATTACGTATGAGAATAACGCATTATCGATATTCATAATGCTGTCCCTCGTTACGAAGCTAGTAGTTACCCCTGAGATAAGCAGCCACCATTCATCTGTAATGACGTTTACGCTTAGCGAATGTGTCAATTAAATCTTTAGCAAGATTTAGAGGCCGTTGTTATCTTGATATTGTAGATAGAAATGCGTAACTTTCGATTTAACTCGAGAAATTGTTCGGTGGAGCTGAATTAAGATATTTAGAGAGTGTAGTTGTGTCTATTGATTAGACTCGGTTGTCTAAGTTTTGCTATCTAGTCTAAGCTTCAAAGAAACTACCTCATGATGCGGATATTTATCTTAACTGATAGTATGAATGACTTAGGGATCATAATGAGAAGGCTAGCGTCAGTATACTATAGGTATGTACTAAAAGGCAATAACCTGATTTAAAAAAAAACTTTTTAAATCACAGGCTGAAATCTATACCGTTGAGCTAAATTAAGTTGTTTTATATTTTTTAAAACAATCTCCTTAAGTTTTTGTAACTTAAGAAGACATCGTTAAAATAGTTTTGAAACCAAAAAAGCAAAAAAAGGGGTCGCAGACGAGAGCTGGCTTCGAGATTTGGTTAATAGTTGTATCAAACTTGATTCCCCCAGTTTCCGCGGCACGTTTCCCATAACGAATCGCGGTTCACACATATTAACAACTTTTTTATGAACTTTGGAGGTACCTACCTTCGTGTTATTTTCAATGTCTCTAGTCAATGTATCTTATACGTATGTATATAACTTTCAGCATACTTTCGTTTACAGTTAACTTTATCCGAATATACGAAAGTCTAGACGTCCTCCTCATTGTGGCAGTTCTTTTTTTCTGTCTGAGCTGTTCTCATTTTGTCATCTTTCTTGTGTTTTGACTAGCGTTCGTTTGTGGTCTATCACCAAATTGTAGCTATACTCATCATCTTATCTTACGGCATGACAAGCACATCCCGATCTGAACCTAATGAACCGTAGAATTCAACTTTGCCATCCGTACAATGGAATCTTTTCTATTCGAAATTCAAAGTTTCTCGAATGCATTGCAAATAAAAAAAGCGTTGCCCAAACATTTAGTAGGCGTGCGAGAAAGTTACTCGTGTTAGAGATCACTATCTCGGTGGGTGTCATAGGTAACTGCTTCAGATACTATCGTGTGTTGCGTTGCACGTTGCGTTGCTATCATTGATCAAGTTGCATAACAAAGCGATAACGTTTGGCTTAATGTGTCTATTATTAATTTTCGTTTATATAATACGGTCATTGAAGACACAAAGGGGGTTCGTTGATTTATGGCGATAATTACCAGTCTATTATGGCATATGTATTAATTCGTGAAGTTTGTCACGATTAATTGATTTAGCTTTGTATTCATAATTTTAATAAAGCATATTGATTAGGAACAGCAAACAGGGGAACACTACTTTTATATTGATAGCTCCTTAATGGAATCTCAAAAGTCTGATGTTTATTATCGAAAAGATAGTCCAGAAGGCCAATTCTGGTAAGTAGAAACGTTCAAAATCTAGTCGTAATCTCATCTCAGCGACAATCAATGTTAAAAACTTGTCAAAAATGTAGGGAAATTAAAAATATTTTTGACAGATTGAGACAGATCAACTTTCTTAAAACTACGAGAATTGCCCCTCTGTTCTATCAACACTATACAACAATAATACATTACTATCGGTACAAAACAAAAGACGATCAACTTCTAACCAACCAATATTCGTTACAATTAGATGTTAGAGAAAACACGATCGCTCGACGAGTCGTCGCGTCGGCTCGAAAAACAAAAGGCATGGAAGCATTCGCCACGGTTGATTAGCCCCCGAAGCGAGCGATGTTACCACCGGGACGCGACTTATTGCGTTTGTAACGCAACCTAAGCAGCGCACGGGTTGGTTGTGAGAAACGCCTACGAGTGTGAAGTGAGGGTTGGATAGTGTAATCGTTGGTAATCGAATGCGATGTTTTGCGGCGTCTCGGAGTAGTTGAGAATATGTGGTTGAAACGATTGATAGATGGTACTGAAAAGCTGATATTGAAGCGGCAGGTTTTGTAAACGTTTTAAAACTTGTCCCATTAATACTTACTTCAGTCTTTCTTTCATAAATTGATTACTTAGTTATTATTACTATGTGTAAAAATCTGTGCTGGGATTATCTTATTAAGTATCTACCATAAATACCTATTATAGTATTTTTTTTGTACCAATTCAGATTTATTGGAAACAGCCCAGCCAGAAAAGAGGGCATTTCCTCATGGTTAGCGATATTATTGTTCATAAAATATTTGCTAAGCTTTCCTCATAGCTACGTCGTAGGCTAAAGATACCTTCCTCCGCTATCATACTTAATTCACAATTGAGTGACTTCGTGGGCGTCACGTCACGGCAAGTGCCATTCTGCGTATTGAAGCAACGCCGGTAGTTCATGCCATGACGCAGCATTCTCGATCACGTTCCAAATTCGATTTGATTTACTTTTTTTACCAGCCAGTAACTTGCGAGGTATGTTGCCTGCTTCGTAATTTGTCAAATTTTGATTATGTACGGACTGTATGAAGGTTTTTTTTTATTACGTTTTTTGGGTGTGATGGCCAGTGCCAGTAGGTACAGTTCCTGCCGGTCTATTCTGTACAAATCTCATCGTGAAAACTAAGATGAAGTGAGCTGCGAATAATGTCAATCCCTAGCATCAGCCGGTCGATTCTGTAAAAATATCACCGTGAAAACTTATGTGATGAGAGTTTGTTTTTGCTAGGAATTGACACTATTGACAGCTCACTCCACGCTCACTTTACCTAAGTTTTCACGGTAAGATGGTTACAGAATCGACCGCATCGCAGGTGGAAAGACAGCTCACTTCAAACTCACTTCACCTAAATTTTCCGGTGAGACTTTCCAGAATAGATCGGTGGTTTCTTTGAAGTTCAGATTTAAAGCTTAGGTTAGCTAGGCTTTGTGTCTGATTTACTGTTTCCGCTTAAATGCAAATACGAGAATAACTTGGTATTTCTTCGATTTTATGCATTTCCCGTCTATCTTCCTTGTTTTGGGGTCAATAAATTGCGAGACTGTTATGTTATGGACTTGTATAATATACCTTGATTGTAGGTGTAGCCCGGATTGTATCGTAAAATTTTCTACGTAAATCACAAAGTCTTTAAAATGGCCTCTCTTTGAGAATCTTAAACAATAGTAGTTTCTAATTAATAGGTAGAGAATTGACGTGGAACATATTTTCATTGAATTATATAATAAAAGCGGAAACCAGAGCGATTGTGAAACAAACCTTAAGTTAGTTTGTACTTAGCTAAGCGATGGGATTATTACGAAAGGTATTTTTAGGAAACAAGACCTATACATATATCTATTTAAAGATAAATTTTTTAACTGAGAAGTTTGTTAGATACCAAGAAAAGTGTAAAAAACGTCACACTAAAGTATGGAATATTCGATTAAGTTAAAATAATCACTAATTTAAATAAATAAAACCGACAGTGTTGTCCTTAATCAAATATTAGTTTTTTTTGACAATACAGTTTTTTTATGCAGCTAGTAAGATCCATCTTTCAAATTCCGATCCAATGCCAAGAGTTCGAGGTTCGTCTCATGACCCTGTACACACACCGCATACATTATTTTAATTAAATCGCAATCAAGTCAAACATCCGAGTGTTTAAAGGTTAAAAACATTATAAGCCTGATTTACAAATGGTCATTCATTAATTTATACTTGTTATTCGTGCTGACTTCCTCACGTTTTTGCAGCGATATAAAAACATAACTTAGGTATTTTGTCTAAAACTCTTCACAAAAGACGTTTTCACGTCGAAAATATTGTAAAATACGCCATAATGTAAAGCCCAGTATCATTAGCCACAGTTTTTACGATACCTAAATCAGACTGTAAAAAATTTCATTGTATATTCAGTCCAGGTTCGCACGGGCGACTTTTTAACGCGACGATTTTTTATGGCGCATTGGATTTTCAATTCTCAGTATTGAGCCGAGCATTGAGAATTCAACAGAGTGCTTCCCACTCTCAGCGCCTCAAAAAACACACTGTTGGATTTTCAACCCTCGGTACTAAGCAATGCGTTGAAAACGCAGTACTCGTAAAAAAATAGATGCGAGGGCTTACCCCCCGTACGCACGAGCGTTTTTTTACGCGACGTTTCTTTACAGTATTCTGGATTTCAGAATCCAACGGAGCACATCCTAGTGGGCTGTAAAAGCGCACAGTTAGGTTTTCAACCCTCAGTGCTGAGCAGCCGGTCGATTCTGTAAAAATTTCACCGTGAAAACTTAGGTGAAGTGAGTTTGTTTTTGCTAGGAATTGACACTATTGACAGCTCACTCCACGCTCACTTTACCTAAGCTTTCACGGCGAGATTTTTACAGAATAGCACCGCAGTCCGTTGAAAACCCAGTGCGAGAAAATAAATCGCCGCGATAAAAATTAACCCTTGGGTACGAGGGCTTAGTAGGTATCTTATTTGAACCTCTCTGACATCGCAACGCCCGGTGTGCCACGTTTCGCTAACCGACGCCAAAAAAGACAAATTAAACCGTGCAACAGTCGAGACAGCGGTCATCTATCCGAACGAACTTCGTGTTCATTAGCAGGAGAGCTTTGTATCAGTGAATGGCTATCATTTTTTATAACCCCTTCTATAATGATAGCCGGCCATATCGAATAACTGAGTTCTCGATTAACTATATTAAGTTTCTCGCGATAATAACGGGCTTTTGTTTGAACTAGCTATTATTGATGTGCTGAATTATTTTTGCGTTAGATTTAGAAGTGATAGTGTGAGATCGCAGTTGTTATAAAACAGTTTGAGCAATCATTTGTGTTGTGAAAATATTTAAAAGAGTTTCAAAATAACAACCAAACAACCTCAAACTCAACTCAAAGCATTTATTTATTATTATTTATTTATAAATACTTTATTTTACACCAGAAATATGTGAGTATTTTTGTGTGTGTGTGTGTTCTTTGTTATGTATTTATTTCAATTTAACCATTTACAAGCACTTTTGAATAATTAAGGAGTAGGTCAGTCAGAAAGATGAAACTAGTTGCCCATTCCAAAGTGTTATAGGTATCTATGGAGAAGAATGGGCAAGAAACTCCACGGACCCTCTAAATCAAAATATTGTTACCAAACATATCAGGTAAACTTGTTAGTCGGTGTAAATATTTTATACAGTGGTATACTTTTCTAAACTACCTTGTAGCTTGGAGCTAAGCACAGCACGTAAAAAAGCAATAAAAGAGAAATGTTACACTAAATCATCGAAAGTATAACAAATGTTCTCTTAGAACAATACAATAATTTCTCCCGTAAAACTGACCCCGTTTACGAACACGCGAGTTATAAAAAATATGTAACTCTCTGAAACCATTCTGAAACCATGAAATTAATTTCACATGTATGTGGCTAAAGAGAACACTGAACCAGACTGACCAATCAGCGAGACTTGTTGGCCCGACCATTGACGAAAAGTGACGTAAGAAACCGAGTTTTGAAAATAGAATACCTAGTGCTACTTTTTTGATGCTAATTGGAATGAGCAAATAGAAGAATGGTGTTTATGTGAGTGAAAGTGAATTATGTAATGTTAATTTGTAGACGCACTGACTAATCATTGGAAAAAATTTAGGTATTTGGTCGTAATATAAAAATAATTACAAACAGTATTGAAGTTATCAGTGCGATCAATCTTAAACCGGATAAGTTATTAATTTCGTTAACTCATTATTCGAATAACTAAAAGAGTTTTTAATGAAAGTTGTATCATAGATTAAAATACGTTTTTTTTTCGTACGTTTCAGGTTTCAGCAAACGTTTTATGGAAGATAAAGCTAAGATCGTAGCGTCATTTTGAAGTTGTGAAACATTCAGTTACACAGTTTATATAAAACAGTTTTTTGTTTTTCATATTAGTTAGGTAACAATAGGAGTATTCATTGACTACGGGCGAATATCACCAATGAAACTAAACGCGATCAGCACATCTAAACCGCGTTCAAGAACTGTCAGTGTCATAATTACTGTGTGAAATAGTGACATACTGACAGTTCTTCAACGCGGTTTAGTATCTCCTGATAGCGTTACGTTGCATTAGTGAAATTCACACTTAGAAATCGTTAAAATAAAAGTATGATATAAGCCTACTTTGAAAATATTCTTCGAGAAAAGTATTAAAATGGCCTACTTCGAGTGTATAGATATAATAAACCAAATATAGACATTACAACTTAATAATACCGGACTACAACGTACTAATGTAAGTTAATCATAAATAACGGTAAATAGGTGTTTCTGCACCTTAATGCATGCTACTTATTATAATCACACATTGATTAATACTGAATGACGGTAAATAATAAATGGTTATAAACTAATTGGTTTACCAACTCCATAGATTTGGTATTAGAAGTTGTGAGTAGTTCAAAGCCGTAAATATTGCTTAAGACAAATAAAATATACATCGTCTGCGTGTTTTATTTCTTTTTCCTCGGCTCTTAGGGTCGTAGCGTGATGTAAAATATCCTTAAGAATTGGGCTATCAAGTTTAAAAAGTATGATTAAAATCCGACTGGCAGTTCCAGAGATTAGCGCTTACAAAACTTCAAACAAATTCTTGTGCTTTATTATATTAGTATTATTGCCACAGTAAACATGAAGAATTAGATTATTATCATATTCTCTTTAAATTATTCCTATGTAGGTATTAAACAAAGCCCTCAGGGAGTGGCCTAGTCTTGGTCCAAAACGTCTACAACAGGTAACGGTGTCTGTGTTTTTCTTACACATATGCAGATCACAGTGCAAGTACGACCATGGGTCGTCAATATTTCCCTACAGTTTGCGCTGAAATCTGTCTAGTTTGTAGCGTATAATGCAGCTCACTAAACAATACCGTTACTTGGTGCCATTGACCTCTAATCTACAGTAAAGTTAACTGTAATCAAATATTTAATTTGAACAATCGGTCGTTTTCCACGTACCAAATTGACCTGCCGTGTAACGGATAATTTACTATTTTAGGAAATTAACCGAACATATTGTTGTTTGATACCAGAAAATTGCCGCTAGACATGTTAATTGTTAAAGAACAAGTTTTTGCAGTTTTCAGCCATAATTGTTTTGGTATTCGTCGATGTCTACGTATTTCTAAAGATTTAATAGGCGGTGTGTAACGCACATTTATTTTATAGGTAGTAAAACCTAGACGTTAAAATTGTGGAGTTAAGTAATTGAAGTTGCAAAACCTTACTTATACCTGTGTGGTCACTGCGCATTAAATCGGTACGTATAAATTTTAAAATTGCCTTAAAGTACCGATTCATTTCTTCGACTCAGTGAATGAACTACCGCATTTGTATGGACGATTGATTACTTAAGCATTCAATTTCGAACAAAATACAGACAACCCTGAGAAATGAACTTGACGATTGCGCGGCTCGGTTGCGCAGGCGCAATAACCGCCGGCAGAGCAATGAGGAAGCGGCGAGTTGTCGCCCGCAACCCGCGAGCGCTCAGACCCTTCGCCGCTCGGTTAATCACAAACCCACGTAGATCCGCTTTAATCGCTTCATATAAATAATAGTTCTCGATTAAAACTCGATTTTGTTTTGAATGATAGAACACGATTGGCGTTCGTTATTCGATAAATAATCGTATTGCTGCTGGTGGTCGTTTGGGGAGTATTTATATTATTGCCGATGTCCTGCCGTCGTATCTACTTAATAGATATCTTAAGAGATACATATTTTATTTTAAGTACCGGTAAGTGTATGAAATGTGGACGCGAGCTAATATATGTTTAGGTTTATGGTTTCAAATCAGCATTAAACATCTTAATCGCTTACCATTTTATGATTCAAACATTCGTGATCACATTAAATTACTGAACAATAAGAAAACTAGCACACAATTCCATTAAACGATCTCACAGTACATAAAATCGATGGGTTTTTATAGTATGTCTATTGAAAACAAAAAAAAAACAGTACAGCACAGGAGTGCAGACAGAAGTGAAAACTTGAACAATTACGTGTGTATTTTTTTTATCATGTTATAAACAAAACACGTGTGGTGTCGGTTACTGTAACAGTGTCGCGAGTTCAATAGTTTTTTTCCCATCTCAAAAAATACCCAATGCGCGTAAAGAAGTTTTCACTTCAATAAGGGAATGCATTGTTACGTTTTCCCCGAGAACCGATAGTACAGAGGTGCAGATAGGTGTTTTGCCAGAGCGAATCATACGCAATGAAGCGGATATTATTAAGTCTTTGAAGAAAGTTCTCACATCTAGGTACAGTCAGCAACAAAAGTCGATTAACACTTCAGTTTTTTTATTAATCTCAGTTATTGAGCAAAATATTTGTTCAAAATTGCATTGTACTTCTGCTGCAATTTTGCTCAATAACCGAGTTTAAAAAAAACGGAAGTGTTAATATTTTGCTCAATAACTGAAATTAAAAAAACTGAAGTGTTAATCGACTTTTGTTGCGGAACGTACTATGGCTTCCATACGCAACCTCCTCGAGTACTCTATAAGTTGATGGAATGTGGTATGAGATAAACACTATTGGGTTTATTAATAAACGATAATTAAAGTTAAGTGACGTTTAAACGTCAAAAATATATATGGTGAAACAGTCGCGAATCACAAGCAACGATTATAAATAAAAGGGGTCTTTCGTATTTAGAAGTTAGTAGAGCTGACAGCGCGCGTCATTATGTAAAATGATTAGAAATCATACTACCCTAGGTATCGTATTACCCAGTAACTGGGTTGTGGAGGTCAGATAGGCAGTCGCTCCCTGTGAAATACTGGTATTCAGCTGCATCCGGTTAGACTGGAAGCCGACCCCAACCTAGTTGGGAAAAGGCTAGGCAGATGATAAAAAAGTTTAAATAAGTAATAACTGTAATAAGTAAGTAAGTAGTAAGTAAGTTTCAAATAAGTAGATAGTAAATACTATCTACTTATTTGAAAACTATTTCAAGTTTGAATGAATATACCAAAGTAAAAATGCTGAGAGCATACTTTTCACCCCGGATTTTGAAAACCTTTTAAATATGTAGAAGAATATTGTCTTGACTACTAGATTCATCGGTAATTGGTCGGAGTTCGGAAAACGTTAAGATAAATAGACATTCCGTTATGTGTTTTAATATAAAAATAATAATTTACTGCTCGAAGATAATTTAAATAATTGAAGCCGCGATAATGTTGAACCATCCTTTCCTTTCCATTGATTTAATAATGAACTTCGTTGATTTACAGTAACATTTTTGGAAATAACTAACTTTTATACTCTTTTGTTCGGGATTCAATAAAAGATTAAAATTAAAAGTGATCAGAAACTTGCTGAAGTTCTAGAGGATTACTTAGGAACTAGGTAATAAATACTTTATTGTACAAGTGCTAAGAAAACGCGGCCAAGTGCTAGTCGGATTCGCACACGAAGGGTTCCGTACCACTGTACAGTATTTAACACTACATATTTTTGGTTAATACTTTAGTAACAAAGGGGCTTGTGGCTAAGTATTAACAACCGCACGGGTCGATCTGTCAGGTTAAGCTACGCTTGCCGCGGTTGGTCCGTCGATAGGTGACCATCTTTACATACGACCCCTCCGTGCGTCGGAAAGCAAGTTAAGCTGTTGGTCCCGGCTGTCATACGTGGATCTTTGACAGTAGTTACGAGTAGTCAGAAGCCCGAAAGTCTGACCACCAGTCTTACCAAGGGGTATCGTATTACCCAGTAACTGGGTTGTGGAGGTCAAATAGGCAGTCGCTCCATGTAAAATACTGGTATTCAGCTGCATCTGGTTAGACTGGAAGATGACCCCAACAGATGGGAAAAGGCTAGGCTGATGATGACTTTAGTGAAAAAAAAACTTTTTTTATGTTTCTTGTATAATTCCTGTAATTTTTAACTTTATTTTGTTTTTAATATTTGTTTGTTGATAAAGCAGCCATAGTATTACATAGACTCTCTATGAAAATTTCACGTTTCTACCTATTACGGTTCAGAAGATACAGCTGTGTGACGCATGGACGGACAGCAGAGCCTTAGTATTCGGGCCCAGCTGGCACCAATTGTGTACGGAACCCTAAAAGTTACTTGTGTTTTCTGGTTCCAATTATTTTTTATTATTGAATTGATATTGGGTTTTACACACAAGTTTAATTGAATGCAGTAAAACTAAGTAAATCCGATGTTTTTTTTTGTTTTGTTGGAAACTGGCGCCTAATGCTGGCTAGCTTTTATTGAAGTCTAGGCTATCTCTTAGATCTGTCGTAATATTAAAGTCTAACAGATCTTTTAAATAGAATATTATAACATGTAATTAGTTACTTAGGTATCAAGTTTTATTTTATTACAACATTATTAAATGAATATGAATACTGAATTTTAAACAAAATGCTTATATTAATTTATCGAATCAAGTTAATATGCAAGTGAGTGGTTTTAATCTGAATCAAAATAATAAAAAAAAATAAGCACTTCTTATAATATCTAATTATGGTCAATTCTATAATAGGGTTGATAAGTAATACAGATTACATAATCAGCCTTTAACGTTCCTACTGCTGGGACACAGGCCTCCTCTCGGCAAGAGGGAGTGGGCCGTAATCCACCACGCCGGCCCAGCGCGGGTTGGTAGATCTCACATGTCTTCAAATTTCTGATTCTAGGACATACCGGTTTCCTTACGATGTTTTCGCTCTCCGTTTTTGTTTTTCGTTTTGAGTGATGACATTAGTTACGAGTTGCAGGTCGTGGGTTCAACCCACGATCTGCAACTTGTAAGTCGGAGCCGTTGTCACTGGGCTACCACTAATATAAAAAAAAAAACTGATTACCCGGGTTATAAAAATAAGCAGGAACATTTGTAATAAGCTTCGTCGTAACTTTTAAAAGAAGTATTGCAAAGCCACCTAACTTTCTACACAGTTCAATTCACTAAAAACTCCGGTTTACAGTTTCAAACAGTCTTAAATGCTACAGCTTTCAAACAACAACATTTAATTTCACATTGAAAGTTAGCGAGTTTGAGCAACAAGTTAATAACAAACGTACAGGCTCGGTTTGGCTTTACCACAGTCACTCTACCTTGCCTTTTCGCCACTATACTGGGGTCGGCTTCCAGCTGAATACCAGTATTTTACATGGAGCGACTGCCTTTGATCTGCACAACCTAGTTACTGGGTAACACGATACCTCTTGGTAAGGCTGGTTGTCAGTCATTTGGGCTTCTGACTACCTATAACGACTGTCAAAGATCTAGAAATGACACCGGGACCAACGTTTCGAGGCACGGAGGGGTCTCGATATGAAATAAATGATCACCCATCCACGGGCTGACCTCGGCAAGTGTAGCTTAACTTTAGATCAACCCATGCGGCAGTTATTATTTAGTCACGAGTGCCTCTACCACAGTATATACTACTATAATATAGTTATGTGCAGGTTAAACCGCCGTTAAAAATTAATTTAAATTAACCGTCGATCTGCGGTTAACTCTAAACATAAACCATGATTTAGGAACGGGCGAAGCTAGAAAAGTTACGGGTGTGAAACAATGTAATCGCAGTTTCAGTTCTCTGCTAAGTTAAGCACGTAATTTTGTATGTTTGTGGTTTAAGTTCATGTTTTACGATGTTATTTTGTACACGAAGGGATGGGAAAGTATTCACAAAGTTTATTTGTTGTGAAATAAAGTTATTTATGTGCAATAAACAAAAGTAAACCATCGCTTAAATTAAAGTAGTCAGTAAGCAATCTATAAAACATAGCTTAGACTCCATTTGAAATAAGATTAGACAATTAAATAAACTTTTTTTACAGTCCGTTCAACCGATTTTGACTTCTATACCCTAGGCATAAGGATGGCATTAAAATCAAAAAAGTGGTTACAATACCAACTGTTTACTGCAGCTGCCATTTGCCATGCAATCAACGCAATACAATTCAAAATCGGTTGAACGGACTGTAAAAAAGGGTTTATTTAAATGTCTAATATTATTTCAAATGGAGCCGTTACCTCCAAGGATCACATGATCTGTAGGAGAATGTATCAATGCGTCAATTTCATTAACTCGAAGGTAATTATTGTTTATATTTCCAATAGAAAACTAAAATCAATTTACCTACGAGTCGTGGGAAACCTAGAACCCAGGATCGTAGACTCTTCAAACATGCTTTCTCCAGACTAATGAGCAACAATACACCTTAGTCTGAAGCCAGGTCGGTTCGCCAACTGCATATTTTACTTGAAACAATCAATTGAATGGTCGGACGGTAATTTACTGTAATTTTAATAGGCTGTGGTGGCGAAAGTACGGACTACGAAGGCTGTAGCATTTGACACAGTCATTGTTTACCAACGATTAACTGTTTGCGAGAAATGTTGGGAACCGATGCATTTCATGTAATACCTACTGTTAGAGAGAGGCTTTTGTTTCTAAAGGGAGGCGAAAATTGGGTTATGTAGTGCCTGTAACTTACCAAAGGTACGGGTACTGTATAAAGTCAGCAAGTCTTAATGAAATCGCTTTAATGTGGTGTAGTAAGAAATCATTTTTTAACCGACGAAATAACGGAGGAGGATCTCAAGTCGACGCGTATATATATTTTTTTTGTTCAGTGTAGTATAGTATTATTGATTTCCAGACTTAACTTGTTAGTTAGACTGGTAGCCTAAGCCAACCTTGTTGGGAAAATGGCTAGACCAGACTGTAATACTCTACCTCGTCCTAGACAATTCACTCGCCTAATATATCCCGGCCTTTAGTATCGATAGCTCGATACGCTTGCATTTATTCATATCGTATTTAACTTCCATTATCCGTTGTGAATGGTACATAATACTAGAGGTATTAAATCTACTATGTATATTGTATACTCGCTATCTGTAGATTGTATTGAAGATAGCTACCGAATTTAAACTATGAATATCGTGGCAGAAGGTTATGTTATGTTTGTATTATTGAACCTTTAGTTGAAATTATTATCATAAGCCTTAGATACTGGCCTTCGTAGGTATCATAGTCAGACATTATGGAATAAAATGGTAGTTAGAAAAAATTAATGAAAAAACTGGCCAAGTGCGAGTCGGACTCGCACACGAAGGGTTCCGTACCACAAGGCAAAAACGCCGAAAAAAACACGTTTGTTCTATGGGAGCCCCCCTTAAATATTTATTTAATTTTATTATTTATTAATAAAGTAAAAATACAACTGAGTATTTTGTGAATATTTCAAGTGCCTACCTGTTGCCGTTATTGATATCGAGCAAAAAAGGGCAAGAAAATCGCGTTTGTTGTATCGGAGCCCCCTTAAATATTTATTTTATTTTGTTTTTAGTATTTTCTGTTATAGCGGCAACAGAAATACATAATTTGTGAAAATTTTAACTGTCTAGATACCGCGGTTCTTGAGATACAGCCTGGTGACAGACAGACGGACGGACGGACTGACGGACGGACGGACGGACGGACGGACGGACGGACAGACAGCGAAGTCTTAGTAATAGGGTTCCGTTTTTACCCTTTGGGTACGGAACCCTAAAAAAGAAAAGAAAAGAAATACTTAATACATAAAATTACGCCTGTTTCCCCGAAAGGTTTGGCCAGAGGTATACCTAACTATAGTACCAACACTAACATTTTGCCAGTCCCATGTAATAAAAAAAAAGAAAGAAAACGAAAATGAACGAATTTGTCTTTGCGTGTCGATGACAAAAAAACACGATAAAAACAACAGTGGCACTCCGGGAGTGCCGACAGAACTGAAAACTTGAACAATTACGTGTGTATTTTTTAATCGTCTTATAAACAAAACACGCGCGGTGTCGGTTACGGTAACAGTGTCACGAGTTCAATGGTTTTTTCCATCTCAAAAAATGCCCAACGTGCCTAAAGAAGTTTTCACTTCAATATAATAGTTTTTTTAAAGTAACTATACTAAAATACTACTAATTGAATTTGTTTAGCCCAAAATTCAGCAACTCGAATACCTTTCGCTGACGCAACCTCCTCTCCTCACGTGTACAGGTCACAGATGAACTGTTCAATCATTTTGTTGATCGAGAAAGCTCCCATTACACGTGATGGTGTGGTAATTTTGCAAAAGAAAACACCATTTTTGAGAAACGATGAGTCAGCAAACTTATGTAGTCGCAGGGCTGGCTGTCTAGAGAAGCTCTGGGAGCGTTCTACGTTCATACTCGTAGCTGTTGTCACTCGCAGACTCTCTTCCATTACCCGCTATGAATGGTCGCATTTACATAATACGCTAAGAAGGCGCTCAATCTATAAGTAAGTATGTCATGAACGACATCAGCAGATCGTATTAAGATAGCTTCCGAATTTAAATAAGCTAATATTGTGGGTTAAGAAATACTAATTATGCGTGATCTGTGATCTCTTGGCAACATTTTAATGTGTAGTTATTAATACTCTTGTATTAATAACTACACATTAAAATAATTTAATATTCATACATGAATGTGTTACATTTGCAAATGTAACACATTCATTTTTGTTTGGACAGATTGTTCATGATTTGGAACGAGAGGTAATATTTTGTTTATTTAAAATAACCGTCGACCAGACACTTGGGTTATGTAATTTAGAATCGCAAGATTTTGTTTAGAACCTTATGGTTCTTGTGGACTTCTCGTGGACGTGAACAGGAGCTCGTGGCTAAATTATAAGAGCCGCTCAGCAGCGCCGAAGGTTAAGCTACGATTGCCGCGGTCGGTTCGTGGATGGGTGACCATATTTACCGTATCGAGACTCCCTCGTGTCTCGGAAAGCATGTTAAGCCGTTGGTCCCGGCTGTTATTTGTACATCATTAACAGTCGTTACGGGTAGTCAGAAGCCCAAAAGTCTAACAACTAGTCTTACCAAGGGGTATCGTAATACCCAATGACTGGTTTGTGGAGGTCAGATAGGCAGTCGCTCCATGTAAAATATTGGTATTCAGCTGCTTATGGTTAAACTGGAAACTAACCCCAACATAATTGGAAAAGGCTATGCAGAGTAATTGACTTACTAATTTTTCGGTAGGTATACATTCTCAATTACTTACTATCAAAGACTAAATTAATTTATGTATGCAAATATCAGTTATCCTTATTGATATTTTCAAGCACTATCATATAATATCGGCTGCGGTTTCATAACAGGTCGACAACCTGTCATGTAATGTTATCTTTTTTGTTAAATTAACCACAAACTGCGCCGATGCCCACTTTGTGGTCGTATTAGAAGTTATCCCTTCGCACTTGAAGGATTCAGCGTACTTATTCCTAGTTAGGTTGTTATATTTACTTGTAATACTTCTTGTAATCTAATGGCGCTTTCCGGGACCAGGGGTGCTACCCACTTGTTCGATTCTGGAGGCCTAAAAATGCCACTTTGGCAGAATCATAAAAGGATAACATTATGAATCATAATATGGCGAAGACAGTATATTGTGTTTTTCTTTTTTTCGCTGCACTACGTAGGTATAATCAAAGAAATTGGGATTGGATTGATTGGCATTTTAGCACAGACAAAAAAAATAACTGAAAAATCCTTCACCAATTTATGGGATTTCAGTTAACTGTCCATTATGATTCATAATGTTATCCTTTTATGATTCTGCCAAAGTGGCCTTTTTAGGTCTCCTGTTGTTACGACACTTATTCGACTTTCATTCGGCTCGTGCCGATAAGTAAACTCCGTTGGGGATCTATCCTCGCTGAATCATGTTCGTGTCGGTTTGAGACAATTCCAGCTAAGCCGAGCGGATTTTTCCCCAACATTATTATGTACTACTTATACGAATATTTCATTTTTAAGTATTGACAATTTTGAACCCTGTGCCCTACGCTAAAGCTAGGGTTATGGTACGGGCCCAGGTCTGTAGGTGGACTGATGCAATAATAAAGAAGCGAGTTATTGACCATAAAGGATTACAAAATATATATTGTAGGTACGTAATATGCAGATTGCCTAACCTTCCCAAAGCAGGTCAGTCACAGGATGATGTCATGAGCCTAAAGGTGTTTACTGCTTATATACCTACACCTGATCGTATTAAAATGAAAATGTTCATAAATCGAGAGACTTTTGTACAAAATGACTATAAAATAGAAAAATTAAGAAAACCTTTACCCTGTATGATTAGAAGTTGTTTTTTTGGTTTTACATTTACAAAGAAACAAACAAGTTTAAATACAATTTTTGTCTGTAATTTTTGTAAACATTACATCGGATTTGCTTTGCGTGTTCGCTGAACAAGTCAACACGCTAATAATCTTTTTACACCACATAATTAAAAAACAAAACAGGTGTCGACATCACACTCGAAATAATAAATCCACTCATCATAAACACGTGTAAAGTTAATAATGGGGTGGAAACGTCACGGCATGTGGCTACGAGAGTGAATGAACGCGGTCAGCCTCCGGAAAATCGTTCACTCGTTCATGAACTATCGTTCAACGTTGATGAACAGATTAGAGTATTATTTACACGCATTAGTAACGCTGTTTACGCATACACCTGTTTCTGTGATGTAGAAAATAAATATTTACATTTCCATTTATATCAGAGTGTTTATATTGAATTGGTTTTTTGTGTGGTACCTGAACTCAAAAACTCTTTGTCTGTTTTAGAAAATTCTTTCACTCTCAGGACTATTAACTTTTGTAGAAGAAAGAAGCTATATTGCTATCCCCACCACACCTTGAGAAAATTGATACAAGCCTTCATAATTTGGTGTAAATTGTTATTTAATCAAAGTAGCCATGAGAAATAAAGGTGTAATGAACCCAAATTGACCGTTTAAAAAGCTCAATCATTCCAAAGCCAGTTTGAGATTTTTTACTTAAATTAATCGTGGGAATCTAAGTGATATTTTAATCAATTCTCGCTGTAACAGCTACTGGATTGAAATAAACTATTAAACAAGATAGATATAGATTGACAACTTAATTCATGTGATCCAGTTGTTTACACATCGTCTGGTGTTTTGTAAACAGTAAGTATATAAGTATATGCACATGACACGCCCTGGTTGCCAGCATTCCGATATTCGCATTCAGTTGGAATGTTGCGTTACTCAAGATTTAGAACACCGACCGCTTTTAATATGATTAGGACTATGAATATATTAATAGTAGAAGGTGTGCCGAGTACACCGATTAATAACACCACCAACTTGCCTTAAGGTTGTCACGGATTCTACTTATGGGGTTTATTTATAAACGTTGCTTAAAGTTAGGGGTCGATTAAAAGTCAAAAATATATGGTCAAACTTTAATCAACATTTATAAATAAACCCCGCTATATCGCCAAATGGCGGATCATGTTTCGAAAACGGATTGTTTTTCTCACCGAAAACAGCAATGCCTAACTGTTAATTACTTTATTTATCTATTTTTCTCATGACCTAGACTTGAAGTAAGTCCCTACAGGCCATAGAAAAACCATTTGTTTAGAGCACTTTAAGACTTAAGAGCAGTAATCGAAACTGTGAGATGTACCACAGAAAGTCCAACACTTACCCGCAGTGCCTGTCGTCGGGTCATCTATTGTTTAGCAGCGAACATGCACAGCCTCAACGTTCATTGTATAACTTAGGACAGCGAAATGTCCGTATTTATCATCAATTAAAAACACCTTATACACTGAAACAATAACCCGTTAAGCCAATTAATTGGTAAACAAAACTTCTTTAACAACAAAATAAATAATAGACAATTTGTCATTCTCTACAAAAACCATGTGAGTATACTATAACTATAATAGTTCAATTAACATAATGCATAATACTATAGAAATGTTAAGTTGTCAATTAGTCGTCACGTGAGCACTTTGACGAACGCATGTACTTTATAGAAGACATGCAATATCGTCGAGTACAATCGGTTCTAATTATGCGACGTCACAGTATTAGATAGTTGCGGTGTACGAAGCCAGTACAATCGAGGTGAGCAACCTCACCATCCCATTGTCACCCGTTGACATGTGGGAATGTAAAGTGAAGCGCATATTTGTGGAGAGTGACTACACCAGACTAGTTTAATGCTCAAGAAACTTAATTAGTTAAACAGGATCGTAAACAGAGCTTGGGTTTACGATTTCTGCGGTGACGGTAATATTTTTATGGAATAAGATACTTATGAAATAAACTTGTTATATTGCATGATCTACAAATGCGAACGTTGGAATGTATGTTTGTTATTCAATCGCCGTAACAGACCAACGAATTTAGGTGAAATTTTGTCTAGACTCAAGAGGTAGAATTTCACACCGACGGATTTTATAAGTAGGTACCTAGTAGTAAAATGACTATGTCAAAATCTTGCTCGAATTACGCTTTCAAGCGTCGGTGAAAGCTGTATCAAAATTCAGCCAGGGGACAATTTATAAGATTGGGCTTAGATAAGACAAACAGACAGGAGGAAATGTAGGAATGTAGTTCGTTTATATAATATTCCGCAACAGTCAAGAATTAACGTTTCATAACTGATCCTGATGATAAATTCCTCAGTTCCGTTACACAGTAAATTGCTAACGAAAATCAATTAAAGAGCTCCAAATGAAAACAAAGTAATAAAGTAACGATAAATGATTATACGTTTATGTTCGTGAACGTAGGCCCAACCTCAGCGTTAGAACACAGTTCAATAGCTGAGATCGTAATCGCAAAGGCCATTCAATACGTAATTGATACTCGAGTTATGTTGTCAATAGACATTGTAGTCAAGTGTATCGTGACAGCTAAGGAGAACTGCTGCATTAATTATTATCATAGAAAGCGCTGTGCATAAACTAAAGCAATCGCGATGACGTGTAAGAAAATCAGATTTTAATGCAAATTGAATTGTAAGCCGCTGAAGATCCTGAGCTAATAATTAAATGCATTACTCGCATTATTCTTGTAGAAAGAAAATAAACGAATCTCTTTGCTAGTCACGGCGCATAATTTTATAACTGGCAACTTTGTTTGAATAGGGTCTTGTTCGGTATGCTCGGTACATTGTTACCTTTTTGTTCAGCGAAATTGTTAAATTACGAGTTATTAAATGTTTTGTCGAGTTCCTCTGGAAGTTTCATTCGGAAGTGATGCGAGCGTTTCCCTGTGAACAGTTTCTTTACAAATTAATTTACATACCTACTCATGTGCGGTGCGTTTAACTGTGTTACGTACGCTTTTAAGACAATGGGGCTATAATTTTTGTAGCCCGCCGTTCGGAAGGTAGATTTTCTCAAATTATGAGCTATGTTTTTAGTTGTGATTTGTGTTTAAAATCTTAGTTAAACGGGTGTTATGTGGTGATAAAGGGTTTTTAGGAAGTTATGAACAGCGTAGACGTCTAGAGCTAATTAAAATATACTGACTACACCTTTGAAAATATTTTTTGAAAATCTATAAATAAAACAAAGTCGGGTTAGTTACACGTAACGACGGGACAGATTTTTATGATTTTTGATTTGTTGGATTTGTCTCCGCTCCGAATAGCAGAATAACTATTAAAGCATGGGAAATATTCACGAAAAATAAAATAATGAAGATAATTCATTTTCTCATACATTTTGTATGGAACTGCTTTTTTGATGATATCTCGAGAACGGATTGACTGATTTTGACAAAAAAATTTTTTCGATATTTGAGAAGTTTCGCATTCGCATATTGGAAGATTTTTTACATTAATTTATTGATTCTAAGGCTGTACGAAGTTCCGGAATTTACTAGCTGACCGCCGGTGGTCAGCTAGTAAATTCGACTAAATTTTGATTTGAATCCAACACACCAAAAACTGGATTGATAAATCAAGAATCCAAGTACCAAATATCCAATTCAAAACCACAATTCGTATGCAAAGGGACTGCAAACACATGTTCTCAGAGGCAAGTAATTCAAATCATTTGTATGACAATATCGCCATTGTATGGAGTTGGCGAAGTTATCACATATTATCGTGTCCGCACCGGGAGCTTGCGACACAAATAACTAATAGTCCGGGCTTCGGGCCTACTGCTTGAATGTAAATGTTTAATGCTAGCTAACTCGCAAATTTATGAAATAGGATAGGTAGATTGCGTTTAAGTCGGATATTCGTATAATAAGAATTAGTGTTTTAAAACAGGACCATTTTGGTTTATAGTTTTAGGAAGCTTTGATCTGGCTTGATTTAAAAACTGCGAAAAACAGAATCATTTTGGTTCAAAGTTTTGGGAAGCTTTAAGCTTGTTTGATTCAAAACCTGCGAAATTGCTTAGAGACTGTGATTTAAAATTTAAATCAAGGTTTTGGTGTTTTAAGGTCAGATTACGCACGTCAGAAAATTTTCCATGAAATCGTGTCAGAGGTCAACTAGCAGTTGAGATTAACATAATCTGACAAGATTTAATATTTTATCTATATCACACTAATATTATAAAGGCGAAAGTTTGTGAGTGCGTGTGTGTGTGTGTTTATTATGTTTGTTACTTCTTCACGCTCGGCAAAACGGCTTTACCAATTTTGATAAAATTTTATACGGAGGTAGCTGACACCCTGGATTACCATATAGGGTACTTTTTATTCCGATATTCCTACGGGATCGACATTTACGCGGGTGAAACTGCGGGGCGCAGCTAGTTAATAATAAAGCTGAAGAGTTTTGCTTGTTTGTTTGAACGCGCTATTCTCTGGAACTACCAGTCGGATTTGAAAAAATATTTTTGCATTTGATAGCCCAATTCTTGAGGAAGGCTATAGGCTATTTTACATCATACTAGGAATCACGCTAGGCACAAGAAAATTCACGCGGACTAAGTTGCGGGCAGAAGCTAGTTTAGATTAAGGGAACTAGCCGATTCAATGGACCATATATATACCTACCTTGTATTTTTCTCTAATGACTAATTTAAGATATGTACAATTGTACAGACGCTAGCACGTCAAGCTTCTACAATTTGTCAAATTTCATAGATTTTCAACTTTATCACTAAAGCATTAGGTTCAAAGTTGATTAGGAAAATTTTACAGTTTCGGGTAGCTTGTTGTGCTGGCGTCTGTACCGAAAGATGGCTATTAAGTTTTCTATACATATACTAGCTTTCAAATAAAGCTTTGTCTCTTTTCATACTCTCAATGATCAAAACCAGACGTGTATATCAAATCGCTCCCAGGTATTCAACCACTCGGATATTAGTTTCCTCGCAAATCATGTATTGGAATACGCGTGAATGTATTCTGAATATGAATATAGCCTGCAATAGTTAACGGGACTGTTAACGCAATTGTACTTCCTACAGCACAGTTATGATGCGCGTGCGCACACAAAGAGATTCTCAGTTGGCATTGTTTATTAATGTGAGTGATATCCATGTGAAATAGCACTGTGCACCGTGTCATTATAAGAAATTAATTCGTATTTCTATGTTTAAAAGGACTGGGACAATGCTTTGATTGGTAACCTTTGGGTATTGTTGTCATAGAGAAATTCCTTTCGAAAGAAAATTGGATTCTACTAACTTCCAGTACGTCAGAATTTTCATTTTTCCGAAAGTCACGCCCTTTGGTTAACTACGGACATGATTGATTTTTATTACAGTTTTTACCTGATTCTGGAAGGTAATACTCAAACTCAAAGCATTTATTACAATTCAACCATTTACAGGCACTTTTGAATTGACAAGGAGTCGGTCAGTCAGAAATATGCAAATAGGTATTTATTGGAATACGCATGAATATGTTCTGAATATTCCCAATTCCAAAGTGTAGTAGGTACCTATGGAGAACAACGGGCAAGAAACTCCATGGACACTTGTACCTATATTAAATCTTTTCCCACAAAATGAATTGTATTCCAAGTGTCAGCAGACGTGTCATTCATTGGTAGCTAACCCTCGTTCAGCCGGCATCCTGTGCTATTCCTTTTATTGTATAGTCTGAGTATGTACATTCGCATAATTCAAGAGAATCGTTTAATCTAATTACGGTGGCGCCTACAGCCTACCTCGGACCCTCAGTACACTCAATGAACGTGCAACTATTCCAAAATGCTGCTCTATGGCCTGGTAGTAATCTGGGCACTGGAATCAGAGCGGATACAATAAAATGAAATAAAATTGATTGACTTGGATCTGTGGTTTTTAGCGTTAAAGAAGTTATTGAAACGTTGTAAAAAGTTGAAGTTACTATGTGCGTTTAATTAAGTTAATTGTGTAGTTTTGATGCAGAAAAGAATATTGATTTGCTTCAATTAAAGGACTTTGCCAGCTTATAAGAGCAGTAATGCTTTTTTATTTGTTTTTATTCAAGACGTTTCGATGTTAAGCTACGAAAATTTATCGGATTTGTTGAGTTAATTACAGACTGTATGAGAAATCCAAAATGAAGTAGATTCTAATGAAGAAACACTTCTCAATAAAGACCTATGTTTATCTAGAAAGGTATCTAGAAAGGTATCTGAAATCTGTATCCTATTTGCGTAACATCAAAACAAAGTGGTTTGTGGAGGACATAACATTATCAGAAAATAGTTAAAATGTCACAATACCATTTCACAAGAAGTTACCTATAACAGTTTTGTTCATCAAAATTTATAGATATATGTGTTTTGTATATTCTAGCGCTGGAACGATCGTAAAATACTGCGTTCCCAATAGTACAATAGTAGTAATATCATTGGTATTCACTACCAATGATATTGTGTGGCGAGAGGCGATTCCACTGATGTAGGTATGGAACACATTGCATTTGCAATTATTCGAGGAACATACGTAGGTACGTGATCTAAAAGGACGGCCAATGAATACTGATTTGATTTGTATCGATTATGAATGATTCGATCCCACCTGGACAGACCTTTGACCATGAATTTTATGAACTTCACGAACACTGTAACAAAGCTTTAGTATATGTATTATAATGTAGGCTAATGTTCGGTTTGGTAATGTTAAAGGAATTCAACAAAGAATGATACAATTCGTATCACTTTGCGATTGTCATTAAAATTCAAATGCATTGTAGGTATGCATTTTTGATACGGAACTTTGATGACAATGCCGCACTTTCTTTCACAGTAAAAACGCAAAAACAAATGAAAATGCATTAAAACATTCAACGTTCTTCTCCTTAGCGTCTCATTGGCAATCTATATACATTCAGCCCAGAATTTGGCTACGAGCTTGACACCTTCAGCTTGTTCAACGTTTACAAGCATACATGAGGAAGTAAGATAAAATCTATCAAACGTTTTACTTATAGCAAAATAAGTAGACCCAATAATCAGGAGGGAGGAGAGAAAGAAAAGACATGTCGTTGCATTAAACATAATAATGGCAACTTACCTATTTGTCGGAACGAGTTAGCGGACACTTAAATCTATTTGCTTGTCTGTTTAAGTGGTTAAATAAATAAATTGGATTCCATTCCCTGCTGGGGCGTAAAAAATCAATGGCGTTTACATCGGGCGCCGTCAATGTGATTGTCAAGGGCTTGTGATTACGATGTGGCTGGTTTTGTCGCGGCGTTTTGTCGTCCGTGGGAAGTTGTCCGGTAGACAATGGAGACATACCGGCGCGTTGTCTAATACTAGGCAAGGAATCATGCGAGAAATTGAGCTTCATGTGGATTAATTAATGTCTTTGTCTTGTGGCTTCTGTTTGTTTAAACAATTATTTTTCTCTCGAGAGTTGTCAGTATCATAATTTGCTTAAAAGTATTGGCTTAGCGACAAAAAGTAGCACCCTGCTATTTGGTCAATTTGTCGATCTCACTTCAAATTGTTTGTTCAATACATCTACGACAAGCTGTCAACATCATCTAGTTTTAGCTCGGCCTTCACTTTCATTTTTCGTATCAGTTCATAATCATTTTCATAATATCACGTGCACACATACAAGAAGTTCCTCAATTAAATGTTTAGGTCTGCGTTAGCGAACCGGCGCGGGCGCAAACACTTGTCCATCGCACAAGTAATAACTTTCACAGACCATACCGGTGACTGGCTCACCTTGCAGACTCCCCGAACGAGTAATTTCTCCTCCAACTTATTGAACAAGGTCCCGGCAATTTCTTTTCTTCGCAACTTATGTAGGCTACCAGTAATGAGCGGTTTCTCCCTATTCAAGTTTGATAAAATTGCATGCTGCGAAAGAGAGCAGTTGACTTATGGCTTGTCTAGGGCCCGATCGAGCCGCTGAGCCGCTATGACTGGACCAGTCGAGGCGGTTTCAAGTTTCATAAACTGAGGTCGCTAACGACTATTGCATTTTATTCCAACAAATATTGCTAGAGGTTTAGACACTCGAGTTTAGTTCCTTGTTTCGTGTCTTTCAAGTTCATCTAATAAATCATGTGCCCGCCAATATGGGACCCAATAAATAACGTTCTGTTGTTGATAAAACGACTGAGCTGCCACGAGCGGTACAAAGTTTAAAGTTGATAGTGGATCTCGAGAAGCCCGGACAAGTCTAAGGCCCAGCGGGAAAAGGCAAACTATGTTTTCCAAGATGTTGCAACACGGTACGTACCGTATGGCGAAATTGATATAATAAATTGTAACTGTACCTGCCAATTAAGTACCTACGGGCAATGTAAATAAAGATGTGGGGAAACTTAGATCGGTTTAGTGCCGGTTTAAACGTTCACGAAATCGTTGTTTACATATTCAAGGCTTCGAATGCGCTCTACGTTAGTGACTGTAGCGTCTACGAAGATGCTTTTAAGAGTCTCTATTTCTTTTCATTTCAAAAACTGCTCCAGTTATCGATCGCCTTTAAGCCTTAGTACCTCACACAGCGTCAGCAGACTGCTAACACAGAATAAATCAAAGCCAACAATAAGTATAAATCAATATTACGAGTGGCTATGACTGCGTGTCACCGCGGTTGTCATCGAGCGCTACCAAAGCAGCGCCGCGAAACAATTCGTTACTCATTTCGTCGAAGACAACACGGATGTACACGGCACAGATGCTGCGGATTTATCACGCGTTTGATAGCAATAAATAACCACGCTGGGCGGAGAGGAGCGGAAAGGTCAGCGCGCGGAGCGAGCGGCAGCAAGCGGCGGCTTTCTCAAGGCCGATGCACAACTTAGATATCTCGAGAATCGTGGCGAGCTCGACCCCACCTGTATAGCTGTATACCTGTCGATTCTACCACGGAAAATGTTCATTTTTATACTGCTATTATTCATTTCTATAGCTGTAAGTATAGCAGAGGAATTCAAGGCTTTTTACTTCCATTTTTGCAGATTTTTTGCTGATGCTAAAGGCGCCTAAGAAAATACATTCAAATAAGTAAAAATACAGGCTTTAATTTTGCGCGACCACCCTGCGCAAACCAGTTTCAACCGTCGTTTTATTATAAATTGCTATTTCAATATACATTGAAGTAATAAATTATTCGTATAACATTGCGAGAAGAGAAAAAAGTCTGTCAGTCGGTGACTTCCAGCTGGATGCGAAGGTCGGTCGTTGGCGAGACGAAGCGCCACAACTCATGATACTACGTTGAAGCTTACACCGCGTAGCACCAAGCTTAACATGATATATTAAGCGGGAAAAGTGAAGCAGTTTTGTATTGGAACAGAATATTAAGTAGATAACGAGTTCGAATTCCGAAATTCAAAAGGAATGATTGGCGCAAATAAGGCCTTGTATGCATGCTAATAAGATGACTCACCAAACAAAAATTAAGCACTCTGATATCTGTTTATCTAAGAATAAAATTCATAATGAAACTAAATATAAATCTGTGAGGTTAAAATGAAGAATTTCCTCAGTGACATCATTTAACCGTGTGTCTGCAGCACTATCTAGCTAGATGTTATCTGCTTTATGGACGGGACAAAAAGGTAGACGCTAGTTGAATGATTGTGAAATTATTTCTAAGTATTTTACGCTCGGTATCGCGTGTTCAATCAGAAGGCTCGGCAGATGTCTCGCGAAAGTCTCGGCGATACGCCGATTCATAAGATAAACTTACATATAGACTAGGCTCCCATTAAGACGCGTGAGCTCGTGAGTATGACGGTACATCAAACATGCTACTAATCAGAAAAAGTGAAACTGTTTTGTTACTTCAGGGTACATACTAAAATGTATGCAGCAGTAATAAAGTAGATGAATGAGCAAGTCGTTGAGTGAGAATAATCGGAGATTAGTTTTGGTGTTCGGATCGTAGCGATATAAATTCATGAAACAGTAACTGGCAGATCCATTAATTTGGGAAACTCTGTAAATTTACGAAATTATAGGAAACTAGCTGTTTCTCGCGACTTCGTCTGCGTTCCAGGATGAAAAGCACCTACGTCCTTCTCCAAGTCATGGTCAACCCATGTGCCAAATTGTTCAGCCGTTTTAGCGTTAAAGCGGAACAAACAAACTTATTTTCGCATTTATAATATTAGTTAAGATTAAGAAATTAAGATACTTGGTAGCAGGATTTCTTGATGCTTTCGGTCGCTGACCTGCAAAGATCTACTGCCAAGTTTATTGGTTTTCAAAACCAATCCTAATAAAAATATATTTTTAATAAAGACTATAATATTTAAGACTTTTTCGTACAAATTATGATCTATGAGCTCTGATAATATAAATTCCAGGTATTCATTCCAGCCCACCTTAAGGAATTGAAAGTCAGATATCCCACACAATGACGCTACATCATACAATTAATTTATTCAATTGCAATAGAATATAGGCGAGAATCAAGATTAAATCCAAGTAATAATCCTGAGATTTAGAATATACCTTACATTTAGTGGACAGTTTAATAGTTTGATGTTAAAGCTGATAGAATAAGGACTTGACTGAGGCGGAACTTGACAATCTGTTGGGATTTAATATCATTGAGAACGAAGTTATTTTAAGACACGTCTGACTTAGGTACGGTGAAGGAAAGCATTGTGAGTGAACTTTGGTGGTTGTGTTCTCAAATCGTCAATACGGTGTTGTATGGGTAAATCGATAATATAGAGTAAATGTGGTGATTGGTGATCAATGCAATTCTGCTGGGGAGTTTGTTGCGCCACTTCTTATTCCCAGCGAAAGCACTAGGAAGTCGTGAAGGGAGGGCGTTTTGGGGAACTGTCTTATGTAAATTTGACAATTTGACGCCTAATGTGAATAAATTACTTTTGATTTGAATGTTTGTTCCTAATCTGTACGAGAAGATGCTTTTGGGCTCCTTCAGGCTGAAGGGAGACAACCCTCTCACTGCAGGGCCTCATCAGATTTCAGATATGGTCTACCTTATTTTCAAGCAATATAAGAAGGATAAATAATAGAAGAAGGTACGCACGCGTGCGTCAATGTTAATTTATTCTAAATTTATATATTTTTATACGAGATATGCAAGAATGACGTTAGAGTTTTTTTTAATATTAGGTATGAGTGAGCCAATATTAAACTGATAATATAATTAAAAGCCTTATTTTGAAGATATTGCTTACGTACTGCTCATAATAACTGAGAAATTATAATCTTTTAGTATAAGTCAATGATGTATTTAATAGGGATAGGTAATTCAATAATTATATCTTGAGTATAGGAAAGTACAGTCAGAGGAAAAGTTAAAATAAAATACATAAAAAAATATAATTTCTAGAAAGGCTTGTCGTGGCCTGAAATCCAGTTTAGTTTAGCTAAAAGGCTTAATTAACAAGCCCTTTCATCCCTTGTTTTTCTAGTACTATTATTTGTGACTATAAGTTGATTGAAAGTACTTTCGTAATCCTAATAAAACGTTATAAGTAATTACTAGTACTAACTATAACCTATATCCGCTGCTGGATTTCCAGGGTGGTCAAAAAGTCGTTGATTAAACGAACTAAGGAGCTATAGGAGGTCGTTTTCAATGCTTTTAAAGTGATAAATATTTTTTTTAAAGCTTAATTTTTTTTTGAAAACAATTAATTGCTCTTGAAATTTGGTACCCAGAGCCGCAATAGAACTTTTGTAGTGCTGATGCATTATCTAGTAATAATACAACACCGTTTGTTTTATTTTTTTTATATCATTTTTTTTTTTTATATTAGTCCAATTTTAAAGTACTCTGTATCCAAAAATATTCATAACTTTTAGGGCAATTAAATTAAGGCCATGCTGTAGAAATATTTTTTGTTGGAAATGACCTCCTTTATCTCCCTATTTCGTTTGATCCACGACTTTTTGACCACCCTGTATATTTAACAGCTGTCATAAAAATACTTGGTTATGGTTAGACGTTCGATTAAATTATAGAGATATTTCTTGATATCTCGAAATTCCCCGATATTAGTCATTTTATAGTCTGTTCCCAGCTTTATTTATAGGTTCCTTAGATTCGTAGTGGCTGGATATGAATGAGTTACACGGTGGAGGCAGTGTGCGTGGGTTTTCTGTGAGATAAATACAAGGTACTCATTAGCGACTATCTTGTTTTATTTTATTATAGTTATAAGCTTTTACGGTATGCGATAGTTATAGTAGATATTAGATAGTTTGCAAAGCGGTCCCAGTTCTGAATGGAGCTGGGACTGTAATATACATAGTGTAATGATATTGCTGTTTTGCTATCATTTGTAGTTTGTTAGCAGTATGATGTTAAGCCGTTGGTCCTGGTTATAATTTGTGGGTCCTTGCCAGTCGTCACGGATCGTCAGAAGCCCGAAAATCTGACAACCAGTCTTACCAAGGGGTATCATATTACCCATTAACTGGGTTGTGGTCTTGTGGAGGCCAGATAGGCAGTCGCTCCATGTAAAATACTTGTAAATATTCAGCTGCATACGGTTAGACTGGAAGCTGACCCCAACATAGTTGGGAAAAGGCTATGGTACCTAGATTAAATGTTATTATGGTTAAATGTAACACGATTTACACGTAGTTCCAACATCGTAGGCCTACACACAACTGTATTTTTTAGGATCACTATGCTTTTTAGGGTTCCGTACCCAAAGAGTAAAAAGGGGACCCTATAACTAAGACTACGCTGTCTGTCCGTCCGTCTGTCCGTCCGTCCGTCTGTCTGTCACCAGGCTGTATCTCAAGAACCGCGATAGCTAGACAATTGAAATTTTCACAAATTATGTATTTCTGTTGCCTGTCCTATATAACAACAAATACTAAAAATAAAATAAAATAAATATTTAATACAACAAACGTGTTTTTTTTTCGGTGTTTTTGCCTTGTGGTACGGAAGCCTTCGTGTGCAAGTCCGACTCGCACTTGGCCAGTTTCTTTTTATCTACTAGGCACAGTTTTTGTTTATGATATTTTTTTACGGATAAGATAGACAGACTAGACTAGACAGACGAGACTAGACAACTCAGCTTTACTAAAAGTCGACGTTTAATTTATTAAAGTTAGCCACAACATCATGGACGACGCGAAAAAATTAATTGCGTTATGATTTATGATTACAAAATTATTCTAGAAAAAAAGTATCAAAAGCTAGCATACTTACCTAGTGTTTATTTTTGTCCTAACGAGCTTTGAAAAGTAGAAAAAGCAGTTTGTAAAAAAACAATTTCTTAGAAAAATATTCCTGTTGCAGTTATGAAGTTCTAAGGAACTAGCGGATAGCGGGCTACGGCGGCTTTTGAAGTTAAGAATTTGAAATACCGAAAACTTCTTCGAAAATGGTGAAGACCGTTTTAAAAACTTCCAAACAGTTACCGAGGAGTGGTTATAGAGTTAGGGTACGGGCGAAATATGACGCGATGGTTTTTTATGGCGTACTGGATTTTTCAACTGTTGATTAGCAGAGCATTGAGAATCAAACAGAGTGCATCGCAGAATATCGTAAAACACATTGTTGGATTTTCAATTCTCGGCGATAAGCAGTGCGTTGAAAATACACTGCGCGAAAAAAAAATCGCCACGTTAAAAAAATCCAGATGCAGTTGCATCTGGGTAAACGTGGCGATTTTACCAAGCTGACCAGCTTGGTTCCAAAAATTACATATCGTGACATTCATTTGTTTTTCTGGTAAGTTTTTTAAGATTACCATCTTTCTCCTCATTACAAGATATTAAATTGACAAAATAATAAGAGAACAGAGCAAAATTACGGTAATATAAAACACCATATTAGGATGTAATCTTGTATTCCCAGAAGTCAGAGCAAAAAATTATCTGTCTGACAATCTGTTGTCCGTTTTAGTTGTCAAAAAACGAAGCGGTTTTGGTCATTTTATAAAAATAGACTTCGCAATTTCCTTTTTTTAACTCGACAAAAGTAGGGAACAGATGATTTTTTGTCCCGATACCAGGGTTGGTCCCATAGAAAAAAAAATGATTGTAACTTGACCTTTTAAAAGGTTTTCAGTTACACCTAGTACATTTTGTAGCAGTAAGCAAGTACAGACTTTGAATTTAGGCACCTATATATGAATTACAGCCTTGATTTTATATTCAGTGTATTCAGAGATTTGGGACGTAATGTTTTTAAAGAGCAGGTACCCGTAGATAGCTGATCAAAATGCTACAATACAAAAATATTTAAAACGCCATTGGCGAAATTTAAATGGCCGCAAGTGTACTAATTAAATCGCTTACCTACATGTCGTCAAATACATCACTTAAAAAAAAAGTGAAAAAAAACACGTGTTGCCTTACCTAATTACTTTCAACTTTTTTATAATTTAATTGCCAGCCACTAACGTTCTGGACAACTATCGCGTGACAATCTCGCGAACACCTGACACATGCGATATATCACTCTCATATCCTCTGCTCAACGGAAATAATCTTTACACTTCTACACTAACAAGTTAACTAAAAGAAACTGTTAATTATTTTAATACTCTTACCTTATTCAAATTTGATTTCTATGATTATGCAAATTACATGAAATTGGTCAATTATTTTGGCCGAAAGTGCACAAAGCTTTATAGCGGTCATCTTCATTATATCAACCCATATATGTACACTGCTGGACATCCAAATAGACCGCTACGATCTCAAGGAAAAATGTTGCCTCACTTAAATAATACAGCTTGCCAATGGAAAAAAATATTATGAACAGACTAAGCTCAGTCTTTTTTTAGGGCACCAACAATCTAGTCCCCGGAACTTGAAAAGAACTAACAAAACTATGCTGTTCTGTAGTTTACATGTTACACTTTGTGTATTTTCTCTTGATTGTTATATTTTATTGTAACATGGGAATTAAAAAAATGTCTTGTTCATTCTCGCAATTGTATCTTAGACGAGTGTAATGAGGATAGTAGGACATGATAGAGTTAGCACTTGTAGGCAATGGCTACAGGTACCTACAACTTTTAGAAATTAATGTTAGCGATAGATAATGCTGGAAATGCGTAGAATGCTTAATGTTTTCCTCATAAAACTTAAGATTTAAATGCACGTTGGTACTTAAATTAAGTAACTAATGATCGCTAATGAAACTCAAGACACGGTGGTTTCACGCTGTTGGTTATGAACTTATGAATGATAGGATACGTACATAACCCTCTTGCACTCAATTAAATGTACTTCAAGCAGCTACAGAAAGTAATTGTAGACAAAACTGATACAGATAAACGTTGGAGACATAAATGTTGGAGAAAAAACAGCCGGCAACCTAATTGCCAATTTCAATGTGAATAATTTTGAAGGATATTGCTATTCCATTGCTTCATATGTTCTAAAAATGTGTCTGCTCAACAATGTAAACAAAGCAATGAATGTTGTGGAACTGTCAAAATGAAACCCTTAGTGCTAGTGATAGTGTGTTACGAAATTACCCCGCAGGCGGAAGTGGGAGTGAACACTGGACGCCTGAGGGAAGACATCGCCGTCGAAGTAGACCCCGGCGATGTTCGTATGATGATCGAAAAATATAGAAGTAAAAAGGGGAGGCCTTTACTTGGCAAGTTGACATCAAAGTGGAAGCGACACCCGCAAAAACAACAATCACATTGCAAACAGCTACGAAATAAACAACACAACACCTGTTCCCTCAGATAAATTGCACTTAATTAAACATTGATCTTTTTACTACAAAGTTGAGTAGTTTGTAGTTAAGATACATTTCGCACGATACCATCTTAATTCAGGGTAAGTTGTCAGTAGCGGGTAGCAACTAAGTGGATTGTCGTGTCCTCTCCCACTGGCCGAGGTAATTTAATGTCACTCTTATTTTGTAATGAGAAGCGGCACAATATTCAATTAAATCAATGTCATGAGACGTTCACATGTTAGATAAATCTTTGGCGAGGTACTGCGAGTAAATCATGATTGGAAACCAGTAGTCTATGATGGGGAGAGTTTGCGGTGTCGGTCGTCGTTTTGTTAACACAATGGGTTCAGCGTTTTACGATGTGAAATGATGCGAAGGTTTTAATTATTGTTGAGTGGGCAATTAGCTTAACTTTAACTATTTATGAATGGTTAATTATAATATAAAACTTTTATAACCTTTTTCTTTTATTAGGGTTCCGTACCAAAATGGTAAAACAGAACCCTCATGGTGAGACTAAGTCTGTCACAGCTGGATATCTCGAGAACTACTAATGCTATCAACTTGAAAGTTGGAATAGTTTTACATGACGCTTGCCCAATTATTTTGCAAATAAGAAAGGAATAAAAATACATGTATAATTTTTGCAACAGGGACTGAAAGGGGGTCTGAAAAATTCGAAGTGGGGCTACTAGGGCATGTGGGATATCATATTGAAATAGTGCAGTTTGCACATTCTCAAACATTTTTTCTTTTTTTTAGGCCGCATAGTTTTCGACTTTTGATGAAAGATGTAAAAAAAATACTGTTCCCCACCTTATCTCCGAAGTTTGCAAAGAGAAAAATCTGAAATAATTCTATGTGTTAGAAGTTTATGTAAAGATTACTTACAGGAAAAATAAAACGAAGTCTATAAATAGCACACTTTTTCACAAATCATCAACAAAAGTTACATTAGTTCCACTATCGGTCAAGATATGGCGCTGACATAAAACTGCAATATTCTACACCGCAGTGCACGGTGTTAAAATTCTCTGACGAATATAGGCCTCGCCGATGAAAATTTAAAAACATATGATGGTACGGTACGGAACCCTCGGTGCGCGAGTCCGACTCGCTCTTGCCCGGTTTTTTTTCATCTATGTAGTAGCTCAACTGTGGCTAATGAGACACAAGTGAATTTCTATTGTTATAAATCAAATTTAGATTTTTCAACATGATAAACTACAATATTAAAGTAATATTGATATATATATAATTATATACAAATGGAAGGGAAAGAAATTATTGAGAGACGGTAATAAAAAGATTGTTTGATTAGTGTTTTGAGACGAATAAACTCAATGGACTTTAGATACATGAGTGGTCATATCCCATGTCCATTGTGTTTATTTGTGTCTTCTCCAAGATATTATAAACTTCTGAATGGATATTATTCCGAAGTAAAAGTATTTTAGTCAAGGGAAGTAATATTTTTCTTTTTAAGCGCAATTATTTGTCGCCTTGGGAAAAGTTTTGACAAATTACGCAATTTCACTAATTAATGACATTCCTTGCACATTGCACGTTTAAAGCTTGCACATTATGCAAATGAATTGATTATAGACACCGGCAGGTATATTTCAGGCATTTATAATTTACTAGCCTCGGCTCGCGACTTCATCCGCGTGAAATTTCTTATTCTCTGACCCACCCCGTGGCATCGCTTCGCCTGCCCGTTTTTAGGGTTCCGTACCCAAAGGGTAAAAACGGGACCCTATTACTAAGACTCCACTGTCCGTCTGTCTGTCTGTCTGTCACCAGGCTGTATCTCATGAACCATGGTAGCTAGACAGTTCTCTTATACTTCGTTTTCACTGAGCGTTTGAGCGTTCTTTTTGACTTTTTTTTTCTTTTTGCTCAGCACTTAAGGGTCTTAGCGTGACGTTAAATAGCCTTCCTCAAGAATTTGCCTACCAAATGCAAAAACAATTTTTCAAATCCGACGAGTTGTTCCAACGCGTTCAAACAAACAAACAGCAGCAACTACATCTTTATATATTAAAGCTAAAGCTTTAATATATAAAGATGTAGATTTATGCAACATTTGGCACAGATAAACATGTATGTAATACGATATTTCAATAGAGATATGTCAGTCATGTATGTAACTATTACAAGATTAATTTACAGCTTGCAATCGATTTCCGCTTTCTTGCATACCAAGTTTCACTTTCCTTTGAAAGATTTGACGTGACTTTAACTAGACTACACGTTAGTATTGTAATTAAGATTTTGTTTCAAGATTATTTATTCAAAAATTAAAAATTTCCATGCAAAGCTTTATCCCCCTATTTTGGGTTGAAACAGTTTTTCTTAAATCTATGCCAAGTTCACCCATGATTTGTGCCTGAACTAGGTAATCCTGTGTTTCAGGCGATTGGAGATAACATTAATTAAGTAATTGATTAATAAAAAGGCTCATTCATAGAACAAAAAGTCCATTAACCGCCCTTATTGCATACCATTAAATACTGGTATTCGACTGCATCCGGTTAGACCGGAAGCCGACCCCAACATAGTTGGGAAAAGGCTAGGTTGATGAGATGAACCCCTCTTACTACTGAAGTTACCTACCTACTTAGATATCTACTTTTTATGTAATCAGCCTATAATGTTCCCACTGCTGGGACACAGGCCTCCTCTCGGTGAAACGGAATAGGCCGTTATCCACCACACCGGCCAACTGCGGGTAGATGTACCAAATTTTTTGGCTCTAGGACATGCCGGTTTCCTCACGATGTTTTCCTTCACCATTTTGAAAGCAGTGGTGATGAAATAAAACACACAAAGTAATGCGCCTGTCTGGATTCGAACCCTGTATACAACTCGTAAGTCGCGGCCGTTACCACTGGGCCACCCATTGAAGCCACCATTAGTCTCACTCTCTCACTTTTTATATATTTCGCTGTAAATAAAATGTTTATTAAACTCAAACATAAAGCATTTATTTCAATTAAACCACACTTTTGAATTGTCAAAATTAAATGGTCGGGCAGTAAGTTAAAGCTCGTTGCCCCAATAAAAGAGGTATCTATGTGCCTACTCATTTACATAAGTCGTCTGTTTATTTTAACAAAGAGTTAAGTTATTAACGTGTTACCTATAATTGATTTTATATCCGTTCTCATAAGCATTAATAATTATGTTATCTCACGATATACCTAGGTCCTAGGTACTTAATATGAAATTGACAGGATATATAGAGGTGAAATACGTATCTGTTTTTTCAATTATTTATAGTTCTGATTATGTGCGTGATTATTTATTTAGTTAATTATATTCGTAATAAGCATTATCTAAGTTTAAATAAGCGCAGGTAATAATTTAACGTTTTATTTGTATCATGTCAGAAGGATAAATGTTATAATAATTATTATTTAAAGTGTAACATATCTCGGAACCCTGAGGTCAATAAAATGAGATACGTAAGAGGTATCAGCCAATATTGTACTCTCAAGGTCAAAGGCCTTCCTTCCCTTCTTCCAATTATGTCTCCCTATAGTTAAGTTTAATGTAATTTCAAAAACATTTTTTCCGAATAATCTACAATTTGAACTAAGTAGGTATAATGTACTTTCGTAAAATTAAGCTCTGCGAATCATCATTTCTAACTGTAGTACATCTTTTTGTTGCCAAGTCAACAAAGCAAATTAATTTAATACCTACTGCTACAAAAAACATTCTGAAAAAGTAGGCAATCTTTTCATCTGACATTCTCAAATGAAGCTGTGAAAGAAACTTCTTTCACGAAATATTCTCACGTAGCGAAGTGCCAGATTATAATATTCGCGGGTATTAAGATTTCAATCAATGCAATGTTCACATAGCAGGAGTGTTCAACATTTTTTCAGTTGCTTCTTAATATTTATGAAGACGCGTCTGCCATTGCGTACTGTAAGCAGTCGTCCTTGTAAAATATCTAATGATAACATTAATTATTTTGACTTTATGTTTACGTACATACATCAATTCAAGCACTTCTGTAGTTCTACCATGAGTTTGCACAGCCGAAACTCGCGAGCGTCTCCGTAAATAATATGTATGAAATATTGTACAGCGCCCCTAGCGGTCACAGAAAGAATTAAAATTCGTACCGTGAGCACTATAGATTTCGATAGGTAAGAATCCTAACGTAATCTATTCGATAGTCACTAACGTATTTCAGCTGTCGCCATACAAAACGGCACCATTCCGCAACATATTTTAGCATTCACTGGTAGCAAAGTAGTCTTTCTTTTGTTACTTTTTTATTTTAAAAAGTACTTTTAAATTGAAACGTCCAGACCGGGGGCTAATAAGCACTTAGACTAGTCATAAGGCTGCTACGGAACATTTACAGTCCACCTCTTTTACAGCAAGTTGAGAACCTCTGTTCTGAAAAATGTGTTGAAAAATATGCGCGGACGCAAAGCTACAATGTCGACCGGTCGACGACGACATACTTCGTTCCTTGTTACTTTTACTTATTAGCTTGATTGGCGATAATGCACAGTAAATAATTATGTACTTTTAATGAACGGTGCGTGTGGCGATAGCCGTAATTACGTTATGTTTCTTGATGGATCAGCTAATTAGTATTTTGATTGATTCGACATACATTAGTCGTTTATAAATTCCCAGCTTCTGCCCGACTTCGTTCTCGTAAAGTTTCTAGTTTTAACATGGAATATATCCCAAGGCACTCAGTAATCGTGTAGTTTTCTATTAGTGAAATATTTTTTGTTATTGGATCAGTAGTTCTGAAGATTTCCTCCTACACATAAACTCACAAAATCTGCTTCTTTATAATATTAGTATTTAATAATAACTGTAATCAATACTTTAATTGCTAGCAATGGTTGAAAATAGCGACTACCTGGGAACCTCGCCTTTTTAAGTCGTTTAACCCTTAGTATGCCGGAACGTATATACACGCGAGACACAATGGCTTTTTAATTGTTTCTGTAATTCCGGCATTCAACCGGTTAAAGGTTAGGTACAGTCAGTCAGAGCAGGTTAACATTTTTCTCAGGTAAGTTAGAAAAATACGTCTGTTAAGATGACAATATCTTAGAATACCTTGTGAGTTATCATCAGTGTTCTGCGCTTAAATTGGTTTAGCTTATTTGAGATTGGCACAGCGTTGTTTTCTTCCGTAAATCTTAAAGTATTTTCTCTCAACCTCAGCTATGTTAATAAATCAGTCAGTGTCAGGCATAAATTCAATTGTAGACTTTCAAAGTAGCATATAACCTTATTCGTGGCAAAATTTCCCGTGACCCGCTCTGAACCCCACGTGCTTTTACGTACAGTAGCGTTAATACTAAAAGTGGGGTTCTTGCTGTCATGCGTGATCTTGCAAGGTTGCCAGTCAAGACGCTCTCTTTCGTCCCATAAGTCACGTTGCAGCCTCGCTTATCTCTATGCCCAGGTTCGCACGGGCGTATGTCTACCGCGGTGATTTTTTTTTCGGGTTGGAAATCGAACTGTGTGTTTTCTTGACGCGCTGGGATTAGTATCTGTGTTTTCAATACTCGGCTCTAGGGCCTACTCGCTAAATCTGTCACCAAAGACACGGGTCCGAAAGTAGTTTGAAGTTTTGGAGTAAACCCGATTGACATTTAGAACGGAAAAAATCACATCGGGAGTAAGGACAACTGTCAAATTGTGTTGTCATTCATTCTTAGTTGGGGCCCCAAATTAATGTTATGGCCGTAGGTGATACGGAATAGGAAACTCACGTTACTTCGACCGAAACTACAGATTTCGTACGGAGTAGACCCCAAATACCGACAGTTGAAAATCCAGTAACCGACAAAAAATTGCCCGTGCCGACATGTGTAAAAACGCTTGGCAACTATTTTTTTTGCGCTATTCAACGGAAATGACAACCTGTTTTCTTTGCATAATGCTAGAGGATTATTTATTTTAAAGATTATCACGTTTTCTGTGTTTCTATTGGCTAGGCTGAATGTCATGGCTACATTAAGTTATTTATATTTTTTATCACCATCCAAATATTTACAGGGTGTGTTCTACCCATGAATATGAACAACTTTCACTATGGGACCAACTCTGAAATCACGAAAAAAAAATTCTGCTGTGTAATACAAAAGTCCAATACCTACTTGGCCAAAATGTATGAAACAGCTGGTTATTTTTTTCGTGATTTCAGAGTTGGTCCCATAGTGAAAGTTGTTCGTATTCATGGGTGGTTCGTATTCGTATTCATGTTCATACCCTGTGAAAATTTGGATGGTGTTAAAAAAACTTTCTGTATAACATTGTTACCTGAAACAGGTTAATGAAGTGAAAAAAAAAATTATAGGTACCACTTTCTGACATAAGCGTATTATTATAAAGTTGACTATAGTCCATCTTTTCTTGAATTTAAGTTAATGTGGTTGTTTCTAGGATTTTATTTTAATTAGCAAAACAAGTTAATCAATTAATTACCCTAGCAATAAAACGTATCACAGTGATTTAATAAAAGTTACGAACGCAAAGTCACTGAACGCTAATTACGTTTTAATAAGTTTAGCCTGACCTCGACTCAACATTAGCAAAAATACATCTATTCCGAGATTACACCGGTCAACGACCGGACCATGAGAATTCACATTATCTAAACACGAAGTAGAATTAGGTATATAAGCGAAGTTCAGCAATCACATCAGAATGCGTAACAATCTTTTTTCTATAGTAAACATCAATAAATTTACTGCTAGTCGTGACTCGTAGATTGCTACTCTTAGAATACACGTAAAGTAACGTTACATTTTAACCGAAGTACGTGAAAAGAAATTGTAAACACATCTTGTGTTACAATCTTTGGGAGACGTCGATACGCGGGTCATGTTTGGTCATCGGCAGAAATATCGTCACCGTCACTCGTGACATTTACAATTTTGTCTACATTTACCTGCGACTGAGGTCGTACTGTACCGTTTTATATTAAGGCGAGCTAATTGCTGATTGAAATGTTACCTAGGAAGTAAAACAAAACTAGTTTCGCACGTGAAAACCGTATATCAAACCTACGGCCTGAACATTCCCCCGTTTCGGAATGTAACTGTAACATCAAATTGCTGGGCAAGGCTCGATACTACGCTGTAGAGATTGACGCGGCCCTAATAATAGAGCGCGGTGCGATATTCATCGCTAACTGTTCTCTGATTGAACATCATCGCTCGTTCAACGGCTAATTATCAGAGATACGCCATCATTGCACGGATCTTACCTCAATTGAAATTCCTTGCTTACAGGTACACAGTAAGCCATGATATTTGCTGCTTGCGGATGCAGGGATTTCTTTGCCTCTTTTCAAAGGTCAAAAGACAAGATCATTTTTAGAATGACCTACTAATAATACGATTGTTACTGAAAAGTATTATATATCAGCACAAAGCCTTGTAGTCAACAGATCAAATTCCGAAGTCCTTGCGGCTTCTGACGCAAGGATTTCGTAACTTAACACCAAAACGGTGAATGCACTTGCGAGTAGATTGCAAAGCCGCGGCACGCCCGGGATCCTACTTTATTAAACGACACAATCACGAATTCGGGCCACGATTCACTACTTTAACAAAGATAAACTCACTTGTATTAAGACGTGAATAAATATCCAACTTAAGTCGTAAATGAAACCTGTTAGCAATAGATTCCGACACTCAATAATAAAGTAAGACATTTAAGTATTGAGCAATTTATTACTCTACAGTTAAAGTAAAGGATTGTACTGGATAAATATTATCTGGAAATCCATTTAGAATGACCATCTTCACCGTTTTCTGTTTGACTTGTTCGAATAGTATTTCCAGTAGTTTTATAGGACGTGTTACAGACGAATCATCCTCAACATATTCTAGAACTTCAGATGTCGCTATATTTTCTTTGACGACAATCAAGCTGTGCTTGTTCAGTGACATTCGGAATCCCTCAAAGAAATCAAGTCATAATGCTTTAAATGTCCGATAACTCATACAACAACATACGAATGAAACATTTTTTAATTTCCAATACTCAAAAAGCATACATACGGTAACAACAAAGAAGTAACAGTCCCATTTCTTTTGTTCCAGGCTCTAATTGCTGCTGTGAATGAGACTCCCGAGGAGGACATCCGCGATGCTCTGAAGTCCCAGACCGAACACCAGCTGGCGCTTGTGCCGCGCGGCCCTAAGCTTGTGAAGGACACCACCGCATATAATACTACCATCACTACTGATGACACCGTAAGTTCTTTTTTCCCTCATAAAATTAATGTTAACAGAAATCCCCAAGGAAAGCATCGGTGATGATCGGAAGAACGGTGATTAACCACAAACTAGCCCGCGAATGGCTAATGTAACAATATTCACCTCATTAAATTCTTGCAGCCGACTGAATATTTAAAAAATCTCTCTCGTAAGCAGTTATTTGTATATTCAGCAGCATGAAACTGATTTAACAAATTAGCAACAGGTGGTTATAATATTATAAGAAAAATAAATACGTGCGGTAGGATTTCGGCTAATTACCTACTTACCAAAAGTGCCTCTGTCGCAAAGTCATTCATTATGACTGTCTAGAGTCTAAATGGATACAAGTGCTCATTTGTCTGAACTATATTATTGGTCAAAATACTAAGAGTGTTTGTAGGTCAGATATGACTGGAATTAGAAGGCAATTGATATAAAAGCAAGTGCATATTTGAAGAGCAACTGCCATCTTTTTTCTTTTTTGATATAACTTTTAAATTAAGTATCCATTTCAGTCAGTCTGGTTTCGATTTTGCGCGAATTCTATTAGTCAACAGTACCTACATATTTACTTCCCAAATTTTACTGGGTATTTCTTGACGAATGTGCCAATGAGAAGCTAATTCAATGATTTTGATATCAATCTCTAAATATGCTTTTACTTTAAAAGGTCAGGGATTTAGGGCCACCTAGGATATTGTTGTGTAGTTGTTGAACTGAAAAAAGTTTACAGTCTACTCGCTAGAGAACTAAGTATGCTACGTTGTATAGATTAGAACATGTATCCCCGTTACATACTATATGAGACTTCTCATGGGGATTCTCAATGGGGATTTGTGGAATGACCCTAATACATTGGGCGAGAAGGTTAGTGATAACCAATTAGCTATCCTACTGTAAAAAAGACACTGCTGCTTGTAAAATTTTGCCTGTTTCAGAGCCCCTAGAGGCCTATTAAATACTAGATAATAAATCACAACATCAACGGTCCCATTGATCTTAAGACCTAACACGTTGTACATCGCGGCATTAACCGTTTCCTGGTCAATAATAATGTATACTTGGGTACAGTCAAAGATCGTGATGTTGCATAAATAAATTGAGTAGGTAAGTAGGCCTTTCTATTATAAGTTGTGCTTAAATAACCGTATTCGTTTGCCGCAGGAAGAGCTGCGGGCGCTGCGGCCAGATGGCACGATTGTGACGGAGACGCGACACACCAAGGAGCAGGAACGGCTCTGCGACGAAGAACTGTCTAAAGACGAGGTAATGTTGGGACTTACAATAGTTGGGGAGGTTGTTGGAGTAATAATAGTGTATTTGGTAGCACTTGTGAGCAGGGTTGACGAATAGGAAGATTTTTTCTTCTAGAGACGGAAATGTTCAAAAGTTTCAAGCAATAGCGACTGAAAAATAGAAAATGCCACGTGAAATTGATTTTCAGGCGAAAATATTGAAACCTACATGTTTTTATGGTTATGACGTTTTTTTATATTTAGTCCAAATATCATAGAAAATTAATTATTCGATGATATTTGATACCTACCCGACGCATGAATTTGTTAAAAATGAAAAAAATAAAAAGGTTTCAATTCAAGCTTTCTAGATAAATTCACTGAAATCATAAAAATCCATCGTTAAGATTCTTGTAAAGGTAAAAAATAAATATGAAAATACGGGCTTTGAGCTTACTTAATCTCAAATGGCAAACTTATCATTAATCATTTCATCTGGGTACGATTTCTACATAGTAGACAATGATTTGCAATTTAAATTTTATCGTTTCTAGCTTGCAAGAAATATTACCTACTTAATAAGTGGAAATATTGCCGAAATTGTTACACTCGATTTGACTTAAAAGAACTAGGTTTTCGAATGTAATAAATAGGACCTAATGAATTGTCACTATACGGTGGCACAGATTCGTTTTAGGTGAATGTGTGTGTTTTAGGCTTATGTGATAAACCTATGAGACTAGCTTATTAACCTCTGTTAATAAGCTTACCTACGTGATATGCCTCAATAGGTTTAACAGTCCTCATCTTTGTGAGCAGGGCATTACGTCGATTACCAGTCGTTAATGTTTAATCATATTTTTATTTGCCAGGTCAAATCGCTGCCGAGTGACAAGAGCGTGGTAGAAGAGACAGGTGGCACGGAGAGGCGGAAGCGAGTAGTCCTCGAGCAGAGTACTGATCTGATGGCGGGCGGCTTGCGGGTCGCTACGCATATCAACTCACGATCCTGCACAGAAGAAGGTCTGTATAAAAAATATGAACTCGTAATTGTTGCTTAGGTCGTGATTTAAGGTGTAACGAGGTATGTTATTAAAGGAAGCATGTTTGAACTTTGCAAAATGTCACGAAAACATGATGTGCACCTTTTTGTGTACGAATCTGCAGGTGAATGAACTGTCTGAGTACAAAAATGAAGCGTAAACATGCACTATTGTATACCTACGCTTCAGGAAACTTTAGAGTTTCTTGAATATCTAGAATACCTTTTATTTTGTAACTGAAGTTATGTAAGCATATTTTTGTTACAGTGGAGAGAGAGGGGCAACCAAACATGGATGACGACTGGGACAGTCTATCAGTAAGAATGCGACGTCAACGCCGCCTTCGTCAAGTCGGTAAGAATTAGAACTAATTAGTTCGTTATTTTGCCACTAGGTGGCTTTGATTTATAGTTCAGCTACTCGTTGATAGATGGCGCTATATTGTGTCATTTAGTTAAGTCGTTAGCTTGGTAGTGGGAAAGAATTTTAACAGATGGCGCTAAAATAAAATATTGAGGTGCAGGTTGAAAAAACTAGTAACTGTTTTTTTTCTGACTTATCAACGAAGAGATTAAATAATTTAATGTCTTTGCCTATAAAATATTCAATACTTCTTCTCAAACAAAAAAAAAATAGACGTCGCTTTCGCTATCAAACAGATTTTATTTTATTAAAATGTATTGATTATTCTTTTCTTATACCTATGTAGGTAGGTACTTCTATTTATACCTTGTTTTTATTTCAATTTCATGTCAATGTCCATCTTTAATCCATAATTTGCTAAATTGATTATACCTATAATTATTTGTAAACCTATAGGTAAGTACTTAAAGATATTTTGTTAAGATTCTTAAAAAGGTGTCGTACCTTTTAAAGAATGTTAATGTTCACTAAACATGTGTTATTAGGTAAATTGAGGCGTTTTCTATAATTTATTAAGTTGAAGTTCGCATTTCATTGCTAAATAAGTTCATTCACGATAATCAACCTGTGTCTTCAATGCGATCGTTATGTTAATGGATCGATAATCGAACTGTCGCCATTTTAGTTGGCAAGTCAGCCTTGATGGTCAAATAGTTCCGTGTGACAAAGAAAAACAAGACCTGGCTTTGGTTCTTAAAATAGTATTATTGAAAGTTGTGCTTTTGGATATTGTAGGTTTTTTTTAGGATACGCCTACTACCTTTATGCCATTTCTTCTTCCCAGCTAAAGCACTAGGAAGTGGTGAAGAGAAGGGGTTTTGGGGGACTATCTCATACAATTTTAATGTTCGAAAAGTGCTGATTCTTAGCCTAGTTTGAATAAAGACTTTTGATTTTGATATCGTATTGCCTGTTCATATGATTTATGGAGTCAGGACTGTGTGAATGACGATATGGTTAGAAAGGGGGTGATCGAGATGACGACTAATGGAGAAGTATGGAGGAAAAAGACATGTTCCGATTAAAAAAAAATAGGATAAAGGCAGGAGAGTGATGTTGATAAAGTGCTTAAAATACCTACTATTTTAAGGCCAATATTCGAAAGTTTGTGCTTTTTAAGCCATGAATAGATGAGCTTGCCTATCTTAGACAGATATCAGGATATATATCTGTCTATGTAAGATAGACGAAGCCTTCAAAGTAGAATAGGTATCAGTTTATCCATGACAGGTACCTACTTACAAGCTACAAGATCAAAAGCTACCCACATAGTAGACAAATAAATGCGCAATTTACCTACTTCTTACACGCATACCTCATTCAAAATAGAATCTTAATTAGTCCGAACATTTACATCAGTCAATGATTAATATAATGATACCTACATCCATTCTTATTGGTTCAATTTAATAAAGATATTCCTAGCAGCCAATAGAATTTGTCGTAGAACACGCAGCGTCACTGTTGTACAAGCTTTATTCGCAATAACGAGTTGCCTTAAAAGTTCATAGAATATATTATGGGCAGGCGCCGTGGGCAGATACCTGTCGCAGTAAGTCGCAATAAAATAATTATACCTTCTTTAAGCACTATAATAACAACGCCGATGTAAGGGTGGGAGCAGATAGCCGTAGCTCATGTCATAACCAAACTGCGAAGTGTTGGTTATCTTTCATGAGAAGCCGATCGTCATTAGACAGACGCGTCCTCAAAGGTCTATATTTTGACGACGTAAAACTGAGAATCAGAAAAATATACGTATCTAACAGGATGTAAGAAATTCGAATTCCTGAAGAAGGTGGTAAAGTCTATAGCGGATTTCACCAATGAACGCTATCAGCACTTCTGAACCACAGCAATTTCCAGAGCAATTTTGACACTGACAGCTCTTGAACTCGATTTAGATGTGCTGAACGCGTTCAGTTTCATCGGTGAAATTCGACCTGAATGGGAAATACTGAGGACCGCGCGTAATAGCGCAACCTGGCTTAGGTCGAATAACCTAGAAGCTAATATTTTTTAATTTGCGAGGTCTGGTAGTAGCATTGCTGACCACTGTGGCCAGTATTACCTACCTACTGCCCGGCATCGCGTCTATCTGAATTCGGCCTAAGGCAAGTCAAGCTTGGGTACTTCTTGCAAATTGGATGGTTTATAGGCTATTAAAGTTGATCATATTATTAGTTTGCTATAACGTGATCAGGATTTTTTCCACTCCTCATTGAAGTTGATTGAAATATTACAGTGTTATTTACTGTTTTTATGCGTAGGTGATTAGATTTTTTGACTGTCTAGCCATTATCGATACTTAGCGAGTTTTAAACGGATTAAAATGGGATGTAAACCACGGGTTTAGGTTTAAAACGTTTATTTACAACCATAGTCAGGACAAACGACACGCGATAATCTGAAATCACTACAAGTGTCAGTCAAGTTATAAATTATTGTGTGCCAATGTGTACTCACACAAACTAACGTCGTCATGCTTATAGCTCGACGCGCAAAACTGGCGAAAAAGATGCAACATGGTCTCGTAGAGCAAACAAAATGACGTGACAATTCACATCAGCCCAGCAGGGTTTATAATACCAAAACAAAATGACGTGACAATTCAAATCAGCCCAGCAGGGTTAATAATACCAAAACCTCACACAACAATGGCTTAAACTTCATCGAACGTTATGGAGTCAGAGGAAGGGAAAGTCAGAACTATGTAAGGTTATCACACCATTTTTTGTTTTGAGTGGGAAATTATCAAATAACTTCTGTGGGCGGAGCCGGGCGTGTTAGACTTTTACTAACTAAAACCCACCCGTGTTCCTTCAGTTGCCTGTGCCAGGGGCCACGGTATCTCTTTCGAATAACCCGCCTTACCGGACGGCGAGCTGCCCATTGCTCGCCGTCCGCAAGCCCGCGCCTACGGTGGTCGGGAATCGGCTGTCGACTCCCGATGCCCAGGGCGTCTCCTGCGGCGACTAGGGGCGTGAAGGCGCAAAGATTGCCTCTCCCTCACGCGTTCCGCCCCTTCCTTCGCAAGCATTACCGCTTCGCAGAAGGAGGTGACGACGTCTCATGCACTCTCGGCTGGGCAGACTTCCACTGTAGGCTCCACCGTGTCCTCCGGGTGATCCACACAATGGTGACACCCGGGCGTTTCCTCCTGCCTTATCCGGAACAGGAATCTCCCGAAGCAGCCGTGTCCGGTGAGGACCTGCGTTAGGCGGAAGGTGCACCTCTCCAGCTACTCCTCAAAGAGGGGACATATCGCAGCAATTGTGGCGTGCCCAAGGTTATAACACTTATCTAATGATTTATTTTATCTGAAAGATATTGTTTGATTGATGTACCTCTCCTACAACTGATACTTGGTCTAGGCTGAGACTAGCTTTGCTAACGGAGCATAGCCTTCGCAAAGTTTGTTTGGTCGCCAAAATTGGTTTCTGATAATGATTGAGTAGTCGCAGGTTAGTCAATTTGGATTAGTAGTAATTTTGGGGTTTAAAGTTGACTCAAGTTGATGATTTTTTAAGATTTTTACCTTTGGAGTGAGGTCATGATTTAGGTGTGATAATCTTACACAGTTCTGACTTTCCCTTACTGTGACTCCATAACTATTTGCCAATAACCTATAATTACTATAATAGTTTGCATGCCACAAATTATTCATGAAATAATTATCTGCAGTACACCAAGTTTATCATAATCTTTTTCTAATAAATAAGTTTGAATTTAATATAGAGTCGTTCAAATTAATTTCTGCTAAAGGCAAACATTCAGTGTGGTTTTTAGACAAGGTTCTATGAAATCTTGATTTTAATTACAGAAATCACCCTAAATCTTTCCAAATATCTGGCCATTGTAAAACTAGGCGTAATAAACAACTCAATTTTCGACAGTCCGTCATAAACATTTGAAACGTGTTATATATTCATGACAAAATACACAAGTCCAGTGAGCCAGTGAGAAGTGGAACACATACCGACCTTGTCGCCCGTTAACCTGCCTCGGCAACTCGACTATTGTTTGCGTTCAAGTTGATCGATCGAGTTACTCGTCGACTACTCGTTCTGTGATATATGAGCACGTGAATTCGCTTCCTACTTGCAAAGGACACACGTCGCTTGTACTGCTCGGGTTAGGACGCTTGAGATGACAAATTGAGGAAAAAATAAACTAATGATGAGGACGGATTGGTCGTACGCTTTTTTTAGGTTTGTTCGTGCATTTACCATCAATGTTAGTTAGTACTAGCGATTTAAGAGATTACTTGTCGTTAGATTTAATGTATTTCCTTTGATGATTGATGATTATAGAGGCAATTGATTCAAATACGGACTCTAACATCCATAACGACCTTCTAACTTCAAATATAACTTGAAGGTAGTTTTCTGAAAATAGGTTTTACAATAAGAAACGAAGACACAGCATATACGGGTCTAATTACTGATACCTAAACACGACAAAAAAATGGTCATTGCCCGCTGGTGGTATTGTTACCATAGATATCCGAGTTGTTACATAAAGTGTGAGTTGATAAAATCTGTGTTATCTTGTTGAGATATCGATACCCATCAAATTTACACAAAAAAAAACACATTTTAAACTGATCTTGTAAGTGACTACCTACACACTAATGGCGGTTGAAGACCCAAAAAAAAAGACATCAAATTAATTTCTTTTCTTTTTTATCATGTTTAGATATCCATCACGTCTGCGGAGTAGCACTAGCTAATTTAATTTAACGCTAGAACAGTTCACACTGCGTCATGTTGCCACAATTACCATTATTCTTATGCAGTGCCTCTCGGATTGCGTCTACTTGCAACCAATAAGTAACCTTTCAGGAAATGAATTGCCAGGACAGTTAGAATCCCACGCACTACGTAGGATGCCCGTAATAGGAGTGAGGGACACTTCCTGGGACATCCGTGAATGCCAAGCCTTCGCACTTTTCTGCCTTGTAAGCCTTCAATTGTGTTTGAGAAAACGTTTAACCTGTCTTCTTTGACCTAGTGGAAGTATGTGCACGTTTTTCGAGTACATTTGTGTCCTTTCGATGATTGAAATTCTTGATGTCCTCCTTAACCTATTTTTGCAATCGATGTAAAGTCAATAAACGTCGTTTCTAAATATTAGTCTATACTATCGTTTCTAAATACTGTCTTTCAAAAATCTCTTTAAAAACCTTTCGGTTTGTTTATATAGATATAGAAAAAAAAAACCAGTGCGCAAACTAAAACCATGAATTCAGCATGTCATTCTACTCTACAGACACTACCGTAGAAAATAATTGCTACCCTAGGAGATCTAGAATCATGTGCTAAATTAATAGTTTCAGTTTGCGCGTCAATATCCTGCCAGTGGCAGGACTGGCAGGACATTGACACCCTGTATAAACTTAGGTCTTACATAAGTCCAAAAAAAAAACCTGGTTTACGTGATTTCATCTCCATAGAACGTCAAAGACATATATCGGGTTGATCTCAATGACACAGTAGGTATCCTGTTCACTTTCCCTCACAAATCTGGTAGGTAAATCGTTTTGCGAACAATTAAGGAGTTAGTAAACACACGTGCCACGTTTAAACGAGAGTTTAAGTGGCCAATTTAATGCTACATGCCCATCAGCTGGCCACATATGGCAAGTCATTCGGCCTACGCTTTGAGGTCAGTTGTGACATGGCTACGGGCTGTTTACCGTAATCTGGTATTCTGATGAAAATTTTGAGTGAAATGTGTTACGAATGGGAAATCTGTGTAGATTCGCATCTCTATTATTCGAATCGTCATTCACATAAAGTAACTATGTCTCCAATTCCTAAATATATTGAAAACTAGCTTTTTCTCGCGGCTTCTCTCGCGTGTCATTCGAAAATAATTGCACTTGGTTAAAAATTTTGTCGGGATCTGTCCAGCCACTTCCCTAGCGTGACTTACTTTCGCTTTTACCCTTAGTATGGATTAGGATGTTATTAAATGTTATATTAAATTTATGGTTGTTTGAAGCAGACATTCAGAGAGGTTTTTTTCTTTAGAAGAGGGCTATGGAATCAGGGCACGCATGGTGAGATGAGAAGATGACAGAATTTGACTATATTTGAATTAGGAATTTGAGATAATTTTCAACTGAATGTCATACATAACAAAATTTAAATTCCATTCCAAACGAAAATTTATTAGGACCTTTTTATTACATTAATAGTCACTCAAAAATCAACTAAGGGCTGATTTTTCCAACGACAGATAATTTTATCGGAGGAATTATTTTAAATTTTTGACAGTTCTCCATACTAAATAATATAGAATAGACGTCAATTTTATTCCACGGTTAACAATTATCTGTCGATTGAAAAACCAGCTCTTAGAATACATTTCACTAAAGTAGATAACTGATTAAGTGGCGATGGAATGTACAGACGCCAGCACATCAAGCTACTACAATCTGTCAAATTTCTTTAACAGATTTTCAACTTTATCGCTAAATTATAAGGTTCAAAGTTGATTGGGAAAATTTGACAGTTTCGGCTAGCTTGATGTGCTGGCGTCTGTACATTATTTGACCTTATGAACACTATTATTGGTAGTTGGAAAGACCGAAGAGATTGACGCAAATCGAGTTGCTAAGATTTTCTAAACCGAATATTTGACAATGGGAAAATTATATTGAAGACATTGTTACCACCTAATGTAAAAACAAGAGAGTTTATTCACCTCCTCAGACATTGTGCTGTTACTGTTTTGTCTTATTTGTGCGATTCTGTTGCATTTAAAACATCATGTTAACGTTAGCAGTGTCACAGACTTTCATGTTTGTTCAGCTGAAATGGTATGACCATAGTATGACTCATGCGGTTTATTTCACGTTTTACAGTACTTATGTGGCAATAGTAGGGCAAATTTCAAAATTCAGCATTTAACTTTAAACGGAACACAATTATAAAACAGTAAAATTTAAATATGTTGGTATGTTTAATTTTTTAACAATGATTGGTAACTGCTTTGTTTTTTTTGATTAAAAAACAATAAAAAAAAATGAAAATATGAAACAGTAAAGCAAAAAACTCAGCATCGTGCAGCTAAAACAAAAAAAAACAAAAATTTGTTCTCCAACTATTCCAAAATCAAAAATAAATAAAGCCTACTCGCCCCGGGCCCCGTTTGGATACACAACAAGAAATAATATAAAGCTTCATAATCAATTATTCCCGACATTTAGTTATTATAGTTTTTTTACAGTTTAACGTTCTTTAGGACTTAGGTTGCTGTAGCTACCTAAATCTGCAAAGAAAAATTATTTGTAACTGCATTCAACGAGTATGGCGACTATAAAAATTTCCGTGCGCCTTTTGTTATCCTGATGCATGAAGCCCACTCTCATAAATGTTATAATATCAGCACAGAATTTTGTCCGAAGGAATTCTAAGTAAACACAGAAGCTGCAAATCGTGCTTCGTATTAGTATCAATAATCAGAATTTACAGTGACATCATTTACGACGCATTACAGTGAACGGCGCGTGTTCTCGTAAAATAACAGTCCTGCAGAACAATAAGATTTTAGCATTGAATGCTGTGATAAAACATTAAAGTTCAGAAAGCATAACTTTATGGCTTACCTAATATAATGTGATTCATACAGCGTTTTGTTTAATGTGGCATTATATGGGTGTTTGCACATGTGCTGTGGGGAATGTTATGAGGTCGTGATATTGCTGTCTTGGTTGTAAATGGGCTTGTAATTATTTTGATGATAGAAAATTAGAATAGGTAACAATGAAATTTACAATTTACCTTTAAAAATACGTAGGACTAAGTACCTACTGTTCTAAATGTTCTGTAGATGAGTTGTGTCAAAAGAATAAATTAATTGATCGCTTAATAAATTTATGTAAGCGGAAAAGGACCGTTCTACGTCTACTGAGGTGACTGGGCAGATGAGCAAGTTCGAGATCGAGCGTAAATATGCATATATTTTTTTCTATAACATGCAACTACCGCTGAAAAGGGACTAAATATGCAAATGCATTATGCAATATGCATTTGCATATAATCCAGTCCTAAGTTAAAATAGACAAGTGTGTGCGCAGACACAGGTGCACTCTCTATCCCTTCACTCTCATAGTCCGATGGGACGGCAATCCGACACGACCGGACCGAGGCCCGGGTGTATCACACCGCCATCTTCCAAACTCCGGGCTGTTACTCAGAAATTCCTAATGGAAAACCCAATAACGTTGTGCCCAACCTGGGAATCGAACCCAGGACCCCCCACCCATTACGATTTATTCCGAATACAATATTTTAATGCACAAAGACAAATGTATAAATAAATAAAGACAAATAATTAAAAATGTAATAGACACAAGGGAATACTATTCGTATTTACTTGGTTAATGGTACTTGGAAATTCTATTTTATTTTAATGTGAGCCATTTCTAACGACTAATATTAAACGTAAATCCTCCATTTTATTAGTTACCTGCATCCGTTGATGACTGTATCATTTCCTGGTCTACTACCTATACAAACTGGATGAGTTAACTGCATAAACTTAAACTCACGCCTTTCCCATTGGCGTGGGTAGAAACTAAAGTTTCTCACACATACGTTTTTTACACGTAAGAATACGTTCTCTAATTTACTGCATAAATTAGAGAAATTTCCTCATAAATGTGTAGGTATTTAATCACAGTTTTCGCAACGACGTGAAGCTTAAAGGGCGTGTAAAGTTGATTGCGAAGATCGCCCGGTTCCGTACTTAATGTCGTAATGTCAGCGACTTGTCAATCTTGCTGTAACAGCTTTATATATAGACTCAACTGATTCGGACGGTGCCCTTATAAACTTTTTGAGTACCAATTCAAAAGGTCGGATTGTTTTTAATGGTCAACAGTTAGCCATAAACGTCTTATTTATGAACTAAACCACATTTACTTCTTGTCGGGCCCTGTTGGAAGTTTAGTTATCTATTCATAATAATTGCCAGTACCCACAATTTCTCTCCCTCAGATATTACCCTAAATGGTCAATACGCTAAGAATAGAGATCTAAATACAATAGCTGTATTACCATCTAAGTTAAATGACCACCAAAGCTGACAATAATTACATAACACCATAAACATAGGTAACGTGAAGCGATACTGACCTAGAAATTATCATTCAGTGAATAATATGCACGGTAATGTCTCGTAGCGGTTAGGTAAAGTTGTCTCGAGTATACATCACATTGACCTTCGATAGTTTGGCAAACTTATTGACTGAATGATTACGCCATAGCGTGTGGCAGAGGATGCGCTGCGGCGCCACTCCACCGTAAGCCACAGCGCGCGCGCCCGCGCCGCAGTGTGCAAGTGTCGCTCCGCGCTCATAGTTCACTCTGTTTTCAGAACAAGACAAGGATTACAAACGTCCCGCCGACTACGATATCGAGGAAGAAACACGCAAGAAAGAAACATCAAAGTGGCTCGAGAATCATTTCGGCAGCGAATCCCGCTCTTCACACGACTCCATCGCCGAAGAAATTGGACGAAGACCTGACCCCGCCTTTTACAAAAAGGCTGAAGACGAGGGATACTACGGGAAGACATCATCTGTACCACCACCACCTGTGTATGGAGATCGAGTTCTTCGCAAAACGAAATCGTCGACGCCTTCAGACGAACGACCGGCTGCAGCACCAGTGAACAGGACCGGTGGCTACTTCAAAGGGGTTGGGGACTGGTCGCAGCGGCGCGCCAGCAAACCCAGGATGCCTGAGCCACGCAGTTCATCACCGTCACCACCGACAGTGCGTTCACCATATGCTAGTGACGATCGATTAAACGGCTCCTCCCCGAGACATGTGTACGGGAAGCGCGACTCGCCTCAGGGGAGGTCATCACCTATCGGCCGTCGCCACCCGCCCTCGCGCGACGACTCCGCCTACGTGTCGTCGTCAACTATGCACAGTCCGCCGCGCGGCTCGCCTTTCCGGCCGCTAGAAGCCGAGCGCTCGTTCCGCGAGCCCTCGGTCGAGGACGACTACCGGCCGATCGCGCCGGAGCGAAAACGACCAACGAAACAAAGATTGTCTGAAGAACACCGCTATGACAGTGGCTACAGAAGCTCATCCAGGAACGAAAATTCGGGAAGGTCACGTGACAGTCGCGAAGAGGGAGCCGTAGAGCCTCCGCCAGATTACTCTCCTCCCCGGGAGAGGCGCGAAAGTTCGGATAGGGATCGTACGCCTCCAAGGCGACGGGACCGGGATGAGCGCAAGCAGAATCAGAAGACGCGTTTTGCTGACAATGGGCGGCGTCCGTCACCGGCGCGAAAGTCTGTGGGGTCTGCGATTGGGAATTCGATTCGGAAGTTAGTAGGGAAAATTCGTTCGGCGTCTGCGGAGCGGCGTGCTAAGTGGCGCAACTCTCGGACGCCCTCGCCTGAGCACTCGTCGCGCACGTACAAGCAGTACGGCGGCGAGCTGGCACCCCCCGTCGCGCCGCCGCACCGCTACTACCTCGGGGAGGACCCCTTCGCGCCCAGCATCTACGGCCGAGAGCACAAGTACGAGGGCAGTTCGAGACGCGCAGCCGCCGGCGACGCCCGCGACCACCGCGAAAGGTGAGCAATCCACCAGTTCCTATTGTCATCAAAACATCAATAAAATTAATTAGCCATTGTAATAAAATATGTTTTGCTACATATTTGGCTGTGATCAAAACAGCCTGTATCAGGTTTATCTCTTTTGGTAGTCGAGCTCATTAAGCCATGATCTAAGATGATAGGTATTCAATTTTCATAAAAAAATGTGATCTAAAGAGCCTTAAATAGAAGCTTGTCGTACTACCAGCCGCGTCCACCTACATTAATATCTACCAAACCTTTAATTAATGCTTTTTGTTTATATTATCATAAAGTTACGGCGTTTTGATAGGAGACGATAATAATAAAGGTAGAATTTGCTTTCAGTTGGAGCATGTGGGTTGGGCAAGGTTTTCGTGGTAAACATAACTTATTAGTTAAACGTATTTTCAAAAGAGTATTTGAGTTATGTATGAGTTGTTGCGCCACACGAGTTTGTTTGTTCTATTGTTTACATGGTCAGTACATAAGGTAGCCAGATGAACCTTGCAGTCGCATTCTTGGTCTTATTGTAGATAACAATGAACAGTTGAACTCTTTAGTGCCATTTTCATACAGCTATTCTGAGGTAAGAACAAGTTTTCGAAAGAATATTCTTAGGATTTTTAAATTAGTTGACAACGGCAGCTTCTTCAGTATATTATGATATTCTATCTACTTACCGTTAAGTACAGTGTATTTATTTATTTATTTAATACTTCAAGCACATAAATGTACAGAGGCGGACTTAATGCCATAGGCATTTTCTACCAGTCAACCTTTGGGTAATGCAGAGACAAACAGTGGTAGGTGCAATCAAGAACATTGAGGAATAAATATTTTAAATATAAAGATACGCATAAACCTAATAAAACTATGAATATAATATATACCTAATTACATATAAATATAAGCGTAAAGTGTAATTCAAGTGCATTGCAGAGACATCAATATTTCCTGATATCAGCTTACATTATTCTATTTAAATGATATACAAAGTATTGTACGCTAGATATTTAATATCGCTAGATTTATATTGATACGGTTTATTTATAAAGATCCAGTGGTAGGCGTAAGACAATACGCAATCACTTCTGAATAAGTTTATGACAAAAACGGTTTTAGTTAGATTATAATCTATTACTTCAAACATAACTTTTTAAATTAATAACATTTTAAAATATTAAAAAAGGGGATAGTTCAATTCCGCGTAAATAGTATTCATACAAGTTCTGTTGTTACTTAGGACCATGTTATGACCACTCATGTTAGGTCCCAAACAACAATAATAATGTAGGTATTAGGTACATATTTCAGACGAATATTTTAAACACTAATTACAGAATAAAATTCATGCAGAAACGTTTCAAAATATTTTAGAAATGGCGGAAACTAATTCTATTCTTAGTATGCAAACCATGTCGACCGACAGCAAACAAAAGACCAAAATAGGGAATGCTAAGACTAGAAGGACCAAGGCGAGATGTGTCACAGTTTTGTGACATAGAGCTTCTACAATACGTGTGACACATCCCTTGTCACAGTAACTTAGACCTGCAAAGTTACGCAAGATAACTAATTATGCATGCAAATTCATTAGGTATTTCTTAGGTTTCAACTTATAAGGAATTATGTGCGTTAATTAAAGTAGAGTTAATGTATTTGAATTTGTTATTTTAAATTTAAATATGTTATTATAATATAGACAACATCCCACTGTACCTAGCATTATACATTATGCACAATTATAAAGGAATGCAATGATTTTTCAAAGGCATGGCGAGGTCAGGTGGAAATAATGTAACAATAAAATCAACTGCATGGAAAATGCCTGTTATCACACAAGCACATCGCCATTGATGACTACACTTGTAAATTATATAATTACGTTTTTTTTTAAATGATCGGTCTTAAACTGGAGGCTGACCCGCGTAAATAGGTATTTCAGTAGCAAAAATAATAATAATGAAGCCAAAGCTAAAAAAAAAGAAAAAAACCCCCCCCCCCTGCCCTGCCTGCCCTATGAAAGTATTTACAGGGTGGCAGTGACATCGACGCGCAAACTGTAACCATGAATTCAGCACATGATTTTAGATCCCCCAGCGAAGAAAATTTTCGTCGGTTACAAAAAAAAAGCTGTTTCATAGAAAACTGTAATACCTACGTGGTCAAAATGTATGGAACACCATTTTTTTTAAATAAGCCACACCTATACGCGTCGACTTGAAAACCTCCTCCTTATTTTCGTCAGTAAAAATGCCATAAAATCTTGTGGAGTCCTTGCCTTTAAGTAGCCCATTGATTACGTTACGTGTCATCACTTAAATCAAAAATCATCAAACACGATCACGATTAAAGATCAATCAGGCAATCTTCGCAAGTGTTACAATGACACGACACCACGTTCAATTAAACTCAATTCCCGGACTAATTACGAGACAAAGACAATTATTTCATTCACTATTAATAGAAACAATAGTTTATCAATCTCAGCAATCACGCTCTTTTAATTAAAACTACGTTCGTTATTATCTTGCCTTATTCATCCGTCGGCGTCCGTGGGTATCGCCTATTAAGGGAAAATATGCCTTTATTCGCAAAGAAACCCTTATTTAGTGCATGAGTCACTCGTGTTTGTCAAGTGAAACAGTGTCTTTATTGAGCAGTATGTTCCGATCCGCAATGACAAACGACAAATGACTCATGCCAAGGAAATGTTCTTAATAAACACCTGTTGTATGTAAGGTGGAGGTTGGTGTATGCAAATTAGTTTGTTATAATTATTTTTGCAAATTACAATAGACACATTTTTGCTTCCGCGGTTTTTTTGAATAAACTCCCGTTCTAGTGACGCCTCCAGATCTTTGTGAGGCACTAAGGAAACTAAACAAAAAATCTCTTTAGTCCTATTTTATATTGTATACAATTTGTTCAGACCTTAACAAAGACGTTTGAAATGCACGTAAACAAAGCATGGTCGTTAGGCGTGTGGGAGGAGATTCCCCATTGAATCCAATTACCAGAACACCAAGAAGATTACGAGTTTTTGCGACTTACCCACAACACAATAATTGTACGTGGGCCCGGCTCATTACACCATCACGAAACGCCAATAAATCTTATAAGCGGATTGTTTAAAAAATATTCAATTGTTTCTTTAATGATTTCAGGGGTCAATTCTCGAGCACGCTCGGTCGGTTCAGTCACTCGACAAGTCGACTGAATCCGAACATCGAGCCCGACGAGGAGTACACTCGCAGCGCGCAGACGCTGCCGAGGAAACTGCACGACAGGAAGGAAAAAACCACCGAACCCCAGAAACCCAGTTCCAATAAATATTGGCACAGACTCACACCCAACAAGCGCTCCAACAGCGCCGTCAACATCTCAAACAACGTGACAACTGCACCTGACGGCAAAATTAACGGATACCCACCGGGCCCAGCGAAACCAGCGCGGACATATAAGGCTCTCAACAGGAGCAAGAGTTTTGCTATGGGAGCTCCTGAACAGGAGACTCATCCACGTTACGTATCTACAATGAATCGCAACTACTCAACTATGTATAAATCAAACCCCCACCTGAGTCGGCTTGATGAGACTCCAGAACAACTCAAAAGCCCTGGAATCGTGTCTATTATAAATCGTAGCCAGCGCGACCTTGCTGATGCCGTGTCTCGTGAAACAGAGCGCAGACGTGATGGCCTTTTCGGAGCTAGATATGGAAAAACAACCCCAGTGACCAACGGACACACAAATGGCTACAGTAAATCTTACGATGAAACTGATAAGAAAAAGATATTCCTTAAAGGGCTTCGTGAAAGAGCGCCTGAATTATATCAAACGTTGCACGCAGACGACGAATCAGACGGCAGCAGACTATCGTCTCGATACAACACACCGTCGCCACATTACAAAGATCGTATCTCAGAAGAACGGAAAACACCTTTGTATAAGACAGAATCGCTCAATAGGGAAGCGAGTCCCTTCGTGTCCCGGCTGGATTCGAGGATAAAGTCGCCGGCGATACGGCGAGGAAGCAACAGTAGCGATAACTATTCAGAGACATACCGGTACACCACTCGCTCAGGTGATCCCGAACGTCCCAGCGTCACAGATACCGTAGAAACCGTTAGTAAGAAGATCGTGCCATCCAGAGACGGTCGCTCAAAAGAGATTATCGAGTCAAGGGAAATAAACTCGGTGACGAAAAGCCGGGGATACAAAGGCGAACCAATAGCGAGCCCCAAGTATATAGAAAACGGTATCCGCCCCGCGCCGCACGGATATGAGTCCAAGAATGGTCCTTTATACTCGGAACGAAGGAGTAGTAACTATAAAGTAATCGAGAAAATCAGAGATTATTAGTAACACGTATAACATTGAGAAAAGTTAATTTTAAATGTTTATTCTGCCATATTTTTTTCGAATGTACTAAATGAATCAAAGTCATACACAGACTGAATCTTTGAAACGCTTTAGTTAGTAAGTTATCTAACTTTATTTTCACACACAGTAACTGTTAATGTTCGTTTAAGGAGCTTCGTGTTATCATGTAAAAAGTCATAGAGCTTTACTAATTTAACAATAATATTGGTTTAATTCCGTCCAGTGTACTTAATGAATTTAAAACATTTTCGGGTACGTAAGTTTTTACAATCGAAAGCGTTAACTTTGTGAATAGCTTTATATTTTTTAATAACATTTCATTGATACCGTTTAAGAAAATAATAAGTAAAAGTAATAATAAATTAGATAATAAATGATTTTATAATAAAAATGTATCAATAAAATTATAATGTGTTAATACGCACTAAATATTTTTTGTTTTATTTTATATTACTTAATAAAGTACCCCAGGACCATTTTTACCTGTATGATACAGGTAAAAATGGTCCTGTGGTCCTGTTTCGACTAATACGTTTTACTACTTTCGTGACGTTTTACTACTTTTTGTGAAGTCGGTAAAAATCAAATGTTTACTTTGTCCATAGGAATATTTATAATTTAATTTCTATTTACTACGGCAGAATATTCGGCTGAGGTTTTTCATGGAGAAGCTCTGTGGAAAGGTAGGTTAGCTCTCACTGAAGGTTCTTCAAAAGCCCCTGCAGTTCAGTCACTTTTAGCAGAAACCCGTACCTTTAATCTGGTAATCAGCGAGTTGTTTTTTCAAGAAGCCACATAAGTTTTGGCACATATATATACCTAAAGCTCCATTAGTGCTTTTATCTAAGACGGTAAATTGTGCGAAGCATAACCTGATAACTGGAAATCCTTTACAATTAGCCACTGTCAGATGTGAATAATCCCACCAGTTTTTGGGGAAGACTGAAAAACTTGTATGACTATTTCTCCTGGCGATTCTGGTTTTTATCGAACCAGGAAAAGTTGGTGAAGAAATCTATTTCTTCCTACTCTCCCGCAGCCAATGCCTACCTTGTATGAACTACAGAAAAATGCGTCGTTTTTGTTACTGAATGGTCACTTCTCCTTCCAATCTCCCCGGTGGCATTTCTTCCGAATATTCTGTGAATGATGATTGATTCTACTCTACCAACCATGTGTTATTATTTATCACTAGCTTCAGCCCGCAGTTTTGCCCGCGTTGTATGACTTTTACATGAATTCTTGAAAGATGATACTTACTTAAAGAGGGCTAAGGTTCTATCTCGTAGGTTCAACGATAGGCCGATGAAGCCTTTAGACAAGCTATGTTTTGGATCGAATACGTCATTAGAAATTTATGGGTGTTGATCACATGAAGAGACCGGCCATTAAACAAAGTTGGATAACTTATTATAACATGCTAGATGTTTTAGTCTTTAATTTTTGTCTTATTTGGATAACTATTGTTAATGAATTCCAATTTCTTCATAAGATTTGGATTGGCGTGGCAAGAGAAAACAGAAATCTCTGTTCTATGTGCAGTATTAACACAATTCTAGCAATATTTACATCATTCGTGGTGAACATCGAATGGGTACCTAACAAACGCTACCTATTGAACCGAATTTTTCATTACGTACCAAAAATATTATACGAATAAACGATTAATTTAGCTATTTGCCACTTTTCATGAACACATGTTTACAATCATTGATAGGACGAAGGAGCAGTATGGTGTTGGTGTGGTGGTGTTCTTAATATACTTAAGGAAGCGTCAAATACAATATCTTCTTCTATAAAGGGTGAAATTGAAAACATGCGACAAACCGAAATGGTAGATTGTACTCATCATTATGAACAACTTTTACTAGGGGACCAAAGCTGCAATCGCGAAAAAAAATCAGTTTTTCCCTACATTTTGACGAGCACATAAATGAACATAAATAAACATAAATGTAGGGAACAGCTGATTTTATTTTCGCGCAACCTGTATACCTACCTATTCTATAAAACATGGTCGTATTAGTTACAACACAGTTTATGATATTTTATTTGTTGGATTTGTCTTCGCCCTGAGTATCAGAATAATGATTAAAACATGATAAAAAATAACAAAAAAAAAATCTAAGACGGTAGGTACGAAGTTCGCGGTCCGCTAGTTGTTCCTAAAAAAGACTTGAGCTATTAATCAAAGTTAAACCGTCTAAATTGAAACAAAAGTATGTAGATTGTAGGTAACTAAAATACAAGCGAAACATCATTAACACTGAGTTAACACTGCACAAGTCGGTATTCATTTTTAGAAGCCCTTCTTGACTAAAGTCTCATCGTAGTTCGTCAGTGCTATTGTAGATGGCGCTGTTGCAAAAAGTATCCGCGTTCAGTGTTTGTTGGAGGAACATAAATATGAAAACAAAAAAGATAGATAATTATAAATAACAGGTTTATCAAAACCTCAATATTAACAATTTGCTAGTGAAAATTAACTTAATTATCATAGATATACTGAAAACCAAGAACAAATAGGGACATTAGGACGGTGCTTTGCAAGGACAAGGGCCAAGGGAGTTAAATACGAATATTTCTTACCCAAACCGTCCCTAATCTTATTATCATCATTCTTTAAGCAACAAATTGTTTCAACTAAATAGAGCTAGCATTGTTTGAATACAATAATCCGGATATGAGAGTGGATAACAATTAAAGGGTATGATAATAGGATATCTCGGACTATTCAATGAGGCAACCTTTACCCTAAAATTTGAGTATTATCGTGTAGAATGTGTTAATTTATAATATTACTAGCTTCTGCCCGCGACTTCGTCCGCGTGAAATTTCACCCTCTTAGGGGTGGAATTTCGAAAAACCCTTTCTTAGTGGATACCTACTCTTCACAAAGAACACACCCTCCAAATTTCATGTCTCTAGGAGCAGCGGTTTAGACTGTGCGTTGATATATCAACAATCAGTCAGTTTATCATTTTATATATATAGAAGACTAGCTGTTGCCCGCGACTTCTTCTGCAATCCACGTAGGAGAATAGCATGTCCTTATCCAGGTTATGGTCTATCAGTAAACAAACTCACTTGACACTACTATATTGCACCTACAACATTTTACTATATCCGTCAACATTTTGCGAAGAACGCGCACGACATGCGCTCTGCACGGTGACAGGTCGGTCGACACGGATTATCTATAGACCGGCTGAATTTTTTTTTTCCGTCTGGACAAACGGGACAAACACTGGGTAAGTATAAAAGGTGAACCTATAAAAAAAATACTATTACAAATTCAACCTATCAATACTAATTTGAACTAAGAGTACTTAACTAAAACAAATAAATCGACGAATAATATAAAAAAAATCAACTTATAGGCATCCTACTCTACGCGCGGACATTCGAATCGCGAATAAAAGAGATTTTTAATTTTATGTTTTGCGAAAAAAAGAGATTTCTGTGCCATAGGCTACTCTATTCACCTTTTATGCCCTGTTTTTGTACAGAGGGTAAAAAAGTCAGCCGGTACATTTTATTATTATCCAATTCCTAGCCAATTTAAAATAACCCTGTACCTATATTATGTCGCAGCAACCCTCGTCTATTAGGCAAGCCTATTAAGTTCGGTAACAATAGAAAAAATAGTTGTGCGTCATTACTGACAGTTGAGCTCATATTTAGCCTTTCAGTTAAAAGCCTAGCCTTTTTACTAAACGGCGCCGTTCAACTAGCAGGCTGAATGATATGTCAGCTATTCAATCAAAGAACTAGGCAAATGACTTGGATCGATATTAAATTGGTACTGATTTAAAGGGTTTTTTTTTATTGGGGTTTTGGTAAATTTTATATAGTTATTTGTGCAACAAGAGAGCAAAGCTGATTTTGAATCCTGAGTGTGGCGAGGGATTCAAAGGCACGAGATGCAAAAAACTTTGCTCTCGTGTAACACACATAACTTTTCACTGAACACTTTGTAAGGCGTGTTCGGAAATAGCATTTTATTATTCAAAATATATTACGAAACATTATTGAAACTAGAAATAAATATTTACAGGTTAAATATCAGTTTTATTTGCAGTAAATACTTATTTTCGTTTAATACAACAATAAGTTAAAAATTCAATAAATTACATTAAAAGACATAATTATCTTTTTGCAAAATTTCTTTAGTTAGTACGAAATTCCGAACGTGTTTGTCTTTGAGGTCGAATTCAAAATCGGAACTTCGAAAGGGCTGGTCTTTATCTATCTCTCTTTCTAATGGCGGGAAAGAGATAGAGTGTGAATGTTTCGAATTGTATGATTAACCCAAGGCTGAATTAGATAGGTAGGTATTCGCGGCTTTCAGAAAAAAAATATTAAAAAGTTATCGCATTTTGCTCACTGATTTCAGGCAGCAAAACCTACATGTTTGAGCTACTGGAGTGAAAATGTAATTATTAAAGTAATATGTAAGTTCGGCAGTAAAAACTGAGCAGTAAGATACGACCGACGTAACTTGGCGGGCCTGAATAAAGGCACTCAGAACTTTCGCGCATGTTCTCTCACTCGCACTCGCCTCATGTCACCATTTGGTTCCTAAAAAACTTACTGCGCAGCCTTCTGCGCAAAGTTCAGGCCCGCCAGTTACGTCGGTCATATTGTACGGGTGAGCAGTTAGCAAATCGGTGAGCAATCTTATTTGGAAGTAGCGCTCGCTCGGCTCGCTCGCGTTTTTGTCACAGCTAACCTAACCCAGTCGGGGTGGCCTGGTACTGCAACCAATTCGGCTCGCACATGGTCGGTCACAGTTACAACCTAACCTATGAACTAACGAACTATTTACCTAACTACCCATTCCAACATTTTTACTGGTTATTTTTTGTACTGACATTGTAGGATGAAGTACCTAACCGATCAATTTTCTTTTTTTATTACTGTTCATGTGTTAAGTACTGTCACAGTAATTGACCAACCGCTGAAAAATAAAATTACTGCCCGTTATTTTTTTCAACTGATCATAATAACCCCTAATGTTTAAATAACAGTTGTTAAAATGCAGATTACCTATTTAATGCACCGGGCCCGCGTGGACCGTGGTGGATTACAGCCCACACCCTGTCATAGAGAACAAGTCCCAGCAGTGGGAACATCTAAAGGCTGATTATGTTTTATGGTGCTAAATAAGAAACATTTCGTAGAAACCTATATTTTAAATAAATTCCATGGACAATTAAATAATCAGAATAAAACAACAATAAAAGATTAAGCGCGGTGCGATCCGAATGTTTTGGTAGGCAGTCGACTGCTGACTGTCACTACGCACTGCGTAATAACAGTCTACGCAGGACTGCTTACGCGCCGGTGGAAGTGCGTACGCGCAGTATCCCGCAGCCCAAGGTCGTGTACAATGTTCACACGCACCTTGTGTGTGTGCGGCGCGTGTAAAGGCGGATACAGACAGCGCACGCCTCGCAACACGCCTCGATATTAATTTCCTCGAGTAACGAGTAGCCTCACCAAGTCACCACGAATATGAACGTCTACACATAACACATTGCGAAGCATGCGATTAGCGCCGTGCGCTGCGGATGCGTCTCAATGTCTGTAGCCTGCGGACACTCGGTGCAAACGATCGGATGATCTGCAAGTTTGGATCACCGCTTTGTATGGTGGTGGTCAAGTGGTAATGGCCATGACTTACGAATTGTAGGTCGTGGGTTCAATCATTTGTGTAAATTATTTCATCACTACAACTGCTGAAAAACGGTGTAGGAAAACATTGTGAGAAAACCTGCATATCCTAGCTAGAACCAAAAATTTGAAGACGTGACATTCACCAACCCGCACTGGGCCCGCGTGTTGTATTATGGCCCACTCCCTCACACAGAAAGAGGAGGCCTGTGTCCCAGCAGTGGGAACCTTATAGGCTGATTATGAACGAAGGATCACAGAAGTCTTCACAACTACATATTTCAGGTGGGTATTTTACTTACGTCACAATTTAAAGGTGCGTTATTAAAGTCAGGAAATTTCATTTAAATAGATGTGGAACTGGCTGAGGGCTACTAATGAGCACACGTAGGTATAGATTCTATAAGCAACACGGAAGCAAAAATAGGTCGTGGGTATGAGACCCTGGGGAAGATAGTAGATTTGAACTTTTCACTATAAAAAAGGGGTACCTATTTTAAATTGTGTATGTTATAGATTAGTTTTTATATTTATGTGTGAACTAGACGTTGTGCTGGTAGACTAGCGTCTAACTGCTCATCACTAACACTCTCTGTCGGATACGATGCCGGGTGAGACAGCGTGCTTGTTGGCCATGTCCAGTGAGTTCAAGCTCGCGACTAGTTCAACCTTAAGCGACGTTTATGAATAATTTGTGTGTGTGTGTTAATTTTTAACATAGTCTCATACACAGATTGACGATGACAATTTGATGAATGATATCATAAAAAAAATTAAAATATTACAAGGTTATATATGGTAATTTGGAAAGGTTTTCTAACAAATACCTTTTGAAATAACAACTTAACCGGATTGTATTTATTTTACTTTTTCATTCATTCATAAATCGTATATGATTCAAACTTGAGCTGTGACACTACGACAAATATCTACTACAGACCAATGATTTCAAAAGTAAGGATACGCCCGTCTGAACATTTTACATAGAAGTTCTTCGTTCGAAGTTCGAAGTTCGCGCGCACCACTGTCAACTGAGTCGCGTTGGCCCTAAAACCGTCATTTTAGGGCCAGCGCGTTGGTGCCATTTAGTCGCGCCGTTAGCCCGGTCCTTACGCTAGTAATATATATGTCAATGCTACGGACATAACATTATCTAATGTACATTAGATAATGTTATGTCCGTAGTAGTACATACCTACCTACCTACAGTACTACGTCATGATTATTATTGTAAAGCACACTCATCCGTCAATCTATCAGTTTAGTATAATGTTTCTACGCAGCGTGTAGTCTCCATCCATTTAGAACAATTTAAAAACAAACCACTTAATTTCCGAACAAAACAAATCTCCTTTCAAAATGGTGCGTGTTTTTCTAAACTTAATTTTTTAAATTGTACTTTTAAAATTCAGGCAAAAAGTTTCTAAATGAAGTTTTTTCTTTCAGGATACCTTAAAATTAGTTTTGTTTTTCTTGTCTGTGGCAAAATATTGTGAGTCGGCCAATATTTTGTATGTGATGCCTTTTACGTCGAAATCTCATCATATTATGTTAAAACCTGTTGGACTGGAGCTGGCTCGAAGAGGGCATAATGTAACTGTGATTACTGGTATCAGAGTTACTAACCCTCCGCCCAACTATCACCAATACATGGTGGATGAGAAGGAGATTTGGGAAATTATAGGTAAGTCTTTTTATATTTTCTATTGGTGTAGTTATCGACATAGGACACAGAATAAGCAAGCCGAAGTGGCGGCAATCGAGCTAAATGGCGTAAAATTGGAGAGGCCTATGTTCGGTAGTGGACTGCTGTAGGCTGTAGATAAGCTCATGATGATGATTTATATTTTTATGTTATTGTTTAACTTATTTATTTAATTACGAGCTCCGAGAAAAGGTACGTATGACGTACTTATGTGTGTGGAAAATGGAGACGGAGGCCTTTGTGTCCAGAAATGGGCACCACAGGAAAAAATAAAATTTTGGTAAATTGACTAAGTCCCAAAAATTTTTTTTAAATAAAAAAATTTTTTTGTTGTTTTCTTTGCTGCTCATAGTGCCCTTAGGCGTATACTCCAACTCCAAATCCGCCCCTAAGACGACCCACTGATCTTAATTTTTTTTCCAAACCATTTCCTGTTCAAAAATATTTACGTTACCAATCATATCTAAATTATTTAACTTTTTCTGTTCCACTGCTGGGCAAGGGCCACCAATTTCGTTTTTTGCTATATGGGTCCGATCGTGACCTCGACCATTTCTCCTTTCTTAAATAATTATTATTACTAATTAATTATTTAAATTCCTCACCAGTCCTTTACCATTTCTAGTGCTTATTCCTCATTATCTATTTATGTAAGCCAATTATAATTATGATGATCATGTTTCAAGGTCTCATGCTACAATGTAAAAATGCAAGTAATAAACAACACTATTTCTATTTATAGGAGGCGACAGACCCAATGTCTTCGACATGGTAGGTTTATCTGCAGAGCAATTCCACCACAACGTCCTATGGAAAGGAGGCTTAGCTTTCACAGAACTTGTACTAAACTCAACCGAAATCAGGACACTCCTCAAAGAAGACACCAAGTTTGACTTGGTCATCTGTGAACAGTTTTTTCAAGAAGCGATGAATGTTCTAGCCCACAAGTATAATGCTCCTTTAGCCTTAGTTACGACATTCGGGAATTGCGTGAGACACAATATTGTGTCTAGGAATCCACTACAGTTGGCCACAGTAGTCTCAGAATTTCTGGATGTCAGAGAGCCGACATCATTTAGGGCGAGACTGAGGAATTTTTATTTCACAATATACGAATATGTTTATTGGAGATACTGGTATCTAGAAGAACATGAAAAACTTGTGAGGAAGTATTTGCACGACTTACCGAAACCGGTCCCCAGTTTGTACGACATGCAAATAAATGCTTCCCTGATGTTGATAAATGGACATTTCAGTTTTGATACCCCAGCGGCTTACCTTCCAAATATAGTGGAGATTGGAGGAGTACATTTGACTGAGAGTGACACAAAATTACCTGAGGTAAGTAGCTTCATATTTTCTATACAAACCTAATTTTAAACAATAAATTCATACCTCCAAAGACTCTTAAACACATCGATGCTATCAAAGACAAAATTTTTATATTACATGAAATAACTATTGGGTATTTGGTTATTTTTTTTGGATAATATCTATGCAAAAATGGTTTTTTTTTTAATGTATAACCATAAGTTAACTTGAAAGACAGGAGCTCATTGGGCATAAAAATTCGTCTGCATCGCTGTCAATGGCATAAGTGCCCAAAAGGCTGAATTGAAACTAATTGGAAACGTTTTCATAAAAAGTGGTTGCCAAGGACACGAACAAGTCGATTGAATTTGCAACCAAAAACTTGAAACAATTATCATATTATCATTATTGTGTTGCTTCGCGTTTTCGTTAGTAATTCGTTTCAATTTCAACATATTATTATGCATATTTTGTCATTATGGTGGAGGCACGACTGTGCAATTTCCAACATTTTAGGCACGGTTCCAAACCACATGTAGTAGGTACTTCGTATTTAGTAACTTATTGGGCTTAAGACTCTACACATTTTCAAATTTGAGTTATAAAATATTCGTGCTTGTAACAATTATCCTACTAATACCTATTATAATGCGAAAGTTTGTGAAGATGTTTGTTACTCAATCACGTGTAAACTGTTGAACAGATTTGACTGAAAATTGACACATAGACCATTTCCTGGATTAACACATAGAATAGTTTTTAACCCGATATTCCCACGGGATCGAACCTTACGCAGGTGATGCCGCGGGGCGCTGCTAGTTTCCTATAATTTCGAATATGAAGTTTTTCATTAAAATGTGGTCTCAGCTATAATAAAATAAATAATAAGACCAGCCTGTTATTGTCCTACTGCAAGGTAAACGGCTCTTATACAGAGAAGGCATGAGCATTGATCACCACGCTTGCTCAAGGTGGATTAACAATTTCGATTTCATATAATGGATCTAGAACACTGGTACTATTATTAAAAAAAACCGGGCAAGAGCGAGTCGGACTCGCGCACCGAGAGTTCCGTACCATCATGTTTTTAAATTTTCATCGGCGAGGCCTATATTCGTTAGAGAATTATAACACTGTGCACTGCGGTGTAGTATATTGCAGTTTTATGTTGGTGCCGATATACCGATAGTGGAACTAATGTAACTTTTGTTGATGATTTCTGAAAAAGTGTGTGTTCGTTTTATTTTTCCTGTAATCCTTACATAAACTTCTATCACATAGAATAATTTCAGATTTTTTTCTTTGCAAACTTCGGAGATAAGGGGGGGGGGGAATGGTATTTTTTTACATTTTTCATCAAAAGTCGAAAACTATGCGGCCTAAAAAATGTTTGCGAATGTGCAAACTGCGCTCTTTCATAATACTCCACATGCCCTAGTAACCCCACTTTGAATTTTTCAGATATCCAGCTGAATAGTTCTTGAGATATCCAGCTGTGACAGACAGACAGACTGATTCTCACCATAAGGGTTCCGTTTTATCATTATGGTACGGAACCCTAAAAGAGACTTAAGTAAATTATTATTGCGATTGAGAAGATCTTAACAATATTAAAGTTGTAGTGGAATCTAAACTTTATCTGTGTGTTTAGCAAGGCGAATAATATTCATTTTGTACTATATGTACTGTATTATTGAGAAAATACGTTAGTAAAATAGGCAGTTCATAATAAATCATTATCATATCGCTAATTCATTCTCGTATTATTAAATATTTGAAAACCATTATATCTTTAGTCAATCGTCACCAATTTTAGTGATGTATAGATATATGCATAATCACATCACGTGCCTCTATGTTGATATACTTTTGATCTTTGATCTCATCAGCTTGTAGCCGAATGCGCGCGGTACACATTTATACTCCTACCTACCGGCTCATAAACACTACTTATATTAGTTAGGTATCATTACTACTATATGTAAGTGGGTGTCTTTATCTCCCAACGTCCAGAATACCTTAGGACAATTACTATTCATAATGATACAGAATTTTACAAATTGTTATCTATGTTGTTTGTAGTGTTTCGTTCCACAGTCCGTTCATGGTCATTCATAATGTTCAATTTAGGATCGTTACTAGCATTACGCATTGTTTTCTAGTTCTCGAGTTATATATTCTAGTTCTTGAGTTATAGCATATATTATCTACGAATTAATAATTAGTTGTTGATGGTACGTTATTATTTTTGGCTGGTATTAAAATAGGTGCTTCTAAGTAAAATTATGGGCTGTATTGTCTGATACCTTGTGTCATTTATGTATGATACATAATTATGGAGTTAATAATATATATTTTTTCAGTTAGTTTTAATCATGGTCTGGTAGTTTGGGTAATTTTTGTGGCCTACCCGTCCTTTCTTTGGTATTGTTCATCGAATCGTTGAGCTCCATAAGTTCTGAGTATAGCTGCACGATTACTGACAAATGCGTGCACTGACTGGACAGGACAATCTATGTGGAGCTTTCCTCAAAAAACCATTTCAGACACCAATCTACATGGTCTTCACATGATCTGACCAAGATTATGTCTGGACTTTGAAAAAGACTGTGACCGTTGCGTTTGTTTAGACCTATCTTCTCAGAGTAGTCAGCTATGAAACACCAACCTCTTCTAGTTTTAAAAATATGATTGACGTATAAAAAAAGTGGTTGTATACATACCTACTTACAGAAATAAAATCATTTATCGATAATATCAACTATTAATATCTGGGTTTTGACAATGAGGCATCATCTATACATTCCTTCTTTGGTTATTGATTTTAATTTGTGTCAAATAAATCTTCCACTGGTAATTTGCCTATCTAGTAATTCTTCTTGAATCATTTGCTTGAATTTGACAACATCCACGAAGACATGTGACATAGCTACATGTGCCCGCGTGGTGGATTGCAGCCCACTCCCTCTCACCGCGAGGTGGCCTGTGTCGCAGCAGTAGGAACATTATAGGCTGATTATGTTATGTTTAGATGTGCATTAGCCACCAAAAGTTAGTTGACATTTTTCTACTTCAGTTTGGACACAACACATCATGATTTAAAATTCTAGTGATCCTAATGTATGAACTGCTATAAGTTTGTATTGACTAAATTCAACCAAACTTTGACTTATCATAAAAAATAATCGAGTACCTTATTATTTTTTATTTTAAATCATAATGTTGCACCACATCTGAAGTTCAAAAATATCAACTAACTTTGGGAGGCCACTGTACATCCACGAAGTTTTCGCAACATTGTCTGCTAATTTGTGGTATTTTAAGTGTTTCTGTATTGTTTGTATTATTTTTCCCATTAGGTTGTTACTGTTAAACTGCATTTGTTTTTCAATGTTCGTTTACACTTAGAATATTATATATTTGTAGATCATTATTGAAACTGTTTGTTTAGTCTGTGCTGACGTAATTATTCGATGTGGCTTTCCATTTCCGTAAACATTTCTCATTTGAATATTTTTTTTCAGGATCTTCAAAAAATATTAGATAATGCCAAACATGGAGCCGTGTATATGAACTTCGGATCGAATGTACGCAGTTCAGAGTTGCCAGATGAAAAAAGAAACGCAATCCTCAACGTGTTTAGGAAACTTAAACAAACAGTCCTTTGGAAATGGGAAGACGACAAATTGGAGAACAAACCTTCGAATCTTATTGTAAGAAATTGGATGCCGCAGAAAGAAATATTGTGTGAGTATTAGTTTTAAATCATGGATTAAAATATAGAAATTGTTTTCAGAATCAGAGTAAGATATTGGCGCCGATTCCTTTGTTCACAAACTAAACTAAATTTAAGTTCAATGAATCTTTTTCTTTCTATTTCATTAAGTAAAGGACAGAAGATAAATATTAGTCTAGTCCTGTCAAATTAGTCAGCGCCTAACGTAAATTGACGTATTTTTAGTAGCCAATTTTTTAATCTCGTCTAAACTTCTCTATGGAGTATCTTAATTTGACAGGACTAAACTAATATTTATCTTCTGTCTTTTTCTTAATGAAATAGAAAGAAAAACTCGCACTGAACTTAAAATTTGTTTAGTTTGTGAACAAGGGAATCGGCGCCATTGTGTATTATTTTAGACATGAGATATGGCCCACAAATAATGTATTCTATACAGGATACATTTGTAACTAGTACGCAAATTGTAAACATAAATTCAGCACATGATTCTAGACCTCCTAGGGTAGACGTTTTTCGTCGGATATCAACAAAATATATATCAGCTGATTTATAGAAAAGTGCAATTCCTACGCGGTCAAAATGTATGACAAAGCTAATTTTATTTAATACGACCAAAAATTTCGATTTCAGAATCATGTACTGAATTCATGGTTACAGTTTGCACTCTGGATAAAAATTTATCCTGTTTAAAGATCATGTGATCAGACCATAAAACATTGTAACGTAATAATTTATAGTCCGGGCTGTCATTCTTGGATCTTTGACAGTCGTTAAGGGTCGTCAGAAACCCGAAAATTTGACAACCAGTCTTACCAAGGGGTATCGTGTTACCCAGTAACTGGGTTGTGGAGAACAGATAGTCAGTAGCTCCATATAAAATACTGGTATTCAGCTGCATCCGGTTAGACTGGAAGCCGACCCCAACGTAGTTGGGAAAAGATTGAGGCAGATTGATTGACTTAGGTATACTCCGGTCGAGAAAATGCATTCCTGACATCTGTCAGTGCGACAATTCTCACAGTCATTCATCCTAACAGTAGCTATGTTTTTTGCAGCTCATCCAAACATCAAATTATTCGTTTCGCACGGCGGGCTTATTGGAACACAAGAGGCTACGTTCCATGGAGTTCCAATCATAGGCGTTCCAATCTATGCCGACCAGTACAACAATTTATTACAAGCCGAGTCCCTAGGCTATGGCAAAATATTGGAATACCCGTACATCAATGAAGAAACGTTTTCTCAAACGTTGAATGAAGTACTTACAAATGATTCCTACAGAATAAAGGCTAAAGAATTGTCGGTTAGATTCAAGGATAGACCATTGAATGCTTTGGATACTGCCATGTTTTGGATCGAATATGTTATCAGAAATAATGGAGCGCATTACATGAAGAACCCAGCGTTGGAGTTAAGTTGGGTCGCGTATACCATGGTTGATGTTTACGCTTTTGTTTTAATATTAGTACTGGCAGCTTTGTACGCGATTTGGAAAGTACCAATCATTATTATGAGCTTTTTGAACTCGAAATCATCAAAGAAGCAAAAGAAGAAGCGATCGTAAGAGGATAGTAATTTGAATTAAATATTTGTGTAGTTTTTATTTTGTTTTAATTTTATTTTTAATGAAGTTTATATTCACAAATACATTCCCAAAGTATACGACATCAAGAGAATTCTGTAGATAATCACACTAATATTATAAAGGCGAAAGTTTGTGTGTGTGTGTCTTTAATATTATAAAGGCGAAAGTTTGTGAGTGTCTGTGTGTGTCTTTACATGTAGTGTTAGTTTGTAATACAATGCAAATGCAATAAATACAACCTTTATACATATAAATAATTAACAAATAAATAAAATTGAAGTGTGTATGTGCTACTAAATGCATATTAAAGTATATACGGTACTTGTAACAAAAAAGAAAAAACAATTTTTAGAATTTTTGTCTGTTTGTTCCCGCCAATCTCCGAAACGGCCGGGCCGATTTTGACTGGCAGATAGTTGATGTTATAAGGCATAACTTAGGCTACTTTTATTTTAAAATTAAAACCCATTAAATCCAATTTGTTTTACGACATGCACGCGAACGACGAATAGTAAATAATTGCATGATAATAGTAGATAATAATAGTAATATAATAAGAATGTATGTAAACTTAATAAAATTTGCACGCTTGCTTGCAGGCAGAATACAATCACACTTAGGTTATAAGATCTTACCTTTACGAAAACAATGTATTTCTATTTTCTAGCAAATAAACGTTTGATTTGATTTGATTTGACGAGTCGCGAGCACTGCTGCTAGTTGGTTTATATAAGAAACGGCTTCTTTAGGTCATTTACTAAAAAACATGATTAATGAATGAATCTAAAAAATATATAAAGTAGGTATAATAATCAAAATGTATCTGTTCTGACTGGCATTAACATAAATTACTTGTCACTAGAAAAAAACAGAAGAACAACCACACACAAAAAACAGAAGAACAACCACACACAAAAAAACAGAATGTATACAGACGCCAGCACATCAAGCTACCCGAAACTGTCAAAATTTTCCCAATCAACTTGGAACCTTATAGTTTAGCGATAAAGTAGAAAATCTAATAAAGAAATTTGACAGATTGCAGTAGCTTGATGTGCTGGCGTCTCTACATACTCACGGTTATAAGCCATTCTCCATAGTTTTTACACGAATAAATTTTACCAAAATATTTTAACACATAAAAGGTATTAAGAGTTATCGCTTTTTAATAAGTCTTAAAAAAACGTAAAAAACTGTTGATGAGGCTTATCGTTTTTCAGGCATGACGTCACAACAAATTTTAGTTTATTTATTTTGTAAGTTGTTCCTTTTAACTTAATAAAAAAATAAAATGGTATCCTTTCAAGGCATACAGTGTTGTTAAATTAAGATAAAGTTTATGTTGAATTGTTGATCCTGCGCGTGTCTAGTGCCTTATTTTGTGACAATGTTTCGGCTATTAATTTTGTTTACATTTATTTTTTAGCCAATTTTATTATTTTACACACCTGATCTTTCCAACGCCAGATAATTTTATCCGAGGAATAATTTTGACACAACAAGGACAATTGTTCCATACAAAAATTGCCAGACGTCAATTTTATTCAACAAATAAAAATTATCTGTCGATTGAAAAGTTTGCCCTTTTTTTTTTGGTGGGTAATCATCAAATGAATCCCGCTCTGGGCGGAGCGGAAGGGAGTGTCAGACTCTTACTGACTAAAACCCACCCGTGTTCCTTCCTTAGCCCTTTATGTTCCGGGCCAGCGGTAACCCTTTCGGACAATCCCGCTGACCCGGCAGGCTTCGGCTCTAACGGGCCCCTTCAGATGAGGCTGACCTCTCTTTGAGGCACGCGTGGAACACGTACGCGCCGTCCGGCACGGGCCTGGTCCTGATCGGACGGACAGCCATTACCATTACTCTCCGTCCGCAGGACCACAATGTGATATTCTAATCGCCACTCTGTATAATAAGAATAAAAAAACTCAATCTTCCATTTTCAAATCTAAAAAATCCGTAAACATGGCCACACCAGGCCGTAACACCGTACCTGAAACTACGTACAGTTTATAATTAGACAAATATTTGAACGGAACATTGGTGTTTGAACAAGGCACAGGTTGGGGCGAGTCTTTTGTCCAGTGCCGCGAGAGAGTGTGCTATGGGCGAGTGCTCCGACTGACTTATGAATTTCGAATGCGACAGACTGAGATTGCGAAACTCTTTCATGTGTACTCAGACTTTCATTAGTACGCACTTTGTTTTTATTTTTTCTCAGTAAGTACTTTGATACTGTCGTATAAAGGTGTTTATTTAATATCTCGTTTCTTAAAAGACAGTAGGTACAGACGCCAGCACATCAAGCTACTACAATCTGTCAAATTTCTTTAATAGATTTTTAACTTTATCGCTACTAATAGCTTAAGGTTCAAAGTTGATTGAGAAAATTTGACGGTTTCGGGTAGCTTGATGTGCTGGCTGTACCTATGTGAATGGGGACGATAGTAACTATGTAATACCCTTTGAGCTTGGCATTTGACAAGTACCTACTGACCAAGAATGAATCATCAATTTTGTTATCAAGAACTATTGATATTTCTTGCTCAGTTCAAAGATCACACTAGGAATTTCTGCCCTCTCATGCTAAGTTCTACTAAAGATACTTAAAAATAAAAACATAATGACGACACTAGGCAAGGATCCGCTGTCCGTCTGTCTGTCCGTCACGGGCTGTATCTTTTGAACCGTAATAGGTAGTAAGGTAGACCCTTAAAACTTCCACAAAGTGTGTAGGTACTAATATGACCGGTATAACAAGAAATAATAAACATAAAATTAAAAACATGTGTTTATTGTGTCTCATGGACACAAAAAACATGTGTTTATTGTGGCTTTTGATTTTTATACAGATTAGGCGAAATAAAAAAATTAAAAGCTTAGCTACTCAGTAGGTATACACAATTTCAAAGTCATCTGTCAACAATTAATTAGAAGCTACTTTTGTCAAGGTAACATGTATTTATCATTTATCCAAACTTTCTGCAGCACGAAATACAACCATTCAATGGATCGCACAGAAAACTTCAAAGCTAGTCGAGAAGTCTGTTCATTACACATCGATTTTACGTACACTCGAGGTAAAAGCACCATATGCATTCACACACACGTATCACTAATTTATCAGTCGTCTGACTGGAACCCTGAAAGGTAAATGTAAAACTAACAAAGTTGGAACAGGACGCAAATTAAAATCAACATACCGGCGACGTCGGACGACCATCCGTCGGTTTTCGCATCCGTTTTTTGTCTAATCTCCTGTTGATACCTGCCTGTCGAAGGTAGGTACTTCTACTCGTAGATTTTCACGCCGAAATTTTAATGGATTTACGATTGACAGTTTACTAGATGTTTTTTTCTTTGTGCAGAATTGGAATGGATTATAGAGTACGGTGCCTAAATGCGTAATACGTATGACCTTATAATTATGTAAATTAGGAGATATAGGTAGGTATCGATGTGTGAGGTGCTAAAAAAAGACAGATCATTATACAATGTTTTTCTAATGTACGCACAAAACAAGTATAGATAATAGGTAGGTATATAGGTAGTATTGGATATTGATGAAACTAGGAGTAGTTAAGGAGTACAGTCCGGCCGTGGAGAGAATGCGTTCCTGATACCTGTCAGTACGAAAATTCTAGTAGCTAATAAAGATCAAATTCGCAAAACACGTATTCGTTTATATGAAACTGTCAGGTGTTAAGAACGCATTTTCTCGTCGGCCGCACTCTAGTTATTTATTGTCACTGACTTCGTTATTCACCAACTAGGTATGGATTTCGGTTTTCGAGACTTTTTAATCGACTCCCAAAAGTATACCTCCTGAACCGAATTCTCGGAGATGCTTGTTTGAAAACTTTCAATGAACTTGAATAAGTTGAGTTGATTGAGCAATCAGGAACCAAATGGTGACCCATTTGGTTCCTAAAAAATCTTACTGCGCAGCCTTCTGCGCGAAGTTCAGGCCCGCCAAGATACGTCGGTCGTATTGTACCTACTACAATTATGTTCTCAATTACGCAATGTGCAAGCCTGGAGGCTCCTCCGAGGGTGGCTGTGTTTCGGGCCACTAAGCTTACGCCCCCATTACACATCTTAGATTCGGTCTAGACTGTTATAATGTAATAGCACTGTGGTTGCACCATTTGGGCGTATGTATTGCCATATTGTGCACTATGCCTACAAATATATTCATTTGTTTGCTTTCTCTTCTTTGTTTTGATTGCGAGCGTGAATTTTTACCGACACCAGTGTGCATTCATCTTTTACTGGATTCTTTTATAACCAGTGCACAAACTGTAACCATGAATACTTACATGATTCTGAACCCTGCGTTGAAATTTTTGTCGGTTATTAAAAAGAATTAGGTCTTTTATTCATTTTGACCGCGAAGTTATTGCACTTTTCTATGAAAGTGAAGATTTTTTCTCGGGTCTAAAGTCATGTGCTGAATTCATAGTTCCAGTTTGAGCACTGGTTACTTTTTTCCTGTCTATTAACATAAAATAGGCCTGTCTACAATACCTACAGTATGGGCTACAAGGGAAAAAATCTCTTTTTTCAGTACATTTTAAATTATTCAATATTCTACCCAATTAACAAATCCAAACCCCGACATACTCGTACCAGCTCCTTCCAAAATTATTCAAAGGAACGACCTAACCTAATTAGTATCAATTTTATCTGCAGACGACATAAAAGCAATTATTCGCCGCAGTGCATTTAGCGCAAACTACAGATACGAGACTTTGGCACAGAATAATACAGAAGGTCGGTTTCATGCAACGAGCGTACACGCACGCACTCAGACACACTTTCCGTTTAACAAGTGCAAGCGCACTTTTTAAATTTATTTAAACTTCTTGCCCACAAATAAGTTACCAAGACGGACTTAATGCCTCAGGCATTCTCTACCAGTCAACGCAGGGTGGAGAAAAGATGATGGCAAGTGCGCTGTTGGAGACGAACATAAAAAAAGTATATTAAAAAGTTATCATAATGAACACTTCATCACATCTGAACGACTTATGATGCTACGGTAACATTGTCGTGATAAAGCGAACTACAATTCGCGTGCTTTCTGTGTTAAAGCGAGAGAGAGAGCGCGCGAAGTGTAGTTCACCTTATCATGACAATGTAGCCGTAGCATGACTGACATTCGGCTGAGATCGCCTACCGTACGCATCAATGTGTGCGTGCGCCTCTTTCCATACGTTGTAAGCACTAAGCCTTCTGTACCTACTAACTATTCTGTGATTTAGCGGAGACTACGGATACGCGACATTGGTCTATTTCGAGGCCAGGCCTATCTCATTAAGAGTTTGCAATTAAAACTTTGCAATCTGGCCGCCGCCCGTTCTGAAGGGAATTAACGCCAATGCCAACGCTTGGGAAATGAAAATCAGTCTTGAACGTCATAGAGACTTTGCTGGATTGGGACTTGTTAGTAACGATTTGTAAGTTATTTTAGTTTTGGACTTTAAAATTGTGGTAGAAATTGGATTGAGGCCGTTTTTTGTTGACGGGCTACGTTTGTGACATCATTAATACTGAAATGTAGGTACTTATTTGTACACAGATTTGTACTCAAAAACTACGGTACGGTAGGTATCTGGCTGTCTTCACGCGAGTGAAGTTACATATCCTAGACATTGTTGTGACATTTATTGAAATGTGCAAGGACTAATGTCATTTTTTAATACGTGTCCATCATCTTCAGTTACAAAGCTTTTCAATACTTTCCTCCCATTCAAAGCTTCATACCCATTTTCCTTTTTCCTTCCAGAGGCATATCACAGCCTCCTTTATGCCCGAAAAATAACAAGCTTTTATTATATTGCGTACATTACATATATAATTGTACATATGGCATCCGCGTACGCTTTTTATGCCAGTCGTCTATGTCCTAGCTCTGCATGCAACTTTTTGCTTGGCGAGCGCGAACAAAAACGATATTTATACCCGTCACAATACCCTGATGTACTGTGTGGAATTGAATGCGGAATGTGAGAGCCTTTTGTGATATTATATCAGCTCTAGCGAGAATGTTTCGTTTGTGGAGTTGCTAGGGAATGTATGGAACATGTTCCCTATGAAATGTGAGGAAACATGTTTCATGTGCTATGTGGATGTACAAATCCATAGAGGATTTTGACCACGCGATTCAGAGAAAAAGACAGAACCAATTTTGAACACGCAATTTTTGAAAAGGCTGGATATAGTTTTTTTTAAAGTGAAAACTTCTTTATGCGCGTTGGGCTTTTTTTGAGATTGGGAAAAAACCACTGTTAACCGCCACTGTTACCGTAAACGCAACCGCGCGTGTTTTGTTTATTTATTTAATACTCCAAGCACATAAATTTACAGAGGCGGACGAATGCCATAGGCATTTTCTACCAGTAAACCTTTGGGTGATGCAGAGACAAACAGTGGTAGGTGCAATCAAGAACATTGAGGAATAAATATTTTAAATACAAAGATACGCATAAACCTATTAAAACTATGAATATAATATATACCTAATTACATATAAATATATAAGCACAAATAAATATACTTACATACTAAAAAGAAATAAGACAAACAATGAGAAAATATATTACCGTTGTGATGATACTGCCAGCTTCTTGCTTACTTTAATCGTAATGCGCTGGTAATTAAACGCGTCAAAAAAAAAAAAAAAAACTAGTTTTCTAGTCTATAATTAGGTCATGTTTTCCGCACTGTTACAAAAATCGACCCACCCTACTGGCCACCACAGTTCTCAAGTACCTACACCTTTGCGTAATACTTCCGGCATTGCAGGCGTCATATTATTTGAGCCTCAAAATTGCAGGCGTCATATTATTTGTGCCTCAAAATTGCAAGCATCATAATTATTATTTGGGCCTCAAAATTAGACTCAATGAAAATAACAGTACGTAACTCAATTTGTTTGTTTTTACTAACGACTATTCATAATTTTATGAGGCACTCAAGAACGTCTGATAACTTTGTTTTAATGTAATACGCTAACCGAACAGTTTTGCACCAAGTTTTTAATTCAAAAACTGATTTCGAGAAGCTGTTTGTCTTAAATTTTCTAATACATAGTATGTCGAATTATTAACGACTATTGTGGAAGTCTTATAACCGCTCCGATGTCGCGAAATCTCCTAAAGGTCGGTAACAATAGAAAAGTAATTGTGTCTCATTACTCATTAGTGACAGTTGAACTTAGTAGCTCAACTGTCACTAAAAGGTAGTCCTCCACACTGTTAAACGTAGTCCTTTAATTTATCATTTACCGAGCGGTAGTCCTTTAATGTATCATTTACCGAGCGGTAGTTATCTAATTGGAATTTGATAAGTATTGCAATTGAATGCTGAATTAAGCTGTGATGCTTTTTCATGGTTTTGATTTTACTTGTCAGTTTCTGCTTATACAGGGAGGGGGGCGCAACCTGTTTCCATGGATATTATAATTATAATAATTTATTTATTTTTTTTAAAATGAGGTACAGTCAACAAAGGAGTTAAGTATACAGGAGCGTCGGATATAGTTGAAGTTTACTAAGAAACCGATGGATGTTCTGGACTGAAATTTAATTTAATAAATGAGCTGTTTGTTTTCTATTAATAAACTAAAATTTTATTCGAGTATCGTATACATAGATTCTCAACTTTGTCGCTAAAGCATAAGGTTCCAAGTTGATTGAAAGAATTTGACAGTTTTGGGTAGCTTGATGTGCTGGCGTCTATACAAAACATTGAACAAACCGCGTTATGTACCTACACAATGTATCATATTTATATAGAAAATGTCAAACGGGTCGTTGTTAAAGTTTGCTCGTAACAAAATTTGACATTAAATTACAAACTTACCAAGTTCAAAGTAATGGCTTCAATTGAAATTTGTTTTAACATTAATTTGTTCAGAGTTTAGAGTTCGGGAACCGAGAATTACGATGTAAGAAGAAAGGGCGGACGAGAACGAACTCCTGTCCCTTTGTATATAGAACATTGTTAGTATAGGCACTGAATTTATTATTTTTCGTTTCGTTGATAATTTGTTTCGAATTGATTTAGAAGTTTTGATTGCGAAGTAGGAGGAAGTATTGTGATGGCTACTGAATACGTTGTTTAGCTATGGGGGTATATTACGTTACTAGCAGCGCCCCGCGGTTTCAAACGCAGAAGTCTCGATCCCGTGGGAATATCGGGACTCTAACTATCTCTATACCAAATTTCATCAAAATCGGTTCAGCGGTTTAAGCGTGATGAGGTAACAGACAGACAGACATACTTACCGCATTTATAATATGTCGGTATGGATAATTAACATAATGTAATTTGATTGAGAACATTAGCTGTCGTCACGTAAAAAGACCGCTGAGCGACTGTGGAGGTGGTGTGTCTGCGCACGGGTACAGTCGTGTCCTAAATTACTAGGCTATTAGATAGACAACACAACTAGGGTCAAGTATTACAGATAGGTAATTACGTATATTTATTAATGTTTTTATTGTAGAAACCGATAAGGAATATTTTTTTTCCGAATTAAGTCATAGGTCAGAAACTTGTAATCATATAAGTAGACTCATGGCGTCATAAAATTACTTAGTAACAGCGAATACAAAAGATTGATTATTTTAGTGATTGAAAGAATAGGGTTCTGTGTAGTTGTCCATCCGCATTATTGCATATCACCAGGGACCACATATTTAACATACTTGTCAAAAATTAAAAAAATTGTGTAATTTTCACGACAGCAACGCATTGACTGAAATGTAAAAATAAAGTTACGTATTAAGGCGACGATCGCTCTTGGTTAGGACGCGGCCTTAGACTCGGGTTTATTGTCAGTTTTTGTATTTAGAACTTTAACTGTCGGGATACAGTACAAAAAAAAAATGGATAGATGATAAACCATCTATCCATTTTTTTACTGAAAAAAAATGATGTACATAACCGTCGAGCCATTTTTTGAATTAATATTTTTTTTTTTTAATAAAACCAGAATCAATTTAATTCAGATAAGGCTCCCAAAGTAACATGAAAACTATATTTTATTACTTAATATTACAAAATGATCTTTACGATCCTAAAACATACACAATAACCTGATTTCCTCCCTAAATCAAAACAAGGTGAACAGGGAGCTACTTCGGATCTTTTCATAGCAAATTAATCAATTAGAGCCTTGACTCCAGGGAGGCAATCGCTGGGTGAAGCCTAATTATAACAGATTACATTAATCTCTTACGATATAACGGGTCCGACAGGGCGTGGTCGCGATTTCCGCGTTTGTATTAATTGGTGATAAATTGCAGTGAGTCATCGTTTGGAGCTTGTAACATGGAGATGGGGAAGAATTAATTAGTTTTTAATTTTAGTAGGCTTTGTTTTTTTTGTAGGGTGACTGAATGGTCATTTATGTTGGAAACTAGCTGACCCGGCGAACTTTGTACCGCCTAAATGTATAAGAAAAAAATTTTTTTTCGTGAAATTTTCCCATATTTTAATAGTTATTCTGCTATTTGGGGCGGAGACAAATCAATCAACGATCATAAAAATCGGTCCAGCCGTTCTTGAGTTATACATGGTGTAACTAACCCGATTTTGTTTTATTTATATAGATTTAAGTAGATAGAAGATAAATGAATTTCTCAGTAGCAGCCCGGAGTCTGGATTTGTACCCGGGTGATGGCAAGGCTGTTCACGGTTACATTATTTATTTGATTTACACGGCTTAACAAACCAATTACATAAATCAAAATAAGTATATATAATAAGTACTAACATAAAACATAAACTCATAACATCAATTAAACACAATTCTTTAAGATGGGGGACATAACCGCGTATTTCGGCCCTTAAACGTAACTGGAGAAATGTGGGTGGGATGTAACAGCACTTTAATTGCGTAACACACTATCAATCTCAATCTGAATCATTTTGAAAGATAGATATTGCTAATCCATTGCTCCATAATGTTCCAAAAATGAGTCTGCTCAACAACGTAAATAACGCAATGAATACTGTTGAACTGTCAAAATGAAACCCATTGCTATTGATAGTGTGTTACCTAACTACCCCACAGGGTGGCATGGACATCGACGCGCAACCAGTTACCATGGATTCAGCACATGATTCTATTTTTTGTAAACCGATGAAATATTTCTACGCTAGGGGTCTAGAATCATGTGCTGAATTCATGACACAGTGTATATGTTCACCTCTGCCTAAATCTTCGGGAAATACAGGCGTAAAAAAAAACTGGTCCATGGTAAAAAAAAAAAATATCAAGCCTGCGAGCCCTGCTCGATAATACTAGAAGAAAGGCAATGACTTTGTATTGACGAATGATCACATAATCGGTGATTTTTGCCTAACACAGGAGATCACAATCTACAAGTTAGATGATACTGATAGGTGTGCTGATTTTGAGATCACTGTTTGGACAGGTAGTCCACGAACGACTGTCTTCATTATACGACAAAATGGCAACGAAATATAAATTGAATATAAAAACAATGTAAACTTTTGTATTAGCTCGACAAATAACATTTTCTACTCTTCCATCTTAGAATTTAAAATTTTCCTAACAATTCGTCGTATTTTATGAAATTCATAATTAATACTTTTGCATCTGTTTTTGGGTCAAAACAAAACTAATTATAACTACCCCCATTTACTATCAAAACTGTTGAGCTTTAGAAAAGGGTTTTAAATGGGGGCAAATACAATTTGATGAAACTTTGATGTTTGTATACGAACATTATGAAGCCCTATATTTATTTAAGTACTTAGTTGTATTCCATAAGTCGTGATGGCCCTGTGGTTAAGGTTTCGCCTCACAAACACGAGGTTGTGGGTTTAAATCCTTTCTAAGTTTATCTTGGACGTCACTAAAATCGGTGAAGGAAATCATCGTGAGGAAATCTGGACTTTTAGTTAGGTAATACAAGCTCCTGCCGGCAACTTTATTCACTTGAAATTTGTTGTTATAACATTAAATATATTCATAAATGACACTCAGCAATACTGTAGCTTTACATTAGTGAAAGAATTTTCGGAATCGGATCAAAAGTACAGAAGATTACCCCTACATAAGATTGTACAAGTCATCCACATTTGACGAACCACGAAGTTACATTGCCATCAATTTCTGTTCAATACCATCAGAAAAATAAAATGGTAGGTACTAAACAAGTTAACTAAAACGAACGAGCCAAAAATATATCCATATACAGCTCAAAACTATTTCCCGCCTGGGAACTGCTTTGATATTTCAGCTTTTCTATTTTCAAAACGCTTCACGCCAACAGTGAAACCAATTTCATACTACGACTTAGATGGTACCTACCGAGATTATCTCGTATTTCTAGGCTCTCGAACTACACGACTATTCCATTTATGTTTGTGAAGATATCCCTGGGACTCTAATTTTGGAATGTCGCTTCAGTTGGCAGTTTATATTATGCAGTTGTCGATGACATTGTCAGCAATAACATTTATTATTTGAAAGCTTCTAAAATGCTAAAATGTTGTGCAGTCGGACGCTTTCACTTGATTTATCTTTTCCTTTATCTAATTTTACGGCTTGTTTTGTTTACTAAAGTAGGTAAACGATTTAAATAACTAAATATCTTCATTAAAACGTCAAGATTACGCAGCCCGGTCCGCTTTAAATTAGAAGCGCCAACACAAAAGCCTGTAGCAATAACCATCAAGACGGAAATTTGCGTTTTTAATATTATCAACATTTTCGTCTGCTAAAATAGGAGCGCCGAATAAAATGTATGCTAATCTGACATTTGCATATGACTGGGAAAAATCACTGGCCCATTAAAGAGCCCTAGAAGTGTGAAAGGATGGAGTGGTTAAAATACAGTTAACAAGGGACCAAGAGGTGCCATTAAAGGTCTAAGACCGTCCTTGCTCTCCCGTCGTTTGTCATGCAAATAGAGATTGAATAATTTATAGAAGATTCATCCCCCTGCTTTACGAGCATCCCCATTGTTGAGGAAATCGGATGATATAAGGCGACCGGTGTATCTAGATAAATACCTTTTACATTGTTATGATGATACTCTTTGTTTGGTGTTGCGGACGTCAATGTATTTCAGAGTACTATTGTATTCCATGTCGTTTTCTATTTGAATAGAATATCAGTTTTCCTATTCATCAAATGTTTTTTATGAGTATTTGGGTAGGTACACCTGAAACACGACGATGAATTTATTCTTTAAAATAAGCATCGTTTTGCGCTGGCTGGATGTCGGGGACATGACAAGTGATGTCCGAGCTGGGTGCCATGCATACCTACCCTTACCCAAAACCGTATGCAGTATGTTTAAAATATATAGGTCTGTTTGCCCGATTAGTTGTTCTAAACTATACTATGGATTTTTACCATAATTTAGAGAATTTATTCAAGTTTATGTGTAACTAACTGATGTATTATTATAATACATCAGTTAGTTAAAGCACAGAAACATCAATGATTTGACATGTCGCCATTGCACCCTGTGCGAAGTGGGGGCATGTCGCTAAAATATTTATCACAGCATGGATCATGCGCATTGTTACCTACCTACATTTACAGTTATGTAATGCTGTGGTGCTGTCCGCAACAAAAAAAATCTTCCCAAAAATGGTACAATACCCGAATAACAACAAAAGTAATGCAATAAATTACATGGCACGTCTGTAAGCTAGTTAAAATTAAATATTTTACTTGTCTACGCGAAGAAAAACTAAAAAAACATTGTGGTTCGTGTGCTGCAACGTTTTTCGCATTCATAACACTGTGCTTTTTGTCCTAGGGCGTGAACAAATGGACACACTGTCCGCGTATGTCCCCACTCTGTGTTTTTTATCATTTTTGTACATTTTTAATGAGTACAGTTGTGTGATTGCTTTGGTTAGAATTATATATTGGATTGCCTTACAAAGGGCATGTGGTGAAAGCTAAAATGCTTTGCGCAATCCATTTTTTGTGTTAGTTAAGTATCTATTTTTTATTTGCAGGGTTATGTAGCGATACCTACCTACTGTTTTTTTATTACTCAATGGGCCTGCCCAACAATGGACCTCGATCGCGCCTGATGGAACGCTATGGATGAGGTCTATGATGGAACGAGCGTGCCCAGAAGATGCCTGCTCACTCTTGCTTTGAAGGCAGACAGGTTAAATGTGTAAGGCTTTTTGCTTTTTCCTGAACATAAAGTCCTGCTTTCGATTCGGGCGAAGTGTACTTGGATATTTCCATCAGGAATTTCTCAAAAAATATATATATTATTACAAAAACCAACCTCCTGAATCACAGTAACAGTATCAAACAAAAGTAATCAATTTGAAACAATGAGAGCCCATCGATTGGGAGGTCGTGGGCTCAGATCCGACCCGTTGATCTATTGTGGTGAACCATGGGTGAACCCAATGCTAAAACAAGCACATTTAGATTAGTTCGAGGGATTAACAGGGATGTTAGCAAAGTACATTGTATATAGACGTAAGGTATAAGGTACCTACTCGATTATGTTTGTTTTCTAGTTTCAGGACCTTTAGTGAGATAAGTACAGGGCTTGCTTTAAATCGACAGCTGCTCTGGTCTTTTTTCACGGCACGGTTTCATTACGGTACGGCGTATAAACAACATACCTACTCGTACATACGGCACATATTGTATGTGTTATTATTTTTTATAAAAAAAAAAATTGTGCCTACTATGATCTTGTGTTGGTCGAAATAAACGATTTATTATTATTATAAACTAAGGTGAAAAAACGTATCCGTGTGCACACGACGAGACATCAAGTTACATATATTTTTCGAGTTTTTGCTTACCTCGCAGTGTAGGTATAGATTTTCGTACAATGAGAAGTCAGCTTATACTGGAAATGTATAGCTTGATATCTCGCTGTGCGTACAAGCTTCCATAGTGATCCATACAACACTGACGAACCGTTCATATATCGCAGCCAACTGGTTAAATTAGCCGTTTAGTTAACGGCCTGGCCTTTGGAAGTGGTGCTCGCCTCGCTTCGCTGTCTCGGCTCGCACGCTGTTGATCACAGTTATAACCTAACCTAACCCATTTGGTCGGGGTGCCCTGGCTTAGTTACTGTGACCAATTCGGCTCGCACGTGATTGGTAACAGACTTCCAACCTAAACTATAATTGAATATCATCCAGGCCGTTAGTTGAACGGCCGCCGTTTAGTTAAAAGGCTAGGCCGTTAACTAAAAGGCTAATTAAACCAGTTGACAGCGACACATACACACGGCGAATAAACCGTAGTTTTTGAAAAACGTGAGTGTACAACGGGCCTAAGGGTAGTCAATAATCTTATAATCATCATTATCTTGCCCTTTTTTTCTGTTTACACCCTAAACTGTTTTACTGCTGGGTCAAGGTCTCTCCTAAGACCTTCCAGGAACTCTTTTCCTGCTTTTATTATTTTCTCTCACCCTCATCCCAATTTATTTGGGGTCGGCGCAACATGCCTTTTTTTTCATGCTTCTCTATTACTTGTCATCTCGGTAGCCACTCAATAATCTTATAATAATAAAGTCAAAAGTAAAATAGGCCGCATGTTTGTTGTAGCAAAACCAGTATAAGCTGGCCTTGCATTCTGTTGAACCTCTGTACTACTTTGACTAATATACTCATTTTGACAGTTCAACAACACTCATTGCATTATTTACTCTGTTGAGTAGACAAATTTTTCGAATATATAAAGCATTGGATTAGCAATATCCTTCAAAATGATTCAGATTGTGATTGATAGTGTGTTACGCAATTAGGGTGCTGACCAGATCAAGGTCAAAGTGTTACCACTGGATGTGCGGTCTAGTCTACCTGTACCTGTAATGCTATTCTAAAATAAAAATCTCACCGTGGAAAACTTAGGTGAAGTAAACTTAAAGTGAGCTGTCAATAGTGTCAACCCCTAGCATTAGGTGGAATGACAACTGACTATAATATGCTCACTTCACCAAAGTTATCACGGTGATCTTTTTACAGAATAGCACTGTTGTCAGACTAAAATATATTAACGCCTGTCAAAGAATGGTAAATATGTATTAGAATGTCAAACGATTGCTCTGTTGTTTTTAGATGAATATCCATACTAATATTATAAATTCGAAAGTAACTCTGTCAGTCTGTCTGTATGTTACCTTTTCACGCCTAAACCACTGAACGGATTTTCGATAAAATTTGTCAGAGAGATAGATTGCATCCCGGGGAAGGACATAGGATAGTTTTTATCCCGATATTCCCACGGGATCGACAATAATGCGGGTGAAACCGCGGGGGCTGCTAGTATTACTATAAGTCCAGCAAGTCCATTCTGAAAAAAATTCACAGTGAAAACTTAGATGAACTGAGCTGTCACTGTGTGTGCTCCCCGTCACTTGTCCCTAAAGGTTCATTAGAAAACCAGTGTCAGACAGCATCTGTCTGGCATAAATGCTGAAATTTACCTTTTCGGAGCAGCCGCCAGGCACACATTATTGTTGTTTGAAACATTAGGTATTTTTATTTTGTTAATTTTGAACTTTTGTGTTTCACGAACTGTATCCAAATAAACTTTATTCTATTCTATTCTTCTGTCAATCCCTAGAGTCAGCTGGGATGACAGTTCACTTTAAACTCACATCATCAAAATTTTCACGGTGAGATTTTTATAGATTAGCATCACAGGTTTCCTCACGGTGTTTTCCTTCACCGATCAGTAATATCCAAGATAAACTCAAAAAGTACATATGATTTGGAAAGCTCAAAGTGCCCGAAAGGAACTTGCCCGGATTTGAACCCACAACCTCGTACAGATTGTTACGGGTCGTCCGAAGCCCGAAAGTCTGACAACCAGTCTAACCAAGGGGCATCGTATTACCCAGTAATTAGTTTGTGATGGTCAGATAGGCAGTCGCTCAGTATTCAGCTGCATCCGGTTAGACTGGAAGCCGACCCCAACATAGTTGGGAAAAGGCTAGGCAGATGATGATGAATCTCGTACATGAGAGGCTGTGATACTAGCAGCTGGTAATGAATTTTTAGTTTAGACTCGCGGGTATTCGAGTTCTTTACTATGGCCCCGCAAATAATAGATATCAGTGCTCAGCTTATGATAGCTGAACATAATCCGTGGTATTCCACTCAGAGCACTGAGTTGAACCGCACTTGGACGAACCGCACCTGAGCACTTCCACTAACCGCACTGAAACAAAATTTTGTATCGTGCGGTTCGGTGGAACAATTTATCCCATCTCAAACAAACACAACTACATATTCGATTATTGAAAATGTTTAAATAATAATTCCATAGCGTGTTTCTTTTGTTTTAATTTCGTAAGGAGGTAAAAAATAGGAGTTATTCCTGTCTTAACAACACAGAACAAAATACTCTCCCTCAAGGACCTAATTAGTTGCTAAGATGTACAATTGCGTAATTTCCACCGCTAAGTTTTCCTCTCCTGCTCTTTGAGAACGCACCTAAGTACGTAATAACTGCGCCCTACTGGAATGTTACTTGTTTAAACTATGCTTGTGCTTGGGGCATGTTACTTTGTATTTTTGCTTGAAATTAAACGTTTACTAAAGCTACAGTTTCCTAAAAGAGCGGTGGCCGCCACATAGCGTCCGCAATTTACCGGAAAAAGACGTCACTGAAACGTTATTTATGATAGTAAGTTGGCGTGTTTTCTTAGAGATTATGATAGTAAGTTGGCGTGTTTTCTTAGAGATCGTTTTCTGACACCATTGATATGTAAAAGGGTTTTTATAAATCAATGTCTGACATAGTAAATTCAAACCCCGCTGCTATCATTTATAAGACACTGCGGCCGTTATGTTGCATATGACAACCAAATTTAGTACACACTTAATTAATTTTTAATTTAATGTGTCGAGAGTTCGAGACACAACATAATAAATTAGGTATATCGGACGAGTTTGTAGTTTGGAAACGATTGTGTGATGAAAGGTCGTAAAATCCACAGAACGTGGCTTAGGAAAATGAGTTTTATATTTCTTTAGATAGATTTCTTTTTGAAACAGCGCGCTCTGAAACTGGCATAGGTCATGTTCATTATACAGTGCTCGTTAATATAAACAGATATTCCAACGATAACAGTAGTTGTCGCAGGGTAGTAACAAAATTATACGCAGGTAGGCTCGTTTCATTTGACCTTCTACGTTATTTATCTAGTGAATATGATTATTTGCAAGTCACCTGTACTGTTATCATCAAACAGACTTTATCATTATGTTTTTACTTGATAAAAATTAAGACAAATAACAAATCAATGTGAAATCATATTTATCATGTTTTTATAACAGGCAATATCAGCCTTATTTCATCAACAATAAGGTCTTTAATGACATGGTCACGCCCACAAAAAATCGTCTCGCATGGAAATTAGATAACTGACTCACACATGCGCATGAGTTACGTAGAGCACACACAGAGTGACGTAAAGTTCAACGATATGAAGATAGTGGCGGAACGCTATTTTAACAATTCGTCGCCGCTAGGTCACTGGCTAGAGAGGTTATGAATTGGACAAATTAAAAAAAAGCAATTGAAAGTGTAAATGAGTGGAAATTACTCTCTTTTGTAAATGAAACTATAGGGATATAACGTTGTAATATAATAAAACGTAGTGTAAAGCGTCAGTGTTCTAGATTTGTGATAAACAAGAAAGAGTAAACAACTGATTGTGAGTGTCGCGCCACTGTATTTGTACCGAGTAGTGAAACCGTTCGCAATGGCCGTGTCAGTGTCCACTAAATTGTTGTCGTTGTGTAAAAACAGTGTAAACATAAGAGCACTGTCCACCACAAGCTCAAAAAACGCAAAAGTTACGTTCAATTGGGAGGATCCTCTGAATTTAGATGGACAATTACATGACGACGAAAAGGCGATAAGGGACTCGTTCAGAGCTTATTGCAACGAGAAGTTATTGCCGAGAATAATCGAAGCGAACAGAAATGAAGTGTTTGATAGAACAATTTACAAGGAGCTGGGAGAATTGGGGGCACTTGGATGCACTATTAAAGGGTATGGCTGTGCGGGTGTTTCTTCGGTTACTTATGGATTGATGACAAGAGAGTTGGATGGAGTTGATTCAGCGTATAGATCGGCAATGAGTGTACAAAGCAGTTTGGCTATGGGATCGATATACATGTATGGAACAGAAGAACAGAAACAAAAGTACTTACCTAGAATGGCGACAGGAGAACTAGTAGGATGTTTCGGCTTGACAGAGCCCAATTTCGGCAGTGACGCTGGTGGTTTAGTAACAAGAGCTAAATATGACGCGAAGAATAAAACCTACGTTCTATCAGGCTCGAAGACATGGATCACGAACTCGCCCATCGCAGACATACTGATCGTGTGGGCTAAAAACGACGAAAACAAAGTCAGAGGTTTCATCGTCGACCGGTCGCAAGTCAAAAAGGGCCTCGATACTCCTAAAATCAATGGCAAATTTTCTTTGCGAGCGTCGGCAACGGGCATGATATTGCTCGACGAAGTGGCTATACCGGAGGACAATTTATTGCCCAACGTAGTGGGCCTGAAGGGACCGTTCGGATGTCTCAATAACGCGCGATATGGGATCGCTTGGGGCGCTCTCGGTGCCGCTGAAACATGTTTGCGGATCGCCCGTCAGTACACATTAGATAGGAAACAATTTGGGAGACCTCTCGCAGCCAACCAGATTATACAGAAGAAAATGGCTGACATGATGACGGAGATAGCCCTCGGTTTCCAGGGTTGTCTGAGAGTAGGTCGCCTGAAGGATGAAGATAAGGTAGCTCCTGAAATGATTTCTTTATTGAAAAGAAATAACTGTGGAAAAGCTTTGGAAATAGCTAGAAGTGCTAGGGACATGCTTGGAGGTAACGGAGTGTCTGATGAGTATCACATTATAAGGCACGTAATGAATCTAGAGGCAGTGAACACTTATGAAGGAACACATGATATTCACGCGTTAATATTGGGCAGAGCTATCACTGGAATACCTGCATTTTCTTAATTATTTTTTCTGATGTTTATTTATATATGTTGTACAGAAAGTTATAGGTAATATGGGCTGTTGTCCGAAACTCCACGTCAATGCAGAAAGTTATATTGTTATCGTTATTAAAATGATGTTTATTACCAATAACCATGTTTTCTTTATACCTGAACGAAATATTGCCATATCTTGCCAGATTATCATAGCAGTAGGTTGGCTTCTCTTCTTACTTTTATTTGGAACTTTTGGCAGTCAAATAAAAAGTGGTTAAAAATATTATTTTTACAAAAAGACTATCTTGGAGGCGCCGGGTATCGATCCCGGTACCTCTCGCATGCTAAGCGAGCGCTCTACCATCTGAGCTACGCCCCCGATGAAACTAGAAGTCGAAATTAACCATTCGTATCTGTTCTTACTTTCGAATACAAGGTTAAATAAATATTGTAATTCATTTGGTAAATTCCATTATAAATCAATGGTACATTTACGCAAGATAATGTGTAGCAGGACAAACGATTTGTATTTCTTATCTATTATAGTTCGAAGAACGACAAACTTATTTATACTATGAGGAAATTCATTAAACTCAAACAAATGAAAAAGTAAATAGGAGTCAAAGTCAAATGCGTCGTCTTTTTAAAACGAGAAATAATTGAGGTGACGTCATACTTCGCCGTCACAAGTCGACTCTGAAGTACCTATTATACCCACTTCTCCGAAAATAAGGTAACTTACGAGTTGCAAGGCCATCTAGATCTGTCTGACCCTGACCTGGGGCCTAAGAAGGCCACCCAATGGGATTTGATACGATTAACTTAACAGTTAACTGTCCATTATGTTAACCTTTTATGATTCTGCCAAAGTGACCTTTTTAAGGCCCCTGTAAAGTATACCTTAGTCACATCCTAGTGCTTCCTCTTCGCATTTACTTCTCAAGACTTAATTTGGGTATTTTTGGATACTGGAATTTTCCGTCAGTGATTCAATTATTTTCTCTCATGTGAAGGCGGTGCCACCTTTTCAATTAGGTACATAATTATTTGAGGCCACGAATTAGGTACTTAACGAGATTGCCATTTCTTATTTACTGTAGGCTGTAGGTAGTCTTAGGGAGGAAAATGTACATAATGCTGTGAAGTGAAAAACCCACGCACCTGGCAGAGGTCTTGTCTGTTTCCTTTTCAATTAACATAACGTTACATCACGCCTGTTTCCCCGAGGGGATAGACAGAAGTGTATTTTGCATAGGTAGGTACTCTACTACTACTAGGCCGCGAATCATATTTTAATCAACGCACAACTTAATACTGACCAGCAAATTGCAAAATACGTAAAAAAAATTGAATTTCGCGGGCTACCCTGGCGCTTTCGCCTTAATACATCGCACCCTTACTATCCTATCGTAGGTACAGTCAAATAGAGAAGTCTAACCCAAAACACGTATAAACAGACATGATACAGATGCGTGAAAACGAGCACTTTTGTCACTCAATGTACCTACTAGGATATCACTTTATTTTCGTGATGATGACTATTATTGTTTATCACGGATATAATAAGGCTGACGGCGTCACTGTATACGAATATTCTCTAATAAGGGAAAATATAGAATACGTATGTCTTCCATATAATATGTAACTATGTTTGATAAGGCGCCTGCTTTCGTGTTTGAGCAGGATATTGCTTTTTGTATTAGATGTGTTAATTGGAATATTGTATTAACACGTCGCTTTTATAAGTAACATAATACATTTTCTTACTGTTTCTGTTATATTACCTATATACTAGCTGCGCCCCGCGGTTTCACACGCATAAGTGTCGATCCCGTGGGAATATCGGGATAAAAAGCAGCCTATAATATGTTAATCCAGGGTGTCACCTACCTCCATACAAAATTTTATCATAATTGGTCCAGCCGTTTGAGCGTGAAGAAGTAACAAACATATAGACACACAAACACACACAAACTTTCGCCTTTATAATATTAGTGTGATTTGACTGCGATATACACGATTTTTATTTCTTAGTAACAGCCCGGAGTTTGGAAGTTGGCGGTGTGATACCCCCGTGTCTCGGAAAGCACGTTAAGCCGTTGGTCCTGCGCCTGATCTCTCTCCGGTCGTGTCGGATTGCCGTCCCATCGGACTATGAGAGTGAGGGAAGAGGGAGTGCACCTGTGTCTGCGCGCACACTTGTGCACTATAATATCTCCCGCGCCGAAGGCTAGTCTCCGTTGAGATTGGCCGCCGCGTGGCCGAAATACGGTCTGGAGGACTTTATTTTATTTATTTTTATTTGGTGCACACAAAGACAGCACTGCATACAGCAGCACGATTAAATAACTAACTACTACAAAACTAATTACATGAATGTTAGGAAATAGCTGCAAGGTGCCAAAAATATACATGGACAAATAAAAAAAAACCGGTCAAGTGCAAGTCGGCGCCTCGCGCACCGAGGGTTCCGTAGAAATTTGTAGTTATGTAACTACAAATTTACGGTTTTCGGATCTTTTCCTTTACTTGTGCTACATGACACTGCTTCTTACCAAATTTCATGATTCTAAGTCAACGAGAAGTACCCAAAGTAAGTAAGTAGGTTTTGATTTCGGAAAATATACGCCCGTATCTTTTGATTGCGTTGACTTAGAAGTTTGATTTTTTCACTGCTTCAAGGGAATGCAGCCCTGAGTATTTAATATTAATTTTAACTTGATAACTTCACGCGTTCCTGAGAAAAAGGGTGTTGACTGACGGTTCCGTTTCTCCTTTTGAGGTATGGAACCCTAAAAAGAAGAAACAAGAAATATTGTGATGACAATAATGGCATTTTTAAATAATGAAATAACGAACACACAAAAGTGCCGTGTGCGACTCAAGTTTGCACCAAATAGGAGTCCAGTTGTGTCGGGCAAATATACCTGACTCTGATATTCTGCTGCATCCTTGCAGTGACACTGTGAGACTGTGACCTCTAAGTTCGTTTCGGCCTTTCTTCTCAGAGTAGTCAGATAGGAAACGCCGACCTCATCTAGTTTAAAAAAAAACATGATTGACGTGTAAAAGTGTTTACGTACAAACCTATTTACAAAAATAAAATCATTTATCATTTGACATACGGACGTCGAGCAGATGAGATAAATACGCGAATTATTGGTGTTGTGAAATGAAATGAAATGATTTGAAATTGTTTTATTTTTAAAATTATGTCAGAGGAGCTGCTGTCATACCACGTCCCCACGACGAGCTGCTATGTTCCGGTACAATCTTGATGATATTGAAGCTACACACTGTACTGTTGATATTGATCACTGTCCTTTACAAGGTTACCTTTTAACTACCTTTTGGAATGGGCGACTAGAATCATTTCTATTTAGTTTTTTTTGACGTTCAAAAGTGCCTTTAATGTGCCTATTTGAAATAAATGATTTGACTTTGACTTTGACTTACCTGGAAGAGATCGCAGAAAGCGATGAGGCCGCCAATTGTATATTTTTTAATGTTCGGTTTATTTTTTGTTATGTATTTTTGTGGCATACAATAAATTTGTAATTTTTTTTCATAATTTGTTTGTCATATTCATAAACATTTATTGCTGAATGGGCGCTCTTGACCTCGATGACGCCGATAGAAAGCGATGGATGAGGTCAATGATGGAACGAGCAAGCCCAGAAGGTACCTTAGGCACTGAAACACCCACGCATCGACGAAACACAGCAGGTTGCAGGACTCCGGTGGTAGGGTGGTCGCAAACCAGGCGGGCGTTAGCCCTACCACCGCAAGGGAAGAATTGGCCAGTCAAATAAGGTGGTGGGTGAGACTGTCCAGGATGCGCCGAGCGCTCGGTTCAGTTGAGTAACTGGCGGAACAAACTGCGCTACACGAGGAGGCTTCTTCATGCATTCCAAAACCCACATAAACCTACGTAAAAGGTCGTTCTAGAGATTAGAATTTTAAATGACTGGGACGTTATTTCCACGTATTTCATGAAATACAAGTAGGTAATATTATCAAAACAAAATATTATTATATAAAATGTTTCAATTGTTTTGTCGAAAATATTTGCGATCAAAATTTTGATCCTTCCCAAAGTAGATAATTTTAAGTATACAGGAAGGACAGAGTATAAAAACAAGGTGTACTCCTCTTGTTTTGCACCCCCAGGCTATTGTTTAACGTTACTGGTTCCTTATTATTTAAAAATATTTACCTTCATAATAGCAAAATAGAGACTTGTTATTTGAAAGTCCAAATCTATATACACTAATGTAATAAAGGTGAAAGTTTGTGAGTGAGTGGGGGAGGTACCTACGCTTTGGAATGGGCAACTAGCTTCACGTTTCTGACTGACCGACCCCTTGACAATTCAAAAGTGCCTGTAATTGGTTTAATTGAAATAAATGCTTTGAGTTTGAGTTTGTGTGTGTGTGTGTTTATATGTTTGTTACTTTTCACGCTCAAACGGCTGGATCAATTTTGATAAAATTTTGTATGGAGGTAGCTGACTCCCAGGATTAACATATACGGTACTTTTTATCCCGATATTCCCACGGGATCGATATTTACGCGTGTGAAACCGCGGGGCGCAGCAAGCTAATAAAGCTGAAGAGTTTGTTTGTTTTTTTGTTAATTTAAACGCGCTAATCTCTGGAACTGCCAGTCGGATTTGATTTTTTTTTTTTGCATTTGATAGCACAATTCTTAAGGAAGACTATGTTTATCGTTATACTACGACCGAGGTAAATAACAACTCGGAAACAACGTTAAGCGAAAACGAAGTAGGATAGCGCGGGCGGGGGATAATTTCACGTGGACGAAGTCGCGGGCAGAAGCTAGTCTCCAATATTTTTTCTGCCTAGCCTTTTCTCAACTATGTTGGTTGAAAAAAGGCCCGACAAAGATCCTCGAATGACAGCCGGGACCAGCGGCTTAACGTGCTTTCCGAGGCACGGAGGCGTCTTGGTATGTGTAGATGGTCTCCCATCCACAGACCAACCGTGGCAAGCGTAGCTTAACCTTATTGATCGATCTGTGCGGCTGTTATTAGGTATTTAGCCAGGGGCCCCTCTGACGTGAGCCTTTTAATAGTTTTAATCCCTTGGTGAAATGACAGTTTACTTCACCTATGTTTTCACTGTGAGTTGGTTTACATACACGCACGCCGGTTGCGATTACTACGCATCTGACTTTTCTAAAGAACATAACCAGTATAATTGTAATAATCTGTGGTAAAAGGAACAGATAGAGAGCAATGGTGCTGGTGGCCCAGTGGTAGCGGCCCCGACTTACGAGTTGTAGGTCGTGGGTTCGAACCCATGCAGGCACTTTACTTTGTGTATTTAATTTCATCACCATTGCTCTCAAAATTGCGAAGGAAATCATCGTGAGGAAACCGACATGTTCTCGCACCAAAAACTCGAAGACATGTGACATTTACCAACCCGCACTGGACTCGCGTAGTGGATTACGGCCCACTCCCTCTCACCGAAAGGAGGCCCGTGTCCTAGCAGTGGAAACATTGTAGGCTGATTATGCTTTTGCTAAGAGCACAGTAAAGATATGAACAGTACGGAAACTACGTACTAACGTTTGAAACGGCACACTCACACAGACGCTCGCATCTACGGTACCCCTAAGGGGCACCCGTGACTGAGAGCACCGCACCGCGACTATCGCTAGGGGTACCGTAGATGCGCGCGTCTGTGTGAGTGTGCCGTTTCGAACGTTAGTACGTAGCTCCCGTACTGTTCATATCTTTACTGTGCTAAGAGGCACAGAAATGAGAACGAAGCCATTTTATATCACAATCTCATAGGTAGGTAGGTACTTTAAATACGAGTACCTGCCAGTTTATTGTTCACTACTCATAACAGTCTCCAGCAACGTTTTATCAATAATCTTCTATGGAAACATACGATAAGTAAGATTAGGGCAAAACGTAAACGTATGTTCTACGACAGATATGATGCTCATACCTATTCATTTTGCTTAATTAATTTTTAGGTATTTTTGTAGGATTTTTCAACGAGCATAGATATGGTTGTAGCACTGTAAGATACATACACAAACTCGGCGTGAGTTTTATTAACTTTGGTTATTTTCCCACAATTTACAAAAATTGTATTCTTTATTAACTTTTACAAAATATAGGGTTATGTTGTTAACTTAAACATCGGAAATAAAGTAAGAAGCCAGGGTAAATCAATCAACTCAGCCTATCGCAGTCCCCTGCTGGACATAGGCCTCTCCCAGACTGAGCCACAGCACCCTGTCCTCCGCCTTCCGCATTCAGTCTACCCCAGCCACTTTCTTTAGGTCGTCCGTCCATCTAGCTGGGGGGCGTCCCACACTACGCTTGCCGATACGCGGTCTCCACTCCAGGACTCGTCTGTTCCACCGGCCATCGGTCCTTCGACAGACATGGCCAGCCCACTGCCACTTCAGTTTGCTTACTCTGCAAGCTATGTCGGTAACTCCGGTTCTTTTCCGGATAATTTCATTCCTGATATTCCAGGGTAAATATTAATTGGATATTTTTTTACAGTTAAAAATGTACTTGATCCCTAGACACTTTTGATGTGTGTACTTTCAATCACAATCTGAATCATTTTGAAGGATATTGCTAATCCATTGCTTCATATGTTCGAAACATTTGTCTGCTCAACAACGTAAAAATCGCAATGAATGTTGTTGATCTGTCAACTGCTACTGTCAGTGTGTTACGCAATAATCCCGCTGGTCATACATGCCGGTTGGGAGCTAACTGTTAGGTAACATGAAGAAAAACATAGTCATTTTAGTAGTTTGATCGATCCTAACATAGAAACAGTATCATAAAGTGTGATTTGATTAACTTTCAGTTCGTAGTAGCGGTAGTAGAGGTTTCAGTTCAATTAGAAGTTTGCAGCTAATTATAACTTTATCGTTACAGATAATAGTTTCTGATTAAATCGTTTCCATAGTGATAACTTCGTTGATAAGGGTTTTCTGCCAGAATAGGACGAGATCAATTAAAAGCCAGTTTACAGTTCTAAATACCTATAAGGAGAAAAATGGAAACTATGATTAATTTCTATTATAGTTCGCCTTAACATCACTTGGACATAGCAACCGGATAACAGAACCAAAAATATCAACGATATTCTTCCATAAATATGGTGTGTGGACCTCCAGGAAAACTTCAGGGTCGCACAAAACAACAGTTTATTTAATAATGATAGACCTTTTCAATCTCAACGCGTCTTTCTTATTTCTCCCGAATCGCCATCTTTCATTTCTCACTTCCTTTCACTTTTTCAAAAACATGTTTTTATAATAGTTTAGAAACGCTTAGGTATACATATACAACCTATTAAGTACACATTTTAAATTAATCCTTCTTTAATTTGTTCTTGAACATGCTTATAAAAAATAGTTTAGGAACGCTTATATAATAATAATAATAATCATTTTATTGTCAGGCAACTAAGGCCCAAATAAAATACACAAAATAATCTTATAAAATAATAAACTAATACATAATTAAAAACCTTAAAACTACGAACTATACACGTAACATTGTCATGTCGGCGTTGTTCATGTCTGTGTTGTCATGTTGTATTAAGTAGGTACACATCTCAAATAAGTACAACCTATTAAGTACACATGGCAAAAAACTACAGAAGCCCACCTGCTACGATCCTTACCACAGAACGAAGGGGCAATTCACGCAATTTTAAGAACGTTCACAGTCTGGGGGACAGTTCTCGTAATTTTAAGAACTTTCACAGTCTGATCTGTCTCAAACTCTGAAGTCAGTTGTTTGTTTTTTTTTGTAAATCAAGAATTGACCTTTAGATAAAAGATTTATCTGTTCTGAGATCCTTACATACTGCTTTTGCTTCGTTTAGGTACGTTCATACATGGTCATACACGCACGCTGGTTACGAGTAATACGCTCTGACCACGTTTTTTTTTAGATTTTACAAAAAACAAATGAGTTTGGCAAAGAAAAAAAAACACAAAATAAACGAGGGTTAATTTTGCCCGTCCATCCATAGTTTTCTGGCAATAATAATGACCTACGTCACACCCCTTGGGGATTATTTCCCTGACATTTAGATAGTAATGCAAGTCAGATGCAAGAGGGGTGACGGTTGTAACTGGTGAGACGGAAACGTTTTAGTGATTCTGCATTATTAATGCAGATACTTACCTACTTATAATGTATTATTTATGTATGTGATTATAAGTGGTACAAGCACGTAAATTGATGTACTTACTCAGATTCGTCTGTAGCTTGTAAGGGGGTCTACAATGACATGCACGAGTGTTTGCGTTTGGTTGAAGGTTATGTGCCACTCACACACTCATAAATTGAATTGGCGACAACATACAATAAATTAGATAGTCCCTTTTGGTAAAATAGTTTCACTAGGAAGTATGTGCCACTAGAAATATGATTACACGGATCAAGCGTATCGAACATAAACATTTTTCCTACACGACAAACGGTTGCGACCCACAAAGAAGCGGCGTTGGCCAGATTTCGCTGCTCGTTATTTTAAAATATTTATTTTAATAATGCGAAAGGAGGTCTTGGAGGTATTATAAGGTAAGGAGCGCTAACTTATTGTATGTAGGTACCTATCGTAGAGAAGGCGTTTCGTTTTCTACACAAATCACAACTAATGTAAACGGAAATGTACATAATATCCATACTACTATTATAAATGCGAAAGTGAGTCTGTCTGTCTGTATGTTACCTCTTCATGCTTAAACCGCTAAACCGATTTGGATGAAATTTGGTATAGAGATAGTTTGAGTCCCGGGAAAGGACATAGGATAGTTTCTATCCCGATATTCCCACGGGGTCGAAACTTACGCGGGTGAAACCGCAGGGCGCTGCTAGTCTATCTACTCGTATATAAATAAAAATGAAATGCTGTTCGTTGGTAAGCGCTTGAGAACGGCTGGACCGATTTGGTTAATTATCTTTTTAAAATTTTCGATAAAGTCCGAATTAGGTTTTTAGGGAAAGAAAAATTTGAGAAAAACTGAATTTGTTTTTTTTAATGGGATTTTTGTATGAATTATTGAAATTTAGACAGGACAATGTCTGTCAGGTCAGCTAGTTAAAAATAGAAATAAATTAATCAGGTGCATGATGACTTGTGAATTGTGTTTCAAGGGGCTTGTACACAAAACTGCGAATTGGTGCGATGCGAATTCGTAACGCAGAAAACTGCAACACCGTCGCATTCAGTTTTGTGTAAACACGTGATGAAATAATTTACACAAAGTTAAGCGCCTCTCTGGGTTCGAACCTACGACCTACAACTCGTAAGTCGCGGCCGTTACCACTGAGCCACCACCACCAGTTTTGTGTACAAGTCCCTAATCTTGCTTGGAAAAAGAGCAGAAATATTAATGTAAAAAAATTATCAACCCTTCGTTATGTAGTACAAGCGTCGAACTGAAACATTCGAAGGTAATGAAAACATTAGCGCTCTACAGATTACATTCGTACTCAACTGAAAAAGGTAGCTTCCTTGAAACATTGTGGCTGCTTTGTGGTCCCAGCAGTACTTATTTAAATATGATGACGAAAAACACAGAGTATATGAGTTTCGACAGGCATATACATTTTGCTATTAAGGAATATGAAGGCGTTTCTAAATTAGTGAAACGAAAAGGGTTTTTGTGTACACTTGTAGGGAAAAACATCGTTATTTTTAGAGGCTAATTAACTTAATGATACAACTGATGTAGCATAATCAGCCTATAATGTTCCCACTGCTGGTATACAGGCCTCCTCTCTGTAAGATCCCGAGTACAAACTACCTATACAATTCAAAATGCAATAATAATCATGATCATCATCACTATTCAAACCTAAATATGATTGGTTTTATCAAGTTATCTTATCTAATATCAGCTTCTACCCCCGAATCGTTCGCGTGGAAGTCGTAATATACACAATTCCCATACTATTTGGTTATACTTCGTTTTTGCGTTTAGCGATACTTTCTGAGTTTTTTTATTGGTTCCTATTGGTCCTAGCGTGTGTTATATAGATCAAAACCTTCCTCAAGAATACGGATATCAAAATCAAAAATAATTTTTCAAATTCGACTGGTGGTTTCAGAGATTAGCGCGTTCAAACAAACTCTTTAGCTTTAGTTTTAGCATATCTATAGATTGGCTATTATTTCCTCTCCGGTAAAGGTCCTTGAATCCCTCTTTAGCATTATAAACCCAAACTAGATTTTTAGAAAGAAAAAGTATTTATTGCGACTCGTACAGGAAGATCACCAACTAAATGCATTGTATTCGCTGTCACGAAAGGTCAATAGGGAGGCGTTATTAACAGCTTACTACGGTCTGGCTGAATCCGTTCTCAGATATGGTGTTATCTTTTGGGGTAACTCGACTAATAGAGAAGTAGCATTTAAAGCACAGAAGAGATGCATTAGAGCAATGTTTCATTTGAAAATCACGGACAGCTGCAAACCATATTTTATAATGCATACAATTTTAACATTGCCATCCATATATATTGTTGAAATCGTTATGTTTGTCAGGAATAATCCTAAATTATTTCCGCGCAGAGCAGATCAATTTCCCAGGAACAGGCGTGACCAAACCCAACTATGTGTACCTCCCTGTAGGACTGCACTTATGCGTAAAAGTGTTTTTCATATGGCTCCAATTATTTTTTACAATAAGTTGCCTAAAAGTTGGAAGGAGCTTAATAATGTACAGTTGAAAAGAAAACTGAAGACATATTTAGTAAATAAAGCATACTATAATATTAAAGAGTTCCTAGAGGAAAGAATATTGGCATAGGTAGCTTAATTGATTTGATGATAATTTTTTTGTATTTGTTAATTTACAATGATAACTAATATTATTATTTTTCGCTCTTTTTATTATTATTTTTTTATTGTTGCAATGTTTTTTGATGTTTAAAATTTATTACAATATTATTATTTCTCTTTAATTACTTAATTTATTGTTATTTTATTATTTTAAGAGAATGTTGTAATTATAATAATATTTCTTGACATTTGCACGTCACATCGTGTGGCAAACATGCCTGTACCTAATAATGTTGTTACCATCTTGCATGCATGAATTTTCTTGTATGTATGACACATGTTTAAGCAAATAAATGTTATCTTATCTTATCTTAAACTAAACACAGTAAAATAAAAATCCAAGTTATATAACAAAAATGAAAACGAAACAGAAAGTCCTATACGAGGCCAAAAGGCTCCTATCTCAGCATGATGCTGCGATACTTAAAAAATAAATGTCGCAGCGCTGGTATTCTACGCACACGACTTTGATTTTTGAGCACATGACCTTGCAACTTTCAAGCCGAAGTCAGAAGCCCGAAAGTCTGACAACCAGTCTTACCAAGGGGTATCGTATTACCCAGTAACTGGGTTGTGCAGGTCAGATAGGCAGTCGCTCCGTGTAAAATACTGGTATTTAGCTGCACCCGGTTAGACTAGAATCCGACCCTAACATAGTTGGGAAAAGGCTAGGCAGATGATGATGACTTTGCAACCTTCAAGCAAAAAAAAAACTCCCGGAAGGTTACTAAAGTCGCTAATCGTTCGGTGGTCTTATTTTTAATGCATAGGTAAAAAGCATGTCGTATTACCCACTGTATTATGAGGAAAGTGCTGCAAGAAATTCTAGCAAGACTAGAAAAACACTTCGTTTAACTTCTGAAAGTTGACTGTAAGAAAGTTACTCTTAGTTCTAACAAATCACGCGCGGTTAGGTAGGCACCCAGTGCTGCACAGACTAAGTAGTAGGTACTCAGTACTGTGACCATTGGTAAATTAGCGCTGTGGCTATGACGTTAACACTACACTTGCCAGTTCATGTAAAAAAAATAAACAGCTGAATCAGTAACACAGTTAAGGGGCTTGTGGCTAAGAAATAACACACACGGGTCGCACGGGTCGATCGATCAGTTTTAACACTCCCTGCCGACAATATATAAAACTTTTTAAGTTCAGGAGGCCATGGGGGTCGCCGGAGGGTCCCTAAGTGCTTGTGAACACCGTGAGTCAAAAGTCAAAATTGTTACAAGAGGCCATGGGATAAGCCGGCGGGTCCAAAAAAAAAATGTGCTTTGGCCTGCTGAACAAAATTTTTAGGGGGTCGCTTGCCGCGGTTGGTCCATGACCAGGACCATCTGTACCCCTTCGTGTCCGTGACTGTCTTTCGTGGATCTTTGACAGTCATTACGGTTCGTCAGAAGCTCTAAAGTCTCACAACCAGCCTTACCAAGGAGTATCGTATTACCCAGTAACTGGGTTGTAGAGGTCGGATAGGCAGTCGCTCCATGTAAAATAATGGTATTTTGTTGCAACGGGTTAGATTGGAATCCGACACCAACATAGTTGGGAAAAGGCCAGGCAGATGATGGCGAGCTGAATCAATAACACAATAATAGGTACAACATGTATTATTTTTTAATAAAAAGGTGACACATCCACCGAATCCACAAAAACAAACGCCACTCTAGACCAGCACAGCAACTGCAATAACATAATTTATTCACATCGACAGTATCACAAAAATTAGCCCGAACGACCGGCGAATACTATAATAATGCGAAAAATTAATCTCCAATTAAAAGGAGAAAGATACCTATTGGAAATGTAATTTACGTTATGGTAAGCATTTCGTTCAACAAGGAGTTAATTAGTAAAATGCATTGGCGAGCAAACGAGAACGCGATTGGTTTTGCGCTATGTCAGCCGTTCTCCATGCGTACACCAGGCTAATGAGAACGTAAATATTTCAATATGGCCGCCGATATTTTATTGATAACTGCATCGGTTGCATGGTGTACATGTGAATTGTGTGGCATGATGCGGAATTAATTGACAGATTTTTGGAATTTGATGGCGTTCGGAGTTGACAGGTGATGTTCAGTTGTTTGTTTTATTTAAATTGATAATAGGGATTTGTAGAAATGTGGACTGTTATGTGCAATGATATTATACTTATAATATCATTGGTTATGTGGTAACTTGCTCAAAAGATAGGTGGAGCACAAATCTACAAATACTAACCCCCTTACTAATAAACGTTGTATAGCGTTTCTATAGTTACAAAACGCTTTGTCTTCTTCTTTCGAAAGTCAAATTACTGACGACTGAAAGAGAGAAATCGGTGTGTAACTATTCATCAGTATAATACGTTTATTAGCACGGGGTTAATAATAAAGCTGAAGAGTTTATTTGTTTGTTTGAACGCGTTAATATCTGGAACTACCAGTCGGATTTGAAAAAATATTTTTGTATTTGAAAGCCCAATACTTGAGGAAGGCTAGATTTCACATCACGCTCGGGCCTTTAGGAGCTGAGCAAAAAGAAAAAAAGTCAGCGAAAATGAAGTAATAGAGCGGGCAGGCGATGCGATGCGACGGGGAGGGTCGGGGGAACAAGAAATTTCACGCGGACGAATCTACATACCCTACCTATCTTTTTCAATTCAGGAAAAAAAGGTACAATAAAGTTATTATGTACCTATTCGTAAAAGCTTTGAAACGTAGATAAGATGGCTTGATTAAACCAATCATGCACATAATCCCCACTTACGGCCCTCCTATCGGTGGGCCGTAATCCACCGCGCGGGCCCAGTGCGGGTTTGTAGATGTCACATATCTAAGAATTTTTGGTTCTAGGACATTCCGATTCCGAACCAATCGTAATTTTGTCAGAATGGTTAATAATCATGATAATTATTGCATTTAGAATTGAATGGGTAGTATGAAATGATTTAACCTCGCCATAATAGCTGGTTTGTAATACAAATGGCTAACTTTGTGTTTTACATACCAATATAGTAGGATAAATGGATGAATTCGGATCAATTATAGCGTTAATTAGTAAGTAGTGCAATGTGGTTCATGTTGAACATTTTGTGATAAGTTAATGTTCTAATTGACATGACATGTAAAAAACCGACCAATTGTTAGTCGGAGTCGCACACGAAGGGCTCCGTACCACAAGGCAAAAAACGCCGAAAATTATATTTACTTTATTTCATTTTATTCTTTAGAGCGACAATAAAACACACACTCTATAAAAATTTCAACTGACTACCTATTTATTACGGTTCATGAGCCCGCTACAAAATACGCCGAAAAAAACACATTTCTTGTATGATTTTAATTTTTATTAAATTTATTTTTTATTATTTGTGCAATATAAATACACATCCTATTAAAATTCCAACTGTCTACCTATTACGGTTAATGAGATACAGCCACCTGACAATCAGACAGATGGACAGACGGCGAAGGCATAGTAATAGGGTTCCGTTGGCACCCTTTGGGCACGGAACCCTAAAATTAAAGAAGTATGTACAATAGTCACTATGATTTTAGGAAAGATTAATAATTTGGCTAAGCGTTGGGAAGGTTGTTCAATTAATCTATCCAACTTTGGTGTACCTAAACAAAATGTTTAAAAAAAGTTTTACAATATCCTCCAACAATTTTTCCCAAAGCCGAACTAACGACAACGCAAACACTTTTTTGTAAACTAAAGATAGACTTTCCTATGCAGCAGGCGTTGTTTTTCATGAAAGTTTTCACATTTCCGTTAGAAAAGTGGAGCAGTTGCAAAGTTTAGCGTAATTTGCATCTTCCCACAGATCTGACTAACAATGAGCCACGAAAAGCAATTATTACTTGAAGTGGCCCGATTCCGGTTTAAAACTAAGTGCTCTTTTGAATTTTCATCCTAATTTACATCTATAGGAGGATCAGATTCGATGAATGCGTCTAAAGGTTGTGTGAATCGTGGTTACACAATGGACCAGCTCTATTACTCCGTACGGAATCTTTTTAACTTCTGCGATAGTTTTCTTTTTGGTTGAAGTTGAAAAAGTTCTTTATGTCTTACAATGAACCAGAGCAAAGACAATCTCTACAGATGGGGGTGTACGGATGGCTCTGATCTCGAGTGCGTATGCGGCACCTCATCACAGAAAACGGCCCACCTTCAATCCTGCGCCACATGGTCTGTCACCTTTGCACTTGATGATCTTATGACTTGCGTCAGTGAGCGGAGTCCGCGCAGCTACATTTTGGGCCAAATATCCATAACCATAATCAGCCTATAATGTTCCCACTGCTGGGGCACTGGCCTCCTCTCTGTGAGAGGGAGTGGGCCGTAATCCACCACGCGGGCCCAGTGTGGATTGGCAGATGTCACATGTCTTCGAATTTTTGGTTCTAGGACATGCCGCTTTCCTCACGTTGTTTTCCTTCACCGTTTTGAGAGCAGTGGTGATGAAATAATTTACACAAAGTAAAGCGCCTGTCTGGGTTCGAACCTACGACCTACAACTCGTAAGTCGCGGCCGTTACCACTTGGCCACCACTGCTCTCGAAATATCATCACTATCAATCATAATCTGAATAATTTTGAAGGATATTGCTAATCCATTGTTTCTTATGATCGAAAAATTTGTCTGCTCAACAACGTAAATAACGCAATGAATGTTGTCGAACTGTCAAAATGAAAGCCATTCCTACTGTTAGTGTGTTACGCAATAATTCCCGAGGGTAGAAAATTTTATTATAATTCTTAATATTGCCTTTAGAAGTTCTTGGAGCAATGGGATGGACAGCTTCTGACAACCTTTATCAAACGCTGTGGCTATTACATATTCCAAGTCAAGGGACAAACAAAATAGGCAGAAAGCTACAGAATAAGTATTACCAAAATAGGTTCAGAGATTGTATTACTTAGCCCTAAGCCCTAGCTTTCGTCGGAAACGACCTCACATAACGACGCTGTTGATAACACTCCGATACCGAATCTTATCTATAACTTCAATCGAATAAAAAACGATAACCTAAAGTGGATAAAGGCCATATTTTCGGAGCAGCTCATAAACCGATTCCATTAACATTTACATTGCAAATTACTATAAATCCAGATTCTAATCATTGTTTAAACTTGGTACATTTGGAGGCAATAGCCCATTTTCACGGAACGCCATCGAGTCGGTCCCCGTTTGGTACACAATGAGATTGCTTGTTTAATTTTAACAATTACCATATTTTTTAAGTTAACATCTGTTGGTCTACCCCTTTTAAGGAGTTTAATTATGATTTTCTGTGGGGTTTTTTTTGTGGAGGTGACGGTGACCGCGAAATCACTGCATTGTAGCGTCGAGACTTCATAAAGTTTGGGATATTGTTCGTAGAGAAAAAGGAGTGTGTATTGCAATGTACCTTACGGTTTTTATTATTTATTTGTGTTTTATAACACGTCTTGTTGGCTTACGTTTCATAAAGATAAAGCAGAAATAACTAAGGTAGACTCGTTTAAACACTTTTGACCGTCATACGTCAAAAATTCAAAAACGTGCCCTCGGCGTCAAAATCTGTCATGTAGTCGAACCTTGGCGTACTGGGCACATTTTGGTTTGTCATCTTTACATGACTGTGGCGGTCAAAAGGTTAATAGGCAGTAGTAGGTATGTTGTAGGTAGGTAGGCCTAACTAACTGAGACTTATATTAAACAAGCCCACTTAACTTATCACCAAACTGTATCTAGATAACATTTTATACCCATATAACTCGTATCGAGATCCAGTTTCTATAAATTTTCACTAGCCGCTGTTTCGTCCCATATTATATTATAACACTTGATGTTGTCTCCGACAAGTTGTAGGTAGATAGGTAACAATGTGTATAACACTGAACACCCACGCTTAAAATAACTGTATCCTATTATCTCTACGCCCACTCAATCTCCTTTAACTATCCAAATCTCGGTCCTTAAAGTTGTACTACCTACCTACGGCTAGACTAGACAAGTACGCACTTCTGAGACCACATCAAACTGAGCCGGGTAAGAAGCGCCGCCAGTGTAAAGTTGGAAGCGCTCCGTGCGCCCGTGACAAATTGTTGCAGTAATGAGCGCCTGCTTCCTAACTGTTAGAACCCGCGTACACGGATCGACCACGAAATCTTGGTGGAAATAATAGATAGGTGTAATGCTTGGTATGGTAATAATTTGTGAACTTGGAATTGGTAAACACGATATGCTTTTTGCAGTCAAATGTAAGCTTCGTCCAGCAATGTCTGAAGACTAAGGTTTACACTGACAGCCAGCCTGGTCCACTAATTTCAAGGTCGCTCAGCGTGCTTTGGAGAGGTCAATGCTCGAAGTTTCTTTGAAGAATAAGATTCGAAAATAAATTATCCGGAATATAGAGGTGGAAAATGAGTAGGAAGGGCTGTGCCCAGCAGTAGGACATTAAGGGCAAAAAAAAAGAACTGGAGTTACCGGCATAGCTTGCAGAGTAAGTAAGCTTAAGTGGCAGTGGGCTGGCCATGTTTGCCGAAGAATCGATGGCCGGCGGAGCAGACGAGTCCTGGAGTCCCCGTATAACCTAAGTGTAGTGTGGGATACCCCACAGATGGGCCGACGGCGCAGCCTGGGAGAGGCCTATGTCCAGCAGTAGATGAGTAATTGATCGATTGGTTTAAGCACCAATCCACGAAACCACGACCGCGACCACGAAAGCCAGGAAAACAATGGCATGGTATGGGAAGCTCGGTACTGTCGTGGCGCATAATATCTAGGCAAATATAGTTTATTATCAACACGAGGCTACAACTGAGTCAAGTAAAAAGGTTAGTACAATATTAATAAGCACCACAAAAGTCAAATTGGAGAAAATTGAAAAACGATTTGCCTTTTATAAGAAAAAATACTCTAACGAAATTCACATTTCGTAAAAGAATAACTAAAATATTAAACAATTTTTTTTTGTTATGCTATTTTGTCCCACTGCTGGGCAAAAGCCCCATATTCCTCCACCTTTCCTTATACTGTGCCTTCTCCGTCCAGCCAGTTAGGAACGAGTCCAAATCGTCACGCCAGCGTGTCGTAGGCCTGCCTCGGTGACGACGCCTTCCATAAATATGGAAAGCACTAAATCCTAAATAATAAATTATAATGGATTCTTAGTATAAAAGCCCATATATACGTAGTTACAAATAGCTAATAGCCATAGTATCGAGTAATAAATAGCCTCTTATCTTGAGAACAAGGCAATTGAAATTTTCTCAAGGTTTACAATTACTTCAAGTAATATGAGCAGAAACTGAAGAGGTCTACCAAGTTTCTTGAGCTGAGTTCAATTGAAACAAGTATTTTAGAACAGGTGAATTTCTTCTGAAATATTTTAGAGAAAATATACTTTGATCTCAAATTTGTTAGTTTGTGTATGTAGGGAGTAATCTCCGGAACTACCAGTCAGAAATGAAAAAATCCTATTGCATTTGATAGGTTATTGTTACTATAATATTTTTATGTATATTAGGTTAAGGTATGTATCTATGGGTCTTTACCATAACCATAATCAGCCTATAATGTTCCCACTGCTGGAACACAGGCCTCTTCTCGGTGAGAGGGAGTGGGCCGTATAATCCACCACGCGGGCCCAGTGCGGATTGGCAGATGTCACATGTCTTCGAAGTTTTAGTTCTAGGACATGCCGGTTTCCTCACGATGTTTTCCTTCACCGTTTTGAGAGCAGCGGTGATGAAATAATTTACACAAAGTAAAGCGCCTGTCTGGGTTCGAACCTACGACCTACAACTCGTAAGTCGCGGCTGTTACCACTTGGCCACCACTACACTCTATGGGTCTTTGTTACATGAAAATAAATGGTTTATGGTTTATTATTAGTTACTGGGTAATACGATACCCCTTGGTAAGACTGGTTGTCAGATTTTCGAGCTTCTGTCTACCCATAAAGACTGTCAAAGATCCACGAATGACAGCCGGGACAAACGGCTTAACGGGCTTTCCGAGACACGGAGGGATCTTGGTATGTAAAGATGGTAACTCATCCATGGACCAACCACGCCAAGCGTACCGTAGCTTCACCTGATCGATCGACCCTTGCGGTTGTTATTACTTAGCCTTACCCTGTGTATCAACCACAAATAGAAACGCAAGACCACACCGCACCGTGTATCGACGCCTTTACACCAGCGTGTAGGTATGCGTATTTCCATTGTTTGTGAATGGGTGTTGCCAGCTCTGTCTTGTTGTAACGCGGTTTTATTCCCGGTCGAGTTGTTAATGTTTTAGGTTTTTATAGTACTCGCTTATTGCACGATACGTTCGGTTTCTTGCCTGATAGCTGAGAAATCACATTTTCTTCTACGTGTACTGAATAAAACGTTATTGCACTGTGTTCCTGTTTAACTTTGTGTATGTAACAAATGAAATTGGCTTCTGTGTTTCAATTTTAAGAAAAATTCATTTATTTTACTTTTGTTTACCGTTCAATTTATGTATAAAATTATAGTGAGTTCTCATGTTACGTGAGATTGGATATATTGTTTAAAAACATAACATAACATCAGACATGGTTTCCCCAAAGGGTTGGGCTGAGGTGTACTTATAGTAGGTACAGACGCCAGCACATCAACCTACCCGAAACTGTCAAATATTTCCAATCGACTTTGAACCTTGTGCTTTAGCGATAAAGTTGAAAATCTATCAAAGTAATTTGACAGATTGTAGTAGCTTTATGTGCTGGCGTCTGTACCTACACCCGCAATTCTTCCGTAACGTTTAAGGGGACTACATGACCTAAAGCGCGGTCACTGTCGGACTGGATAGAAAAGAAAGACAAGCGCGATGACACAACGCTGGTAATTTATTGCAAAATATGAAGCAATTATCTATTTACAAAAAATCTATTGTTTGGACTAAAAAATTAAAATACTAGTGCTTTAGTATGTTGCTTGTAGAATAATCTGAGGAAAATCAGAATGATTGTAGGTATATTAGTATGGTTTTTATTGTAAAAATTTTTAGGGGTATCGTCATGATTTTTAGGGTTCCGTACCCAAAGGGTAAACACGGGACCCTATTACTAAGACTCCACTGTCCGTCTGTCTGTCACCAGGCTGTATCTCATGAACCGTGATAGCTGGATAGTTGAAATTTTCACAGATGATGTAAGTATTTTTGTTGACGCTTTAACAACAAATACTAAAAACAGAATAAAATAAATATTTAAGGGGCGTTTTTGCCTTGTGGTACGGAACCCTTCGTGTACGAGTCCGACTCGCATTTGGCCAATTTTTTCTATCGTATCAAATTAGTTGTATTATGTTTCCAACACACATCTAACTAGCATATATCCTGAAGAATATAACATATTTTTCTGATTTTGTTCACTGTAGTCGATCATATAGGTACTTTTAGGCATTATAATACTTGCGTTTTTTGCATTTAGGTCCTGTTGTGCCCTTCAGTCCAATGTAATAGGAGATGAGCCTATTGCCAGTAACCGGACTTCGGGCTGCTATTGAGAAATTCAAGATAGAAAAACCCAATAACACTTTGCCCGACCTGGGAATCGGACCCAGGACCTCATGCTCAGCAGTAGCGTTTGCGACCACTTGTCCAACGAGGCAGTTTAATTTGTAATATGGGGCGGGTTTCACGATATGGTAATGCTTTGTACCCGACCAGTTCGGAATTTAGCGCTTATAACTAATAGCTACGGATTCCAAAATGGGAATTTAAACGATAAGTAATTGGTATTTGGGGACAATTATTAAATGTTCAGTCGTATTGTATGATCTACTTTATGTGGCATTATCCTGTATTTATTCGGTCACAACGTTACGTCAGGCACACAGCATACATATTTAATGTTTGTTGGGGAAATGCCTACATTTTGCTCTTTTATAAGTCTTAAGAGCGGTTCTGTACTACATCCGATCCTAATCCGAATTAAAGATCCGACTTCAATCCGAATTGGTAATGTTCTAAATTCGGACGGATAGTGCTCGGATCTAGTGCGCAACACCTGATACAAATAGGACTATGCTCACTTCGGAAGGGCATTTTTCGGATTCGGATCGGATGTAGTGCAAAGCCGCTCTCACTGTGTATAAAAGATGGCAGGGACATCGACGCGCAACCAGTTATTGTGGATTCGGTACTTACATGGTTCTGTGCCCCGCTGCGTTGAACCCCGATGAAAAATTTATCTACGCTGGGGTGTCTAGAACCATGTGCAGTTCATGGTTTTAGTTTGTAAGTTGATGTCCCTGCCACACTGATATCCCACAGCAGAACAAAAGCCTCCCTACTCTCTTTCCACTTCTCTCTGTTCAAAGCTGCTAAGGACCAGTTCTTGTTGATCAGTCCAGTTCATCCCGCCATCTCCGTCTGGGCCTGTTGCCAATAGGGATCCATTGGGTCGTAAGTTTGGCCCATTATTCGTCTGATATGCGGCAGATGTGTCCAGCCAGACATCAGTTATCTTTGTGATGGAACGGGTGGTCTTATTACTAACCTGGTCTGTTAGTTTGATACCCAGAATACTCCGTTCCATAGCCCTCTGGCGAACCTCGAGGGTGGACCTCTGCTGATTTGTGAAAGAACATGTTTGATCACCATATGTGAGGATGGGAAGTATGCACACGTCAATAAGTCTTCTCTTAAGGGACAAAGGAAGATCATTCTTCATTAGGTCCTTTTTGGCCCAATAGCTCAAGCATTTTATAGAATATATGTAATACACATTGGCAATACAATAATTAATTTCCAGTGTAATGCATTATGCTACGATGTTCTAAGGAATTTGTAGGAACGGCAAAACGCCTCCAAGTTTTCACCACAATCCCAGAACGTACTGTCCGGGGTTTTGGCTATATAAAAGGAAACGCTTAAAGACCTACAGACTTGTAATTATTTAAGATAAATCACTTTTTCATCCGTCAGCGAACCGCGCTGACTCTCGAATCTTTTCTATTCTAAATATGAAATATTATTTTTGCCATTAACTTATGAAACATTCGTGGATGTTGGATGATCATCCAGCACCCTTATATAACACACACACATTAACACGAGGGTGTGATTGATAGTCCAATGACAATCTCAAACATTTTGAAGGATATGGCTAATCCATTGCTTCATATGTTCGAACAATGTGTCTGCTCAACAAAGTAAATAACGCAATGAATGTTGTTGAACTGTCAAAATGAAAACCGTTCTTACTGTTAGTGTGTTACGCAATTACCCCGCTGCTTAAAACCTCTGCAGTACCTATGAAAAGTTACAAACCATTCCAAAAATACATATTTCGCCCCAACCACAGTTTAGACTATTTATTACCTAGTAGTAACTTCTGTGACTCAACAACGAGTCTGGTTGAAAAACTTTTTCGTAAAAACATTAGTTTGGGCAGTTGCCAGGCGGATGCGCGAGGCGACGCTAGTATCCGGCACTAGATTTACACCGAGTTCTCAATAGTACAGTCCGCCTCAAAAAGATATTCAATTGTTTTTTTGCATTCCTATTTAGGTGGTAACTTAAAATTATATAGGGTGGCAAGGACAAGGCGACACGCAAACTGTAAGTAGAAGTCAGCACATGATTTTAGACCAGGGATAACGCAGTGGGATTCAAATCATGAACTGAATTCATGGTAACAAGTTGCGCGTCGATGTCCTTAGGTGGAAGGTATACAGTCACGAGCACTAATGTTATGGAACAGAGATTATAGATAATTAATTGAATTCATGTCGATGTAATGGCCCAGTGGTAACGGCCGCGACTTACGAGTTGTACCTAGGTCGTGGGTTCGAACCCAGACAGGTGCTTTACTTTGAGTAAATTATTTCATCGCCTCTGCTCTTAAAACGGTGAAGGAAAACATCGTGAGGAAATTGGCATGTCGTAGAACCATACAATTCGAAGACATGTGACGAATTACGGCCCACTCCCTCTCACCGAGAAGAGGCCTGTGTCCCAGCTCTGGAAATGTTATTGCCTGATTATGCTATATCGATGTACATCTTTTTGAGGCTGACTGTACCGATGGCCTCAATGTGACAGGAATGCTGACTAAGTCTTCCTGTACGCGAGACAGCTTGTGATAGAGGTTTTTATTTTAGGAACTAGCTTCTGCCCGCGACTTCGTACGCGGATCCTGTTGCTTATGCCAGCGACAACGGGGTCGTCAAAATCGAAGATCTGAAACGTCTGATGTCGAATTCTAAGAACCCGGGGACTGGATAACAACGGGATGCGCGAGACGATTCGAGACGTCATTTTCAGGCAATAATGAACCAATAGGGTGGTAAATTTGGCCTTGCACTTTGAATGTTGGCATAAATGGGCCTTCTGAAATCTGTTTCGCAACAAAAGATGTCATTTGAAAGGCATTATTGTACGAACGTATATTGTCCAAGAAATGTTTTGACTGTGATGGTCACCGATTAGCAGTGATCTTAATATTTCTGGAGGATTTTGTAATATTTCAATATGAACTTTCCCACCTGAGCAACACATATCGTTTGTTTCTTTTTGCTATTTAACAGCTTCACAAAAAGTACAATTTTCAACCATACGTCCGATGGCGGAATATGTGGCGTAGTCAATCATAGGAGTATACGTAAATGCACTCCGTTCCTTATCAACCCAAGGAAGGTCGCCATGCCCTACGGCTATATCTTGAGACACATCCGATTCTTCAGATGATATCGACATTCTGTTCAGAGAATGTCGAAGTCGATCAGAATTCAAACGTTCGTTGCGCTCTTCTTAATCAGTCTCTTCATACTCCAGCAATTCTTTCTTTCTCACTTTCTGATTATGAATATTTTGTTGTGTGCGTGTTCGGAACAATGTATGATAATCTTACCGTATCAGCGGTCAGTCGCGCATCATATTCTGCACTGGTCTCTAGAGACCTGGATGTAGATGCGTAAATACGCTGAGAACGCAGGCGTGCTTCGCGATCCGAAGAGGTTTCCACGGAGCGAGTTGCAGCCTGATGTTCTCAAACAGCATCAAGTCTCTCCTGACGCTCTTCGGTAGATTCTTGGGATCTTATGATCCTCAATCTTTTAGCTCCTTTGGAACATTGGGAAAGATTTGACCTCTTTCTAGGCATGGTTATAGTTTTATTATGAAGATACCTGATCAATTAAAATCTAAGTGACTGCTCCCCTACCAAGGGTGCCCAGACACGGGATCGTCTGGCGCCCATGTGCTGGTTTGGTCCCTGGGGTGGTCACGGCGTGCTATGTGTTCTGGTGCGCCGGTCATGGGGAGTACTCCCCAGCGGAGGGTCCGGTGACGGACAGCCGCGGCGGGTTCACGGATGAGTGCTAACGCGTGCCCATGTTCCCGCCGTAAGCGGCAGAGGAGGACACAGTGGAGTTTTAGTGGGTTAGAGTCCCACATAACTGCACTATCTCCCCGTGGTAGTGCAGAATGCATGAGCATTTCTTCACGTTAAAAAAAATAAATGGGAGTTTTGGCCAGTAGAGTCAAATTTTCAATGATATACCATCGTCATCGAAAATCAGTCCTAAACTGTTACCGCCTTCACCGCGGGAGGTGAAATTAGTGATAGCTTTGATTTCCACATCAGATGTTTCTGATCTTCGATTTTTATAAGTCAACAGGAAATGCCCATCAGACCGAATAACTTTTACTAAGACGTCATTCCTATATGTGTTATGGTGTAGCTGGGCTCTTGGAGTTCCCCATCAGGTGTTCCAGATCTTCAAATTTATTCTCTCAGCAGAAAATCCTCATCACGTGGAACAATTTTTGCTATGGTACCATTTTTGTATCTCTTATAGTTAAGCTGGTCTGTTTCGGTTCTGCATCAGGTGTTCAAGTTTCCAAGATAAATTATAGCCTGAATGTTGTCCAGCCATATAATAACTATACAATAAAAAAAAAATCATTCAAATCCGTCCAGTAGTTCCGAAGATCGGACGCGCAGGCCCGAGGCGTGTACGTACTCTGATAGAATACCTTAACAAATGTTCGCCGTGATTCTTTAAATTGACATAACTTTTTTATTTATGAACCGATTGACATGAAATAAACACTAAATGTTAAGTGAAGCCTACTACAATATATTAGTGAAAACCGCATCTAAATCGAATAAGCCGTTTCTGATATTAGCGTGCACAAACAAACAGACAAACAGACAAACCGACAAACAGACAAACCGACAAACCGACAAACCGACAAACAGACAAACAGACAAAAAAAAAATTAATTACAATTTCGGGTTCGGCATCGATATAATAACAACCCCTGCTACTTTTTTTTTATATATTTCCATTGTACAGACACCACTTTTCTACAAATTTATTATATGTATAGATAAAACAAATTCTGGGCAGCTTCTTTGTCTATGTCTTGTAACAAAGAAAGGTATTGGTGATGACCTAATTTAGTTTTTTATTATTGCTAAAAGCTAAACGCTTTTGACGTTGATCACGTAAAAAAAAATTGCTAAATGGACTCCGCTTTTGACCTCGGTCACGCCTAATGGAAAGCGACGGATGCGGTCTATGACGGAACGAAATTGAAGGCAGACGAGTTAAACGTGGAGGAGAAGCGCTGAGTACGACTGGTCAGGATATCAACCAAGTGCGAATGGTATCCTGCAGTAGGTACGTGTGGTAGTCCGGTGATTGTTCTTTAGTAGTGGTATGATTTGGAGGGCCTATCTATTAAGCACACTTTAGAAAGGCAATTGAAAATTGTTAGGCTATTGACAGTTGTTTCGGGGAGGATTTAAGCTAGGCAGTCATGGGTGCGAGCCGCGTCCATGCCTTTTTTTTTTTTTGGTGCGCGTTGTAGATCCTCATGTACTTCCTCCATCGTGGGGGTGACAGAGGAGCATGCTCCTACCGGCTAAAACCACCACGGTGTTCTACCTCTACCTATGGCCGGGGGTGCGGGATTCGCATAAACATTCCCGCGTCCATGCCTGCTCGTTTTGTAAAGGCCGAGACTCGTCGAGGAGACGGGCGTCTCACGGTGTAGTATGAACTGCTGTGAAAACTATATTTTGCCCGCGAATTCATCCGCGTGAAATTTCTTGGTCCCCCCGATCTACCCTGTCGTATCTCATCGCCTGCCCGCGGCCGCGCTATTACTTCCTTTTCACTTTTTTTTTCTGACTTTTTTTTTTGGTCGCTTCCTATTGGTCCTAGTCTACTGCCTGTCTCAAAAATTGGGCTATCAAATGCAAAAATATTTTTTCATTGTCTGTCACTGTTGTGTTTAGCTTTTATACGTTTTAATAATTATTTTTCAAACACGCATAATTTTATTTCGCGACCACTAAGGCTTCTGACACTACAACGCGCCACGCGACAGGGCGCGGAAATGCGTTCTTATTGAGTTTGCGCACCAGAGCGTGGCGCATGGTAGTGTGAGATCCGCCTTACTAATCCCGATTTTTAATCAAAGGCGACTATCACGCGAGTACGCGATAGTTTGTATGAATTATGACGTACAAACGCAACTTGATTGATCGCGCGACCAATGTCATATTCATAATTATAAAAGATCGACGAACGCGTACTCGCGCGACGATCGCTTTTGTTTCACGCGTCTGAAACAAAAGCGTCCGTCACACGTATACGCGCGCCTGACGCGACACACTACAGTGAAAATGACAAAGGCAAGGAGTGCGATGAACAAGCAACATAAAACGCACCATCAAAAAAAATTCAAATAAATTCTTCTGATAAGATAAGATAATGATTTATTTCTCACCACAATATCTAACATTTTGAAATAATCAAGAACAATACATAATAGTTATTACTGTGGGAGACTGGTGCCTAAGCTAGGCGTAAGGCCTGTATTTCACATGTGAAATTATAATCACTGGTATTACTAAAACATACACACAATCAGAATAAACCCTCAAAATCTCCACAAGCGCCATTTCCTAGAACACTTCCCAAAAAGGCAAGACAGTATCACGCGAAAAATATAGCTAGGTACATCTTAAAAATTAATCCCGAAATGGTAGCAACGCTCGTCGGGTGTCAAGTGCGAGCCGGTACATCGTTAGTCGAAGAGTTTTCTTTTGTCTCAAGGGTTGAGCCTTGCTTGTTATGCCAGCTTTTGTTGGTGACCCGCCCGTGGCCTTCTTCTAACTTATTCATTACATGCTTTTTCAAGGAGCTAAGAAATACTGAGATGCAAATAAACTATGGCGCGAGAATAGACGCCTCGGTGGATGAGGGATTTGAATTTGAGATGTGCCTGTTGAATGTAGTGTTCGCTACATGATGTATGTGTAGAATATGCTTTCAGAATCTCATAGTTTCTGTTAGCGAATTTTATGGAGGACGTAATAAATTTAAGGGAACTTTTTGCGTGGGCTTTAAGGATCGACATAAATCAAATCAAAATTCTGTGTCTTTGAATTTGATCTTGCTAATTATGTGGATGCTATAATCAAAGTAGGTCCATTTTATTGTGTTTGAAATAGTTATTGCATTAACCACAACGCTTGATGAACGAATTCGTGATCCCAGAAGGTAATTGTTGCCATCTTCATTTGTCAATTTGGACTCGGATGAAATGACTCATTCATTCCCTTTCGTGAGACTCGATTTGAATGCCTAACTTAAATGTAAAAAACACATTATTCTTTATAATCTTAACAACATAGATATAAACAATTCCCCAGAATCCATTCCTCTATGTGGGACAAACCTTGTCTCCTCTCATATCTATTTCGCGATCGCATCTAGGATTTATTTTAAGTCGCTTGAGAATATATACGCTGTTAGCATAAGCCGAAAATTCAATCTATTTTGTAGCGTTTAATGCGAGCCTGACACTGTACCAGTATATCAATTGACGATATGTCATTCTTGAAATCCGTCTAGATCTACCAGTTGAACACTACTGTTACTAGTAGTAGTTGTAGAACTAAGTAATGTATAATAATATTTATTTTATTTCATATTTTGATTTTGATTGTTGTTCTTAGCATTACGCTAAGCGATGGCCGTTTTGTGTGGATGTGACGCATGTTTTCTCCCAACTTTTAATTTTTTTTTGTGTTTTTTATGCATCATGTATGCGTATTTTATTTCTTTCTTCTTTTTTATGTGTATCATAAAGTCAAAGTCAAATCATTTATTTCAAATAGGCACATTAAAGGCACTTTTGAACGTCAAAAAAAACTAAATAGAAATGATTCTAGTCGCCCATTCCAAAAGGTAGTTTTCGTATATAGAAGAATGGGCAAGAAACTCCACCGTTACTCTTTTAAAATGTTTTACAAGGTCTTGTATACATAATAAAAATTATATGTGAACACGATGCACCCATAATAAAATTAGTCTACCACAAAAGGTAAAAAGAATTAAAAATTAAGCAATGACAGGTAAATCAAATAAGTGATAGATACATGGTGCTCATATATTTACAAGTTACTTATTTAAAAAAAAAATGCAAAAGTAGTTGAACTTTAACAAGTGTGTGAGTCATATATCTTATGCATATCTAACAAAGAAGTAGGTATGGAAGGAAAAGACATGTTGCGGCGACCTTAAATAAATTGGGATAAGTCAGGAGAATTATTATGATCTTATCGTATGCTGCACTGGTTGACGTCATCATCATCACGTCAACGCCGGCTGTCGCTGAAAATCTCTGTCTCGCGTAGGGTCTTAGCATTATGCTGAGCGATGGCTGTTTTGCGTGGATATGACGCATGTTTTCCTTCTCTTGTTATTTTTCTTATTGCGTTTGTATTTTTTACCGACTTCAAAAAAAGGAGGTTATCAATTCGATACGTATGTATGTAATATTATTGGAATTGCATTATATTCACATATGACAATCTACTAAGGCTTCCAAACAAATATACAAAATTTCATAGACGTATGTATGTATGTATGTATGTATGTATGTATGTATGTATGTATGTATGTTTGTCCACGCATTTCTCAGCAACTATTAATTGGATCGTGACCATTTTTTTTGTATTAGCTTACATTTACTTCAACTTAGGGAACAGTGCAAGTTTCATCAAAATCGGTTCAGTAATTTTAAAGATATGGACTAATACGTGTAAGTGTGACGGCCTGGCGTATTGATACGAGCTACGGGTGTAGTGTCAAAGGGAAAACATCTCAAAACCTTGGTCAAATTCTAGTGCAAAAACTAAAAATTACAAAATAAAAAGTAATTTAAAAAAATTAAACCGACTTCAAAAAGAAATGAACTCAAAATTATGAAATAACTTTAATTTCGGAAGTCGGTGGCAAAAAACTAAAATACAGATCCCAAGACACCGACTTCCGAAATTAAAGTTATTTCATAATTTTGAGTTCATTTCTTTTTGAAGTCGGTTTAATTTTTTTAAATTACTTTTTATTTTTTGCGTCATGTTTGCCGCAAATAAATGTGTTTTCTTTCTTTCTGAGTTGCAAGATTTGAGTCGTCTAAAAGGTTTCTGTTATAGTACGAGTACAAATAGTGAGAAAGACTCAATTTCACGTTGACTTGCTCATCTCTATCAATCTAATTCATTATTATTTCAGGGGATTACATTAAGTCTATTTCGGGCAGTATTAAACCGAGTTTGACTAATGTTGCCGGACGGATTGTTACGGGAGCCAAGTTTCCCATCTAAGCGGATGAGCTGATCGAACCGGCTGTGTAAAATTAGAGTTCCGTATAATTTCCTTCGGTATCCATTTGGTGATTACTTTTAGGAGATTATCTTTATTTAGGAAGACTTAATATTGTTGGTAACTTTACTTTACTTTGAGTTTTTCATTAAGTTGTTTTGTTAAGAAAAAGCGAAACGATGTAATAGACTTTTCGGTGATTATTTTTAGTTTCAGTTTTTTATGGAGACTTTTTACTAATTTGGCAGATGTTTGGATAAACGACTTCATTAAAACATTGTAACAGAACTGCCAAGTCGGCCGTAACGGCCGCGACTTACGAGTTGTAAGTCGTAGGTTTGAATCCTGACAGGTGCTTTACTTCGAGTAAATTACCTCATCACCACTGCTGTCAAAACGGTGAAGGAAAACATCGTGCGGAAACTGGCATGTCTTAGAACCAAAAAATCGAACCCGCACCGGGCCCGCGTGGTGGATTACGGCCCACTCTCTCTCGAAAAGAGGCGTGTCCCCCAGCAGTGGGAACACTATTGGCTGATTATGCTATGCAATGTTATGCTACATATTTCAAATGCTTATAATATAATTTTTTCGGAGAGGCGTGCAATTTAAATGATCTTCAAAACTTTCAGCAGCACTTTATTAGGAAACTTGTAACACAAACAAATGACAAACCATGAAAGCTGACCAAACATTAGGCGGCACAATAAGTATGTGACAATGCCGATAATAAAAGCCGTTACTGCCGAAAATCCTTTGAAACTCTATGTGGGCTATCCACTGAGTGCCGTGGGCTTACCATAAATAACGTTTAGTGCTACCGAGAGGTGTTCAAATTGCTTCCACGTGATATATCCCACAGTCCAAGTACGTTTAGCCATATTGAATTTTTAAGCAAAGATGCCCCGTTGCCCTGGTTACGCGGCGGTCGCTTTTTGTCGGGGTAGTAAAGCAAGCAGGTTTTTAAATTGAGATAGGTCGGGTTCGCAGGTGTTTCTGAAATTTTATGTCCATAACTGATGTGGAGGTGTCGTTGGAATGTATTTTGGGGACAACGCTGCTATTTTTGTGGGATTAGTGCTATATCATTTGTTCTCGGGATCCGCCCTTTTATGTGAATCACAGTTTTCGAATGATGACCGGGAATTATGTGTGAATAAAACACACAGTGTTGCAGCTATTCTCTAGCTAGTGAGCTGAAGATTTTATGATATTGACTGTATCGATTCAAGCGTCCTTCTTGATTAGAAATGAACGCGTTCTGGTGAGAGAGAAACAGGTATAAAACCTGCATCCAAGCGGTTGTGTTAGACTAATTATTATTGCAACCAAACAAACAAGATTCCAATTCTGATCAGGGTATTTGAATCTTTTATTCAACATTAGCAGCGCTCCGCGGTTTCATCCGCGTAAGTGTCGATCCCGTGGTAATATCGGGATAAAAACTGTCCTATGTCATTTCCCGGAATTCAAACTATCTCTATACCCATCTAAATCGGTTCAGCGGTTTAAGCGTGAAGAGGTAACAGACAGACAGACACACTTTCGCATTTACAATATTACTATGGATCGATAAGTATTTTCAGAGAAGAAGAATGCGATAAGCACAAGCCTTCGCCAAATCGACCGATGGTCGATAATAATGATGTTGTTGAAGGCACTCATAGCAGTCGTTCATTTAGTATAAATTAATATTGAAAGCCACTTTGGCAGAATCATAAAAGGATAACAGAATGGACAGTTAACTGTTAAGTTAATCCCATTGGTGAAGCATTTTTCAGTTATTTTTTTTGTCTGTGCTAAAATACCAATCAATGATAAATGACTTTATTTCTGTAAGTAGGTTTGTACAAACACTTTTACACGTCAATCATATTTTTTTTTTAAACTAGATGAGGTCGGCGTTTCCTAACTGACTATTCTGAGAAGAAAGGCCGAAACAAACTCAGAAGTCACAGTCTCTTTTAAAGTCCAGACAAAATCTTGGTCAGATCGTGTGAAGACCATGTAGATTGGTGTCTGAAATGGTCTTTTGAGGAGAGAACCACACAGATTGAGCGGACCTGTCCAATCAGTGCACGCATTTGTCAAAAATCGTGCAGCTCAACTCAGAACTTGAGGAGCTCAACGATTCGACGAACAATACCAAAGACAGGACATTTGGGTAGGCCGCATAAACTACTCAAACTGCCAGATCATGATTAAAACTAAGAAGGAAAGAAGAAATGACCCACATAGTCCTCACATTCACAATAATAATAAAAAAAAAAAAAAAAACCAATCCAAATCCAATCCCAATCTCTTTGATTGTACCTACGTAGTGCAGCGAAAAAAAGAAAAACACAGACTGTCTTGCCATTTTATAATTCATAATGTTATCCTTTTATGATTCTTCAAAGTCCCCAGATGTCTGTAAGTCAATAAACAAGAATAATAAATTCACGCAAGAGACACACAAAACAACAAATCCTATAGTTAATTAAAATTCCATCAATTCTCAGATTTAATTAAATTAAATAAAACAAAACAACCAGACTGAAATAAGTTCTAGTTTTATTGTATTATATCTACGTACCTTTAATTTAGGGCGGCGCGAATTTATAATTGCAAATTAAATTCTGACTGACATGAAAGATATTTTCGAGTTAAAAGAACTCGAGAACAGCCCTTTATTTTGATTTGTCCCTTTGTTCTGGTAAATGAAAAGCCATTCTGTAGATGACTATCTTAGCCGGTATAATGGCGCGGCTCTCTTCAAATGATAACTCGTTATCATTTTTGGTATGTTTTAATAAAAAGCGGTGGTTTAATTAGTGAGAAAATTTTAGCTGTATCTCGGATGTCTGTGGTTGTGTCAAAAGAAAACTATGCGGATATGATAAGCAAGCGTTTTGGTTGTGTTATGTTTAATAAATCATCTTTAGGTATTAAAATGTAATTTGTGCTTACCTTTCAGAATGAGTATCAGTTTAAACTATTATTCTCAAATGGCCAATCGCACATTAGTAATAACACTTGCACTCTGAAAGTTGCCCTTTATAGGTACTGCTACAACATGAAGATGCTGTCAATGTCAAATTTTTACCCTTATAGAAGATTGTGTATGATTGAAAATATGTAATGTGTTTCTTGATTTTCATCACTCTTATGATGATATACTATAGATACCAAATCCATGTCATAATTCCACTTTCTACTACCCATTTCTAAATATATCTGTATAGAACGTTCAAAGCTATAAAACTTCGCATGAAACATTGTTTCTTTGAAACACGCACTTAAAATCTTCAAAGCAAGTACATATATTTACTCGTACATTCATCAAAATTCACACATTCGTACCCCACAGTCCCATATTGCAGTTCTGCTTAAAGCACCTGTCCCACCGCCAGGCGAGAAGCGAGTAGAGCTAGCAACTTAAAACGAGTTGGCGAGCAACGAGTGTGCGACAGCGACGAGCGATTGCTCGCTGGTATACGTACGCACCAAGCGCAAGTCTCCCAATGAGTGTTCTGCCTGCCAAGCGAGCGTCACTGAGCGAGTACTTGATGACTCTTGTCGCTGCAACACAGTTCTGCGTTTAACTGCGTTCACACAGCCGTCAGCGAGTATAAGTTGTACTCGCTGACGCGCGGCGGTGTGAGCAGTCAGCGATCAACTATTATTACTAAATAATACGTACTAGTTACTTACCTGTAATCTGTATAATGGACGGATGGATGACCCCTGTAACACAGGTTCCATCTAGCATATGGGTCATTGATCAAATTAATCTCTGTGGACTTGTAAATCCTACGCTGTAAATGCTGCGCATACCTACATTGTACATTGCTTATGGAAATAAAGTATATTATTATTATTACTTGCTTCCCAAACCTTTGCCACTTCCATGGCGTGGTCGGAAATGTATCTCTTTTACTTACACGGGACGTAAAATCTCTTTTACGCTTCTTGAGCGAGAAAATCGTTGATAGCTAGTCGCTTTCTCGTCGGCGCGCGGCGGTGGGGCAGGTGCCTAAGAGCTATTGATACAAGCAATTTTTCTAATGCACCTACATGTCGACATTATCGTGATTAAAGTCTCTCCATAATGGAGCTCGTATGTATTTGCCAAACGTTTTAGAGATTTATATTCTACCCACATTTACTCATATGTACGGTTAGAATTTTGGCTACGACTATTCTTTAACATAACTTTACAGTGGTGCAATTCTTTTTGGGAATATATTTGGGCGCATACTTAATATATATAATATATGAAGGGAATAATTTATATCAGGGGTATCGTATTACCCAGTAACTGGGTTGATGAGTTCAGATAGGCAGTCGCTCCATGTAAAATACTGTTATTCAGCTGCATCCGGTTAGATTGGAAGCCGACCCAGACATAGTTGGGAAAAGGCTAGACAGAATAATATATGAAGATATCGCTCAAGTTCTTGAGCAACTTAGTTAATGCTTTTATTTTTCCATTTAAGCATTTTTGTAGTAGGTTCCTAATGGTGGTTCCTAGTCGACTAAAACAAAAAAAATACTTGTTTGTCGACTAAGTTCTCTATGATTAATAGGTACGCCATGATTATAGTTGATTCCCTTCCTATGCCTATTTAGAGAGAATTGAAAAATCTGCTGTTTTCATAGTGAATACTTTTACAGGGAATAATCTCTGCTACGAATTCGTAGCACAGTCCAAGCTACGGCGTAGCACGTCGCGTAGCAGCACGTAGAGTCGATAACGAAAGTACTGCATAACAACAAACATAATTTATGTATTATCTAGGTGCTTATAATTAGGGTATTTTACAAGTACATAGACTCGTTTCAGTATAATAATACTGAAACATAATTTTCACTAATGATAACACTAATGATAATGTAGCAATGTAATGGTATAATTTAACCAAACACGGGTTGAGAGTTGTACCAACTAGAGTGATATTAAAAGGTCATTACCTGTGAGATTGTAACTTTGAATGTACTCCCGCGAGCGTCATTTGTAAATTATATGGAAACTAACTATTCGTTTAACAGGCATTGGGAAATATACCTAATGTAATAAACTCTCGGTTCGGCTGTAGATACTACAAAATAAGGTTCAATTTTGTCCAGCAAATGATTATTAGGAAGGTCTTTTGTGATCATAGAGAAATCTTTCATCGATGTTGTCTATGAGCAGTACATAAAAAGTATGATATTTTAACAGTAGGACGAATAAAACCCTTCAACAATAGAGTTTAATTAATAATAGATATTAACAGATCATATTCTGTAAAACCTACCACTTAAGTTCACACGTGGAAGCAATAAATATATTGAGTATTAAGAGTGCCAAGTAAATCATATGGAAACTAACTATTCGTTTAGCAGGCATTTGGAAATAAGTGTGCTTTTGTACGTTGGGAACGTATTACCGGGATAAATAGTATCATATGTCCTTATCCAGGTCATGGTCTACCCGTGTGCCGAATTTCGTCGAAATCCATTCTACTGTTAAGACAGACGAAGGTCCTTTCGCTTTTTTTTTCTTTACTAATAATAAAGCTGAAGAGTTTTTTTTGTTTGAACGCACTAATCTCTGAATCTGCCGGTCGGATTAGAAAAAATATTTTTGCATTTGATAGCCCAATTCTTGAGGAAGGCTATTTAACATCACGCATCGAGCTCTACGCAGCCGAACAAAAAATAGGGCGTAATAGCGCGGGCAGGCGATGCGATGCGACGGGGGACAAGAAATTTCACACGGACGACGTCGCAGACAAAAGCTTGTGTATAATATTAACTCAATACTCAATTCTTTATTGCATTCCATATGTATTACATAGATAGTATTACAAAGTAAAGATCAATATGGACACAGTCGGGAACAGCAAAAAACAGGAGAGAGGAAGAGGGCTAAGTACCAATTCAATATTATTATAGAATACTAACAGCGCCCCGCGGTTTCACCCGCATAAGTGTCGATCCTGTAAGAAATCCTATGTCCTTTCCCAGGACTCAAACTATTTCTATACAAAATTTCATCTAAATCGGTTCAGCGGTTTAAGCGTAAAGAGGTAACAGACAGATACACTTTCGCATTTATAATATTAGTATGGATTAGATGTGCTTAAGGTTGTATAATTATGTAGGTATATATCTGCCGCATCCGTGTGATTAAATTGTTCGTGAAATTATAATCCGATTTGAACTGCAAACTGTGTTTCTATTGCACAATAATTAACACTACCCACATAGTACGCCCACATAGTTAAAATATGGCTGATAATAACGAGACACACTATACCTTCTTCGTCATATACATATTATTAGGTATAGTATATTAGTTATCTTATGTATTACGTAAAAATGGCATAGTATATGGCATTAGTATGGCAATATGTAATTTTATACTAGGATCGACAGTGGATTTACTACAGGTTTCATTTTGTGCTGGATAACAAGGACTACTGGAAAGCTCTTTTGCTATCTAAGATTTAATCTGAAATCGATTCGGAATGTCTATATTAAGTAAAGAGTATCTAAACATACTCGTAAGTAAGATTAGGACACTTTTACAATAGAGTGTCCGAAATTTTGTTTTAGTGTGGTTAGTTGAAATGCTCGGTACCCTCATTGCGTAACAAGCTATCAATCTCAATCTAAAAAAAATGTTCGTAAGTAACTTTTTAGACCTTTGTATCCTGCTTATGCGTATGAAATTTCATTAAAATCGGTTCATTCATTTCGAAAAACAGGGGCTTTAAAGTTTCTATGGAATGCCGTACGGTGTAAACGCTCTTAAATATAACTGGCGCCATGTGGGTGTACAGTCACGAGCACTAATATGTCAACACTTGGCAACATTCAATTGTGTTTTTTTCGTGAAATAACAAATGCAACGTTGAAATACGACACTTTACACAAACCTATGGGTTCGAAAATACTTAGTTCGTAATAACATAACATTTCATTCAAAACTAAAGGAGAAAACCGTCTTTGAATAAAGCTTAATAAATAAATACTTATGCTCGTGACTGTACATGTTAAGGTACACCTCTGCCTACCCTGACGGGGAATTATAGGCGTGACGTATTATTATATTTTAGAGAGATTTATTTGTAAAGAGGTTCTTATAAATCTTTGATATTTCCATATTCATGGTTTTATGAAGCGCGCCGTGACAAGGACCACGCACCTGACCTTTTGAAGTGACGTCATCAATATGGTGAAGGCATGTCCTTCTGAAATGACCCTTCAGACACTTCCTCTGACATTGGCGCTTGGCTTTTAAAATTGTTGAATGCCTCTGCTTCTGAAATTATAAAAACATAAATAATTTTGTGTAGGTCTCGGAATAAAAAAAATAAATTCATGTTTTTCTCTATGATTATAATTATTGAGTCCTAATATACCTTGGGACGCCCACGTCAGGACCAAGAAAATATTAAATTGAACTAATTTCAGTATTTTCAAAAAGAAGCCCTGGAAGTAATTAAATTTCTAAGTCAAATAATTACAATTTGTTTATTCACGTAATAATATTCTTAAAAGTAACTTTGGGGTTTTTAGTCAGAAGAAAAATAAATTGGTCTTTTGTAGCACGAAATTCTTTTTACCGTTTTTATAGTGAGCCAATATTGATCAAAGAAATAGGTAGAATAGAATGGACAAAGCAAAAGTAAAGAAAAATCTAGTTTGGATTTATTTATTCTAGACTTGATTAGACTTTCCTAGTTCAATTCCCTGGAAAGGTGAAATGTAATAAAAGTATTATTATTTCAGGTCAGTTTGAACGGGACTTTTGAGATGTAGGCGATCAAAAGTATTTATTTTGCCGTATGAAAAAACAGTTGTTTCACTCCATTTATTTCATCTATACTAATGTTATAAAGAGGTAATTTTTTTTTGTTGTTTTGTATGTAAGGGGTAATCTCTGAAACAACCGGTCGGGTTTGAATAATTCTTTTTTCATTTGATAGTTCAATTCTTGAAGAAGGCTATAGTCTATTTAACATCACTTTAGAACCCTTTCACACCAAAAGAGCGTCGAAGCTCAGCGAAGCGGAGCGCAGTTTCAGTGTCATATGAATTTTAACTTTATTTTCATTACTATAATACGTATTACATATTACACAAATCACTAAACGTGTTTAAAACAACGTTCGGTTTCTGGCAATCGCTCGAAAATGACAGAGACGGAATGATGACTTAAGTTTAGCGCTAAACGCAGTTAGTGATTTGTGGTGCAAGTGAGAAAATCTATAATAGTAACTTCACTGTTAATTCCCACGATGGACATCAAATCCTACTTCCTACTAATATTATAAATGCGAAGTTCGTGAGGATGGATGGATCTTTGTTACTCTTTTACGCAAAAACCTTTGCACGGATTTGGTTGAAATTTGGCACACAGATAGTATATAACCAGGAAATAGGACCATAGGTTACTTTTTATCCCGATGTTCCCACGGGATCCAAACTTATGCAGGTGAAACCGCGGAGCGCTGCTAGTACAAAAATAAATCTCTAAAGTTTTTATATTTTCAATACCTCATTATAGATAATGTTTGTTTAAAGAGAACGTGCTCCACGCAAACCAGCGCTATCACCATACCCAAAAGAAGTACCCATTAGATTGACGGGGCTAATTGATTTTCAAATATCAAATAAGTAAGTATTATAAAAAATCTAACACTTTTTTACATACTAAAGTGTCATCATCTGCCTAGCCTTTTCCCAACTATGTTGGGGTCAACTTCCAGTCTAACCGGATGCAGCTGAATAGCAGTATTTACATGGAGCGACTGGCTATCTGATCTTCACAACCCAGTTACTGGATAATATGATACCACCTTGGTAAGTCTGGTTGTCAGACTTTCGGGCTTCTGACTACCCGTAACGACTGTCAAATATTCACGAATGACAGCCGGGACCAACGGCTTAACGTGCTTTCCGAGGCACGGAGGGCCTCGGTATGTAAAGATGGTCACCCATCCACAGACCAACCGCGACAAGCCTAGCTTAACCTGATCGATCGACCTGTGCGGCTGTTATTATTTAGCCACGGGCCCTTCAGTGAAAGTACCCAAAATATATAATAAGTTCTTTATAAAATTTCCAATGGTTGTAACACTGTCAGCTCTCATCAAAGCAGTCGATAAATTGCACGCTCAGCGAATATCAAGCAGGCCCGTCTGACGTCATGGCGCACATAAATTAAATTTATAATCAACCCAACTCCCCCAAATTAAATTAAATTATACCTGCCACTGCTTCGGAAAAATATTTACTTTTGCTCCTTGAAAAAGGCTACAGCGCGGCAGCGCCTGTAATTCATCGGCTTCATTTCACGGTGTTAGATGATTTGTCAATGCAGAGGGTTTCAAGATTTTAATGTTGTTAATACGAATTATAAATAGCTGTGATTTTATTAATATGTCGGCAGACACATTGATTAGCAGCTGTGAGAGACGGCGACTAGATGGCGCTAGTGGAACGTGCACCAGACGCAAATCATTCACTCTATCGATCATTTGGCCTAAAGGACTTGTTATCCAATCCAGTAAAATATTGTAACGGTTTCCCCCCCACTAGCGATCGCCTTTATAAGGAGCTGCGCTGTTTGATCGGTACGCATTTCCAACGGTTGCGTCGTGGTGCACGGACCACTGTCTCTCGACAGTCAGTACTGCCCGATTATTGGATGTGGAACGCTGTCTCTGACAATTAGTACTATCCTTATTGCGGAGGGTGCATGGACCACTGTCCCTGACAGTCAGTACTGCCCTATGTGACCGCCTTTTGCCGTTATTAGTTTTACATTTCTGTATTTTCTAGATTTAAGATAACTGATTGTTCAATTGAATAAACTTGTGTTTTACTTCTGATGTCTGGGCCAATCCGACATCAGAAGTGGGATCGGATTGTCCGCCCACCTCTGGCACTTCATTATCACAAAATGGCCAGAAAAATATTCCGCTACCCTCAAATAATTTAGAAGCATTTCTTTCATAATTAACTGATGCTCTACTACCCGGTCCAATGCGCCACCACAACCATTCAGTGTTGGTACCATTTGATCCTGATTACCCCAATTCATACGTAGAGGGCTGTCAGACACCATAATTAAAAGCAAAAATTTGAAAGGTGTCAATTTAATCATGACGCTGACCTTGCCTTCGAGGCGGCGCAGCCACATTACTGATCAAGATGCCTCTCAGTCATTATCAATGGGAAGATATACGGGAGACTTTGAAAGCTCAGTTCTCTCGCCCTTTGGCTTACGCAATGCCTCTTCCATTCTTCTATTAATATTGCTTTAAAGCCGATGAATGATGAAAAGATTTTTAGTTTTCATGGATGTACTGTACATGTACTTTCAATTTCAAAAGATATTCATGAAGGGCTTAACCGTTTAGACAAATTACTTAAAACTCTGCCCAATGCAGGATTCTCGTTTAATTTAAATAAGTGTTCAGTTTCTGAATGTCCAAACCTAGTTCCAGCTGGGGAGATTAATGCAAATAATAAAAAAAAAAAATGTGATTGACCCTTCCTTGCCCATTGAACTCCATACCGATGCAAGTACTCGTAGTGAGGGATATAGTGCAATTCTTATCCAAAAAACATAATGATACCCTTCATGTAGTAGCGTATTATAGTAGGAAGACCATAGATGCAGAGACACGATATCACTCTTAGGAACTGGAGATGGATGGCTCATGCAGATTTCTTGTCTCGCGATTTGTCAAACACAAATTATTCTGAACCCCGTAAAATAAATTATCTTGAATTAGATAAAGGTTGGTTAATTATAGAACAAGAACGCAATTCGTAACTTTCTGAAATAATATCAAAATTCCGTAATAATCATTTACCTGAAGACATATTGCGTACGTATGTAGATATGATTTAAGACAAGGAATATTTTAGAGGAAGATTAATTGTTGTGAGGTATGTAAAACTTTTAAAGGCCCTTCAGGTGCATAGCAAATGCAATGCATTCAATATGTTTGGCACACAATTCATTTAGATCAAACTTTCGGGAAAAATGATAGAAAAGAATATTGCTTAGTTTTAATAGACGCCTTTACAAAGTTTGTACTGCTTGAAAATACTCCGGCCTTAAGTTCTTCACACGCTGTAAGAGCAATTAAAAATCCTGTAAACTTATTTGGTGCTCTGAAGCGCATTTGATTATCGCAGGTAAAGGACGTTGTTATAACTGCGCATTATCGCAGGTAAAGGACGTGGTTAAGACTGCAGTGAGTTGAACAATTTTGTAATGATAATAGAATAGAGCTCCATTTAATAGCAACTGCTTCTAGTAGAGCTAACAGACAGGTTGAGAAAGTCATGTAAAGAATATTCTTCCAATATTGCCTGGAAGGATGAACTAGGAGAGATTCAACTTGCTCTTAATAATACACGTTCCAGGACCACAGGTTTTACGCCTATGGAACTGATGTTTGGCATCAAAGGTTCCTCAGTTAATCTAGCTAAAATAACTCCTAGTTCTTTTGAACCAACTGTAATTAATGTTGAAACGGCTCGTTCATCTGCATAAAAAAAAAAAAAAATTCAAAGAGTGGCTAACGCTGACACTATCATCTGCCTGGCCTTTTCCCGACTGTGTTGGGGTTGGCTTCCGGTCTGGTTGGGTGCGGCTGGGTGCCGGTGTTTTGCGTGGGGCGGTGGCCTGTCTGGCCCCCGCGCCCCGGTTGCTGGGTGGTGCGGTGCCCCTTGGTGGGACTGGTTGTCGGATTTTCGGGCTTCGGGCGCCCCGTGGCGGCTGTCGGGGATCCGCGGGTGGCGGCTGGGGCCGGCCGCGGCGGGCGTGGCTTGGCCTGGTCGGTTGGCCCGTGCGGCTGTTGTTTCCTTGACCACGGGCCCCTCTAACGCTGACACTATATTCTATGGGTTTGGCTTCCGCACTTAGTCCTTCAAATGGACCATTGTGCCTGGGCCGTGGCGGTCGTCGGTGGTTGTTCCAGCCAGCCCACCTCCCTCCGGAGGCTGATTGGCTCTCCTGGTCTGTTGAGAGCTTCTGTGTGCGGTCTGGGTGTTCCGAGGGTTTCTGACCTTGCCTGGGTGAGACCTCTGCACTCAAGGAGCACATGTGCGGTGGTTTCATCGGCCTCCATGCGAGCCCTGCACAGGGGACTGTCCGTTGTGCCTGTTATGTTAAAGTGTTTTATTGGCGAGCGGTGTCTCGTGGTGGTCCCCGTCGCCGGGCGCGGGCCTTTCCTGTCCAGTCGTGGTGAGCGCCTGGTTAGCCTGCCATCCAATGACGGCGTAGCTTCTTTGGACTGCCTGCAGCCTGGTGACGATATCTACGAGCTTTCTGCTTGTGTGTGGGTGTGTTCCTGTAGCCACCTGCGTAGTTGGTTGAAGGGGATGGGCACGATAGGTTCCGGACCACAAACTGATATACTGGATGCCCTTCTGGGCAGCTCGTCAGCTGAGTCGTTGCCTAGTGATCCACTGTGTCCTTTTATTCATTGTAGTGTTACTGTATTGCGGTTTGATACAATTACCCGTTCCAGCACATTGTGACATTCTAGTAAACTCTGACACTGTACGGTTTAATAAGGGAAAAGCCCAGATTAAACCTTTTGCAGTTGGTTAATTAGTTTTTGTAAAATGCGAGGAACGACACCAAAGAAAATTAGATGAAAAAAATAATAAGGGACCTTTCATAATGACTAGTTTTAGATAACGATCGTTATTAATGGCTCTATAGGTTTACAAGTACGCACATGTAAATTTGAGAGAAGTACCTAGAGGTCAACAAAGTTTTCTTGAAATTTCTGAAAATTATGAGTCTGATGACAATGAACGGTGATAATGGATAATGTATCTAGTAATATGAATGATGATTTACATAATGCTGTTTCAGGCGAATTAGTGGAAAACTCTTTGCCATATTTAGGAAATAATAGTTCTCAAAACTTAAATGTCAGTCGAGTCTCAGAATCCGAAGAAACATTATCTATTGGTTCACAAACAGCAACTATTAATTCTGAAAATACTTTATCTATCGATTCTGAGGCGACTGTATCCTGTGATTCAGTTCTGTATAGCCCAGTACCGGAACAAGGTTCCTTGCTGGATGACTAAATTAGTTTACACTGTAGGGGTTGCAAGAATTGTAACCTAGCCCAGTTGTAGCTGAAGGGGTTTCACCTGCTTTTGTGGGTTGATAACCTAGTCCAGCGCTTTGTGAGCTGTAGGGATATCATCCATGGGATGATATCTAGACCAGCAAATATGTACTGTAGGGGTTGCAAGAGTATTGTGACCTAGTCCAGTGAGCTGCAGGGATCTCATCCATGGGATGATTATCTAGACCAGCAAATGTGTACTGTAGGGGTTACAAGAGTATTGTGACCTAGTCCAGTGAGCTGCAGGGATCTCATCCATGGGATGATTATCTAGACCAGCAAATATGCACTGTAGGGGTTACAAGAGTTGTGACCTAGTCCAGTTGTAGCTGCAGGAATCTCACCTGCTTTAGTGGGTGACGATTTAGACCAGCATGTTTGAACTGTAGGGGTTTTCTATTGTAAAGAAATACCTAGACCAGTGATATTTGCTAATTTGACATGTAACGATGATGACGATGTGAATTGATGACGAATGAATGCACTCGAGAACGAGTGATTTATCAGGATGGCCGTGTCGGCAGACACATTGATTAGCAGCTGTGAGAGACGGCGACTAGATGGCGCTAGTGGAACGTGCACCAGACGCAAATCATTCACTCTATCGATCATTTGGCCTAAAGGACTTGGTATCCAATCCAGTAAAATATTGTAACGGTTTCCCCCCTACTAGCGATCGCCTTTATAAGGAGCTGCGCTGTTTGATCGGTACGCATTTCCAACGGTTGCGTCGTGGTGCACGGACCACTGTCTCTCGACAGTCAGTACTGCCCGATTATTGGATGTGGAACGCTGTCTCTGACAATTAGTACTATCCTTATTGCGGAGGGTGCATGGACCACTGTCCCTGACAGTCAGTACTGCCCTATGTGACCGCCTTTTGCCGTTATTAGTTTTACGTTTCTGTATTTTCTAGATTTAAGATAACTGATTGTTCAATTGAATAAACTTGTGTTTTACTTCTGATGTCTGGGCCAATCCGACAAATACAACAGTAGAACAACACAACAACAGAACAGTAGATAGAGTAGTAGTGGTAGTTTTTTTTTTGTTCTTTAGTAAGTAGAACATATGGATTCATAATATAAATGTAGAATCTAAATAAAAAAACGAATGAACGGTGAACGAATGTGTTATTGACGGCTAAAATCAATTAATACAAAGATTCCACAAGAGAAGGAATTATCTTATCATATTATTATTAATCGGTAATTGTTAAGGAAATTGACACCCGACGTCAATTTGCCACGTTCTAGCTATTTCATACAACTGTCAAAGAATGACAGTTCTGATTCGTATACAGGGTTACTTGTAATTCGACTTAGATCCATCAAGAGGAGGCCAAAATGCAACAAATGGAGCCCCCCATATGTATGACCGCAATTCAATAGTTTCTGTTAGTTCACTGTGTTAACTATCGAATAAAAGACTATTTACTTTAATATTGCGTAATTATTATGATCTTTATGCTAATAACATTTTTATTTTTTTTTCCTTTGGCTTGTCAGCCAAATTTGACGCCTACTCCTCCCGCCTCGTCCTTTAATTTTAAATTGTATTGGGCGTTTATCATAGAATCTTATGCCATTAACTAAGAATTTTCAAAAAGGATGCATGCCACAAGCCATCTACACTACGCATGCCACCTGTCAGCGCATACGTAGCCTAAAGGTCGCTAAGTTGCTCGCAGTCACAAGATCCTAATCTAATTAATTAAAACTCCGATGTTAAGTAACTTTCAAAACATTTTACGAATTAAAATAATGTGTTACAGTATCACAAAACGTAATTAGGCCGCGCGGTCCTGTTTATACGTAGGCACCTATACAAAGTTTGTTTTACGAGTTCCTATTATATCGTAAAGTAACTTTTTATGAGGAGTACCATTATCGTCAGTTAAAAGGATCGTAATTCATTCGGGAAGTTGTTTAGTAGTAAAAATTATGGGCGCGCTAACCAGTGGAATCCGGAGGTTTACCATAAATTCGTAATGCGTATTAAGCGTGGCTAAAACACATTGCTAATTTGTGTTATGACTCCGTTTTATAGTCTAAATTGCTCAGTTAAAGTGCCGGAACTGCGCTGCACGTTAATATTTATCATAATAACCATAGTTAATAGCATTGCATATGTCATTGCCGAAATCTTAAGACGCATTGTTTTTTTCTCATAATAATGTTTGATTATGTTCTTTCTCATTTCACTAAAACGCTGAAATATGAAGTAGTCTGTCTCGCGAAACAAGTGCGTTGAAATCAAACTTATTTATTTCTTCATTTATCTCAACTTCATAATTATTACAGACTCTAGTTTATAATATGCACAATCTTACATAGAGAAAGGTGTGTAGGGTTGAAAGGATGATGTAGGAATGTTGCTAACTATATAATATTACTCAGTTCCACTTATTGCCGCGGGACTTCTTTCGTGAGACACTCTTTTGACGATGAACTTACAGCGAGAATAATGCGTCCGACTTTAACAAAAATAAAGGACGGCAAACTAAGTGCATGAGTGGTGACCTCTTATGTGGAATTACAAGTGTTGTAGTGTACAAAACTAATCTCTTCGGACGAGGCTATCAATAATTATAATAGAACGTTCACAGTCTGATGTCAGTCTCAATCTGTCAGAAATACCTCTAATTTCCCTACATTTTTGACAAGTTTTTGATAGTGATTGTCCCTGTGATGAGATTGCAACTAGATTTTGGACGTTTTAAAAAAAAGGAATTGCCCTTTAGGTAAGTTAGTTTAATAACTAAATATGAGTCAAATTTTGTGTCGTTTCAGTGACAAAAGTTTAAATTTTATTCCGTTACCAGTTTTCAGTAAACAGACAAGCACGCTAAGCAATTCATTCGTTACAAAATTCACAATTCGTGCAACTTCAGTTTTATGATAATTGCCCCTCAAACCAGTTGTGTATTCCTTTCAGTTCAGCAAGTAATTGCTTACCAACTAATAGTGAAAGTTGGTAAAGTTGAAACCCTGATAAGAGTGACGCCCAAGCCACTAGACTAAATACTCAAATAGTTTCCTACAATAATAAATCAAGAACTTGTTTGAGAGTTGCTCGTTTCTACGCTGAAATGTCTTCTGCATTTTACGTGGGTAGTTAACTATCTGCAAGTCTGCAATGTCTGGAAAGATTGCAATACTTGCGCAAATGCTTACATGAGAGTTTCTGTTTGAACGTCAATCATTGGATCTGTGAAAAAATAACTTGTCGAGTTACTGAATAGCTTAATTCAAACAGATAAACTCTTGATATACGGGACTATTTTGTAGAAAACCAGAGAGAATCCAGATATTAAAAAAAAACGTATTATCATGCTACGTAGGTACCGTCGACCGCAAGGTGGTGGTAACACTTTCACATTGAGCTGGACTGGTGTAGTGTGGAGTTTCAATAGAATGTGAGGCCAACGTATACTGGCTTTTATACGAGTACCACTGGTGGGGGCCTACTATACGTGGTAGGATAGAAGTAATTTTAATAATGATGATACTTTATTTTTATAACTTCCTAATTTCTTTCTTATATAAAACCTCAATCATATATTACATATACAATTATATACTAACCCCCTTACTAATAAACGTTGTATAGCGTGTGTATAGTTACACAACACTTTGTCTTCTTCTTTCGAGAGTCAAATTACTGACGACTGAAAGAGAGAAATCGGTGTGTAATTCATCTGATATACCTAATATGTTTATTAGTAAGGGGGTATATATCTATAACAAATAGGTCCTTAGATACGCGTGTTTCATTGATTTGTTTTATGAAAATGATGTACATACACATTTTCAGTCAAATTCACACATTTTACCTAACCTAGCATCGATATAATAAATATTGTCTTACCCATAAATAAAATAAAAACTCTTGAATAACTTGCCCAGTAAAGCCCACTTTATCCAGACATAGAAAAATCCAAAGAATTCATAAAGATAAAAATTCCGTTGCGGAAGTTACAGCAATACGGTCGGATACCGAGCCATCATACTCTTTTTAAACATGAAGAGTTAAAATTTTAATTAAAAGACTCTTTGCATGCTTCGAAACGACTCCAATTAAAACTATATCTTCGCTGGGAAGAACATAAAAGACTCTAGAGGGTAAAAAGGCTATGGATAATAGCTCTTCTAGCTTTGTGTAATTATTGTGGTCTGTCTATTTAAATATTTAATTGCGACAGTTATGCTGTGATGCTTAGGGATGAGGGTTGTCGTTGTAGTTTTTTTTTGTTAAAAGGCTTTAGGTTCTTTGTACATACACACACGTCCGTCAGTTTTGTATAGATGACTCTCAGACGAAATAAAAAGTCAAGACATAGCGCTGCGAGCAATACAGTGAAGCATGCAAAAACTACACCTCCGCTCTGTGCATACACGCTCACACGCACACATTTACAATCAAACTACACCTTTGCCATACAACGTGGCAATGCTGCCAGCCTTTTGGGCACTGTTCCTGTTGACAGCGATGCGGACGAATTTTTTGATGCCCTATGATCATTTTGCTTATTTTTTTCATATAAATCTACATAATTATTATTGTTTTAAATATAAGCATAAATTATGTAAATATTATCGTTACAAAATAAAAAAAAAACTACACCTTACTATGTGCACACATGTTTACGAAACCAGCTTCACTTTACTGTTGACAGCCCTCTGTCTTGGTTTTTTATTTGGTCTGAGACACGTTTTTCTATGGCGTGGCTTATACCTACTCCGTGTATAGGTACGGTTCGTCAGTGTTGTATTGGACCAATATGAAAGCTTGTTGAGGGACACGTTTTTTCTACGGCGCGGTAAAGAAACCGTACCGTTTACAAAGGGCCTAAGTATCGTGGAATATGGATGAATTGTAAATGATATCCATCGGTGTATACAATCTGGATAAATACGACAATAAATGAAAATACTGACAATACTAATGCATGCTGTGGGATTATTTAGATACTATCAAATATATCATAACATTGAACTTAAAAAAACTGGCCAAGTGCGAGTCGGACTCGCACACGAAGGGTTCCGTACCACAAGGCAAAAACGCCGAAAAAAACACGTTTGTTATATAATAAAATTAAAATAAAATAAATATTTAAGGGGGGCCTAAAAATATTTATTTTATTTTAATTTTATTATTAAAATAAAAATACAACTGAGTATTATGTGAATATTTAAAGTGCCCAGTTGCCGTTATTGATATCGAGCAAAAAAGGGCAAAAAAATCGCGTTTGTTGTATGGGAGCCCCCCTTAAATATATATTTTATTTTGTTTTTAGTATTTGTTGTTATAGCGGCAAAAGAAATACATAATTTGTGAAAATTTCAACTCTCTAGCTATCACGGTTCTTGAGATACAGCCTGGTGACAGACAGACGGACGGATGGACGGACGGACGGACAGACAGCGAAGTCTTAGTAATAGGGTTCCGTTTTTACCCTTTGGGTACGGAACCCTAAAAAGGGGTCCGAGTGCCCACTTGGTTTTTCGAGATATCACCAAGCGGTTGGTCGACTCTTCACGTGACCAGAGGGCTGGCCTATTTCTTGGCCAAAGAATTAGCTTCGCCATACAACGTGGCAATGCTGCCAGCCTTTTGGGCACTGTTCCTGTTGACAGCGATGCGGACGAATTTTTTGATGCCCTATGATCATTTTGATTATTTTTTCATATAAATGTACATATTATTATTATTTTAAATATTAGCATAGATTATGTAAATATTATCATGTTATGGTTTATTTGAAATATACTTAAAAAGTGATTTATGTATGCCGTACGTACGTCTGCAGTTGGCATACGTACGTACGACTGGGAACATCATTAAAAATACGCAGTTTAATTTATTATCGCGTTGTTGTCTCCACCTTGTATACATAATGAAATGGCCATTGGAAGTGTGGCTTCAAAAACGAGTAATATTAGGAAAATCTTTTCCTGCTTAACTTACTTTTAAATCCGAATTTCCTCTTTTTTCATTGAAAAACTTGAAAAGTTAAGTACTTAAGATGTAGATCGATTTTTTTGTTTTAGACACGTGTAACCCAAAAAACAATGTTTTAATGCTCCAAAAAGAAAAAAAAAGAAGAAATAATACGTAATCCTATAAAAATGATCCCCTAACATCTACTAATCAACCCACGCCCCAATTTTTCACAAAGACTTCACAATTTTCCTCTAAACAAAAGGTCGGACATCTGTTTTGGAACCGGCTTTTCATTAAGAGCCGGGAGTTGGTGCTTGAACTCAAAGCGAGGCTGCCAACTATTACCTCCTGTGAGCAACATTCAATCATTGCGGTCCTGACACCTTTTGTTTCCTGGAAAGCAGTAACGACGGTATTAACACGATATTTTGCTCCGTATTGAGGTAAAACCTTTTCAAATGAATTTAACTGTGTAATTGATTACTTCGAATAGAATTGATTTTGAACACCAAAATATTATGATATAGGATAATACTAAATTACTTCGTCGGTGGAAAGCGATTTTGTCGTTTCCCCCAAAAACTTTCACTTTAGATACACTTGTTGGAAAAAGTCAAAAGTCACCCAAAATAAAAATTGTATAAAACCTCTGACGATCAGACTCGAATTCTAAAACAAAAATTGTTACCTCAAGCTTTCGATCCCTATCTCCCTAACAATAACGTAAGGGCCAAGTCTTTAATGTCGCGTTCACAAATTATGCAAATCGTCCGCAAACGAAACAGGACACAAAAAACTTAAAACTTAGCATTTATGTAGGTGACGTTATCTCGTGAAATTTTGCACCGAGCGCCATGAAAATGTTACGTGCTTCCGTGAAGATTTCAGTTTTGTAACTACCTGTACCTGTCGTTCCGTATATTATGAAATTTTGTTATTACATTCAGTGAGCGTCTACGCTCTCGAATAGCGTTTTGGGTGACAAATTTCAAAATGGACGTTTCTATTCGATTTTCTTCGTTGTTGATCGGATAACGTTGAACTTGTTTGAGTATTTAAGTATTTTCTTTGTAAGAAATAGAATATTTATTTAAGAAAAAGTACTTTAAGTACCTATATTGTTTTAGATACGCATTTGTTTAATTTACTTTAGTCACATCATAGCTTAGTTAAAACTAATTCATGTATTTCAGTCAGTAAATCAGCTTAGTTAAAGTTGATTCATGTATTTCAGTGAAGTTTTAATAGGTACTCTTGTATCTTACTTGCTAGTAGCGACTTATTAGAAACATGTTCGGAATAGTTAGTGGTACTAAGATGTTCGACAAAGAGGGATTTCACAAATACCGGGAATTTCTGTCCCTGTATACGAGTGCCTGGAGAGGAGCTTAGAGACACATTCACGTCAGAAGGAGTGAGTAGTACGTAATAATCTTTATTTACAAACTTAAGTGGCAGTGGGCTCATTGCTCGCAGAACAGATGGCCGATTCGGCCGAAAGGTTCTGGAGTGGCGACCGCGTACCGGAAGACGTAGCGTTGGAAGGCCTCCCACAAGGTGGTCTGACGACCTTTTGAAGACCGCAGGAACCCGTTGGATGCGAGAAGCACAGAACCGGTCGAAGTGGAGGTGCTTGGGGGAGGCCTATGTCCAGCAGTGGACGTCTTTCGGCTGATATGATGATGGTGATGAGGTGATTGGTTGCGTCGCCGCCATTGAAATATTATTGTTGTGAAATTCTGGCTACTCAATAGTTATTTGAGTTTGTAACTGAATACTTTTGAGTAGCGTCGTGGGCGATGGGTCAAGAGATAATAATTAGAAATGATCTAAACTAATATCATAAAAATAAATAAATTGATTGTTTATGTTTGTTACGCTTTCACGTTAAAACCGCTGAACGTTTTTGGATGAAATTAGGCACTTGGGTAGATTATGATCTAGATTAGGATACTTTCTAACCCGATATTTCCACGGTATTGAGACTTAAGTGGGTTAAACCGCGGGGCGCAGCGAGTGTTGAATATGTTTGTGCCCTCCTTTAAAACTGATACTCAGTAAAACAAATAAAGTATGAAAATGTCAAGCCATTATTTCTATAGTTATGTTTTATCAAGATTAGTGGGAGCCAAGATTTTCTCGGGGTATTCAACATTTCTCTACATTTGTTAAGAAGACTACCTGCTAAGAAACGAAGACACTACCGGTGCCAAATCAGATGTGGCTAAAATGCAAGATTGCTGGCTGATAGGGCGGACTCTCGAGCTTGCAACTTTTCCAAGACGGGTAAAATATAAAAGTTATAAAATATTTGCAACCCCTGGACTTAATGAAGTTGGTTTTAAAAGTCACTCGTTGGCAGTGAACACACTACCTTTCGTTATGAAATTAGTAGGTGACTGTTTAGAAGACACCTTGACTTTAACCTTTTAATTATACACTTTTCAGGTCCTACGGTCGTACACTCGCGTTTTTTAAATTTTAGAATGCGTTCGAACATACTTTATTTCGTTTATTTTTATTTTAATTAGCTAAATTACTTCTAATTGTTGCTTGTAGCCATTTTGCAGCAATCTTGTCGTCATTGATGTGTGTATGAGATAAAATAAGTAAACAAAAATTATTCCAAAAACACAGACGTTGTAGTATGTCTGAAGTACCTCTAGCCCATACTCATGAAACAAAAGAAAGGCGTCATCCAACCCTCGACTTACCCAAATGTTTGCGAACATGTCAACTGCATCCTATCTCAGTCATTAACTCTGTCAGTCTCATTACGAAGCGGTTATGGCACACTTAAAATTTCCCCTAAACCCCTGCACAATTTTTATGACAATGTGGGTAAAAAAACTCATCGTTTTGACGTAAACACAAAGAAAGCACGTATGTTTTACGGTTTCTCTTATCTCATGCAGCCTTAACTTTGTTGGTCATACGGGATCACAGAATGGGGTAAGCATGGAGTATTCATACGCTTTCACAATCCATTTATGATTTTTTCCGATTATGTACACTTTTTATGTGGCGTGTTGAGTGAAAGAATAGAAAGAACACAAACACAAAAAAAAATAGTTTGGGGGAAAATATGCGTCACACGCAAAACGGCCATCGCTCAGCAAATTCTAAGACCCTATGCGAGACAGAGCTCCAGCGCTGGTTTTCAGGGACAGCCGAGTGAGTGAGTATGTTATATATACATACATATTGGATGATGTTCCTATGCTAGATTTTTGTGTGATAAGCTTCACAGGTGTGGTGGGTACTATTATCTATGCAGTGTGGTTACTCTCTAGTTCTGGTTTATAATGTAGGGCACTAGGCACTGATACACTTAAAAAAAACTGATTAGTTCGAACTGGTACCTAGGTACCCACAGCGTAATTCAGATAGCAGCTGCGGTAGCGCGGCGCCCGCGTGTGCTGTAATTACTTCATTTGTTACCCACTCTGTACTTGCTTTTGAAAATGGGGGTCCTTATCTAAATATTAGCAATTGTTTATCCGTATGTCCTTTTGCATTCCACGTACGTAGTTCACATCTCTGAAACGTCCGGTCTTTTGGCTGGATCGGTCATGCATACGAAATGTTCTAAATCGCTATTTGTTTTGATATATTTACAGGTATATCTCGGTTATCCATAGATATCCGGAGATATGCCTTCACTGCATATTTGTTCAAGTTCAAGTGTCGCCACATTTTCCCCGCCTCGGAAACTCCCACAAAAACAAAAGAAATAGAAACGGCACACATTATCAAAAAGGGCGGCTTTTTTCGCACGCACACAAGAAAACAAGCGTAACACTTTTGTGATATCTTATTGCACACATGCTCAAAAGGGGCGGGCACTACAAAGTATAGATAGAGTCACTGAATGCACACATGCAATTCTAGCATCAGCTAGGGAAGATGGGTTAATAGAAATATTTGATCGATAAAAATATCGATAGAAATCGACTACAAAAAAGAGAAGTGTTTTTGGGTTTTAGGTGTATTTAGTATTGTTTATTTTCTAGTTTTCAATGTGGTGTATTAAAAACCAATAAAACCAAATCACGTAATAATATAAATTATATTTGTTTGCAAATGACATTTAAGTAAATAAGTCGTTTCTTTAGTTTCTCTCTTACGTAAAATTAAAACTATTTAACTATCGTTAAAACAAAAATTCAATTATCCTATTGAACATTAAAAAAAAACTTTTATTAAAATAACCAGGTTCCTAATAATTAATTACCAATTAATTAACAAGCAATTTTAATCTAACCAAAATACTCGTATAAGATTAAAAATAAGCCTTGGCAGTTAAGAGATGACCAGTCTCAACCTTCCGCGGCGCCGGCCCGCCGTTCACGAACATGACGCGTGTATCAGCACCATCCAGCTCAACCATTTCGTAGGGAACCGAATGATCCAACACAAGCGCCACCATCGGTGAGACATTTAAGTGAGTATGACACGTGTTGTACCATAAAAGATCTTGGAATTCCTATCTCTTATTTTTATTATCAAGTAAACATGCATAATACTTTTGTACGTGGCTGTACTAATAATAGTTAACTTACGGTTTCATATACGTATCTTAATTTGAGTGTAGGTACAGCCCACTTAAAAAGCATGTGTCTTATCGCGGACGACATAAAACAATCGTCTTTAAAATGTACAGAACAAATTACAGTTTGGTTTGAGGGAAACCAATTATTTTCCCTGCCTGTTGCTCATGTAAAATAGGTTCTTAATATAATTTCGTATTTAGGAAAACTAACAGTTATCGATATTCATATATCAGCGCTACGCATCACTAGTGCATTATTTGACATAGGTCCGTTGCTAGGCAATTTTTTCATGTTATCTCAAAAATATTTCACAATGAAATATTGGTAAAATCCATAAATATTATAATTAGTGCAGTAATTTTTTACTTACCGGTGGTAGGACACACCACTTGTCTTAAGGTTTGTTGTGATTGCTCTATTTTTGCAAATAAGGACGGAACAATTCGGCATTTTGTAAAAATACGAAATAACACTACACGTTTCGATGCAAACTTATGGCAACGGTGTTTATCGCCGCCACGCCCGTCGCGCATAGCAACACTTGGTCAGGTTAATCTTAACCAGGCGACACGCGCCACGCCTCCATGCCATATCCCTCGATATCCGTGCGGTTATCTTAGAAAATCGTCTTGTTTTATTGTGAGTTGTATCGATTAAATGTGGTTGTTTGTTTGAACATATTTGAGTTTTGTATTTCAGTCTTTATTTGGCACTGGTTTACGGTTTAGATTGCCTCGCCTGATTATAATCGTGCACGTTTGGTCTCGTCGACTAATCCACTGTATTTACTTATTTATTAGACACATGAATATCAGCTTATGCATGATCTCGACGAAACCGATCTTTTCGAATAGGTATTATTCGTGAGTTAATGTGGAGTTTATAAAAGAGCTATTTGTATACACTAATTTAGCTTAGAAAAAGATTTAATAATTATTAGCCCGTAACGACAATCCCTTCAATAGAACGTTTATATGCCGTCATTTTAAATTCCAATTATTCCGCATCGCGTTAAAATTACACCTACCAGCCAAACCTGATAGTTTACGTTCGGATGAATTTCGCCTAGTTGCGTGGCCCGGATGCAATGCAAATGGAATATCCGTGTATTTGGCGATTAGATGTGGCCCAGATCTGACCGGATCTTGTAACCCGGATAAGCTGAGTTGTGCTTCACTCGCTCGATGTTCGCTCGGTTTGTTACAACAGCACGCTAGATTTCTTGATGGGGTAGGCAGTTGGATGTAATTACACATGCATGCTGTCATTTGTTTGTGTCTCTGGCAGGCAGAGTCCTTCGGCTTCCGTTCTGTTCCATTGTGTATAAATATTTGTATAATAGAAAAGTATTTCGTGTCCAGTATTTATTTTTGGTTTCATTTGAGGTTTTTGTATTGATAAGAGTTTGTAAACGCACCCACAATAAAAACCAAAAACACTGGTAGGCACATTTTGTTTTTACCAAACACAAAAAAAAAAGTTGGGCGGTAGCGAGCCTATTTCCATTTTACGGGGCTTAATTCCTAACATCGGATCGAAACTGAAAACTTTCTACTGAAAAACCCAATAACACGGGCTGACCTAGAAATCGAACCCAATTTAAGAGTCTAGCAGCCGGGGTTGGTCCGTTCACTTGATTCACTAACATTTTGTTATTACATAAGTTCAACATTCCAAAATGTATCGAGTTCGGCTGCAGCATGGCGGGATTGACCTCTCTTGTTAAACAATAGAGGAGTTTGGAAGACAAGACGAGTTTGTTATTGAACTTAGGTTAGCGAGCGACTAAGTTCTGGAGTACCTTAACACTATTACGTAGAATTTCCATGGTTTTAATTGCTTGTTCACGTTGTAGAAACCTAGAGATGTATTAAACTGAACTTTAAGTTCTATTTATGTAGCATAGACATTATTTTTTAGAGAACTCTCTACTTGTTAAAATATAGAAAAACGTGGCTTAGTTTAGAATATTTTACTATTTAAAATCTTTTTCTATGAAATATATTAAGCTTATTGTTTTACTATTAAAGTATTTCAGCTTTATTGTAAATTTTGAAGAATAAGTATGCAGAATAGCGTTCATCATACATACATAATATTACTTACGATGTACAAAGAAACATGCTTTTAATACTTAACTTCATATCAAAGACAAACATATACCACGTATGCATAATAAATAAGCTCTATATTTTATTTTTCGATGAAATATAAACTGAGTATACCTTATTAATTTATAAAACATAAAGCCCTTTGTACACGGCAAGGTTTCATTACAGTACCTACGGCATAGACACCGCGCCTTAAACAAAACATGTCTGTCAACAAGCTCCATAGTGATCATCCAACACTGACGAACCGTGTCTATAGATGGCGTTTAAACCGCGCCGTAGAAAAAACGTGTCCGTGTACATACGACGCCACATCGAGCTATACTATTCCAGCTTAAGCTGACCTCGCATTGACCATCTTTTCGCACAATGAGATGTCAGCTTATAGTGCAAATGTATAGCTTGATATGTCATCGTGCGCACAAGCTTCCATAGTGATCCATACTACACTGACGAACCGTGTCTACACATGGCGAATAAACCATAGCTTTTCACGGCAAGAAAAACATGCGTGTTCAAAGGGCCTAATACTTCAAATGTTCTGAGATGAAAACTAATGGATGTTAGTAACAAATAATTTAATATTGATATCAAGTAATGAAAATACATTCTTAGGCAATAAATTATAATAAAGTTTTAAACGAACACTGTTATTAAATTAAAACTATTCCAGAGAAAACTAATTGTAAAGATTTATTAATTACTAAAGTTTCTCCTCTAACTTAACGCCATAACTTGTGGAAGGTGTTCCACCGTCCAATATTTTGTTCAAACTCTAGAAAAAATCTAATTTAGTTTTAAGTGTTCATAAAATATTGAAGGCACGACCTTTTGTGAGCAAGAGTTTCGCCTGTCTTGAGGATATTAAAAATTTCATATTCGCGTATATTTACGTATCTAGTCTGGGATAAAAACGAGACACAAGGTCTTGAAAAAATGAAAATGTAGAATAAATATTGAATATGTTTAAGTTTTTTTTTTCTCGTGGTCTCTTTTTTTGGGACTATCCGATTAGTTTCGAACTCAAACAAATCCTCTACCTAATTAAGAGCCGGTTACAAAGGACAGTCGCAAAACAAACTTGTCAAAAAAAAGTAAAGAAAAACCGGTAACTTTCCTAAGCAGGAATTTCTGTAACGAAAGTTTTTACAAGTCCGCATTTTAATTATGAGATACTAAAATAAAATGTATGTTCTACATACTTGGATAGATAGTAAGCTACACATGGGGTTCATTAACAGTTTTTTTATCCGTGTTTTATTTTCCGTTGCAAAAGGTTTCGCATGTTTTTGATACACGGATGCAGCGTTCAAAAGAACATCGTTGTATCCCAGGATTCAATCCGCCCGTACTTTGTGGATTTGCAAAAATTGTGGTGGGAATTACGTCGCTCTTCACCTGTGCGATAAAAGGGGAACGTAATTTTATCGTGCGCTGTACTGCGGTCGTTTACTCGTATTAAGGCGCACAATGAAAATGTTGTTGCGAGGATTTTACTTGTTTTTAAAGTGTGATTTTTTCTCAACAATTTTTATACATACACACAATGATATTATAAGTAAAAAGAGGTACAGTACGACCGACGAAAGATTGCAAGAGAATACAAACGAATACGTGTTTTGCGAATTTGATCTTTATTAGCTACTAGAATTTGTCGCACTGACAGGAGTCAGGAAAACATTCTTTCAATGGCCGGACTTGGATAGGTAACGTATCCAACATTCGATCTTCAAAAATGTTCAAATGTTGAATCGAATGTTGGATAGGTAAAAACGGCACGATGTCATTCTATTAGATGACACGTGGAAGCAGGACAGTATGTCGTAATAATCGGGAACGAAAAAGAGACAAGACGATACGTAACTAGGCTAAGTAGCCAACTTTTGACGTGCCTCTTTCAGAGCGCGTATAATATATGATCAAACGAACTTCTAGAAGGAAGTTCGATCATTATTATATGAATAGCTCCATTCGAAGATATATTATTACCATGTAGTTTCCCTAACGTACTAGGTAGTGTCGCACTTTTAGATTTATATCGATTGTTCTTAATCGATTTCCGATTTCAAACTGTCATCTATAGTCTATGCATCACTAGCGCTCCCGTCATTTGCTCATTCTTTTAGAGATACCAAAACTTTTACAAAGGGTTGAGGTGGGTGGGTTTGTATATCTTCGAATGGAGCTATTCATATAATAATGATCGAACTTCCTTCTAGAAGTTCGTTTGATCATATATTATATTTTCATAGCTCCATTCTTCAGATATATTATTACCATGTAGATGTTCAGAGAACTGATGTAATGCATATTATTCTAAAAGTTTTGGTCAGAAAGTGTATTTAAATAAAACAAAGATTATTGAAACCAAATTGATTTTAATTTCAATAACTTTTAAAGTAATAACAATCTTTAACTTAACTGATAATCTAATACAATTTTTTTTTTTTTTTTTTTTTTTTTTTTTTTTTTTTTTTTTTTTGTAATTTCTCTTTACATTATTAATAATCAACTGACTAATAATCAAAAACTTAATTGTTTGTTTCAAAAACAGCCCTAGCTAACTCTTGTGAAATAATGGGGCGATTGTAAAATTTTGCAAAGGTCTGTGATGTAGCCGTCCATCCGGCTGTTTTCCGGATCGCATCTAGTGATACACCTGAGGCGCGAGCGGACGATGTGGAGGCGTGACGCGTGCTATGAGCGCTAAACTTCGTCACGTCGACGCCACTCTCTGCTAACACATTTTTAATCCATCGACTGATGGTTTGTGACGTCACCGGCTTATGTGGACGTTTGTAAGTAAGAAATAAGTTAGAAGAGTTATTTCTAATATTTTTTGTAATTTCTAAGTAATCTTCCAAACATTTTGCAGGACAGATACTAGGTTTGTCAGTAAAATAGGGTATAACTAATGTTGGTTGCTCACGATTGATTGCCGTGGTTTTTATTAAATTTGAAATAGTTATAATGATTTGATCTTGATGGACTACAATACTATTTGTTTTTATTAAAGACAATGTTTGTACGCGATGAGCTGTACAAAGAGCCAAAAGTGTGGCCAACTTTTTTGTTAATTGACATAGTGATAAATTTGTATGAGGGAACCATTTATCCATGAAATCTAAAGCTACCTGTGGATTCCATATGGTATTATATTTAGGTATACTAGGTCTACATTTGAAGACTCCTTTTAGTAACCGTGAAACTTGTTCATTAGAACCTATATTATTACCTAGAAGCAGTGATATAGCTGAACGATGGCTATTTAGTGTCCCATAAGAAGCGCCATTTTCAAATTGTTTCGTAAGAAATAAAATTAGCGCTGCCTTTGGTGCTTCTAAGTAGTTAATATGGTTGGTTAAACAATAATTCCACCACAGTTTGAACGTTGTGTTGTATTGTTTAATAGTGTTAGCCGCCAACGAAGAAATCATTAGATGTATCGCTTCTGATGGAATGCCTTGTTTTGTGAAGGCTTCCCGGAGACAATGGCTGCTGCCAGGGTAGTCTGCGCGGGTAGATGTATCCTGTAATCCGACCGAATTGCATTTTTTAGAAAAATAATATCTGATATTATAATATTGCTCAACGATGGGAACCACACTTGTGTGGGCCAATAAGGAAAAACAAAAATTCCAGTTGACTGTTCGCTGATAATTTTTTGTAAGCATTTTTGAATTATTGCAAAAGGAGGAAAACAGTAAAAATAATATTTTGACCATGATATCGTAAAAGCATCTACCGTAAGCGCATCCGGGTCTGGCTTCCAGGATATGTATACCCTACATTTGGCATTGGTGCGAGATGCAAACAAGTCTATATCAATTTTTCCTAGTTTATTGGTAATATCTTGAAAGGCTTCTGAACATAGTTCTATTTCGGTGTCGGGATTAACTCTGCGCGACTCCGTGTCAGCTTCTTTATTTTCTTTGGAGTTGATATAAGATGCAAATAGCCACAAGTTGCGTTCTTCACACCACTGCCAAATGGATCTCGCTAAGTCATTTAAGTGTGGGAATTGTATACCGCCCATTCTATTGACATAGCTGATCGCCGTAGTGTTGTCTATTCGCATCAATATAGCGCAATTGGTAACATCTCGGGCAAAACATTTAAGGCCAAAAAATGATGCTTGAAGCTCTAAATAATTAATGTGATATTTTAGCTCACTTTCTTTCCAGTGACCATTGGCGCACATATTGTTGCAGACAGCACCCCAGCCTGACCTTGACGCGTCCGTGAAAATTTCCAATTTGTATAATGGAGAAGAAATAAAATTTTTTGAAATTAATATATTTCTTTCCCACCAATTTAAATCCGGTAAAATGTTATTCGACAGCTTCATAATCGCATCGTAATTATTGTTACATATTTTCAGGGCGAGATACTTTTCCCTTTCGAATTTCTTTGTGTATAACCAGCTGTATTTTATTGCCGGACATGCGGCTGTTAAAACACCTATAAATTGAGAGAATTCTCGAATGGTACATTTTTGTAATGTTTTGAATTTTTTCACCAAATGTAATATATGAGTTTGTTTGTTTTCTGGTAAGGACATAGTCATATTTTTTGTGTCAAACATATAACCTAAAAATTTGCATGTTTGTTTTGGCTCTAACGAGCTTTTTTCGAAATTTATGATAAAACCTAAACATTCGAGGATTCTGACAGTTTCATTTACGTTCAAAAGACATTTTTCATAAGAATTCTCGATACATAAGGTATCGTCTAGATATGTTACTGAACTAAAACCCCGTTTTCTTAAGTAACCAATCACTTCCTTCATTATTTTTGTAAATGTTCTTGGTGCTGATGATAAGCCGTAAGGGATTGCATTAAATTCATACGTAATTGAATTTTTTGAATCATCTTCAATTTGAAACCTTAAATACTTTTTATGATCGGGGTGTATAGGAACTAATAAGTACGACTCTTTCAGATCAATACTAGCCATGTAACTGTTTTTTGATAATAAAGTACATACACTTCTGTAATCTTCCATTTTAAAATGTTCGTTATTTACATATTTATTAAAATATTTTAAATTTAAAATAAAACGATCTGTCCCATTTGGTTTCGGGATCAAAAAAATTGGTGAGAGAAATTGTTCAGTGTGATTTTCGCATACAGAAATAGCTCCTAAGTCACGAAGGTTATTAATAGCAATTTGCATTTTTTGTTTCTCTTTGTATGATAAAGATTTATTTGGTATATGCGGCCGTGTAACATTATTTATTAATGGTATACGATAGCCATTTAAAATATAATCTAACACAGTTTTATTTTGTGTTATGTGTAACCAACATTCATAATAAAAAGTTAATCTACCTGCATGTACCTGAACTATTGACGTGTTTGAGCACGATGTTTGGAAAATGTGGCTGTCCTTGCCTGCGACTGCGCTGCTGGCGGCGGCGGCTGCGGTGCTTGTGGGCGAAATTGCCTGTTCGGATGTACTCTGCTCGTCATGTATGTTCCGCGCCCCCCCCTGCTCGACGACGAGAGATATCGAGAAGGAGGTGTCCAGTTTCCCGTGTATCTGCCTTTTGATTGCGACTGATTTTGATTATTTTTTTGCGGTATATTTCTTTTGATTTGCGAACCTTGCTTTTCTATGGCTTTGGCAGCCTTTATTTTTTCTGATAATTGACTGCCAAATAAGAATTCATCTCTTTCCTCTTCTTGAATTATATTCAGTATAGATTTATCTAGACACGGAGTAATACATTTAGTCCGAATTTGTGTTTCTGTATAATGAAGATCTGTCAATATTCTACAACCTTCAGAAAGATGTTTTATAGTTTCAATTTTACTTCCGTCATTAATTATTATTTCCAAAGCTCTTGAAATAGCAGTGATTCCCAATCCTAATTGATTTTGTTTTATTTCCATCTTTTTGTCTCTAATTCGAACTGCTTCTGCAACAGCAGCGGCTATCTCGGGGTTTAAACTGGGTGATTTTAGTAATCTGCAGTTATCTGGAATATGGTGTTCCTTCAACAAGTTTTCTTTAACATCTTTTGTCAAGCCTTTCTTTAGTATTGGTAACCAGCGCTGTGCCAAGTCGTTGTGAATATTAGCCCCATATTTAGGACTGTCTTCAATGGGATCCCCCAATGCAAGACGTATTTCTGGATCAAGTTCTATAGGTACTTCATTTGAGGTTTCTGGAACCGTATTAGTTTGCTCTAGAGGATGACTTGGGGTTTCAGATGACTCGCAATCATTTTTAGGATTTTTGTCCACGCATGTTTGCGACTGCAATGGGTCGCATAAAACTGGTGTACTAGATAACGGTATGTCAACCGGTATCGTCAGTAATGATTCATCCTGTATATTAGGGTAATCATGGTGCATAATTTCAATGTCAACATTATAATTTTCGGGTATTTGGACATCTGAAAGTATAAGGTAAAAATATAGTTTTTACTTTGAAAACTAAAAATTGTAGGTTATATGGATTTTTATTGTGATTGCGGAATTTTAACATTACGCTTATAACATATTTAATATTATATAACTTTGTAAATTCGTTAAATGTTCACAATGTATCTAGGTACATGTACCTATTTTGCCTTCGTGTATGACTCTCGGTCAACCTCCAGGTTTAGATTATTTGCGTCATATCTAGCCATCGTGTATAACTCGCGGTTACCCTCCAGGCAGATTTATAGACGCTGTATTGCACACTTTTATTTCGTAATCCGTAAACACTTGTAAAAAATACAAAATACTTACCCTGGTTTTCGATATCAGAATCTGAATCGGAAATTATAACATTTCGTCGATGTTTATGCACTCTTTGTTTTTCTTCTAAACGTTTGAGTTTTTCTTTGTAACGCTTTATTTTATCTTCAGCCTTTCGTTTCGGCATATTTGTAATGTAACGGTAACGCTTTTTTGTGATAACTTGAAGTAATGGGCGTTCACTACCAAAGACTACAATATGATGCTGTCACTACCGCGCACAAAAAAGGAATGAGCAAATGACGGGAGCGCTAGTGATGCATAGACTATAGATGACAGTTTGAAATCGGAAATCGATTAAGAACAATCGATATAAATCTAAAAGTGCGACACTACCTAGTACGTTAGGGAAACTACATGGTAATAATATATCTGAAGAATGGAGCTATGAAAATATAATCTCTACCTCTTTTGACATTAAAAAAATCATTGTACACACATACATAAGCACACACCTTCCTCCAATGGCGACAGGCAGAAACTACAGAACGCCACCTGCTAAGTTCTTTACATAGGTACTCCTATTGCTTCGTTTACGTTCATAATTTTGTTTAGTTTTATCAGATTAAATGTCTGGTGTCTAAAGTCTAAAAGGCAATGTCTTGTTGGAGATATTATGTTAGTTAGTGTATGGTTGTGAAACACGAGTGTGTATATTTTAACCTAAACATAAACATGAACGTGAAAGCTTCGTGTCTTTGACCGTTTTTGACATACCTACAAAAAAACAAAAAAAGACAAAAGGACAAAAAAAGACAGGTAAACTAGAAGTAGAATTTAAACAAAGTTAATTAACTTCAACAAAATAGAATAAAACAGAATGCATATTCATGAAGGGCATGGACATGTCGTGACGTTAGTAGGTACATACAATAAGAGCAAAGCCCACAAGGACAGGTGACTATTTGTAAGAAGAGAAAAAGAATTTCAGAATTTTCGAACCTACACTGAGATATCTTGTATAATTTGCGGACAGTACCAATCACTCAGACTTGCTATATTAAGTTTATGAACTTTGATCTTTCCGAAACGTTTGGGTCGTTGAGCTTCCTAATCAAATAAATTTATTGATGAGAGTTAAAATAATAATGTAGGACTGTAATGTTTTTTTGTGAATTGTAAAGAAATAACTGTGTCTTCTGTGAGTGTGTCGATGTGTGTGTGCCTGTGAATTGTAATAAGACATATTCTATCTATTTATCTGTATGTGAAGGAGTTGTATGAAAAAACCTGGAAGGTAAAGAGAGCAAACAATTTTAATTTTGTGAATTGTAAAGAAATAACTGTGTATTGTGAGTTTGTGTGTGCCTGTGAATTGTTATACAATAATATTCTATCTATTTATCTGTAGGTAAAGGAGTTATAACTAAACGTTAATTTAATCGAACTTAACCTAAAGATTGAAAGCAACTAGAAACTTATCAAGGAAACGCGAACCACTCAATACAAATTGTTATCCTTAAATTGTACCAACAAGTGCTACATATTGGCCGGCCGCGTAATTCCATTAATGTTCAGAATACATCACTACAGGCACTTCACTTCCCTCCATCTTGGATTTACGGCCAGAGCCAGATGAAAGGGCTAGGTCGTTGTTCACGCATCCATCGCGTGATCATGTGTACTGACGTCACCGGCGGCTGAGGCGCGGGCGCGGGGCAGACGACCTGCGCGCGGCGGCGAGCGGCGAGCGGCGGCGGTGGGGGCCACTTCACGATCGCACGGCTAGGACGACACTTGAGTCCCTTTGCGGCACCATCACTGTACCGCTACCTATTCTTTGCTATTCCCCAATATAATCTACATAGTATACAGTCCACGCTTTTATTTATTAATCTCCCGGAGCTTCTGAACATGGTCCTTCTACCGGGAAACATCCAGGAGTAAACAAGAATAAGCAGTCTTCAAGTGAACCGTTGAAGTGGATTTTAATGTCGACCGTCATCGATCAGCAAAATCACCGTTGCAGCTGAAGAAGTCAATTAGTGAAACGGTTAAGGACCTCTGTGAGTTCGTTCCAATTATTTAGCTTTCCATCCATTTCACAAATAGTGTGTTTTTTTAAAATCAATTTCTTTTCCTACTATCGCTTACATCGCCTCTAATTGAGATAGATAATTGGTTGCTAGCATTCTGTCTAATTCAAGCTGTGTTTTAGTGATTCACAATCGCTTTATCGCGCGTGTCTTACCCGTCTACTTAGTTGTATAGACAACGCGATTAGTCAGTGCGCCTTATCGGCCGACCGTTATTTTTTTCGTACGGTGACTCACCTTCTTTGTTCTCGCATCAGCTGTGCTTGCTACCGAGCTAACGGTTTTTTATGCAACTGACTGGTAATGAGTCAGCTGGCTGTGTTTTTTGAATTGATTTACTCAACAATTTGCTACTTGGCTTGATCGTTTTTGCTTTAAAATAAACCGTTACTTTTGCTTCGAATTAATTTCAAGTTTTTAAAGTCTTTTCAATACTCAAGTTTAAGAGCAACATGGATATCGATAAATTAGTAAAACAGCGCAGTGGCATTAAAGCAAAGCTCACCAACTTTGAAAAGTACATCACTGTCCTTTCGTCTTCAAAGCTCATATCCGAACTACAACGGATTGATTTAGAAGGCCGCTTGAGCAAATTTGAAGCTTTATACGATGTTTTCGATGCATTACAGATGGAAATCGAGTTAGCGTCGGCGACCCCCGAAGACGAGTACGTGGAACGAAATCAGATTGAAGAACGGTACCACTCGTTGATCGCCAAGGCGCGCAGCCAGCTCCAGGCCAGCGGCGCTGAGCGTGAGGGTTGGGAGACGGGCACTATAATGGACTCGAAACCAGGTGCATCGTTTAAAAATAACTTTGTTCGCTTACCGAAGATTGATTTACCGCAATTTGACGGTAGTTACCAGCACTGGCTAGAATTTAGGGATACTTTCATTTCGTTAATACATAACAGCGATTGTATCGATGGCATTAATAAGTTTCACTATCTTCGTGCATCCCTTAAGGATCGTGCGTCAGAAATAATCAAGAACATTGATTTTAAGGGTGACAATTATGTGGTAGCTTGGGACTTATTGTGTGATCGCTACAACAACAACCGCCTTTTAATTAATAATCATGTGCAGGCTCTGTTTGATGTAGAACCCATAACGAATGAATCATCGTCTTCTTTGCGACGTCTTATAGATGTTTTAAATAAAAATATACGGGCACTTAAGACCTTAAAGGAGCCGACAGAGTATTGGGATACTCTTATAATATTTATGATGTCTAGAAAATTAGATTTAAATACAAACCGAAAATGGGAAGAGTACCGCAATGCATTGTCGGAAGCTCCAACTTTGTCAAATTTAATTTCATTTATTAACGGTAGGGCTCAACTCTTAGAAACACTAGAGGTAAATCAAAGTAAGTCGAGCACTAGTGTATATAATAAACAAAAAAGTTTTATTATTTCAAGTACCAAAGAAAACAAGACTACCCACAAAGAAAAGAATAGTAACTTAGAAAATAAAACATCACATAGTAACAAGGTACAAAACAAATTAAAATGTCCTCTATGTTCTAACGATCATCATTTGTATACGTGTGATTTATTTAAAGGTTTACCTGCTGAATCACGAATACAAAAGGCTAAGGAATTACAGGTGTGTCTAAATTGTTTGCGCTCGAGTCATGTAACCAAGAAATGTCGATTAGCTGGTTGTAAATATTGCAAATCCAGGCACAATACTCTCTTGCATGTTGAACCGACTGAGCACCCTTATCAAGACCCCATGCCTTCAGCATCAAATAGTGTCGCCTTACCAATCGATACTTCAAACAGTGTCGTCTTATCAGCTGATACTATACACCATACTAGTACACCCAATATACTGCTGTCCACAGCTATTGTGAAGGTGGTGAACAACAACGGTGAACGAGTCAACGCTCGAGTCCTGCTTGACAACGGCAGCACTGCCAACTTCATGACGGAGAGCTTTTGCACCAAACTGGGTTTGTTACGACGTAAAACTACCTCCACAATCACAGGTATCAACCAACAGTCTTCCTACAGTACACAGTCTTGCAATCTAAATATTGAGTCTTTTAATGGTGAATATAGGATTAATTTGGACTGCCTAATTTTGCCTGAGATTACGAAACGTTTGCCATCCTCTTATGTTGATGTGAAGAATATTCCTATTCCGTCAAACCTTCGTTTAGGTGACCCAACATTTAATATTCCATCTGTCATTGACATCTTAGTAGGCGCAGAAATATTTTGGAGCGTTATAGGCAGTGCTACGATTGATTTAGGCAAGCGTATGCCTAAGCTATGTGACACCAAATTTGGTTGGATAGTGTCTGGTCCAGTTACTCAGCTTCGTTCGTTTTGTAAAAAAAGGTCACATTTTTGTAATCATACCCACACAATCGAACAACCAGATTTGACAAGGTTTGGGAGCTGGACTCCATCTCTTCTAAGCACGCCCTGTCTCAAGAAGAACGAGAATGTGAATTAAGTTTCAAACAAAAAAACCATAACATGTCCAAAAATCGTGTAGCACCAATAAAGACTGTAACCATTCCGCGCCTTGAACTGTGTGCAGCGCTATTAGGTGCAAGACTGTGTACTAACTACTACCGTAATAGAATCCCTGACTATGCCTATAGTAAAGCGACTATTTTGGAGCGACTCGATGATCGTATTAGGGTGGCTTAACATATTGCCAAACCAACTACAACCCTTTGTACGTAATCGAGTCGCTGAAATTCAGGAAAGTACTGCTGGAGACCGGTGGAGGTACGTACCATCGAAGGACAATCCGGCAGACCTTGTTTCTCGCGGGGCGAGGGCCGATTCCATCGGTGAATGCTCGTTATGGTGGTCGGGCCCTAGTTTCTTGCAAGGCTGCGAAAGTAGCTGGCCTAATATGCCCTGTAATAGCGTAAAACACGATCTACCTGAAGTAGTGTGTCATTTCACTAATCAAAATGACACTAATATTAATTCTGATCAGTCAACTAATAATTCAATAATTCAGTCATTAATTCACAGTAACTCTAATTTCAATCATCTTCAAAGAATCATTGCTTAAATCAATAGATTCATTTATAATTAAAAAAAATCTAATTGCAAATTGCATGGTTCGCTTTCTAGTGACGAATTAGATAACGCTTTAACATGTTTACTACTTAGTGCACAAGCAGAGATGTGTCAAAAAGAGTGCAATATTTTTAAGTCGGGAAGTGCTGATAGCTGACCGAAAGGGTCGCGGTTGTAAGCTTACAAAGTCTTATTTATGCATCTTCATTTGCCATGCAACGAAGGCGGTCCATTTGGAGCTCGTCACCGACCTTACAAAAGAAGGCTTCATTGCGGCTCTGAATCGTTTCACGTCTCGTCGGGGTAAACCTCAAAGCATATTATCAGACAACGGCACGAACTTTGTTGCAGCTAATAATGAGTTTAAAAGAATTATCACTGACTCTGATGTTGCATCTGAAATGGCACAGCAAGGCATTAAATTTGTTTTTGCTCCTCCTTATTCCCCACACTTTAATGGCATGGCTGAAGCTGCTGTAAAGTCCACCAAAACCCATCTTAGAAAGTTGCTAAGTCTCACCAACTTTACTTACGAGGAACTGGCAACTTGTCTGTGTCAAATAGAGGCCGTTCTAAATTCCCGTCCTCTAACTCCCTTGTCCTGTGACCCATCCGACTTGTCTGTCCTCACTCCTTCCCATTTTCTAATTGGACGAACACTCACGTCTTTGCCGTCTTCACAGGTTCCTGACAAAATCATCAGCAGCTTAACCCGCTTCAAAAGGATTGAATACATCCGTCAACACTTCTGGCAGCGGTTCTCTAATGAATACATTTCCTTACTCCAACAGAAAACCAAATGGTCAGTTGCTTCAGAGAGGAAGCTCAGAGAAGGAACGCTTGTGCTCATCCGAGACAAGGCGCTTCCACCACTTGTTTGGGCACTAGGTCGCGTAGTACGAACCTATGCGGGCGTCGACGGCATCACACGCGTGGCAGACGTGAAGACAAAGAGAAGAGTCATCACAAGAGGGTTTAACAACATTTGCCCTCTTCCCTTCGAAGACGTCAACAGGCGGGAGGATGTTCACGCATCCATCGCGTGATCATGTGTACTGACGTTACCGGCGGCTGAGGCGCGGGCGCGGGGCAGACGACCTGCGCGCGGCGGCGAGCGGCGAGCGGCGGCGGTGGGGGCCACTTCACGATCGCACGGCTAGGACGACACTTGAGTCCCTTTGCGGCACCATCACTGTACCGCTACCTATTCTTTGCTATTCCCCAATATAATCTACATAGTATACAGTCCACGCTTTTATTTATTAATCTCCCGGAGCTTCTGAACAGTCGTCGTACTACCTCGTTTATTAGCACAGTTATATAACTACAAAGATTTATTGTGTTACCTACAAGTTTTTCCTTATTTCTTTGAAATGTCGACTTATCAAATTTCATGTTGACGTTATTTGTATTGTCGTCAGGTAATGTAGTTTGTTCGTAGAATATCTTCAATTTCTTTTGGCTTGTTGTTGTGCAAAATATTCGTGAAGATACAGTCAATATTATATAGTCATCTTACTAGCCATTTCAGCTTGTACCATTTGTTTTTGGCTATCATTAGAGTAAAAAGTTGATTCAAATTGGCTAGTCTTGGAGTAGATTTGACTTCGACACTTACTTTCAAAATATAAGTCAGTATAGTAACCTAGAATTGTTTTCCTATAATTTCTATGCTAAACAGTTCAACCTCATGTTTTATCTTCAAACAGTCACGTAAGGCAGTCTTTAGCAAAAGATGTCATTCTAATTTAATGTTAAAAATTACTTACGAATTAGATCGTTATTTGTAGCCATACTCGAGAAAAGTCTCGGTACTGTTTGTATAAACTATTCAGCATTTGAGTCGTTTGAACGTTGTTCTTTTGAAGTTTACGCACCCAAAATAAAATAGTTTTTATTGCTACATAATTCATCTCAATGTGTTCTTCACATAGTTCATTGACCTTTAATCTATTTTTGTGTTACAAAGTCAAAATTAATGACGTGAGTATATTCAAGTTAATGTGTGAACATGTACGCCTTTAGTAAGTTTAAATAAATAAGCAGATACCTTTTATATTATATCTTATAAAAACTAAAGTTACCTACAAGTTAAATTATATAAATACAATTTAAATTATATTTTCGTGGAGTTGTTTGCCCAACAAGTTGCGAGGCTCATTTGTTTTATCTTGAAAACTAATTTGCTCACTTTTACGTTTTCTCTGAAGCAAGAATATGTTATTGTCGTAATCATCGAACGCGAATGGCAATTTAAAACATATTTAGCATGAAAATAGACGTTACAGAGCGCACACGAAGACGAAATAACGAGGAGGGGCCCTCTCCCCATTCTTGAGAACCCCTCACATAAAAATGGAATTATTTTTGACAGGTCCCAACCTTATTTTCGAAATCGATGACGCCGTACCAAAGATCTATTCAAATTCAATAGAATGATAATCTTGAAAATGTAAATTCACTTAGCGTTGCGTTTTGTATTGAATCTTTCGTTCAATATTGACAACAAACAAAGAATAAACGTTATATTTTTCTATTTCATTTTTCAAATAAGCGACTTCACTATAATCTTCTTATCCGACCTTTTCTTTGTTTTGAAGTGTTCTAGGGTTCGTGTTCGATAAAAGCTTTGTACGTATTAGGTATATAAGGGCCAGGAGTTGATAATCTATATCAGTTTGTGTGCGACCAAAGGGATCGTTAACATAGGCACATACATACATCTTTATTTATCTAATAAATACATATGCTTTAAATAAAATAGTAACAAAGTCAAAACTGTAGGAACATTGAATATTTTTGATAAAAGTAATTGACTGTTGTGAAGTATTGGACTGTTTCCACACGATGATGCGGAAACGGTGCGCATCCTTGGTTCGTAGGGTGCGGGACAGCGCCATCAGCATCCTGTCTATGATATCAAGCAGGCTTGATTGTGCGTTTGTGAACCACTGCTGCAAGGTTTCGGCTGGGCCTGTCACCCTGTAGCAATGATGTCACAATCTATTTTCTTTTTTTGTTTTGTTTTTGTCTTTGTAAGTGTATTACTAATATCTATAGTTTGTAAGTACAGTCACGAGCATAAGTATGTATACACTTGGCTTTATTCAAAGGCGATTTTCTTCTTAATTTTTGAATGAAATTTTATATTACTAGGAACATAATATTTTCGAATCCATAGGTTTATGTAAAGTGTCGTATTTCAACGTTGAATTCGTTATTTCGTGAAAAAATCGCAATTTAAAGTTGCCAAGTGTGACATTACCTATTAGTGCTCGTGACTGTACATATATTGTTACTAATACTATGAGTCTTGTTGCTCGAATAAATGATTATTATTTTTATAATTATTTCTACTGGGTGTGGGGACGTTCAAACACGTTCCCACACCTCGTAGCAAAAATTATGTAATTTTTAGAATTTTTGTCCGATTGTCTAGATGTATGTTCCGAATTGGCGCAAAAACGGCTGATCGAATTTTGGCACAAAGATAGTTTATAACCTGGATTAACACAAGGGGTGCTTTTAATCCAGGTAGTACGTTCGGATGAAATATTTTCTGATATCCGCGCGTACAATATATAATATCCTAGTACAATATACATAACATTGTTTGTGTGTGTGCGTTTTCATGGAACGAGGAAAATATGACGGTATCGATTTTGAAACATGATATGCATTTTTAAGGTGCTCCTTATAAGAGGCTTTGGCTCCATTACTTTACCGAAAAGCGTCTAATGATAGACGCCACGTACTGAATTTAATGATTTCTTTTCTAACGATGTACGACGGCTTTGAAGGCAAACAGTTTGTTGTTTGATTTTACACTTGTGTCTTGAAACAGGGTGTCATATTTCTTTGTTTGAAGTATGGAAGAGACAAAATACAGTTACAAAAAGCTGTCTAGAAATAATTATGCCTACATTAATTACATTATTCCAATCATGTTCAGTAACACAATAAAGGCTGCATGGCGTGACATGAACACGGTAAAAAAATACCTATTCCTAAAAAGAAGAGCGCGAAATTTAATGAAAAAATAAAACCGCGAGACATATTTCCGTCTCGCGACGCGGAAATAGATTTTAAAACAGCAACACTCGCGGTGGCCTGTCGAATGAATCATGCCGCAATGATACCCATCCCGTGATTTCCCTCAAGAGAAGCCATCAAGTTTGAAGTAAATCTGCGATATCTCTTGTAATGTCTCCCTTGGCGTACCAACCGAACTCGCTGACCGTAAAATTGTAAAAACTACCATAAATCTTTGCCTTTTACTTCGTTTTTTAGCAAAGAGAAATCAAGTGGAGGTGGCCACACAAAATAGATGTATACCGTTTTGCAGTTGGTTTTGGTCCGGGACTCATGGTGACCCGGGTTTCACGGATATATAAATTGTTCGCAGTGAAATATTTGCTGCAGGTACAACCCTCATCTTGGGACAGTCTTTGGTCAATTTCTTTGAGTTTTCAAAATAAAACCAAATCTAAATTGACACTTAAAATCTGAATCTTTAACGCATGACAGAGTTGATTATCTCTATGGAAATGAAAAACCTAGGATCCAATTTTTAAATTTATATGTGGTATAAATAAAGCCCTATTTACACGCCACCAATTTTAAGTGGAATACGAGCTTTAATCATATTATCAGTGTTGCCTTAAGGGCTTAGTTAAATTGAAAACTAAAAATAAACAAACGGTTTTAACTTGAAAATACCGTCAAATAATAAATTACGATTTCAGGCGTTCATTTCAAGTCTGGCTGAATATTTAGACTAGATTAAGCTTGATTACAATTCGCAAAAACTGAATGATTAAGATTCCAGTAGATATTTACTGAATTCCTGGTATTCTGTTCTGTTTTCTCTTAAATTGGATAGTTTGATTAGGTCTGACAGGTTCAGTCAGCTTAACAAAGTACTAGACTTTCTTGGAAGTTTACAACGATACTAAACGTCAAGGCTCCATTCAAAGATGTCTCTTCAATAGTTAATTTTTGGTTATATTTGAACACTGGTAGTGAGTAATAGGTATGTATCTACATTTTAAAAATATATAGGGTCCACGGAATAGTATCTATTCCGTGATAGGGTCAAATTAAATTAGCTGATGATACTCCGTCGTACACGTGATGGGTATCGATGTACGGGGTTATTGGTAAAACATTAACAACCTCTTAAGAGGTCATTGTACTCATCATTATGAACAACTTTTACTATGGGACTAAACCTGAAATCGCGAGAAAAAAATCAGCTGTTCCCTACATTTATGTTCGTATAACTCGTCAAAATGGGGAACAGCTGTTTTTTTTTTCACAGTTTGAGGTTGTTAATGTTTTACCAATAACCCTGTATAAACTAGATAAACAAAAAATAAATTAATTTGATGATTTTTTTTGTGGGGTCATCGACCGCATTCAGTGTAGGTATTCACTTGAAATATCAGTTTCAAAAATCAGTTTTTTTTGTAAGTTGATTGGTAGAATTTTCGGGTAGCTTGATGTGCTGGCGTCTGTACATTCTTTAAAAATCTCACCGTGAAAACTTAGGTGATGTGAGTTTGTTGTTGCTAGGAATTGACACTATTGACAGCTCACTCCATGCTCACTTCACCTAAGTTTTCACGGTAAGATGGTTACAGAATCACACTGCTGATGTGTGAACGTAAACAAGGCAAAAGGAGGGTAAGGGTAGTTTTTGTCCCCCCATGTGAAGATAGTGTGAGTTTATGTATGTATATAAATCGGTATTTTAAATAGCCTTCAAAAGTGGCTATTCTTAAATATAACTTCCCACTTACGCACAACGAACCTGGGCAATTATCTACGCTACCTTGTTGACTCGTTAATATTGTCACCACACCATCATGTCATAATTTTCATATTTTCACGACAGGTGCTGTTTTTAATAAAGCAGAAAGTACTGGAAAAACGTACACAAATGTCAGGTTGTCGGATTGCCACCTGTCAACCATCGGTTTTATTAAATAGGGCCCCAGGCACAGATATAAATACACCTAGAAAACGCAAGAGCAACTACTTCACGTGTCCAGTTTACGTACAAAAATCGTAAGCTGCACTTTCGCGTTCAGTCCTTTAGTACTGCTGGCTGTCGCTAGGCCCCGGGGGTGGGGCGAGACGGGTGTCGCACGCGGCGGGCGGCGCCATTGAATCGATTTGATTTTCCCATCACTAAATAGTGCATGTGACGTCATAGTAGGTAGTCAAAAAATGGCACGCTTGGTTTTCATACAGATCGTGATACTTACCTTATCTAGGTCTATCTATATCTGTGCCCCAGAACTCACTCAAAAGATCGTGTCATTTTCGTAGCATGACATTTGACGATGGATCACATCTGAAATAAGATCACCCTAACACATACACATACATAAACACACACCTTCTTCCCATAGGGGGGGTTCGCAACTTCGCAGAATCTACAGAACACCACCTGCGACTATTCTTACATACTCATTTTGCCTCGTTTACGTCCATACATCTGGTCATACACACACGCCGCCCTTTGCGAGTTCTACGCAAGTGACCTATGTGATGTACATCACCAATAAGGTCACTGGATGTCCTCCTAGGGCGTTCCCACCCGGCGGCCTTTTTTTTTTTACCCATTGGCCTACCGCAAAATTGTCTTAATAACAGACAGTCTCATATGGGTAAAGAAAGTTAATTTAACAGTTTTCCGTTGAACGAAACGCAGGTGTATAGGAATCAAAGCGCGAAACTTGGCCGTTATTGCCTGTATCAGACTAAATTAGCACTTTGATGCCTCAGGCTAAGATAATTACAGTTTTAGCGGTTCACTTTTATTATTTTCTGCAGCTTTTGAATTGTTTTTCTTCAGAATTGCTAACAAGTAACTTTACCTCCGTATTGATCAGAGGGGCAATTTTCGTAATTTTAAGAACATTTACAGTCTGATCTCAGTCAAAAATATCTCTAATTCATAAATTATCTACCTTTTTGAAAAGTTTTTGACATTGATTGTCGCCGAGATGAGATTGCGTTTAGATTTTGAACGTTTTTATTTACGGGAATTAGCCTTCTGGTCATTGCTCTTTTTACCGTATTATTATTATTACTACCTTATTAGTGGTATTATAAACGTAACGTAAATTCGATCGATATTCAACAATTCTTAGTGTTTGGCCAGACTGAAGCGTAGGCGCGGGGCGGGCGCGGGTGTGGGAACGCGCGCGGGCTGCGTTCTGCGTGTTGTTGTGTCCAGTGTGTGACAAAATATAATATGGATGAAGAAGACTTATTTTTATTAGAAAAAAGCTCGAACTAGTTTGAGAACCCCGGTCCCCATGCAGTTCGCCCGCGCCCGCGCCGCTCACCCACTGCGGCCACTTATATGAACGAGCTATGGCGTGAGTTGCCCGTGCGCTCCCCGCGCCGAGCAGCCCGCGCCACTCACCGCGCCTGCGTGCCCACTATGGACACTCAAAGGAAGTTCATGTTTGAGCTCGCGCGACGTGCCGCGCCCGCGCTGCCGTCTGGCCAAACACTAAAGCAATTTGGTTTAAACTTTTGCGACAGGCACAATTAGTATCACTATGAGTGATACTAATTACGCTTATCGCAAAAGTTTATGATTGAAGTCTTACAACTAAATAAAGATTATGTACGAAACGAATATTTTAAATTTCAAAATTGTTCGTATTTACTTTACGTACCTATATTTTGCGCATTTATTTAAGCTTGGCCCACTAATTGCACAGTGAAAACCACCAAAAAGGTTCTTTAAATGTAGTACGCAAACACAGGACCCAAAATTCGGGACATCTGCAGCCACGTTAACTTAGCAGTTGACTTTACTATTTGTATTAGTCTACGACCACACACCCGCACCGTACTAACTTACTGTTAGCTGACTAGCTCACTGACTTATCTACTTACGAGTTAGCTAAGTCTAAATTAGCTTACAGCGTAGCCACAGAGTACAGATAGGTAGCCACTGTGCAATTACTTATGGATATACTATGGATTCTGTGATTAAATACGTACGCTGTGTCTTGAGCTAAGTATTAAAACACTTTTCTGATTATATTAAAATTATATTATATTATTTCAGGAAAGGTCACGTTTGATTTATGATCATTTCATAGACCTTCAATTAGATCTTTGACCTATCGTATGCCGCCGGAATGTAGATCGCCGCTCCAAAATAATTTAGAGTAGGTTATATCTATGCGTTAATATCGCACTCGTGCGCAGTCACGTACCATATTCCGAAGGGGTGTGGCCGAATATACGCGCAAACTCTAACCATAATTTCAGCACATGATTCTAAACATCTTAGCGTAGAAATGTCTTGGCGGGTAAAAAAAAAACAGTTTTTTCATAGAAACAATACCTATGCGGTCAAAATGTATAGAGCAGCTAATTTGTTTAACCGACGAAAATCATGTACTAACATGGTTTCCAGAATCATGTACTGAATCCATAGTGGCAGGTTGCGCGTCAATATTCCTGCCACCCTGTATAATATACGAAAGGTTGAAGGTACAATTCCGTAGAGGGCGACATCGAAGCAGCGTTTTCATAGAGTTACATATTAGTGTCGCTGTGGTCTGTCATTACGGTTGGGTGGCTTTGCAGCTGCGGTTCGCGGTATGCTATCGCCTTCGAAACAGTTCTTTTAAGGTGTTTGCAAACACGAAACACGAACACGAACGTTTGTGTATGGCGGTCAAAAGGTTAAAAAACTATATTGTTGATATTATTGTTCGTTTGATTATACAGATGTAGGTATATGAGAGAAGTTTACATGTTAAAAGGAAAACTGGATACATTATGTAATGCATATTCTACATAATTATTGTTAAAGTTCCATGAATTTGTAGGGATGAAAACGTAACCTGAAATCATACAAGTACCAAAACAGAATACAATGACAAATTAACAATGGTTCCTATAAATATAGTATTAAACTGATTGCAGAAAATTGAACGTTGATAATAATTGAAGATTTGACAATTAATATCGATACCCTTGCGCCATTTTATGTTCCTAGCACGGGGGGCTGTGCAGGCGCCGCTGCTGCGGCTGGCGAGACCCTCAAGCGGCGCAAATACTGTAACCTTATGGGTAACTACAGCTTTGCGCCGTTTGGGGTCGAAACGCTCGGGTCATGGGGCCCGACTGCGCGAACTTTCTCGCCGACTGGTCGACACTTCACTTGACCAGAGGGCTGAGTAATTTTTTGGCCAAAGAATTAGCATTGGCATTCAACGTGGCAATGCTGCCAGTCTTCTGGGCACGTTTCCGGATGACAGCGATGCGGACGAATTCTTTTATTTTTGTATAGTTAGTTAATTAGTTATTCAATTTAGTACCGTACCTAGTGTGTAGTATGTGTAGTGAAAGTTAGTTACCTATACATACAATAAAACAACTAGGTACCTACCTACATTTTTTTAAAATCAAGTAACCTATTTTGGCTTTCTGAAATATAATTCAACCCAAATCGGAAATTATATAGATACATAATTTTTTTTTTTATTGAGACTGTCCACAGCCTCGCATTAAATTCCTATTAACAATCACGACAAAAGCGGTTTACAGACGTTGCAATTGAAAGTTGCACAATCACTTCGAATATTAGTTGTGCGGGCAACTTTTTAATGAAACCAGGGCTCAACCAAAAAATACTTCAAACCTCAAACACGCAAAGCAGAACTACGAGGCTGGAATAATGTTTGGGACAGAAAAAGTTTACGCTTTGAACTCTACCGAGGGTAAGTGTTTTGCATTTCGACCCACGCAGCCTGCATACCAATGCGTAAAAGGATTGATGTTTGCAAAGCTACAGAAAAAAAATATCCAATCTTTACCTAACTAGTGGCTGTGAGTAACTCTGACATGTTTGTGTTGGGGCACTTTAGTATTTATACTGGGGCTTTTACGAGGAGGTATACGTTTATATATTACCCGTTGGATGCGAGAAGCACAGAACCGGTCGAAGTGGAAGTGCTTGGGGGAGGCCTATGTCCAGCAGTGGACGTCTTTTGGCTGAAATGATGATACGTTTATCTAATGTGAGTAACGTTACGCACGCAATCAAGGTGAGATTGATAATAAATATTGATAAGGTATTGTAATTATTAAAATAATAACTGATTCATCTATATTAATATTAATCACACTATTATTATAAAGGCGAAAGTTTGTGAGTGTGTGAGTGTGAGGGTGTGGGGGTGTGTTTATATGTTTGTTACGTCTTCACGCTCAAACGGATGGACCAATTTTGATAAAATTTTGTATGGAGGCAGCTGACACCCTGGATTAACTTAAAGGCTACTTTTTATCCCGATATTCCCACGGGATCGAAACTTATGCGGGTGAAACCGCGGGGCGCAGCTAGTATACAACTGAAGAGTTTGTTTGTTTGAACGCGCTAATCTTTGGAACTATCAGTCGGATTTAAAGAATTATTTTTGCATTTGATAGCCAAATTATAGAGGAAGGCTACTCATCATCACGCTATGACCCATAAGAGCCGAATAAAAAAAAAGTCAGTAAAAACGTTGAGCGAAAATAAAGTAATAGCGCGGGTAGGCGATGCGATGCGACGGGGTCGGGGGAACAAGAAATTTCACGCGGACGAAGCCGCGGGCAGAAGCTAGTAGAAATAATAAAATCATGCATGACTTTCAAGTTTTAAGAACCAGCTACTGTTGTAAAAGAAACGAGACTCACTTAGTAGATGTACGAGTATGTTTATGTGGTGGTACAGTCACCAAAAGAGATAAGTAACCAGGGTCGTCGGATATAGAGGGGCCCTTGGCTAAATAATAACAGCCACAAAGATCGATCGATCAGGTTAAGCTACGCTTGCCGCGGTTGGTCTGTGGATGGGTGACCATCTTTACATACCGTGACCCCTCCGTGCCTCGGAAAGCACGTTAAGCCGTTGGTCCCGGCTGTGATTCGTGGATCTTTGACAGTTGTTACGGGTAGTCAGAAACCAGAAAGCCTGACAACCAGTCTTACCAAGGGGTATCGTATTACCCAGTAACTGGGTTGTGGAAGTCAGATAGGCAGTCGCTCCATGAAAAATACTGGTATTCAGCTGCATCCGGTTAGACTGGAAGCCGACCCCAACATAGTTGGGAAAAGGCTAGGCAGATGATGGTCGTCGGATACAGTTGAAGTTTAGTGAGAAACCGATCCATGTTTTGAATGAAATTTTAATTTGATAATTGAACTGTTTGTTTTCTATTAATTAAATAAAATTTCATTCGAAAATATGCATCGGTTTCTTACTAAACTTCAACTATATCCTACGACTCTGGCTACTTATCTCCTTTGGTGACCGTACATAATACCTACTCATCTACGTTGACGCAGACATAAAAATATGGGCAGCATTATAAACTCTGATTTTATCTCTACAGCTTTTCCACCACCACACTATGGAAAGATGGCGCCCAGTAGATTCTTTATGATGATACGTGAAGAAAAAACTGGCCAAGTGCGAGTCGGACTCGCACACGAAGGGTTCCGTACCACAAGGCAAAAACACCAAAAAAAAAAACACGTTTGTTGTATGGGAGCCCCCCTTAAATATTTATTTTATTTTGTTTTTAGTATTGTTGTTATAGCGGCAACAGAAATACATAATTTGTGAAAATTTCAACTGTCTAGCTATCGCGGTTCTTGAGATATAGCCTGGTGACAGACAGACGGACAGACAGACAGCGAAGTCTTTGTAATAGGGTCCCGTTTTTACCCTTTGGGTACGGAACCCAAAAGCAGCTATTATTAAAGCAGCAGGAAACGAAAGTTAGGGGCAACTTTTATAGGGAGATCCGAGGCTTTAGATATCTTTGAAAAAACTTTCTTGCTACGTCCGATAAAATGTTTCGCACTCATGTAATCCCTAAAAATTCTGCGTGATTTGTCTCAACCGCGATAAAGAAAAGGTTTCAAGAAAGTCTTCGGATGCATTTAAATGTTATCTGTTTTCAAGATTTGATGGAAAATTTCGTTTGTCACAATGTTTGTTTAAGTATTTGTTAGAATGTGATTTCGCTGTTCCGTGATAAGCATTTAAACTGCAAACTGCAACATGAAACTGTAGAATTATTATAGCTATCACTTGGAGCTACATTTTATTATATTATATACCTACTAGTGACCCGTCAGTGAATAATATTAATATACAATAATATTAATATTATTATATATTAATTTCCAAACCCGAAGATATAGGCAATTGCCTAGTTTGGGGATCACCGTACAATCTATTTTTTTTACAATCATCATCATCTTCCTGCCCTTATCCCATGTTACTTTTATTACAATATTATATAAATTAATATTTAATAAATTAATTTAAAATATGAATGTATTATCCAGATAAACGTTCCGGAATAAATTCTCTAAATGATTTTTTTATCGTGTAAGTACGACATTTCGACCTTCAATAATTACAATTAAACAAGGCTAACACTAAAATATATACATACATATATTATATAAAAGTATATATAATAAATAATTAAAGAAAAAGGCAGGAGCAAACTCATTGGGCATCAAAAAATTCGTCCGCATCGCTGTCAATGGGGTAAGTGCCCAAAAGGCTGGGCTAAAAATAGGCCAGCCCTCTGGTCACGTGAAGAGTCAAAAATTCTAAATGATGGTGAAAACTACATTAAAATGCATTGCGTAGTTTAGAAGAACAACCCGGTCATACAGACAGATACGAAAATATATAGAAGATCGTGCGAAACGGTTAAATCATTGTAGATTGGTTATCAGAGGTTATATAACCAGAGATAACCAATATTGGCCTTTCGTGGTTTTTCATTATATTTGAAAGACTGGGTTATCAATTCAAATTCTCCATTTTGCCTCAAAGACGATATGCCATTTTTTGACAAATTTTACGTTTGTACAAACTAATCAAGGCCCGAGATTTCGACAGAACATAAAACAATGGCTGAAAATTATCCCTCGCAGAGGAAGTCTTGAAACTCATTTTCAAAGACAGTCTTTTAAATTACATCATAAAATATTAGAGGGACTTTGTGCTTGAATAAAGCCTGTGAAATAATTAAGGAAGTGTAATAAGGCTTTTCCATTTGCATAACAAATTTTAAAAGGTGCTTTTGGAAAAAACATCGCTGTAAATCCTTTGACAAATCAACCGTTTTCTAGGGGATTATTATTTTTTAACCCGTCTTCCTGCGCTGAAGTGGAATATTGGTATTTTGTTTTGTATAATGTAGATTGATAAAATTATTATAAATACAATTATTATATAAACTAGGTACTACTAAATTAAATGACTAAGTAACTAAGTAACTATAAAAAAAACCTTTTGATAGTGTGTGTCCAAAGGGCTTTTTATTGTAGAAGTACCAAAATACAAAGTAAAATGGTACTTACTATTACTTCTTAGGTTTGTACTTATAGAAAGTTTAGGGGTAATTGTGATTTTATCAATTTTAGAGGAACCAAATAATAATAAAGGAAGCCGTTTGGAAATCTCGGATGTCATTCTATCATAGTTATGTCCAATAAAAATCTGTCAGTATCGTCCTTTTCCATCGGGAACCCGTCTGGAAAAAACAACCGTTATTATTTTCAACCCCTCAAACGCTATGATATTTTTCCTACGAAACAACGTTAAAAATATACAATGTTTTTCGCTACCAAGGCGATGCACTTTACCCATCATTATTTTAAAAGCAGCCTGGCTTTGGAAGAGGCGCGAGTGTTTCGGACTCCCCTACACGTGTCGGTTGATTGATTCGGTGCTCGAGATACCGTCCTTTAGATACAGGATGCTCTATTGTAGCCTTGAAGTATTAATGTGGCTATAGATTGCGCATTCGGAAGTCCGTGTCAGTATACATAGACAGGGGATTGAGTAATGGCTATATTTCATGGGTGTGGTGGACCGACTTTTAAGGGACGGGTAATATTGTTGAGTATTTTAATGTAACTTACGCCCGTAATCATAATTGGAGTGATATATTCTTTATTAAAATCGGATTTATGAATAAAGTATCTACAACCACATCAGGCCTTTTTCTTTATTTTAGTAATTTAAAGAAAGAGAGAAGCTTATCTACTAGAAAAGGCCAGAAGAATTCTCTTATCCTGTCATATCAGTTCAAGGTTTGGTGTTATTCAATAAATAAAGAATATTGTTTGATTGCAAACAAAATGTTATAATATAAAGGCACTTAAAATAATTCCTCTTACAAGCTCGAAAACCCAGAATTCTGAGAAATTAATCAGTATTTTTGAAAAACGTCATAGACTTTGCTAATTTTCGTTTGAAAGAGGAATACGTCAGGACATTTGAACGAAACAATTTACGAATAGTCGATTATTAACCTTTTTCGGCAAAAGAGAGCCAGCTTGTCTTATTAATACCCGAAAGCCTCTATAATGTTGCAGTGTCGTGTTGTCCGAAGAGCCCTGTGTGCCACGAGTGTCTTGTCCGTGAAGTTGACAAATGCCGTTGGCACGCTAGGTGTTTGCCGACGCCCCTTGATGTAAGGACGCGACGCCGACACTATCTACGAGTATATACACCGGGAGTAAGATGTTGGACCGCTGGTGTTAAAGATTGTTTATAAGAAAGATAACATGCAGGTATTTTCACTAGTGGCTTGAGTACAACTGTAGTAGGAACATAAGGTCTCATTGAATTCTAGTTTAGTAAGGTGGGACTGAGTTGTCAGCTAAACTATGATAAAAAAATATTCTGCGAGAAAAATTTATAAAACAGTTACAAGAAAATAATCTCCTTACTTATAAATTTACTTGCTTGCCAAGAGAGAAACATGAACTTAAAGAAAAATAAAAGACCCTACTTATTTTGTTTCCAAGCATTAAGGCTACTCTTTCGAAAAAAGCTTAAAAGGAGCGTGCAGATGAAGCAGCTTTTCTCCGGAACTTACAGAGAAATTACATCTGAAAAAATAGTTGGTAATCTACATGATATGAATCGTAATTTGGTTTAGCCATAATTTTTCTATCGATATCACCTATTAAGAAAAAAAAACAACCAAATCACCTCCAAATCGTTGAGATGAAACCATTTTACTCCTTCATTTTTTATCAAAAGAATATAAAAAAAATATCTACTGCTTTGCAATAGAAACGAAAATGATTTGGTTTTGTTACTTTTTAAAAACATGTATATTTTTTAATATAATAAATTAAAAATGCGATCGTTTAAAGTCCGTGTCTATATCATCCCCGCACTCGTCCACGAATTCAGTGCGGGGCGCCTCGTGTTGCTAGGCAACGCGACGCCCAAATGCACAAGGTCGTTGGCATGAATACAAGCCTTAATGTTGTTACATAAGATACATAATCAGCCTATGATGTTCCCACTGCTGGGCCACAGGCCTCCTCTCTTCAAGACGGAGTGGGCTATAATCTACCAAGCAGGCCCAGTGCGGGTCATATCGTCTTCGAATTTTGATTTTAGGACATGCCAGTTTTTTCACGATGTTTTCTTTCACCGTTTTGAGAGCTGTGGTAAACAAATTATTTACACAAAGTAAAGCGTCTGCCTGGGTTTGAACCGGTGTTGCAAGAGACTCAGTCGTTTAAGTCTTTTAAAAAAGACTAGACTCATTTTTGAAGACTCACGACTAGACAAGTTTTAGACTAAAACTGAAGACTACATTGAGTCGAATCCCTTTAACCTGAGGTCTAAAAAGACTATTCCTAAAGATTGGAAACTCTAATCTTCTTTCCGGACTTAAGTCGTGTAAAAAGAAGTCGATTCTTTTTTAGAGGCCTTAAACGACTGAGTCTCTTGCATCACTTCTCTGTGTGTGTGTATCAATCCTCAGTGGAATTAATTCTTTCTTCGTTCGAAATAAAGCTTAAAACTGATCAAGCCCAAATTACAGTGATTGATTTACGAGGTACCTACCCAGAAAGGAAATAAATTATTACCAGAGAGTTTTTCTAAGATAAAAGATTTTAAATTGTATATAGTAAAGCTATCAAGTCGAGCTTCTAAGATTGGTGTGCTTTCGGTCTTGTCTTGACAAATTAATGACGGCAGGATATGCTTACCTATTATTCATTTCTTTTTTATATCAATTGCTGGATTTTGTTTTAGTTGAAATCGTTATAGAATAAAGTTTATTTTCGGGTTGCTGTTTTGACATATTCCCAGCTCAAGTGGTGAAGGCTGGATATTTCGATTCGGTTTCTGCAACGTTTGACCTTCAAAAAATGCTTCGTCATCATCATTATATCAGCCGAATGACGTCCAGTATTGGTCATAGACTCCCCAAAGCACAGCTACTTGGACCAGTTCTGTGCTTCCCGTATCCAACGGATTCCTGTGGCCTTCACAAGGTTGTCAGTTCACCTTGTGGAAGGGCTTCCAACGCTAGGTCTTCCAGCATGCGGTCGTCACTTAAGAAACTTTCGGCCCCATCGGCCATTTGTTCTGCAAGCAATGTGCCCTGCCCACTGCCACTTAAGTTTAAAAATTCTTCGGCCTATGCCGGTGACCTTGGTTCTCGTGCGGATCTCTTCATTTCTGATTCGATCACATAGAGAAACTCCAAGCATAGCCAGTCAATCTGCCTAGCTTTTTCCAACTATGTTAGGGTCGGCTTCCAGTCGAACCTGATGCAGTTAATATCAGTATTTTACATGGAGTGACTGACCATCTGACCTCAACAACCCAGTAACTGGGTAACACCCTTACTAAAACCCTTACCCTTAAGTTAAACTGGTTGTCAGACTTTTGGGCTTCTGACTACCCGTAACGACTGTCTAAGATCTATAAATTACAGCCGGGATCAACGGCTTAAAAAGCTTTCCGAGGCACGGAGGGGTATCGATATGTGACGGATGGTCACCTATCCATGAACCGACCGCAGCAAGCATAGCTTAACCTTCGATCGACCCGTACGGCTGTTATCATGTAGCTACGAGCCTCTAAAACATGTTATAAAAAAAAATAAGAGTTTAAACAGACAGATTTCTAAACTCAAGCATTTTTCAAGTTACTTACCTACCTATATCTTATTAGACTCGCGTACAGAAAATATAAATCATTATAAATTCAATAACAGATAATCATAAAAATATTCCATAAAGCCACTAAAATGTTCGCAAATACTTGAACTATTTGTAAGAATAAAATTCTGTATAAGCTGTAGCGCCTTTCATCCATCTGCCAAAGGAAATCATGTCTGATGCAATATATTGAATATGTGTATCCTACATAACTCAACCGAGATTTGATATAAAAATCTTAAATTGAGTAGGAAGTAGGTACAACAAAGCTTTGACATCGGAACTAGTGTTATGTGCTTTGTTTCATGTTTGGATGGCAATGTGGCTTACATTGCCATTTTATCGAAATTATGAAGTGCAAATGGTTTTACAGTGGTATTTCGCATATTTTTTTTAATTTTTTCTAAAATCTTATGTCAGTGCTACTTTATAACAATAACTGCGGTACGCTTTTGCTCGCAGTTTCACCCGCGTAGTCCCACGGGAACGTACTACCGGGAAAAAGTATGTATGTGTGTGTATTAATCCATATTATAAGCTATCTGTGTGCCAACTTTCATCCGAATTCATGCAGCAGTTTTTGCGTGATTGACATCACAAACATACAAACTTACTCATTTATAATATTAGCAGGATCTAATATAAATTATAATATGAAATAATTATTATAGCTTTCCAAAGCCATTCCTACTATAATAGAACCAGTAAAATAGCAGAACACAACACTTCCCACGAATCTATTGTCATAACAAAAACTAGTTAAAACCTGGCTAAAGCTAACAAAATTTCTATTGTTTACAATTTAGTAACGAACCAATAGTTCAATGGTATTACAGGACTGGTGTTTTTGCTTCAAATATTTGAACAAGTATGTCTGCAAACAATAAAACTCTCTCCAATTATTATTTTGCACTGTGCAAAGCTGTCCTATAGGGAGCTACTTTCGGTCCCATAAAGTGGCAGCAAAATATTAATGTATGTCTATGTTGGTACATCTTTTGTCTACTTTCCAGGAATGTAAACAAAGGTGCTGTGGAGACGCTCTATGGTCTCTCATTTTATGTATACGTTTCATACTCAAAGTAACGGCAATATTATTGACGTAATAGGTACTACATACCAATTAGATTACCCTACTTATGTTATTATTTTCTCGACATAAGTCGGATTTTGCAGTTGTAGATGAAACCAAATTGCAGTATGGTTTCCTACAAAAAGATCTAAAGATAACGTGTTAAAAAAAAAAGTTACTTAATACCATACATAAACAAAATACACAGACCATAAATGACAAAACAAAACACAATATTTTTCTTGAGCCGCCACCAATTTAGATTCCACCTCTGTTTACATCATCGGCAACACAAAAGTAAAAGTCCTCCAGACCGTATTTCGGGCACGGCGGCCAATCTCAACGGAGACTAGCCTTCGGCGCGGGAGATATTATAGTGCACAAGTGTGCGCGCAGACACAGGTGCACTCCCTCTTCCCTCGCTCTCATTGTCCGATGGGACGGCAATCCGACACGACCAGAGAGAGATCAGATCAGGCGCAGGAACAACGGCTTAACGTGCTTTCCGAGGCACGGGGGTATCACACCGCCAACTTCCAAACTCCGGGCTGCTACTAAGAAATTCCTAATGGAAAAACTCAATAACACTTTGCCCGACCCGGGAATCGAACCCGGGACCCCACGCTCAGCAGTCGCGCTTGCGACCACGAGACCAACGGGGCAGTCACACAAAAGTACATAGTATACGAATAGCTACGTTGATATCATATGACTGTAGTGACGAGTGGCAGCGCACAAAACAAAGAAGAGGTGTCAAGTTAAAACTCAAGTGAAATGTATTATTCAGTTTCTCCTTTACAAAGACTATTCGGCTTTTGTTTGACACTGACACGAAACTGAGATCATGCGAGACGGGCTCACATATTACTTACTTTATATGCGGCATACGGAACTTGATAAAATATGCTATGTATATTATCTATGTATGGCGTTTCAACCCTTTGGAGGTTCAAGTGTTATCTGCTAGAGATTTAGGTGCTATGAATTGCATCCACCGGTTTCTTTCTAAACTTCAACTATATCCAACGATCCTGCATACTTATCTCTTTTGTTGACTGTACAAATTATCATACAATGTCTAGTTACATAATATCTTATCCAATTTCTTTGAAATTGGCCTTGGTCTAATTCACTACACCCAAGATTTGCTTCGTATCAAGAATAACATGTTTCTAGGCACAAGATTATTATTATTATGCAAACAGCGCAGCGTATGTTTAGAACTGTTAATTCTGAGACTTCATTAGTCTTAGCAGATTGAAACATTATTTTAATATTCATAGCTCGCTTTGAGACTAATGCGTCAAGTCACTTAATTTTAAAAAGGGCTAGAGTACGCTTTTCATAGCGGCATGCGACCACGGGAAGGTACTTTCTTGTTTCATCCTTTTCAGTAGTCGAGTTTTAGTTTTTAAATTTATTTTTTTATGCTTCTCGCATCGAACAGGTTCCTGCGGCCTTCATAAGGTCGTCGGTCCACCTTGTGGGAGGCCTTCCAACGCTACGTTTTCCGGAACTTTTCGGCCCCATCGGCCATCTGTTCTGCGAGCAATGTGCCCTGCCCACTGACACCGAAATTTGTCAATTTTTCGGACTCTTCCTATTGCATTGCATGAACATAAATATAATTGGTGAAATGTGGGTATACTGCTATATTTCACCGTAACCCTTCGCGACATACTACTACATTATGTTATGATTAACAAAACAAATCGTTGACCGAAATCCTACTGCGACTCAGTCAAATTAAAAAAAAAAAAACCAGTGCGAGTCGAGGATTACGTACAAATTTATATATTTAAAAAAAAAATTACTAAAAATTTACGGTTTACGTATTTTTTCTTTTACTTGTGCCACATGACCTTGCTGCTTGCCAAATTTCATGATTCTAGGTCAACGGGAAGTACCCTATAAATTTTGATTTCCTTGAGAGTGTCAAAATATACGTTTTTTGCGGCATAAACGGCCGTATCTTTTTTTTTACGTTAACTTAGAAGTTTGATTTTTTCACAGATTCAAGTGTCTGTAGACCTGAGTATATGGTTTTAATTTCAATTCGATGATACCTTTACGCGTTTCCGAGACAGACGGACCACAAAGTGATCTTATAAGGGTTCCGTTTTTGTTTTTAGAGGTACGGAACCCTAAAAATACAAGAATTACAAACTACCTCTTAGTTTAACGATGTTTCATAAAAAAATGCAGTTTCCAAACAAGGCTTAAACAAATCTTCGGTTGTGAAAAAAAACCATTAATGAATTCTTGTCACCGCGCCAACACGTCAAAGCTACAGAGGAGCGAAGTTTTTACCTCAGTACGTTTTGATTTTGTTAAAGTACTGCTTAATTTGGATAATTGGATACTTTTGTATTCAAAAGTATCCAATTATCCAAATTAAGCAGTGCAGACTATTGTCTGCATTGCGTGATTTGTCGTTCGGTTTTGCTGCAGTAGATAACTTAGGTATCTTTAGAGGTAACTTGCTGAAATAGCAGTACAAGGTACTGGTTGGTACTTAAACCATTTTATCGTATCACATTTCGTAATAATCCAATTAATTCCTTATCCCAATCCCTTAGAATATCTTTAATCCGTGATTTTATTTGAGCAGTGGTGACCCGGTGGTAACGGACACGGCTTATGAGTTGTAGGTCGTGAGTTCGCACCCAAGCCGCAGTACTTTGTGTAAATTATTTCACCACCACTTTTCTCAAAACGGTGAAGGAAAACATGAGGAAACCGGCATGTCCTAGAACCAAAACTTCGGAGCCATGTGACATACACCAATCCGCACTAGGCCCGCGTGGTGGATTATGGCCCGCTCCCTCTCACAGAAAGAGGAGACCTGTGTCCCAGCAGAGGGAAGATAATAGACTGATTATGTGTGTGTGTGTATAAAAAATGTGATTTTATTTATCCCATAAGGTTAGACAGAAGTGTGCCCCAGCCACCGTAGGCGCGGTCCTGCGGGCAGAGAGTAATGGGTAGCTCACCGTCCAATCAGGACCAGGCCCCGCTTACCGCTGGCCCGGAACATAAAGGGCTAAGGAAGGAACATGGGTGGGTTTTAATCAGTAAGTCTGACACTCCCTTCCGCTCCACCCAGAGCGGGAGGGGTCATTTGATGATTTACCATCCACAAAAAAAAAAGTATACCTATATCTACATTTCACCTTTTTTGCATTTCATTTCTCTCATGATTAAAAATTGTCTGCATAATAGGTACTAAGTACCTAATTCAAAATATCATAAACACACATTACCAGCGTAATAAACCTAACACACCACCCTTTTCAACAAACATGACTTTTTTAACAGCCCCGTAATTTAATGAAGCACTTGCCATAAACCGAACTCAAACGAAACGGAAGGGCGAATAATGATACCTCCCTACTTTATGCTGGTAAAAATTTCAAACAATTCCGAACTCTGACATTAGGTGGTGAATTATCGTGGCCTCCTTGGTGTCATTTGTGAAGTTTGGACTGAACTTGGTATCCTGGGAATGGATTCTTTCCGTTCCCAGTTTGCTCTGGGCGGTGGCCAACTTGCTTGCACACTCAATTTGTTCAGAATGTTTATTCCGTATTCGCTGAGCAAATATTGGATCGTAACAACTATTGTTAATGCATGGAATTTATTATCTACTTTTTTATGTAACTTAAACATTGCAGTTTTTTTTTTTTTAAATGAGTGAACAGGCATCTTCTGGGCATGCTCGTTCCATCATAGACTTCATTTATCGCTTTCCATGAGGCGTGATCGGGGTCAAGAACGGGCCCATTTAGTAATAAATTTTTTTTAAAAAAATATCAAACATAACAAAGGCAGGCAGAAGAGAGTGGTGCTCATTCGTTAGTTAGCTTTAAGTCATATTTTTCATTTACGGTATCAAGCCTAATTGCTATCTGCTGTACACATTTTCCGACCTTAGGATCGACTCTGGGACACCATGGCCACCAATTACGGCTGCAACCACTAAAACCACCGAAGAAAATTATGTATTTGACCAATATGTTATTTGTTCCACTTAAGGCGAAGATTTCTTCTGACATAGAGAAGGAACGGACAAAGCATTTTGTTCTACCTTTGTCAAAGTAATGGCTCAAAATATATCTTTTTAAATCTTTATTTACGTAGGTAGCTTTTAGACCGGGAAGGTCTAGAACGAGACGTAGAAAGAAAGAAATGAAAAAAAAAAAAAATTGTTTATTCTGCACAAACAAAACGCACATTACAAATAAAATAAAATTAAAGACAAAATATGTATATATATACAACTTAGTCAAAAGCCTCGTACTCAAGCATAGAAAATGTTGTAAATTTTGTCCATTGCTTGATGTCAAGGCCAGGGACCAAAGACAACACTCATTAATTGACATTGACAATACAGATTAATCCGTGATGCGCCCGATGCGCCCGCGACACTGATTAATAAAAGCTGTCCTTGATTTATTTTATGTAATGGCTACTAGAGATGAAACTTATAACTGCACCATAATTACATAGCATACCTACTTCCAATCATAATTTGAATCCTTTTTAAGGATACTGCTCGTCCATTAGGTACTTTCCTACCATTTTCCTGTAATCATCTTGTGATTCGATTTCAAAAACTTAAATCACAGCAATAACAGAATCGAACAGAAAAACTTTCACAGCTGTCAGGTACTTATAAAGAAAAACAATTCTACAATTACATTCAGTGCCAGTACTATCTAGCTTTGAGAGTTACGAAACTCGTCTTGTGGAAATGAAGATACTGAAAAGGGCTCTCCATGCTTCTACATTCGTAAAATACAGTGTTTCTCAAAGTGTATATTTATTTGGGGGTAAAAGATTTTCCCTGCTCAAGAAGCGAATTATGAAAACTGGAGCCGGAGGTTGCAGAGAAACTCAGTTTGCTTAATATTATTTTAATTATAAAAGAATTACATTATGAATTAAATCTAAAGTAGTGATAATTGGTCGATGTATGTACCAAGAATAATATTCTTTTTAACGTGATTAATTACGAAGATGCGGAAATCTATTGCGACATTGAGGTGGCGTGGTTTAGTGAAGCATTTGCTGAGTCGGCGCCTTGTGTCGGCCACGGTTGCGTCGCGCTGAAAGGGGGTCAGCTGCAGTCAGCGTTCCTTCTATTGCACCGATGCGTAGTAGGCGATCTCCCTGTTACACCGATACGTAACAAGCGTCATTTATATCATAGAATCGAATACTTTTTATTATGTACACCATATAAATTACAGACTTGATATATCAATTTTACAAAGGGTGACAGAATGAAGGGTTCCGTTGTTGGGATGAATTTATGGAGAACACGTTTTTCAACTACAATGTTAGGTTTATTCTTAAAACTTAAAATTGTAGTTGAAAGACGTGTTCTCCCATACATTTCAACTGCAAATGTAAGTTTATACTTACGCATAATATTGACAGATTTACCATGTTACTTTAAGACCATAGACTTCTTATAGGATATGATAAAAAATAAGGTTAAGGTTGACCATAGACATCTTATTGGGTAGGTGTTCTAAAAACGTACTGAACCCTAAAGACAATTATTAATTTTAAATATTATGTTCTATGCTATGGGTTTGGTTTCCGCACTTAGTCCTTCAATGGACCATTGTGCGTTATTAATTAATTATTCATTAGTATCTAGCTTTGAGAGTTACGAAACTCGTCCTGTGGAAATGGAAATACTAAGAAGGGCTCTTTATGCTTCCACATTCATAAAATACAATGTTTCTCAAATTGGGTACGTTATTTGGGGGTACCTACAAGATTTTCGTGAGTACGGTAATAACTAAATTGCATACGTTCATAAACTCAAGCCTTTTATGGGGCTATTCAGAAACTGTTTGTTTCCTCTGCGTTCTAATATCCAGTTTAATTATAAACTTGCTTAGACTCTGTAATTCAAAACAAAGTCATATCATCATCTGCCTAGCCTTTTCCCAACTATGTTGGGGTCGGCTTCCAGTCTAACAGGATGCAGCTGTATACAAGTATTTTACATGGACCGACTGCCTATCTGATCTCCACAACCCAGTTACTGGGTACCCCTTAAAACAAAGATTACATTAAAATAAAATCATATTAATTTTTGCCTGGTTGATGGCAAACGGCTCGCTCCCTTATTACTTAGGACGAAAAGTGGCTACACCTCTTCCTAACTCTTTGGCGAATTCAGGCGTAATGCTATATTCATTTATGCTTGATTGCATTTATATAAGTAGATGGGTGGAGTACACATTAGTATAAGTATTCTTTCTTACCATTAACCCAACGAAGGTTTTTTTTAAAGCCAACGAGATCAACTAAATTTTGAAAACACAAGAAGAAAAGATCAAAAAGAAGAAGAAAAAAAAAAAGAAAATCTTCTAACTTTATTTTTGTTATTCTCTATATTTTTATCTTTTTCTTCTTTTTTTTTTCTGAAGATCTTTTGTACACATGTGAATGCAATAAAGATTGGATTTGAATTGAAAAATGCAATAGTTTTTACCAATTAAATAAAAGATTGAGTAACCCTGGCAGAGTACTTTGACACAGTTCAATCACGGCAATGAGACAAAAGAAATAGTTCCCTTCACGTTCGTATTAGGTAAGTTTTAATTGAGTTTTTGCAACACCCTTCCGTAACTAGTGATGTTGCGTTCTTGCAACACCCTTCCGTAACTAGTGATGTTGCGTTCTTGCCTGCTTCGGTTTATTTTTATTCGTTTTTCTTTAGCCAGTTACTTTGTTACATGATACATTGTGAGCTTTGTATTAACATATGCAAATGTAATAAGGAAACACACGTGTTAGAGTGGAATTTCTAGAATTTGATGCGCTTTTTATTCAGTGTTCGGTCTAGTTTGAATTTTTTATGTTCATGTTCTTAAACAAATGGAAAATCTTACATTATTTTTTAGACCAACCAAACATTGGACTAGACAGGCTAAAGGTTCCCAAAGACAGGGAAAAATGGGATGGGATGGAGGAGGCTTTTACTAAAAAAAAAGAAAAAATTACTACTTGCAATATTTTCTAACTACTTGTTAGTCTTGTGTTGCAACGCAAGACTAACTAGTATTAAGAAAATATTACTAACTGCGCCCTGCAGTTTCATCCGCATGAGTGTCGATCCCATGGGAATATCGGAATAAAAGTATCCTATGTAATAGTCCTGGTTATAAATTATCTGTGTGTCAAATTTCATCCAAATCCCTTCAGCCGTTTGTGCGTGAAGAAGTGACAAACATATAAACTCACACACTCACAAACTTTCGCCTTTAGAATATTAGTGTGATAGTGTGACAATAATAACACAACATTTGATTTGTAAACTTATAATCCTAACTTAATATTATAAATGTGAAAGTAAGTTTGCTTGTTTGTTTGTAACGCTTTCACTCTGAAACGGCTGAACGAATTTAAATGAAATTTGGCACATAGATAGAGCATGACCTGGGTCAGTACATAGGCTACTTTTCATCCTGGACCGCAGACGAGGTTGCGGGCAAAAGCTAGTATGTTATAAAGCAGCTTCTTTATAATTGTCACTTACCTTATTTTCGTCTAGTAAAAAAGAAAAAAAAGTCTTAAGATCTTTTCAAACGAAGTCCTAGGAATTGAACAAAGACAAAGCAAGAGTTCATTTAAGTTCTTAACTTCTTTATAACGTATAATGAGATGAATTAATCTTAACTTCCAAATTAAGTGCTTTCAAATTTAAAATGCAAAAAATTCAATTAGTAGACCTTAAGCAAAGCGGAAGGAGTCCAATTAAAACTATGTCTTCGTCGAGAAACTGGTAAAAGGTAAAGTAGATAGACAAGGAAGAACTGGAAAGCACTTTACGGCCTTTTAAATTAAGAGAACGTTTTAAATATTGGGAATTTGAATCGTATTTACGTTACTAAAAAACTGGACAAGTGCCAGTAGGACTCGCACACGAAGGGTTCCGTACCACAAGGCAAAAACTCCGAAAAAAACACGTTTGTTGTATGTTAAGGGGGGCTCCCTTAAATAATTATTTTAATCAGTTTTCAGTATTTGTTGTTATAGCGGCAACAGAAATACATCATCTGTGAAAATTTCAACTGTCTAGCTCATGAGATACAGGCCTGGTGACATACGGACAGACTGACAGTGGAGTCTTAGTAATAGGGTCCCGTTTTTACCCTTTGGGTACGGAACCCTAGAAATGAAGCTGGTAATCGTTCGTATTTAATGAGAAACTCTTCGAGTAAAATGATTTAACAAATTATAAATACTAACCAAAAAGTGAGTTATAATATTGAAATCCGGAATCTCTCAGGCTACTCTTTTCCCGAACTCAATAAAGGGAAATCCTTTAAATTTTCACAAACAAATCATACAAAGAGATTGGAAAATTAAATTAAATGTCAAAATTGGCTCCTGGACATAATAATGAAATGGCAAAAATATTTCAAAACAAGATGATTACATTTACTTCGGACTCTTTACGTTGGAAATTGGTTTAAGGGCTGATTTTTATTCGAGGAATAAAATTGACGTTTGACAGTTTTTGTATGAAAAAACTGTCAAAATTTCAAAATTATTCCTCGAATATAGTTATGGGATATTTGAACATTTCTTATTTTTTAGACATACAGGGTCAAAATAAATTAGCTAGCGAAACTTCGCAGACGTGATGGGTATCGATATCTAAACACGATAAAATAAAAATATAAAATATGATGTTTTTTTTGGGGGAGTCATCGACCGATGATGTTGTTACTTGAAGTATGGGTTGAGAAAATCTGTTTTCTTTTGTTTTATCGTGTTCAGACAACGATACTTTTGTGAAGTGAACTACACAAAAAAAAAATGATTTTTAAAGTGATGTTTCAAGTGTAGTCACACTAACTGCAGTCGATGACTCCACAAAAAATGTCATCAAAATAACTTTTTTTTTGGTTTAAGTCTCAAGTTTAAATATCGATACCCATCTCGTCTGCGGAGTTTTGCTAGGTAATTTAATTTGACCCTGTATTTCCTCAATTTGGATCAATTGTAATTGTTACAATAAATCGTTCGATAACATTACTTCTCTTCAAAAAGTCAGAAAACTTTTCCACACGACGGTACACGATACAGTTAACAGCAAACTTTTTAACACTCAACTCAAACGCTGTACAGCCATTGCGTAAAGTGTGAATAAATCTTCTTTAGTGGCATCGCACCGTTTCTAGGCCATAAACACGGCAGTGGTCAACAAACAATGTGCTCCCTGCTCAAGAAGCGTCATTTATCGTCGGTGCAAAAAGTGGCTGCGACCGCGATATCTACGGGGGTTGCTTAGCTAGAGCAAAAACGTGTCAAGATGGCGGAGCTAGTAAACGCGGGAATTAAACATGCGTGTGTTTGTGTGTTAATGGTAAGCAGAAATTGGCTACTGAAGTGCAGTGATGTGACTTATCTAAGATACAAGTATTTGAAATACAGATATAAGATACAAAATACGTATTTTGTATCTAAAATACTTTTTTAGAAAGGATTTTGTATCTTATGCGCAAAAAAAAAAAAAAAAAAATAATAATAAATTCGGTGTCATTTATAAAATAAATCGCAGAACTGACCGTGCCGTTATTAATGTGAGAAAATAGATGGCGACTCTTTCCTTCTACAAATTTCATCGGCTATTATTGCCTAGTTCCGAATCACGCCATCAGCGCTGTTGTGCGAATCCATTTAAATGCAGTAGGCACAAAAACCCTATTTCGTGCGAGATACTTTGTGACTACTTATGGTCGGATTTGCGCTAACAGCGCTGACAGCTATAATAAAAAAAGATTAAAATGTTGTTTTCTTACAAAAGTATTTTTATTTTTATAAAGTATTTATAAAATACCTATTTTGTATCTAGTATTTCAAATACCTTTCTCGAAAGTATTTTGTATCTGGTATCTGAAATACAAATTTAAAAGTATTTTGTATTCCAAATACTTTGTACAGGATATTTTGTACATCACTGCGTTTCATTAGATCTAACGTTTCTTTAACACGTAAAACGGGGCAATTAATTATTTATCAAATTGATACCCTACGTCGATTTACCGTGTTTAAATAGTCATTTAATTGTGACTAAAATCAATTATAAAATGACTGTCATATAATAGAATGACGGTTGTGACTTAAATATTATGTATTGTGTACATCTTTTGTTGGAGGTCCTAAATAAATAACTATAAGGACCATTCAAGTTGGCAGTAAATTTGCTAAACAATTCATTGCCCTGACCTTATTTTTGGCATTTTCGAAAATGACGTTCAAGTTATGTCATAAATATTAAGGATACCAGTGAATGCTGAGTTTTGCGTAAAATTGCTTTAATTGCGTTTGCCTAATGGAAATCCATTCCCAAAAAAACATCTGTGATACACGGACAAAAAGTGATTCTATAAAGGTTTTATTTTATCAATTAAGGTGGGAACCGTAAAACAGGTAGGTATCAAAATATATTCGTTTTTCAAATAGTGACATACATACATATATATTGTTTGTAACTATACATACACATAATGTTTCCTACATCTCTGTAGATTCTTTCTAAAAAAACTTCTGTAGAAGAAGGTTGAACAGGCGTCCAAGTTATGTAATAGTTTGTCCTGAAAAAAGTTCTCAGACCAAGATACTAGCAGAGGACATTCATCCCATAAAACGGGACTATACTTAGGTAGGATATTATATATCAAGTTTTGAAAGGTTTTATATAGGTAATAAACAGTTGTTAGAAACTGCTTAGTTATTTTTAAGAACCATCACCTTCATCATTATCACCTTTTGCCATCTATGTTGGCGTCGGCATCCAGTCTAACCGGAAGCAGCTGAATACCGATATTTTACATGGAGCAACTGCCTATCTGACCATCACAACTCAGTTACTGAGTAATAAGATACCCACCAGTAAGAGTAAGATCACTAACATAAAAATATTTGAATTCATTCTTCTTCTTAGCGTGTCGATAGCAATCTAAATATACTCGGCCCAGAATTCGGCCACTTGTTTGGCGCCTCCACCAGCGTCCATCAGCTCCTGCAATTTGTTTGAATTCATTGTATGGACGGAAAAAATATTTCAATTCTGAAATTCCATACAAAGTGAGCAAAGGGCTTAACTCTATGGAAATATTGTATTGTTTTTAGTTTGAAACTATCCAGTGGAATGTTTTTCAGTACTCTTTTAAACAAAGCCTGTGACAGACGGATGGACGGCCACACAAGTCATGAGTTCCGTTCCTGAACAAAAAATGTGTTAAAAACTTTCAGTAGCCCATTCAATTTTTTTATTCGTTCAGACTTTTAGTTTAACAGATATAAAAGAGTTTTTAAACGCGTCGGAAACTGGTTTGAAATTAAAATTAAAATTGTTTAAAAACTTTTTATAATTAAAACTAGGTCGAGTATATTTTTATGACTTTCAGTTGGTTTCCTTTGTTGCTTACTTGCTGCTGAATGTTTAATATTGTAACTTCTAAACTTGTTAGTATTTAGGACTTGTTGACAATGGTTCGTTGAAAACGCTCCTATGTCAGTCCGACTTTAGGACCAGTCCTCGAAACTTATCCTTCAGCAGCGAGGGGTGAGACAGGGAGACGTTATCTCTCCGAAACTGTTCACCGCTGCACTGGAGGATTTCTTCAAAGTTCTGGATCGGAAAGGTTTTGATATCAACATCAATGGCGAGTACATCACTCACCTTCGGTTTGCCGACGATAAAGGAGTTTTGGCTGAGACTATGGAACAGCTCGGTACAATGCACGATGACCTCAGTAGTGCTTCTGAAAGAGTGGGTCTTAACACTTTCAAGGACACTATATGGTTGTAGCCGTTATAACAATAAAACTTCTATTGTGTCTCGATTACCGCACTGGAACCTGACTATGGCAAAAACTTCTGATATCTCGGGAGAATACTGTATTCCCTTTTATATTATGTATGTGAGCAAAGCAAAAACGCTTTTTTTACTTTTTATTGAATAAAAAGAATAAGATTACTGTTCCTTTGATTCCACAAAAAAGTCAATAATACAAAATTCGGTTTATCAGTCCTCTTTATAAATCTTCAAAGAGTTCAGGTTTTTTTCTCTTAAAATACGTAGGTATATAAATAATGGTCATTAAATAAAAAAAAGAACATGAAAATCACCTTTCATCTTGACCTCGGGGTGAATAGACGAAAATAAATAAATCCGATAATCCCAAGTTTTCAAGTTACTTTGATGTATCTGTTTTCTTCGTACGCCATTTAACTTTGACGGTTCATATTTAATGATGACGTAATTAAATCATACTTATGCTCTCAATTTGTGGATAGTTAGTTTAATGCTATTGACTTGAATAAAGGCTCGGGTTTATTTATTTCTATGAAAACGCTTCCGGTGGCTGTGTGGTGGTTTCCACCTGCTGCTGCGGCGACTGCAGGCAGCATACCAGTAGTGCGGTCAGTGGCTATCAATAACAGAGCGACAAAACGTATTTTTTCGTTTGACAAATGACTAACTCAAATCTGGAGAAGAGTAATGCCGCTGCCTCAGTTGACTAAAGAGCCAGATTTGTACCTTTAATCATTCTTAAATGAGGGTCGATTGGCATTAACTTTACGTTTATCAGAACAAAAAACTTTACTACAAAAAAAAAATCGACAACCTTTCAAAAAAACCTGTACAAAGTGAAAAATAACTTTGACTTCGAAAGTCAATGTCTTATCTACCCACGTAACCTTGCGGTATGGGTAGGTAGGTAAGGGTAGGTAGACTAGAAGATAGAGATCGTAATCATCATCTTGTGAATATCACACTAATATTATAAAGGCGAAAGTTTGTGAGCGTGTGTGTGAGTTAATATGTTTGTTACGTCTTCACGCTCAAATGGCTGGACCAATTTCGATAACATTTTGTATGGAGGTAGCTGACACCCTGGATTAACATATAAGGAACTTCTTATCCCGATATTCCCTCGGAATCGACACTTATGCGGGTGAAACCGCGGGGCGCAGCTTGTAATTAATAAAGAAACTCTACCTAATATTATTTGGTTGTATAATTATATTATTGATAAAATATTTCATTAAAGTAAAAAAAAAACATAGTAATAATGTTATACATTAATGTTTTATATGATTAATGTTAGTTCAATATTCGCTGGTTAACGAACACAAAGCTGTACACTACGCGTTATTATAAATTCCAACTCGAAAATCATATTGAATATTTTATCATAATATGCAGAAAATGAAAAACATGGCGCATCCTGTTAAATATTCGCCCTCACTCATCAATTTCAGAATAGACCAATAAATTAAAAGAGCCGCCGTGACTTATCCAAGGTTATTCATTTCTGGATGCTGTAGTACTCGTAAAAGTGCGCAGCCGATAAAAATCTGACGTAAAACTTCGTGAAAAGAAGTGGGGATAATTGAAAAACCTGATCTCTCATTAAAATCTCTCGCCTCCGTCCGTTTCAAAATTAAACACGGGCATATCGCAGTCACGTCGTGGCTCTGCCCACTTTTTATGAGTACTGTCCAGGAGCGGCGATGGTAGATAACTCAAGATTTCTTTTTATAACTGTGATCCACAACAAAGACTACCTTGGAATAATTTAATCCTAGCTTTGCAGTTAATATAATAAGGTTTTTGGTAAGAAGGCCTTCGTTTACGAATTTCTGTGTCGGATTCCGGATTTCCACAATAATGATGTTCGTGTAATTAGTTGTTGTTAGAAAGAATTTCAAGAAAAAATATCTTGACGACGACGGACGCCTTAAGCTGATTTTATCTTTTTTTTTCAGCTCAATGTAAACATTTATAAGCTCAAAAGTTTCAGTCTTCTTCCTCTTTATGTCACTGGCCCGACTGTATTTTAGATCTTGTTGGCCCAAAAATTTGCCACTTCCACGGCGTTGTCGGTGGCAGCGCAGAGGTCATTTTTACTGCATGTTTTGGGACAGAGGTCAGGATAGGAGGTGGAGCATGGTTTGTGACATAGCTCCACAATCACATCCTACTGCTGTTCCGTCGTGGTAACCCCACTTCACCCGGTTAGACTTACATCTTCCCACTTGTGTCCGGAGACTGTTCAGCGACTTCCAAGAGGACCACGGAAGGTTACACCCTGCAGGGAGAGGCTCCTTTGGTGGTATATAGTAAGTAGGAGGGGAAAGAGTATCCTGCCAATATTTGCAACGGGCGTCGGCCGGGTTTCCGACAGAGACGCTGTCAAAGTCAAATCATTTAATTCAAATAGGCACATTAAAGGCACTTTTGAACGTCAAAAAAAAACTAAATAGAAATGATTCTAGTCGCCCATTCGAAAAGGTAGATTTCGTATGGAGAAGAATGGGCAAGAAACTCCACCGTTACTCGTTGTCGATTTTAAGAAGCTGTGCCTGCTAAAGGTTTCAGTATTTTGTACAGGACTAAAGGCAGAATTCGCAGCCGACAAGCATAGTTAGGTCCTTAGGCGACCGACATTACCTCGCCTTATATCGTTAAGTTGATCACGATACGCCGAGATCCGAGATTCAATAACGTCTAGACTTTGATTCAGTTATTTTTTATGAAATTAGATTTACTTCGTTATTGTAGCGAGTTGGTGGATACGTAAAATGTTTTCAGAAGGTTGCCTTAGTTAGTTGGGATATTCAGTTTGTTGTATGGTTAAGTAAGGGTATTTTATAGTATTCCGTACCTCAAAAAGAAGAAATGGTTGTTCATCCGCCTGTCTGACTTTGTATCAGTCTGTCAAGACCCTTTTTCTCAGGAACGCGTGGAGATATCAACTTGAAAATAATTTAGTAGTTTTAACATTATATTTTTTTTTGCGATTACTATTAACTTAATTTGCAGTTGGAAAATTGATGTATGGGAGAACATGTTTTTCAAGTACGGTGTTAAGTTTGTTTTTGGGATAAATTCATCTCAACTACGGAACCCTGCATTGTGTGTGGTCCGACACGCACTTGGCCGGTTTTTTAATGTGTAGATATAAATCGTTAGTCAATTAAGAAGAATTAGATTACACAAACAAGGAAGTACCTATATTGTTTATGTAAATATTGTTTAATTAAAGTGTCTCTTGTTTTTCGTAACATTATAATGAGTACTTAAAATAGAGATGTTCCACCCGCTGTCTCCGACCTAATCTCTAATGTACACTTCGATGTACATTATTTATTTAATTACGTAAATATACCTATAAATTATATCTTACATACTTAAAAAATTACTACTTACAAAAAAAAAATTACTATTACTTATTATTACTTTTAAATTTTCTCAGAGACTAAAAATATGATAAACCGCTTGTGATCTTTTCAAATCTTGATGTAATCTTTTCAAAGTACACGTTTTTTAAATAGCGATTTAGTGTCATCTTTATGTTTTTTTTTTATCGAGCTAATTATTTTAATTCACGTTTCTATCTTCACACAGCGCTTGACAATATGTTAAATTTTCTTAAAATGCTTTTCTTAAAATCTTTTTGCGCAAAATTAATATTTTGCCAGATTTCCAGAGGTTTAAAAAAGTTAAAAATACTGCAACCTCGCCTTAAGTCACGTTTATGAATAAAGGGGATAGTTCCCAGCTAATAATGTAAATAGTCATCATTATCTAACAGTATACAATTAAAAATGTCATCCTAACTAATATTGTAAATGCGAAAGTAAGTTTGTTTTGTTACCTTTTCACGCCTAAACCACTGAACTGACCATCCTGAAATTTTGCATATACGTTGTCAGGTGTACAGAAACGGACATAGGATACCTTTCATCCCGAAAAAAGTGCTGTTCCTGAGGAAAACTACAATAACCTTATTATGATAATAGATGGCGCCACGTGTCTTTCGAATCAAAAACAGGACAACGTCTGTCGGGTCAGCTAGTTATGAAATAAATTACATTAATTGCGTTAATTTGCCTGAAATAATTGGACTGCTCGACATTATCTGTGCTAAAAATAATTGACTGCAGCTATAAGTTAATCAAGTTTGATTCGATTACCTACTCGTACGCCTAATGGAAATAAATTGTGATTTTATTGGTAATATAGGCATTTATCGACATTCTGTAGTGTAATTATTATAATGTAGTTTATATTATTGGGTATCATCATCTACAATTCTTTAATAAGGTAGGTACTTAACTTCACTAGGATGTGCCTTTCAGGTGTTGCACGGGGGGGTTCAGGAATTGGTCTTTTAAGAGGAACTGGGACCACCCCTATGTGCTGATGGTGAGTTGAGGTGGTTTTAGTGAGGTAAAAATCCCACACAACCTGGTCTTTTTCCCCAAAGTCCAGGTGCCTTTTGAAGGTTTCCCCCCACAACAAAAAAAAAGAAAAAAAAAGGTCTGCACCAGCTTAATTCTCTTTGTATTCTACAAAATAGACTCAACCACTTAAACAAGATTTCTTGCAATAAATTAGCTATAGTTAAAATGGCATTGCCTTCTAATTTTTTTTTCTTTAGCAGCACTAGAGCGCTACTCACGCTACGATTTTCTAATGCACGAAAACTTTAATGTTGCCCTAGCGTGTTCGAAAAAAAAACTTTAAAAAGATCGCTACACCGATAAATAATCGGAGGTGGTATGATTTGTGTTGTTCGTACGAAGTATGCCGTCATTAATTTGGACATGCTACACTATTCGTATGGAGTGGCCAGTATATTTTGGTCGTTCATCGTGGGGTTGATAGTAAAAGAAAGAAAGACAAGGTTTATTTGTCACAGAAACACGTGCATACAAAAAGATAAGAAAAATTATCACGAGGACAGAAATAGTAGGCAGCTGCACGTCTTCGTGACGATGACAAGGAGGCTTCCACTCAACAAGATGCTTTACTATGGGGGAACCCTGACAGCACAGCACTGAGTAAAGAAATTACACCAATCTGAAGGTTATCACCATCATCAGCCTGTAGTAGTCTACATAGTTCTGAACATTCAGCCACTGAACCTTCAGCCACTACTATCCTTCTTACATAGATTTACGCTCCACTTTTACTTTAGTTGTCACGGCGTCGAACTCTTCGTGACTATCAGATCTATGTGTAATATGGCCGGCTTGTGCCAGGCAGCTGACTGGTCCTGTGAATTATGTTGGCAGTTAAGACAATCTGCTGGATCATCATCTTTTAAATTCAATGACCACTTCGAAGCGGCCAGAGGTTCTGTCTGACCTCTGAGTTTGCTTCAGTTTTTCTGGTCAGAGTAGTCGAATGGAAAACCCCGAACTCATCTAGGTTTAAATACATAAAATTTTTTTTGACGTTTAGAAGTGTTTTTTTTATCATTTATCATTTAACCTGTAGGTAGGTACTATAGTCAAGTGAGCGACTTTTTGTGGGTCACCGGTATACCGTAGTAGATTTTAGTTTCCTTTCGTCGCGTGCCAATTTAAATTGGCGACCTCGTAGGTGTTGTTAAAAATGTAAGCGTGACGGCTTGCGGTCAGTGAGGTATGGTTGTGAACTGAATTGAATTCCAGAACGGATTCGTCCATTGCTTAACATGTACCGAGAGGTTACTTTTGAAAGACCAAGAGGTCAAAAACTCATATCGGGTAGGTATTGGAAAATTTACTAGAACTCTGAAGATTTCAACATTTAATGCTCCAAATTTTTACATGAGATCTGCTCTTAAATTGTAAAGGAGAACGTCGTGAGGGAACCGGATTGTCTTCGAACCAAAAATTCGAAGACATGATTGTGACGTTCACCAACCCGCACTGGGCCCACGTGGTGGATTCCGCACTTTCCCTCAGAGAGAACCCAGGGTCTGTAAGAATATTGAGGCTGGATGTAGTAAACATCATCATCTGCCTAGCATTTTCCCAACTATGTTGGGGTCGACTTCCAGTCTAACCGGATGCAGCTGAATACCAGTATTTTACATGGAGTGACTGACTAACTAATACGATACCCCTTGGTAAGACTGTTTGTCAGACTTTCGGGCTTCTGACTAACCGTAACCACTGTCAAAGATCCACGAATGACAGCCGGGACCAACGGCTTAACGTGCTTTCCGAGGCACGGAGGGGTCACGGTATGTAAAGATCGTCACCCATCCATAGATCAACCGCGGCTAGCGCAGCTTAACCTGATCGATTGACCTGTGCGGCTGTAATTATTTACTAAATGTATGCTAAAATATAATTGTTGCCATGCTGCGCTTATTGCTTATAAGTAGAAAAATAATTGGCTCATTGTTGCATAATGCTTATAATTTTTATGATTACTCGTATATAGCGTGCTTGTAATAAAAATATATTATTTTACACGACCCCACTTTACTGCTTACTTTTAGATGTGACCTGCCAACGACATTGTTAGCATTGCAAGAGGCGGCTAAAGTACCATCGTGGATACTGGCGGTAGACCACTTTTCAACCTTATTACTAAGGGGATAAGGATGAAAAGCGGTCGACTGCTAGTGTTGCTTGTACATATTGTAGTCAATTAATATGTTGTATAGTTAGTTAGTAAGTCATTTAATTTAGTAGCTAGTGTAAATAGTTGTGTTAGTTATTGTAAAAGTTATGTACGTAAACAAATAATGATCTGAATTCTGGCATGAATGAAGATGATAGAGTTGATTTGACAATAACATAAGATATTTCAAATATTATCCTTCGATTACAATTCCAAGGTGAGAGCAGTGATGGCGCATTGCTAACTGCCGCGACTTACGAGTTGTAAGTTGTGAGTTTAAACCCAAGCAGGCATTTTACTTTGTGTGAATTATTTCACCACCACTACTCTCAAAACGGTGAAGGAAAACATGGTGAGGAAATCGGCATGTCCGAGAACTAAAAACTCGAAGACATGTGATATCTACCAACCCGTACTGGACCTGCGTGGTGGATTACGGCCAACTTACTCTCATCGAAAGGAGGCCTGTAAGGAGGCCTGTATCGTAGCAGTGAAATATAAAAGGCTGATTAAGCTTAAGTAGAATTAATCATATAGAGAAAGATGTTCATTTCAATGAGTACTACACTTCCTTAAAATGCCCCTTTTTACCAGCCATGCTGTTTCTACAGCATGTCTGGTAAAATCACAATAAATAAATACAAAACCCATTTTGATTTCTCACAATACGTATAAACAACACATGGCAGTGCCACACATTGGTAGACCTAACAATAAATTTAACAAAATACTCGAACCAATTGTACGAAATAAAGCAAACTTTGATCATAACAATGAAATACTGACCCTGCCCGACTACAAAGTAATTATGTAGACGTTGTTTAAGAGTTATATAAAGGTTATTTAAAGCTGCCGGGTTCCTGTATTCACAAGTCTTCATGAATCTCGGGCACGCCGAGCTATAAAATAGTTGAATAAATCAAGTTAAATTGTTTTGAGTAAACATTTTTGACGTTAAAATTCTTCGCAATGTTGAAGTGCTTCGAGATATTAAGGTGCTTTGAAAGGTTTCAAGTGCTTCTGGCACTGTTTATCATAAGCTGGAATTTCACTGCTTATATACCACATTGTTGGATTCATGTTTATCTGCAATACATTAACAGCCTATAATGTTTCCACTCCAGGACACAGTAGATATCACATGCCTTAAAATTTTTGGGTTCCAGGACATGCCGGTTTTCTCAATATGTTTTCCCTTACCGTTTTGAGAGCATTGGTGAGGAAATTATTTACACAAAGTAAAGCGCCTGTCTGAGTTCCGACCCACGACCGACAACTCACCTCTCGCTCACTCTCGCTATCTCCCACTCGTTACCCAGTGGTAACGGCCCCTATTTACGAGTTGTCGGCCACCATCACTGCTCTCCTGCACCAGCAATAAAATAATTATGTCTGCTTACTTACAAGAGGGACTTCTGACTACATTATAGAAGCCGCACTGGTCGGTCGATGGGGGGAAGCGCTAAGGTAGCCCGCGAAATTTAAATTTTCTTATGTTTTTTTGCAATTTGCTGGTCAGTATTAAGTTGTACGTTGATTAAAATATGATTCGCGGCTGTAACAAATATGTATTTACAGAATTTTATTCTTTAAAGTCATCAACTCATCTCTCTAAGACCAGGTAATCCCACCGAATGACTATTTCATGAAATCTTGACATTTTACAATTACACTAACTTAACAAGTTGTATTATTGAGTAATGATTATAATTCTGTAAATACATATTTGTTACGGCCGCGAATCATATCTTAATCAACAGACAACTTAATACCGAAGCAAATTGCAAAAAACGTAAAAAAAATGCAATTTCGCGGGCTACCCTGGCGCTTTCGCCTTAAGCTTACATATCGAGCCTCTGTGCCTCCGAAAGGACGATAAGCCGTTGGTTCCAGGTTATCATTCGTAGATCTTTGACAGTCGTTATGGGTAGTCAGAAGCCCAAACCACTAACATTAAATTGAAACCAAGGGGTATCATATTACCCGGTAAGTGGGTTACACTGGAAATCGACCCCAACATAGTTGGGAAAAGGCTAGACAGATTGATTTTGAGTCTCCACTCGCTACTTGGATAATTTATAAGTGTCCCATGAATTTTTATTGATGTTGGATTGTGCTAAATAAAACGATTTATAATAACCTTACGTTGAACCAAGATCGTTTGTGATCAAAGACTCAAGTTTATTAATAATTATGGTGGACTAGCTGTTCCCCGCGGTGTCACACGCTGCGCGGCTCCTAAAGGTCGTAGCGTGATGTTATATAGCCTATAGCCTTCCTCGATAAATGGACTACCCAACACTAAAAGAATCATTCAAATCGGACCAGTAGTTCCAGAGATTAGCGCGTTCAAACAAACAAACAAACAAACTCTGCAGCTTTATAATATTATTAGTATAATTAGTATATTAGTATTAGTATATTAGTATAGATTTACAAAACCTCAAACCAATTGGTTTACACTGAATTCGTAATATGAAACGAAGATTTATTTCAATAAATAATGAATGAATGATGATAACGTTTACGGAATGGTATGTTTTATTCGGTTTGAAGGTTTCGTTTGTTCACAAATTCATTCGGGTGAATCAAGAAACCTAAAAATTATTATTGGATGAAATCCATACTAATATTATGTATAAATGCGAAAGTGTGTCTGTCTGTTTGTTACCTCTTCACGCTTAAACCGCTGAACCGATTTAGATGTAATTTGGTATAGAGATAGTTTGAGTCCCGGGAAAGGACATAGGATAGATTATATCCCGATATTCCCACGGGATCGAAACTTATGCGGGGAAACCGCGGGGCGTTGCTAGTAAATACATAATTATCTGTTTAGGTTTAAACAGATAATGGTACAACGGTTATCGATTCGTATAACGTGGTATTTCATCACAACTGTTTGTAGTAATGGCGCGTCAGGTACGTAAACCAGAGGGTCAAGTTTCAAACCCTTACAAAGCGTTTCGTATTAATTCTCGAACGACTTAACACCACCCTTTTAATTGCGTAACACACTATCAATCTGAATCTGAATCATTTTGGAGGATATTGCTAATCCATTGCTTCATATGTTCAAAAATGTGTCTGCTCAACAAAGTAAATAACGCAATGAACGTTGTTGAACTGTCAAAATGAAAGGCATTGCTACTGATAGTGTGACGCAATTACCCCGCAGGTTTGACATAAGGGCGCGTACACATAGAACGTCCGTTTTTACAGGATCCTTTTTAGCGTATCTTATCTGATCTGTTTTTCTTTTTTTACTGAATCCGGAATACTGTATTGGGTGTGAACTCGCTCATACAACTACATACGCCATCAAATAACGGACCTGCCGATCGATTCTGTAAAAATCTCACCGTGAAAACTTAGGTGAAGTGAGTTTGTTTTTGCTAGGAATTGACGCTATTGACAGCTCACTCTACGCTCACTTCACCTAAGTTTTCACGGTGAGATTTTTACAGAATAGCACCGCTGTACAACGGATCGCTATGTGTACGCGCCCTAAGCGTCGCGGTGGCTTATGACAATCCAAATACATTTTTACTACTCCAACATAGTTATCGCTGATCTCAAGACATAAAAACGTCGCCATCCGAAATAAAACATCTGAATAAAACTCATATTTTCACGTTAAAAAGGCAGACATAAAGGAAACAACATAGTTGTATTATTGCCAGCATGTAGTACCTACCTACTGTGGAAGACGGCTTTAACTCAACGGTTAACGTTGCAAACAAAGTTTGTCTACAGTTTGATTTAAGAACCCGCTTAGTAACTTACCCGTGTTAGTTAACAAATCGTTATTGGTAGGATGTGGTGCGAATGGTTTATCCATGATATTGTAAATAAACTTAATTAGATTTGCGGTTGTAGGTACAGGGTGACAGGGACAGCGGGCAGGCCTAAAAAGGCCACTTTGGCAGAATCATAAAAGGATAACATTATGAATCATAATGGACAGTTAACTGTTAAGTCAATCGTATCAAATACCATTGTTGAAGAATTATTCAGTTTTTTTTTTGTCTGTGCTAAAATGCCAATCATCCAATCCCAATCTCTTTGATTATACCTACGTAGTGCAGCGAAAAAATGAAAAACACGGACTCTCTTCGCCATAATAATATTATTTTAGACCCCCATGAATTCAGCCTATGATTTTACCGTAAAAAACCGTGAAAATTATTCGTCAGTTATCAAAAGAAAATATGCTGCTTCATAGAAAACTGCTATACCTACGCGACTACGTATGTAACAGCAGTTTTTTTTTTTCCGTTAGCCTGTACTGTCCTACTGCTGGGCAAAGTCCTCATTAGGCCTCCCTCCCGGTTAAGAACGAGTCCAAATCGTTACGCCAGCGTTTCTTAGGCCGGCCTCGGTGACGGCGCGGCGCCCGTCTTGAGGCACCCACTGTGTGACGACTTTGGATAAAAAAAAATACTGACGATTTTCAACGCATGGGGTTCAGATACTAGTGTACGCTTACAATTACTGGTGATCACATCATTCTCTTGTAATTTGGGTGGAGACAGTGAGTTTGACAAAGTGAAAATATTAAAATAAATCAATACGTAATACACAAAAATCATAGAAAGGAATCAAAATACAAGACAAAAAAAAAATGATGAGATAAATAATAATAATGAAAACGCAATAACCATAGGAGACAATAGACAATTAACCTTCCACTGCAGTGCTTGCTTAGCTTAATAATTATTATTATATCAAAGTCTTCATTCACTCGCGCATCATTTATCCATTATTTACCACAGAATGCTCTATTTTCAGCACAAGAATAGCTTGTGCCGATACGAGAGAAGTAACCCTCCATTTTTTCCATACTCCATGGTTTTATTGAACGGAACGTATCGTTGTAATCCGTTCCATTGCATCGTGAAAATGAGCAATCACTTTTTTCTTTACCGATGTCTGATTTGGCTTTTATTTTTGTTTATTATAAGTAGGGTTATTGGGGGAAGTAGGGTTACAATAATATAAACGTATGTGTAATAATATGTTTGTCGTTATATATAGAAAATCATGTCGAGGGTATTGACAGAAGTGTTATTGACGCCAAACTGATGACTGGTACTTGTGCTAAGCAGTTATTTTCCAAAGCAGTCGTAAAACCAACTCAGAATTAAGAGACTTTTAATCAGTATTTTACTACGCTCTACTACTAAAATTAAACGTAGTACGGCGTTTATGCGACCATTGCAGTCAAATCACAATTAAAATGATCACCAGCTAAAGGCACTGTTTACATAAATGTCGGTTACGCAGCACAGATCAACCCTCCATTTTTTCCATACTCCATGGTTTTATTGAGCGGAACGTATCGTTGTAATCCATATCAACCGTTCCACCGCATCGTTAGAATGAGCATCACGTTCTTCTTTATCGATGCCTGATTTGGTTTTTATTTTTGTTTATTATAACTTATTTATTGGAGGAAGTACGGTAAGAATATTATGTGGGTAAGTTATTTTCTGTTGATTTGGTTTCGGTATGATTATAAGAATTTGCGTTTCTTTCCGGAAATCGGTAATGCTTTGGTTTCGTTTAAGAAGTAGTGGAATGATAAATGATTTTATTTCCGTAAGTTGGTTTGTACAAACAATTTTACATGTCAAACGAATGTTAGCTACGGGCGCAACTAGTAAAAAATTAAGATGATGGGATCGATTCCTTTCAAAAAGAAACGTTTGTTTATTTTAGGTAAGACCCCCGTTGACACACAATTTTACGACGCACTAAAATTTCTAAAGAAATTCATCATGAATTTTACGACTAGAGGTCTGCCAAATTCGGCTTTTAATAAACTTGGACCGTTTTTTTTAATTTTTCCCAAAGGCTAATTCAGACTTTGTGAAGTGGAAATATTGAGTTGGTAAGTATCTGAATAATAAAAGAAGTCTGAGACATTTTTATACAATATTGGCCTAAGAGGAAGATTTAATTTTAAGTTTTTTTACTGTAGGTATTACTAACTTTTAGTTTTTTATACATTATTAAATTCTTTTATACCGGAGTTAGGAAGATTAATATATTAAAGGGACTATGGATAGTGATAATTACGTCCTTAATTGATTTTAAATTAAGATATATTTATAGGTTGTTAAAAGAAAATAGTCTATTTATATATACTGATACATATACTCAAGCCTTCTTTCCATGGGGGTTTTCAGAAACTACAGAACGCCACCTGTCAGCTAATAATTCTCTAAGTATAATATTTATTTAATTTCAATAAAATTAAAATGTATTGGTGTTTTAGACAACTAATCCAATTTCACACCCAAAAATTAAAATCCCAAACATTACTTGCCCTAAAAAAAAATTGTCTGCAGAACTAACAGATTAACATAGTTTAACTGGTCGACTGTTTCATAAACAACATTTTTTTAACAAAATCCCTTTTTATCAACCATCAGTCATGCCAACAAGCATATTGAAAAATACACTGCCTTCGTATGGAATAAAAAAAAAAGTATTAAATCTTTATAGGGAGGGTAGTAGGATAGTGAGCGTCACTGTCACCGCGTCACCCTAATGCCTATTGCGAGCCAACAAAGACATGAAAAATGGTCGTGTGTTGAGACATGAATGGGATAAAGGTACCTCTTATCTGTGGGTGGATTCAACCTCACATGTTGGAGAATTCACACTTGACGGTATTTTGTGAATCGGACGCATGGGGTATTAGATAACTGTGTGGTAACTATAAAAGGTGGGTCCCAAGTGACATGTTTTACACCCCTAAGCAGTTTAGGTGATAAAAGTTCAAAATATTTTTGAGTATATCTGTAGGTACTGGCACTTTGCCCACGACTTCTTCCGCGTGGGTTTCGTACTTTCCTCAAAACAATTTAACACCCTGTCCACCTCCCCTTGAAAGGTAGTTTCCGAAAATTAATGTTTACGATCTTTATAATGTATAGCCCGGAACTTTATATTCGTGATTTTTTTTTCCCGACCCACCCTGTCGCATCGCATCGCCTGCCTGCGCTATTACTTCGTTTTCGCTTAGCGAAAACTTCTGACTTTTTTTTCTTTTTGCTCAACTCCTAAGGGTCCTAGCGTGACGTTTAACAGCCTATAGTCTTCCTCAAAAATTGGGCTATCAAATGCAAAAAGATTTTTATAAATCCGACCGTTTTAACTCTTCAGCTTTATTATTAGTTTTATTTTAAAATTATGATATGTCCTAAGATATTCATTTTTTTTTTTTTTTTGTTAAATGGCATCTCGCAGTTCAACCATAGGGGTTGTCGACTGCTCAACCGGACTTTCCTGTGGATGCCACAATAAATTGGGCCTCCAGCCAGGGCATAAAAACTTAAAAACTAAGCGACTACACGCTAAGGGCACCCCCCGTGGGGTTCGGACCTCGGCTTAGGGCGTCGCTGGGAGAGGACAGCAAGGGACAGGCTGGATCGGAATTATTTAATGGGGACGAATTTAAAGCTACAGGCTCAGCGGCGCGGGCTGGCTCGAGCAAGGGTCGGGGTGGACATGGTACGGGGTGTCGTGACGGGCCTCGACGGCGAGGACGGAAGGACGGATGTCGGGATTTGTACTTCTTGAGAGTACTAGTGGACTTACTACTCTCCTGGAGGAGAGTAGTGGCGTCGTCGGGGGTGGTGAGGGTATGCCTTGGTCGGCGAATCCTACTTATACGGGAGGGAGTGTAACGGGAGGCCGCCGCAATCAGGGGATTGGGATGCTTTATAGCAGAATCGAAGTAGCGCTTGGAGAGGCGCTTCATGAACTGCTGGACGGTGGGGAGTAAGATATTCATTGAAATCAAATGACGTTAAAAGCAATTTTGTTCAGAATTAAATAGGTACTTGTGATGAATAACGTGTTTATTTGGATAAGGATTAATATCATGTTTATAAAAACACCATAAAAAAGTTTAGTGAGTCAACCTTAAAAGATAGATTTATTATGCTGTCGCGGACTTTTTTTAGAACTTTTAAGGGGGAACAATTCTGTCATACGTGATTTTTGCGTAACTTTAACCGTTTACGCAGGGTACGCAACGGAAACTCTCAAAAGTAATAATTTTTCCCGTTTTTGCAACATTTTTCATTGATGCTCCGCTCCTATTGGCTGTAGCGTAATGTTATATAGGCTATAGCCTTCCTCGATAAATGGACTATCCAACACAAAAATAATTTTTCAAATAGGTCCTGTAGTTTCGGAACCTATTCAATTCAAATAAACAAACAAATCTTTCCTCTTTTATAATATTAGTGTAGATAAGACGGAATGTCGGAATGTCTGGGATGATGGATTGTAGGTATACTTGTTTACTCACTTATTTACTAGTATGTTACTGCAGGGATCCAGCAAAATATCAGCGTCAGGTAATGGTATTTGCCAAACACATGCTGAGCTGACTCCTATTTGGTGCAACCTTGAGAGTTGAGACGCAAACTTGTATTGAATTCGTTATTTGATTTGAAATATGTCCTAATGTCACTATACATATTTCTCTAAGTATGTTTTTCATTTTGTATATTGGCAGCTACTTTTTATTATAGTTATGTAATAATTATGTTATCATTTAATTGTGCTTTTGTGTGTTGTGTGCACTAAATAATATTTTATTTCTTTAGCTACAGTAATACCTTAAACTTTAAATTTATAATATTTAATTTAAACGGAACAGTGCTGGGTTTATCCCTAACTCCCCACGCCCATAGCTCTTTCAACTGAAATTTAAGCTGGCTGGCAATAATAACATCAACTTATATTCACCTACCTAATTAAGATTTTATAAAGTAAATTAGTTTCTACTTTAAACTTGTTTTTAATATATTATAGTGTTGGAGTTAGTTTGTTGTTTCCTTTTATTTCGATACCTTACCACCTGCCTAGACTGTCGTATGAGGCAACAAATATTAATTTGTAATTTGCAACACTACTTCTTACCGATTGAGCACCAACCAAATATTAGTTTTTCTCCTTGTTGCCAAAACAACATAGCTGAATTGCTCCTGAATAAATCGATGTTAAAAGCTAAGTTTTCAAGATAAGTTTCCATGCCTCTCTTTAACAAAGAATGACACTGCAGTACACTGACTTATTCATCCTGTCATTTCGAACTTCAAGTAACAGAAAACTTTTGGATAATTGAAATAGTTCACGATGCTAGTTTTTCCAACTTAACCTGTACTAGCCGGGCACGAAACTTACAATATGATTAACCCAATTGAAGTCGCAAGGTAAGTGCATTGAACTTTGATACAACTTGTCCTTATTCGTGGTCGCGTGCCCGAAGCCGTGGCGTGATCGTTTTATTAACAGTCATTACAGTATTTCCCAATAATAAGCCTGTTGAAACATTAGCCGTCGGCTACACGAAAACAGAATTAATAATGGCCCAAGTTTGTGGTTAATTCAGTTCACCATCTGCGCAAAATGTTTAAGAGTTTTTTTTTTTACACTCTATCCCTTCACGTTATCCGTAAATATGGCGTCATTATGCCCTCAGCGTCGATGCAAACTGCCTTTATTAAATTAGAAGTTTTTTCTTTGAATTTGTGCTGCATTAAGCCGGGGATTCATCATTGTGTCTATTATACGGACTTACCTCAAGTTCGAAGGTATCAAGGGAGTCATCCTTTCATTTATTGTAATGAAATTCGCTAAAAAGCTTCGATGTTAGTACTCATTAATTTGGAATGTAATTACGAATGTAGCAATTAAGTAATTGGTGTGTTGTCTATTTGTTGAAGTTAATTGTGTTATTAATGTGTTCATATAAAGGCTTGTACCGACATGTGTTACTATAATTATGTCTATTTCATTAAATTAATACACATGCCTTACCCACCGTACGTTGGTACAAAATGGATATTCCCACTTAGAACATTGTAAAAGCATATAAATTTTGTCCCATACAGACAAAACAAAATAAATAAATACGCAGCGTTCTTCTTACAAAATCCTCGTATTTTTGTAAACTGTTAAAATGTTTCACTTTAACATAAATCAATCACATAAATATGAGTGGTTTGCAAGTCTCCTCAAAGTGTATCTCGCGGAATCGCATAAAGAAAATTGGTTCCGAGCAATTTTGGTAATGCAAGAGTTGGCTGGTCGGGTAGATACAGATGGCTCCAGTTTTGATTGAAAGATACAAATGTAGTTTTTTTGGCGAGATACGATAGCTTCTGGGTAATCTGGACTTCACCCAAAATAATTCTGCAGTGGTTATTTGGGGCAGCGATTTTTTATTAGATGTTAGATTAGAAAACAACTGAATGCTGGGTAGATTAGATTTAAAACAAAAATCTGATGAGATTGAAACTTGTGAACGAAAAACCCAAAATTAATTTGTGTTGTTGTCAGGTTTTTCGGTTACATTTTAGTTTTTTGTAATTACATTTTTCGTCTGAATAATATTCCGCAATCCCATATTTCTCGGAACCAGCACCCTAATTTCGTAATACACTATCAATCACAATCTGAATAATTTTGAAGGACATTGTTAATGCATTGCTTCATATGATCGAAAAATTTGTCTGCTCAGCAACGCAAAAAAGCAATGGATTTTGTTGAACTGTCAAAATGAAAGACATTGCTACTGATAGTGTGTTACGCAATTACCCCGCAGAACTGACCCTTTGAACTTGCCAAACAGATTCAGAAATTTCATGTAGCTGCTGAAATCGTAATTATTTTGTACTGCAAAACGATGGAATTAAAATAATGGCGAACAGCCAAATTTAACTAATTAAAAATATTTCGCGCTGTCCAATAATTAAAATACAATTACAACTGTCATAAAAATCTGTATGTTTTAATGAAACTCCGGCGTCGAATGGAGGGGAGTAAAATGTCGTTATAGAGAGTCAGCACATCCAGCTGTTTATGTTTTTATCTGCTTTCCTATTGTCACCCTTCAAAACACCTCCTGAGGGGTGCATAGATGGATCCCCTGAGTTGCCGAAATCTCAAGAGTACATTTATTATCTTGCAAATATGAAGCGAACGATGAAAAATTCAATTTAAAATACACCGTCATTTTTATGTAAGAGTAGTTTGGGAGCCTTATAGCCCCATTATGCTCTTCCTCCCCTACAAACCACCAAGCTCCTTACATTAGAAAAGGATAAAAACCCTTCGCCTAAAATTACTTTTTGTGTTAAACACAGATTAGCCTACTTCAAAAAGACGATTAAATCTCCCGTAAAATATTTCGGGATCGTGATTTTTTAAATTCGACTTGATCACATTATAATCGAATTCCTTAAATTAAATTTCCTCGAGGTAAATACGAAAGGGGGGTTATGACTGTTTGATATCACTAATTTCACGGGTTCCGAATGCCTGCAATAAATTAGAGGAGAGGAAATGAGCTTGGCACCCCGGAAAGAGGAAAAAATGCTAATAAAATTGTACCTTGGCTGTTAATCTTAACCCTCGTGACACGGCAGTTTTGTTCTGATTTCAGATGCCTAGGTACAAGGGGATTAATATATCCTAAGAGGCGACACGTTCCGCGGTTGAATTTAATTAACGTAAGCATACCTGCGAGGCTTTATCGCGGTGTACATACCAATGCTTATGAATGTCCTACTTGTGTTTGTTTGTTTTAATTACTTTTTTTGTTATAGGGTTGTGACTAATTAGGTTAGATCGAGTTTTTTATTATGTCTGTTTTAATTATGTTTTTTTGATGTGGTTATTTTTGTTCATTGTTGTCACATTCACAAAGGGTCTAATGGTCGGTTAGCGACAGTCTAGTATATTCCAATTTGTGACATTAGATGATTAGAAAGCATTATCTCTTTTACAGCATAAGTATAATCAGCCCATAATATTTCCACTACCTGGGACACAGGCCATACTCTCTGTGAGAGGGAGGGAGGGAGGGAGTGGGCCATAATACACCACGCTGGCCCAGTACGGTTTGGTGGATGTCTCATGTCGTCAAATTTTTGGTTCTAGGACATTCCGTTTTCCTTCACCGTTTTGAGAGCAGTGGTGACGAAAAAATTGACGCAAAGTAATTAGCGTTGTATTGTAAGCAGTTATTGTAAACTAGGCATGGTACGTATGAATCTAGAATGAGAATTGTAAATTTAACTGGACCCTCTGCTAATGAAATCCATTTCTTACACATCGTATACTGTAGAAAAGCCCAAGGCATTAAGTCCGCCTTTGTTAAATTTTTTACTTGTGCATAAAGTTTTAATAAATAAATATACTATTACTAGCTTCTGCCCGCGACTTCGTTCGCGTGAAATTCACCCTCTTAGGGGTGGTTCATAGTGGATACCTACTTCAAATTTTATGTCTCTAGGACCAGCGGCTTAGGCTGTGCGTTGATATATCAGTCAGTAAGGACTTTGAATTTTATTATGTAATGACAATTATTAATAATTAATATTTAAATAATGATAATTGATGTGTCCAAAAATATTTTTAACGCCATTATTATGCACCCACATTACAATAGACCTAAATAAATAACGCCACAAACCTGAACTAAAAGTAGAAAATACTTCAAAAATATATTTAGCTCGGCACACAAGACCGGGCTGAACTAAATACGGATTTAAAGAGCAACACTGCCATAAGACTTAATCTCATTTGCAAAGCTAAACTAACTTTTTTCAAGTACCCAGCTTAGCTATATTCCGGACGGTTCGCTTCCAACCATGACTGTGAATTTTCAGTTTAATTAAAAGGAAACACGAGAATGGTGGGTCTTCTCGTCACTTTTCAATGGGTTAGTTTTTGTACGGAACTATTTTATAAATGAGGAACATGCTGCAGGAGTGGTCAGGGGGACTAAAAAGGCCACTTTGGCAGAATCATAAAATCATAACAATTATAATATGGTGAAGACAGTCCGTGTTTGTCTTTTTTTCGCTGCACTACTTATGTATAATCAAAGAGATCGGGATTGGATTTGGATTGGATTGATTGGTATTTCAGCACAGACAAAAAAAAAATAACTGAAAAATCCTTCAACAATGGGATTTGATACTATTAACTTAACAGTTAACTGTTCATTATGATTTATAATGTTATGATTTTTCTTTTCCTTTATTTCATATACTTGTTTATACTACCTACCTATATAATATATATATTTTAGTGTCAAATTGTATGTAAATAAATAAACGTAAATAATGTTATGCTTTTATGATTCTGCCAAAATGGCCTTTTTAGGCCCTGTGGTGATTTTTGTAAGAATTAATTGATATTTTTGCTTTGCTAATAACATTAAAGCATTTGCACCACCACCACCACTATTTCTTCGTGGATTACGGCCCACTCTTTCTCAAAGAAAGGATGCCTGTATCCCAACAGTGGGAACATTGCTTCAATACTATTTAAGCTTTGTTATTTCTTCGGGTAAGTTCAACTCTTTGTTTATCATTGAAAAAAACAGAAGGTTAATTCCCGTAATTAAAAACGTTCAAAATCTAGTCGCAATCTCATCTCAGCGACAATCAATGTCAAAAACTTGTCAAAAATGTAAGGAAATTAGAGGTATCTTTGCAAACTTACCAGAATTGCCCCACAGATGCTTTTGCTAAGAGAGTTAAATACCAGCGGTGCTATTCTGTAAAAATCTCACCGTGAAAACTTAGGTGAAGTGAGCGTGGAGTGAACTGTCAATAGTGTCAATTCCTAGCAAAAACAAACTCACTTCACCTAAGTTTTCACGGTGAGATTTTTACAGAATCGACCGGCAGGAATGTCAACTTTTATTTGATTTGGCTAACACATTCGCAATACATGACACATTTGTACTTATTTATTTAATTATAACCAACTTATATTAACAGTTTGTACCTGTTTGGTACGTGTAATTAAATGTCAAAGTATTCTTAATTAGCAAAGGTTCTTGGCTGTTTTAAGTCGACCTGTATTTATTATTATATAATAAACTTATATATATACAATTTTATATATATAGGTACTATATCTCTCTGTCGTTCTGTTGGGTATTCTTCAAAACGACACATACGTAATACTGTATCTATTATGCGTCTGTATAGTCGACCTCGTATTTATTTTACTTTAACACCCTAAGGTTGAAGGTTACTTGCACGTCATAAAGCGACAAGGCCTATTTTGCTTTCCAGATAAATGTGACAGTTAGATAGTTTCAACCTTAGTGAAGTTGCAATTTACTGGGAATCCTTATCAAAAGAGGTTATGCAATTACGAGTAAGAGCAATGGTGGCCTAGTGGAAACGGCCGAGGCTTACGAGTCGTAAAATTGAACCCAGACAGGCGCTTTACTTTGTGTAAATTATTTCATTACCACTGCTCTCAAAACGGCCAAGGAAAACGTCGTGAGGGAACTAATGTTGTTGTTTCAGAACCAATAATTCGAAGACATGTGACATCTACCAACCCGCACTGGGCTCGCGTGGTGGATTACATCCCACTCCCTCTCACTGAGAGGAGGCCTGTGTCCCAGCAGTTGGATTAATATAGGCTGATTAATTAGAACCTTAGTAAAGTCTCAATTTACTAGGAACTCTTATCAAAAGGGTGTTGCAATTACGAGTTAGACTATATCTGTCTAGATACAACCCTGTACTATCGCATCCAGATATTTAAATAGCTATTCACTCCGTCACTCGCCGGCGGATATATGGTTGGCTTCGTTTCCGCTTTTTCGAAATCTATTACTGGGTACCCGGGAATTATTCGCAGGTATAAGTGAAAAAGTACGTCCCCTCCCGGCTCGACGTTGCACTGTATATTTCCTGTTCGACAATAAAACACAGTGTGGGTATTGGAGGAAAACTCTTTGATTTTGTGAGAAATATTTTGTAAATAAAAGTAACGAATAGTTCTGGGAAAATGTCTTTAATGAAATAATACGTTTTATTGCCTCGAGGCAAACACTATACATAGTAGTTAAAATATATATTTTCATTTTATTTGTATTTTGTGTCCAAATAAACGTTATTCATTCTTTCTTTATAAAGTAAAATCGAAAATGTTTGATAGCTACCAAATAAAAAATGGTCTGTTGTTTGCCCATGCGTTAGGATATCTGTCTGTATCTTCTAGTTCGGAATGGAGCACAAACTCGACTTACACCAAAATTGTCTGAAATCTAGTCTAAAGCTTTGGAAAGCGGTGACACACAAAAACGGCTAGCCACTATCCAAATAAAGAACGTTTTTTAAGATCTTAATATCAAATACTGGCGAAAATGACACATTTTCATGACAATCACACTAATATCATAAAGTCGAAAGTTTGTGAGTGTGTGTGTATGTGTGTGTTTGTTTATATGTTTGTTACTTCTTCATGCTCAAACGGCTGGACCAATTTTGATAAAATTTGGTTTGAAGGTAGCTGACACCCTGGATTAACATATAGGCTACTTTTTATCGCGATATTACCACGGTGAAACCGCAGGGCGTAGCTAGTCGTTATAGTCGTCGTCATAACATCGTCCGGCAACCATACATAAAGCCACACATAACCACCACACCACACTATACATAATAACATCTGAGGAACCGTAATCGGAATATAGTTCAAAATTCAAAAACTAGCTCGATGGTTAAAACCTACAAGGTAGTGGTACTAGGTACTCGTATTCTGTAAAAATAGACTGACGGTTCGACGGTTTCGGTTCTGTAAGCTTTCACAAGATAAACATTGTTTTGTAAAAGACGGTATGTGTCATCAAATAATCATCATGTAGTGTATCTATTTCATTTTAATAAATAAGTATGCAAAGACTGTCTTATTCACATGAGTAGTGAGATAGCTGCTGCCACTAATGTCATCTGTCACTGACAAATGGCGGAAAAAGGGACAAAGTGGTGTGGCCTTCCACGAGAGGGATGGTGTGGTTGTGAGCCAGTGAATTGATATAATCAACTTAATTACGGAATCAACGAATTACGGATTCTAAAAATCGGTACCTATGTACTATGTAGGTACTCTCTGTATTTTGTGCCTATGTGTTCAACGGTGGTGAAACTCCAAACGGCCGCACCGCGATGGTGATGAGTAGATTTGTTTGTTGTGTGTGTGTGTGTGTTGTAACGTTACAAATATAACCGGGTAAGGGTTATTTCTAATTTACGTGGTTAAAAAAAGGGTTTCTGGAGGCTTCGATTGGTTTTCCTGAAGCTGGAGGCTGGGAGGGAAAGGGACCTTTTCCTTCGAGCCTCCAAGAAGAAGACTAAGGACTCCTCAGCTCGACGTCGAGGGACCTCTCCCTCCCAGCCTCCAGCTTCAGGAAAACCAATCGAAGCCTCCAGAAACCCTTTTTTTAACCACGTAAATTAAAGTGCTTTTTTAAAGGAACAGCTGTTCCTGTACCATCATGCTCTCATGGTAGTTTAGTAGATACTTAGTTCAAGTTACTTTTAAGATTTGGTGTCGTCTATTCCAGTTACACATCTGAGGGGCAATTCTCATAATTTTAAGAACGTTCACAGTCTGATCTCATCAATCTGTCAGCAATACCTCTAATTTGCCTACATTTTTGACAATTTTTTTCTTGATTGTAGCTGAGATGAGATTGCGACTAGATTTTGAACGTTTTTAATTACGTTAATTGTCTTTCTGTTAATGCATCGTAAATAATAATGACATGTTAATTTACATCAAAAATAAAATCTAAAAATTAACTGTCATCCTAGTTTCACATCTCGCGTCGTTTAAATATATTTTGTTGATTTTATAATGTCGATGGATTATTTATTTATTTATACTTTAATATTAACCCTTAGTATGCCGGGAACGTAGATCCACGCGAGACACAATGGTTTTTAATTGTTTCTGTAATTACGGCATTCAACCGATTAAATGGCTGTCTGCCAATAGTAAATAACTTAAAGGTATACCTATATTATTTCAGAAACTATAACATGCTTAGGTACGTACAGAAACTCTAGAAACAAAAACAATAGAATAGAATAAATTTAATTTCCAAATTTTCAATTTATACAAAGGCGGGTAATATAATTTTCAGTACCAATACAATTTTAGAAACTGAATACAAAAAAAAACATTGTATTGTAAACCACTTCAATAAAAAAACAATCAACTCGTACAAAAATAACGCACTTCAATTATTTCGGACCCGAAACAATAATACTCTATCAACAATGTATTTTTACGCCAAGTATGTCACAAATCAGTTCCTAGTACCCACATTCGAAGGGGGAAAATTCAGCGATAAATCCGTTTCCCCGGCTTTGGTTGTCGGGCCGTCCCACTGTCAATTAGCTAACAGGTAGTGGTACGAAGCCAGGTGTCAAGTGATGTTAATTAACTAGGAAATACTCCTGCGCTCGACTGTACCGTATGTGCGGTGTCGACACAATGTGACCGTTACAGGTTTACTCGCGAACACATACAGGCGACCGTACGCGGAATGGTATTGTTTTTTGGTTTAAATGACGGGACTTGGTGTGTGTATTTTATTCTTGGGATGAAGCAATATTTTTGTGGGCTCCACACGTTACCTAAATCGAGAAGAGCAAATAGTTATGTTTTGATATTATTTTCTGGTCCGGTAACGTTCAGCTTTCATCATAATTATGTTCAACAAAAAATGGTCCGCAATAAAAGTCTAGAACTAAGTCATCAATGAATAAATCATCCTAGAGTCTAGAGACTGAGTTTATAATTACCTATTAATTTATAGAATTTTATCAGCCAAATAATCACAGCCTTTAGCTTAAAATAAGCGGAGCTACGAGCACAATATTGTAGATTTTACTTATGGATCATACAACGCAACAAAGCCAACCAAACTCAAATCCACCCAACCTCCGCCACCAACATCAGTCAAACCTTAGCAAAGCCGAACACACTGGTGTACATATCCCGCCTACACTATACCACTAAGGCGGAGGACATCGTGGAGTACGTGCGCCAGAAGACGAGATACACGCTGAGGGTGCAGTTACTGGAGTCGCACTGCAACGTCAACTCCAAGGCGTTCGTGGTGCGTGTGCCGAATTGTTATCTACCCGTCGTCATGGAAGAAGACTTCTGGCCGCAAGACGTGGTGTTCCGTCGTTTCCGCGGACAAGTACCACAGAGCGGCACAAGAACAAGCTAGTGTAGTGCTATTTTATAGTAAAAATATGTATGTTTAGGTTAAGGTATTTATATATAGGCCTGCGTCACGTGAAATAAATAAAATAAAACAATTGATTAATTAAAACAAGTTAAAAAAGTTTAAAAAAGTTTTTTTTTTAAAGTTATTAAAATTAAAATTACAACATCATACTTTATCCCGTCTCACTTCATTTCCAAAAGTCATTATGTAATAGGTACTTACTTATATTTTAAACTTTTTCTATTATTATTGGACCGTTGCAAAAACAGCATTTTCGTAAGAAAACACATTTTCACTTGTACGTAGCAAACAGCTGAAGGAAATGAACAACCCCTAAAGTTTTGTAACATGAAGAACTTAATTAACCCAAAGAAACTTTTGGGATAAAAATGTGTAATTTTTACTAAGCTTTCTTGCCGTATTTAATTTTCATACTGATGGGAACGGGAAATTTTATTATGACAATTTATTCCTTGTACATAATTACTTTGTAAGAGAGAAAAAAGGAAACGTTAAGTACTTGTGTGTCTGCTGGCCATTTATCGACATCATTTTCTTGAAAGTGACAAGAATGGATAGTAATAAAGTTACGTAGGGCTTCAAATTCTTTAACCATTGGATCTTTTTCTGTTAAAGTTTTAGGCCAGACGATATATTTTTACTCTTTGTACATTGTAGATTGCATTCCATTCTTCATGTATTTTCTATCATCTAATTAATTTACCTATCATTGCTTTATTTTTAATTTGTTTTACCTATAATATTGTAGTATAGTAATTTTATATTATGTGTATCGTGTTCACATATAATACAAACTTCTATTAAAATAAAAATATAGTATCCTAATCTAATCAAAATATTAAAAAAAACTCAAATACTGCGTCGAAATATTCTTCCGCATTGCTGTCGACTGGTAATGTACCCAAGAGACTGGCGGCATTGCCACGTTGTATGACAATGCTTAGTCTCTGGCCAAGGTAAAAGCCAGCCCTTGGGTCACGGCAATCAATAATACTAATGTATACAAAATAATGTTAAACATTTTACAAGAGTAACGATATAGTTTCTTGTTCATTCTTTTCTATACGTACCTTTTGGAAGGGGCGACTAGAATCAATTCTTTTTTTTTTGTAAATTTTTACGTCCAAAAGTGTCTTTTATGTGCCTATTTGAAATAAATGATTTAACTTCAACTTTTGCCTCTCTAATTTCAAAGTATAAAATAAATATTGATAACAGTCCTATAAGTGACAATACACCGATACTCGACGAATGAGCTTGCATTTCTCATTTATCTATCGTCACAAAGTGTAACCCTTGATTAGATTTAAAGAATGGCAACAAAGCAAGGGGAAATAGGGTTCGACGGGACTTCATTATACATTTTTCTCTCTGTTTCTTACCACCCCATTCTCCCCCGTAATCATTGCGTTCCTATGGCATGTCTGCGGAATTAAAGATAAAAGTCGAGGTAATAAAAGGGGAAATAAGCGAGAGATTGCTATAATATTAAAATATCTCAAAAAAACTTTTGGAACTCTGAACATTTGGCCGAAATATTAGAGATAATGTTCTGAGAATGAATTTACATATAAATTAAAATAAGATTAGCAGCATTAGGGAATCCTTGGGAGCGTTCCGTAGGTGCCTTAAAAATAATTTGGGCACAAAATAAAGGCGCAAATAAACAGCTGACCCGGCTTGGAATTCTTTTTGCTGAGAATTTAGTAGGCAAAATTGTTTTCTACTTACATTTCTCGCGATTACGTAAACTTTCACAGCGTTTTCTCGAAATATTCTATGATTTTTTTGAAGTTTTGTAGTTTGTATGCCTGAATGTTTAACTGATAACTAAAACAAAAAAGTATATAAATACATACATAAACTCACACCTTCTCTATGGTGTAGGCAGAAACTACAGAACCCTGCTACGATACTTACCTACATACTCCTTTTGCTTCGTTTACGTTGATACATCTGAATGTCAATTCTCGTAATTAAAAATGTTCAAAATCTAGTCGCAGTCTCATCTCAGCGACAATCAATGTCAAAAACTTGTCGAAAATGTTGGGACATTTGTGCTATTTTTGACAGTTTAAGACTGAGATCGGACTGTAAACGTTCTTGAAATTACGAGAATTGCCCCGCTGGTCACGCACGCACGCCAGTTGCGAGTACTACGCACCCTACCTTTCTGAAGTACATTAATAAGGTATATATACATTACATTTATGTTCATATAACTCGTCAAAATGTAGGAAACAGCAGATTTTTTTCGTGATTTCAGGTTTGGTCCCATAGTAAAAGTTGTTCATAATGATGAGTACAATGACCTCTTAGGAGGTTGTTAATGTTTAACCAATAACCCTGTATATTAAAAACAAGATTTTAAGCCATTATTCAGTAATGGATTAAACATATTCTACCAGAATAAATTAATATTTTACACAAAAATATTTCATATTTCGTTGAAACGTTTCATAAAATTGGCCTTTTCAGAGCAACAACAACAAAAACTACATTTACGTAAGTAATAATATTAAAATATAAAACGTGAAAAATATTGTACAACGGTTTTATTATTGGTAACTAATGAAATAAAAATGGGAACAGACAAAGGACATTTTTATTTAAAAGGAAGACAAAACAAAAAAATAACCTAATTAAAAAAAAATATGCAAAGCAAAACGATATTTTTCTGATGGAAAGTTAATTTATAGCAAATTTCCTTTTGCCCACGGCTTCACCCGCGTGGACGTCGGGAATTATTTCACAGGAATGTAGGTACCCGACACCGGGATAAAATGTATCATGTCATGTTCTATTCGACTGCCGATCCTAGTCTGTGCAGCCGTTTAGGCGTGAAAACAGACCGACAGGCAGACAGAGTTACTTTCGCATTTAGGTATAATACTGTTTTCTTTAAATAATATAACTTTGTGTCACTTATGTACAGACACCACACATAAAGCTACTACAATCTGTCAAATTTCTTTAATAAATTTTCAACTTTATCGCTAAAGCATATGGTTCAAAGTTGATTGCCTAAGCAAAAGTGTGTCGGAGGGCAGAAGCACAGACCTTGTAACTGAACTAAGCTTTCAAATATCAAAAGTTATTTTTTCAAATTAGGCTGAGAATCAGCACTTTTCGAACGTCAAAATTACAGAATACAGTCTCCTAAAACGCCCGCCCTTTACCACTTCCTAGTGTTTTCGCTGGGAAGAAGAAGTGTTGCCATCAATCGTTACTATTGTTGTTGCTATAGGTCTACCAGAATCTCATGGCAAAAAAACTTTGATATTTTCATACATTGGCAATGTCAATCCATATGATTTTTTTTTTTTTTTTGCCATGATATTCTGATAGACCTATACCTAGTCATGTTGTGCGATTACGCTTTGGGTGATAATCTAAGGTAGACTGGTAGAAAATGCCCAAGGCATTAAGTCCGCCTTTGTACAGTTTTTTACTTGTGCATAAAGTTTAATAAATAAATAAAAAAAAAAAAAAATAATCAGGTCGAAATCTATAATGTGATATGAACCTATACTGTGATCGTCGATAGGTAGGTACTAATATTTATTCACAAGGCAACTACAACAGTTGTTGTTGCCTTGCTAATAAATAAATAAATATTAGTAGGTCCTACCTATGGATAAAATCGAAAAGTGCGCCTCTCTCTTCTTTGTTTGTACACCTTTTATAATCTGTCATCTACTTGCAAGATGGAAGCGTTGGCGATAAAATGAAACTTCACAAGCAGGGCTGCAAGCTGCCAAGACTTTGGAAGAGTACGTAAATAAAACTTGGCGTTAGGTATTTTATAGAAGACGTAATTATTAACATTGAGCGATAATACTTTAAGGCTAGACGCATTTGTTTATTACTTTTGTTTTGAGACGGAAATAATTTGATATAGTTGCTACGACATAATATATTCACCAAAAATGAAACCTCCTTTTGTGCTTACTGCAGTCGGGTAGAAGACTGATTGCGGGAAAGTTGTGTTAGTTCTACTTAGGTATAATGTATGTACAGTATGTACAGACGCCAGCACATCAAGCTACCCGAAACTGTAAAAGTTTCCTAATCAACTTTGAACCTTATGCTGTAGCGATAGGGTTGAAAATCTATTAGAGATATTTGACAGATTGTAGTAGCATTTAAGTGAAAACCGCTATAAATGTGAGTAAGTGATCGTAGCTTATGGTACCTATTAGAGAATAATATTCCGAGAGCAGTGGTGTCCCAGTGGTAACGCGACGAGTTGTAGGTCGTAGATTCGAACCCAGAGGGGCGCTTTACTTTGTATAAACTATTTCTACACCACTGCTCTCAAAACGGCAAAGGAAAACATCGTGAGGAAACCTGCATGTCCTAGAAACAAAAAATCGAAGACATGTGACATTTACTAACCCGTACTGGGCTCGCGTGGTGGATTACGGCCCGCACCCTCTCTCAGAAAGGAGGCCAGTGTCCCAGCAGTGGAAACATTACTATAGACTTCGAAAAAGGAGAAGGTTCTCAATTCGGATTAATATACATACAATCATTCTGATTTTTTGTCAGATTATTCTACAAGCAACATACTAAAGCACTAGTGTTTTAATTGTTTAGTCCAAACAATAGATTTTTTGTAAATAGTTAAATTGCTTCATATTTTGCAATAAATTACCAGCTATGTGTCATTGCGCTTCTCTTTCTTTTCTATGCAGTCCGACAGTGACCGCGCTTTAAGTCATGTGGACTACATGACCTTAAGTATATCAAATGAATAGTTACACACCGATTTCTCTCTTTCAGTCGTCAGTAATTTGACTTTCGAAAGAAAACGACAAAGCGTTGTGTAACTATACAGACGCTATACAACGTTTATTAGTAAGGTGGTTAGTTGAGAAGGTGGATTTAAAATTTTGCTTTGCCACCGTGCCTGCGTGAATTAGTCTTGGCAGTTGTTCGCTAATAATAATGAGTTTTTAATTCCTGTTAGCCATTTTGATTCGAAGCTCAAACATTCCCGGGCTAGCGTTTTAATTAACCCATTTATTCGTAACAAGGTTGTTCTACGAAAAAATTAATCGCCGAAACGATTATTTTCGAGTTAATAATCGACTCCGGTACTTTGTTCGTTGTAATGTTTTAAATTTTGTTCTTTTAGGGTAGATTTCTTGTGTTAGGTAGATATTTTGTTTGCTGACTTTTTATAATTACAGATGAAGAACTGGGGGCCTAAAAAGGCCACTTTGGCAGAATCATAAAAGAATAACATTAGGAATTATAATATGGCGAAAACAGTCCGTGTTTTTCTTTTTTACGCTGCACTAAGTAGGTATAATCAAAGAGACGCCGGCACATTAGGCTACCCGAAACTGTCAAATTTTCCCAATCAACTTGGAACCTTATGCTTTAGCGATAAATTTGAAAGTCTATTAAAGAAATTTGACAGATTGTAGACTACATCTCTCTATTTATTGTCCTATCGCGGCAAATAAAAAAGGTATGCTGGCAGAGATTTCTTATGAAATAAGCATCACCTTTGTCCCTATTTTTCTTTTCTGTTTTTTTTCTTGTCTGTTTATGTAAATATGTGTGTACTTAAGGCGCTACCTCGAAAATAAATTGTAGCGACTGATCTGCTAAGCGCGCGAAAGTGATGCAATTACTTTTGAAACGGAAAAGAAGAGATGGCTATAATGTGCGTGCGCTCGGAATAAAACGACGTATGTGCCAAAACGAATTTACTCCTTTTTTACCAAATAAAATTAATTAAATTTAAAACTACTTTGTGTACACTTTGATATGATAATTCTCTATGTTTTAAAGTAAATTCCATTGAATAACTCTTAAGCGTTACGCCGTGATGTCAAAAAAAAATAAAACTTTGCAATTTTTTTTATCGAGAAATATTCATTGAATCGTGTATTACTTTTACATAATATTACACCAAAGAGTCAAAAATAATGTACCAAAATGGTAAATCCCTAATCCACATACTTAACAAGTTACACGAAATAGAAAAACCACCGTTTTTTTTTTCAATATATAACCTTAAATGGTAAAATAAACATAAAGGGTGCAAGTCATGATGACAAAAATGTCAAACTAGAATTTTATCGAGTAACTTGTTCAAAGTAAAGAAATCCAGTAACAACCAAACCAAATCGAGTCATGAATGGGGTCTCCAAAGGCACAGTATAGAAATCAAGCTACAACTTGTGTCGAGTGCGGTTGCAGAGCAATCAACTTTGTAGCAAGTTACGTCCACGCCACTGGCTGGTAAACTTGAGGCAAAGCAACGCAACTTTGCCAACTCGTACCTGTTTAAGTTAAAAACATTTTCGTTACAAAAGAACACTTTTATCACTTGAATCGATGTAACATTTGAATGGAAGGATTTGGAAGTTTATGTGTGTTCATGATTTCTCTTTTGCTACCTACATGCTATATACATACAATGTGGTGTAATTTTATTGATATCTCAACAGTTTTGATATTAATTTTTTGTTTGAGATCTTTTGTTATCCTAGTAACTACAGCTTCAGAGCTCATGTTTGACCAAACATGGGTTCTAACAAGAAACTTAACAAATAAAATTGCTACATGCCAGCGCGCTATGGAGACAAGTATGCTAGGAGCCAAGAAAGCCTACAGAATAAGGAACAAAACCATCAGGCAGAAGTAAAAATCAGAAGACTGGACGTGGAAATGGTCTGGACACATGATAAGAGGGAAGGACAGATAGAGCAAAATGGTAACCTAGTGGTACTCAAGAAATGGCTAGGGAAAGAAAGGTAGACACCAAAAAAAGGTGGGATAATGACATCAGACAGATCGCAGGAACAACATGGGATAGAGTGGCCAGAGAGAGACAGATGTACAAGGTTGGAAGAGGCATTTACCGACTAGCAAACGTACACAACATAAACAAACGCCATTAAGTTACTTTTTTTCCGTGGGGAAATCCTCTTGGATACCCTCCATCTGGGAAGAATGGAGGGTTTTCTCGGACTCCTACCGACTAAAACCTCACTGTTCCTTCTAGTACAGTCAACAGCAAGAGTAGATGATCAAAATCAGAAATTCAATACTAATGAACGGAGTTCGCGTCAGAACTGTGTGGCGTCGAAGTACTACTACTTAGAATACTTACTACGTAGAATACTTTTGAATCACTTCGACGCCACACAGTTCTGAAGCGAACTCCGTTCATTAGTAAGTATTGAGTTTCTGACTTTGATCATCTACTTTTGCTGTTGACTGTACCATGAGTCGGGGGCCCGGGAGATACTTGTAAATTCGTCGCACCCCTGACTGGTATCAGCCCGCCATGCCCAGTGGGCCCATCACCAAGTGCGACCGACTCCACGACCGCACGTCCTTCTTGCGTACCACCTCTTTGAGCCAATAAATATTAACTACAGCTTTAGGTTTAGCCATAAATGTCTATCGAGTCCTAATTAATTAAAAAATCTTTGAAATATCGATTACTTACAAAATGTTATTCGTCAATTGCTAACATTACTTTGTCTTGTTTTATTCTTCGTTGTCTAAGCAAAATTTTAAACTATTAATTGTACTTTAGCCCGTTCTCAAGATACTTATTTAGAAACCACGAAACTCTGTTACTTTTGTCAATTAAAACTTTATATTTACTGGCTTTCTATTCCTATAAAGTACTTCAGATAAACCACTGTAAACTATTAATTTTAAGTTTGCAAGTTGCTGTAAAAGTTAAAAGTAAGCTTTAAAATAAAATTAGATTTCATATTTTAATGGTTATCCATTAAAGACGCTGTGCTTTGTGGATATCTTCTTTTCAATTCTTAATAACACTTAATAACATAAAATACGGTTTTCCTTTGGAATGCGCTCCCTCAGAATATCAGGACGGTAACCAATCAGTTCACATTTAAAATGAAAGCTCGAGAACATATTCACAAGAAGTTGGCAGATTCGTCTCAAGATTAAGTTGTTGCAGGTTTTTTTTTTGTTTAACTCTCATAACTTTTTATTTTATTATATTTTGTTGTATGTATGTATCTAAGTATTTATTCTTATATTCTAGTTATTCTCTAAGTTGTTTTCTGTATTTGCACCTACTGTGTATTGTCTCTGCATCACCCTAAGGTAGACTGGTAGAAAATGCCCAAGGCATTAAGTCCGCCTTTGTACAGTTTTTACTTGTGCATAAAGTTTAATAAATAAATAAATAAATAAAATACTAGCTGCGCCTCGCGGTTTCACCCGAACCCGAGGGTACATTGGAATAAAAAGTATCGTTCTAATCCAGGTCAAAAATCAATCTTTTCTCTTTATTTAGTTAAGAAAAAAGTTGAGTTCTGCGGCCCTCACAAGGTCGTCGGACCACTAAGCCGGCCACCGCTAAGTATGTGTATATAATATTATGTCGCCGCCAACTAGCTTAATAAATAACCGATCAATTTTCTTTTTCTTGCTGTTCATGTTTTAATTTAACAACCACCGAAAATAAAATGAGTGTCCGTTATTCTTTTCAACTGTTCAATAAAACCTCTCTAACGTTTAGATACCCAATAGTTGTCAAAATGATTATGTAGCGGTATCTACAACGCCACATGAGAACAACGCGTCATACTGACGTCACGCAAAATCCTGCATCTCGCAAGCAGAGTTTACCGCGCAACTAGCTTAGATACAACGGCCCGATATGAATCATCGGGCAGTTGCCCGCCAGACACAACACCCGTCTGGTCGGAGGATCCTCCCTTTTCTATAGAGTATGAGTGAACTTTACACCCTGTTCCTCATACCTCTATAATTAAATATTTAAATTATGTTCCATTTTTTACCTCACATTTTCATCCTATTATATAAATGGCCTCAGCATCAGCCAGCCAGTCCATTAAATGTTGTATTAGACGCATTGGCTGAATATCATTCAGGCCGCTAGTTGAACGGCGCCGTTTAGTTAAAAGGCTAGGCAGTTAACTGAATGACTGATTAAGCTAGTTAGCTGCGACATAATTATACATAATGCATACAACATACTAGTACATAGACAAATAAATGTATAGCCTGTAAACACATAAACATACAAACTAAAGGAATAGTGTCATGACGGTCAAAATGTGTCACTTTCCTCGGTCCTCTCATTCGCACACACAAGGACATTCTGAGAGTGACTTAAAGTTGGAAGCAGGCGGGACCCATACCATTTTTTTATTATATTTTCAAACTCAAATGGGTCCCGCCTGCTTCAAACTTTTATTTAATTTAAAATGGCCTTGTTTTTAGCTTTTCAGTTTTTTTTAACTTAATTTTTTTACCGCAGTCGGGTTTTTTAGTTTTTTTAATTAATTGTTTTTTATTTCCAGCTTTTTAGTTTACAAATTTGAAAGATGAAATAATTATTTTATTTAACGTGTTTTTTACGATTTGTCACTACGAATTACTTTTAACCATACAAGTTGTATATATTTTTGTAATCACCTTTTTAAACCCTTAATTTTGATATTTCACTCGATGGTATTAGAAGAAGAAAAAAATCGAACTCCACAATATGGCACCCTAATCCGCCATTTTACTTTGTTTTTAATGTAGCCAGTGACACTCGCGCTACCAAGACAAATCTAAAGACGTATAATTTATCCAAATCCGTTCATTCGTTTAGAAGTTACGAGGGAACAAAGAAACGGACATACATACATACAGGTCAAACACATAACCATCCTTTTGGGCTTCGCCGCAGTCGGGTAAAAAACATGCCTTTAAAAACCGAAAAATCTCTAGTCACCAAAGTGCAGTATAAGGAAAGACTGCAGCTTTTCTCATTTCAGCAACTGAACACTCCATATCAGTAACAGGTGGGGCACATAACTTTACGTAACGAACAGCTGAAGTGGTGCAGAACGAAATTGCGAACACTATGTCACATGGCTTGGTAGCGACTAGGGTTCATAGAGACCCATAAAGAAAAAAATGAAGCAAGGATACAATTAATGCCTTAATATGAGGGGCTTGTGGCTAAGTAATAACAGCCACTAGGGTCGATTAAAGGTTAAGCAACGCTCGCCGACGTCGGTTTGTGGATGGGTGAACATCCATTACTTTAAACCTTTGGTCCCGCTTGTCTTGACTTTTAGATCTTTGATAGTCGTTACGGGTCTTTAGAAGCCCGAAAGTTTGACAACCAGTCTTACCAAGGGGTATCGTATTACTCAGTAACTGGATTGTGGAGGTCAGATAGCAGTCGCTCCATGTAAAATACTGGTATTCTATATGTGAGAACAATGTAAAAAAAACCGGCCAAGTGCGTGTCGGGCCACGCACAGTGTAGGGTTCCGTAGCCCGTTATCACAATGTAGTAGGGGGAAGTCCCCTAGTGACAGACATATAAGGTTTTCCGAAAATAAAATTAAAACTACTTCGAGAAATATGTATTTATTTATGAATTAGTTAAATTAACAAAATATAAAATCAAAATCAATTAACAAAAATACAATCTCTGCGTAAACATAATCTTGGAACGTTAATTAAATTTTGGTAGAAAAATATTAGTCTTTAATATTGGCACCTAGTACCGGACGGGTTAATCTTCAAACCCCAAGCGCCAGACATTCTTAAAACATTGTGCATCTATCACATATATAGGTATCTCCACATTCCGGAACGTCTGCACATGCTTCATGGGCCCATTCTTGGCAGCTGGAGCATTGTTTCCAGTCCTCGTCGTGGTCCTCTAAACACACCACAAGTAGTTTTTTCCATATTAGATATTACAGTTTTCAAACTTTGCTGATCCCATTTTCCTTTCTTTTTTGTCTCTTCCATGTTGAAATATCTCCCTCCTTCTATCCTGTAAAACAACAAACAATCATTAGTATGATAAGTATACATGCTTAGTAAAAAAGCCAACCTATAAACTGTCCGGTGGTAAGGGACAACTTTGTGTCCGGAGGTAGGGGACAGGGAATGTCCAAAATTACGTAATTCATACTAAAACTGTTTAAGTAATTAATAAAAACTTTGACAATTTACGAATTATTATGAAACACTGTCTTTATTAACAAATAACAAAACAACTAGACACAAAACTATACCAGTAATACTCACTTGAAATTTACGAGACGCAACGCTTTCCCGCCAAAAACAGGAATCCACCTCTCCCACCGCGGCTGTACGTTTCACTGGCAAACCGCGTTGCGTGATCCTGTATCGCTACGTTCCCCCGCGCCCCTTTCACCAATATTTGAATAGATCGCGTTGTCGTTTGTCGAGATAATACGAGTGTCCGACGCTAGGTGCCGTCCGGCGCTACGAGACTTCCCCCTATGATTCTGTTGTTCTTTTTTCTGAATATAAAAAAAAAAACATATTTTGTTTTTCAATTAAAGTCTTTACCCGTTAAAAACAAACAACTACTTCATCTTAGTCACTTTAAAGGATTAATGCTAAGGATTTTGTATTTGGTACAAAATCATCCTACACCCAAGTTCAACGACTATTACTGCTAAACTTATAAAGTTATCTTAACCGCTATATTTTCCTTTAAAGTTCATGAAATGCACTGTCATCGTGAATTTTCCCAGATTTTTCAAGCCCGCAGTTTGGCTTTTAGAGGGGGGGGACGCCCTACTTGAACAAAAATTTGCATTTTAAAGTTTAATATTTCGTAAATGGAGCATTAAATCGAAAAATAATTTTAGGAACCCCCAAGTCATTTTAGAAGACCTATTCAACGATACCCCACACGATGGGGTAGACAACGAAAAAAATATTCATCCCCACTTTACATGTAGCTCCACCCTAAAAAAAAATATTTTCGAAAATTTTATTTTACCACTTTGTCGGCGTAATTGATATACATACTCCTACAAAATTACAGCTTTCTAGTACTAACGGTCTCTTAGCAAAACCTCCGACAGACAGACGGACGGACATGACGAAACTATAAGGGTTCCTTGTAGGAACTACGGAACCCTAAAAAGACCCAAATGAAGAATTAATTAAAAAAATAAGATTAAAAATAAGCCTTGGCAGTTAAGAGATGACCAGTCTCAACCGACGGCGCCCGTTCACGAACATGACGCGCATCCACAGACCAACCGCGGCAAGCATAGCTTAACCTTATCGATCGACCTGTGCGGCTGTTATTATTTACCCTCATTAGGTTTAATATTTCTTTGATATGTTGTCTATGTTTTTTTCAACCGCTTGGGTAGTATATTCGTCATCCATCAAACCAGTCCCCAAGGGCCAAATCGATGACGTATGATGACCATTATGCGAGCTGAAACCTTATACCGAAATACTTTTCTAAGAACGACCCGTCGCGCACGGAGTAAATAATGTTATGTAAGTACATTGTATGTGTAGATTCACAAAACATACTTACATTTATTTCCAGGAAACATTTTAAGAAATAAACACAAGGTAAAATAAAGATGTCAAGTCGGACAACATCGTAAATGGAGCGAGGTTTTGGACCGTTTCTCCGGTAAGACGAGATAGAGATCTCGACAAGAAAAGGGGAGGCCGTTGCCCAGCAATGAGACGAATTGTTGGCTCAAAATGACAAATAGAAGTCATAAATATAAGCCCAGAACCTGTTTGTCGACATTATCCTTTGTAACAAACAGTTTGTTTTATTCCCAATTTTCTGTAGGTACTTGTATAAATATATACTGGTTTTCAGCTGCATCTGGTTACACTGGAAGCCGACCCCAACATAGTTGGGAAAAGGCTAGGCAGATGATGATGACTTGTATTTAATAGAGATCTTTAAAACAATCTGAATCTGGAAACGTAGGTTACAAGAATTGATAGTTTTTTTTTTCTTTTCTTGGAAGATTTTTCTGGACGATAAGGATCGCCTTGAAAGTAGGTAGCTACCATCTATTTCAGTAGGTAGATTAATCTATACTAATACTATAAAGAGGTTAAAATTGAATCTGATACAAAGAAAAGTGTATTGATCCACAACGATTAAGTGGTTAACGAAAAAAAACAGGATTCTCTGAATTACTTTGACTGGAATTTTAAAGGATAAGAATAGAATTACTTTAAGGATTTCGTCGAATAATATTTTTCTATATTTTTAGATTATTATATGTGAAATTTCTTGAAAATATCAGCTGTTCCCTACATTTTGACGAATTATATGAACATAGGTAAATGTAGGGAACAGCTGATTTTTTTTTCGCGATTTCAGGTTTGGTCCCATAATAAAAGTTGTTCATATTGATGAGTACAATGACCTCTTAAGATGTTGGTAATGTTATACCAATAACCCTGTATAAATAGAAGATAAAGGGCTATGATAATAATAATAACAGTCTATTCCTTCGGCATTATAGCAGAATAGCAAAACCAGCATACATTAACCACATATCATTGATCGAAACAACAACTACACGGAAACTATCATATCAGCCGGCTTCTGCGTTGTAATCCTCCATGATGGCTAATCAAATATCATTTGGTTCACTAATCTAGCGATTAATGTGACATCCAATGTCGGCCCATCCAATTTCAACCGCAAAATTATGTGTTCCATGAATGATAATCACCTGCGCGGCTGATTGGTCACATTGATTGCACAATCACATCTGATCAATCAATCCGTGTTTGTTTGAGATTTAATTTAGATGTCATAATCTGTGTGAATTAACGACACGTGTCAGATCTGTTTTGGTCTATTGAACATTAGCGTGGGTTAATTTATAAAGCACTAGCGGCGCCCCGCGGTTTCACCCGCATAAGTGTGAAAGACACGTGGCGCCATCTATTACCATAAAAACGTTATTGTTGTTTTCCTCGGGAACAGCAAGCACTTTTTTTCGGGATAAAAGGTACCCTTTGTCCGTTTCTGTACACCTGACAACGTATATGCAAAATTTCAGGATGGTCGGTTCAGTGGTTTAGGCGTGAAAAGGTAACAAACAAACAAACAAACTTACTTTCGCATTTATAATATTAGTTAGGAAGTTAGGATTTTTAATCGATCAATTGAGTCGTGGGGTCGAATCCAGACAGGTGCTTTACTTCGTGTCAATTATTTCATCACTCTGCTCTGAAAACGGTGAAGAAAAACATCGTGAGAAAACCGGCATGTCCTCTACCAACCCACAATGGGCCCGCGTTGTAGCTCTTACAGAGTGGAGGCCTATGTCCCAGCAGTGGGAACAAATTAGGCTGATTATGCAATTTAGCCTGTCGCAGTCAACTCAACTAGGCCTCTCCAATGATGCACCACAACGCTCTCCGCCTTCCACATTAGGTTAGGTTAGATTAGACCTTTAAATCAATATAAAAATGAATCTTTAATGTATATCAAGCCAAACATATTGATTCATCGTTTTTAAACTCCCCAACTCCTAAGTTGTTGCCAAGCCTTAAACTTCGAACACTCTGTCAATATTAACATTTTCACTTAGCTCCTCTTAAAATGTGTCAAAGAACCATCAATATATATTTTTATTTATAAACAGCTTCTGCCCACAAATTCGTCCGCGTAAAATTTCTTGTTCCCCCGATCTACCCCGCCGCATAACCGCGCCTATTACTTCGTTTTTTCTTAGGGTTCTTTCTGAATTTTCATTTTTTCATTTTGCTCGGCTCCTAAGGGTCATAGCGTGATTGTTAAATAGCTTATAGCCTTTCTCGAGAATTGGGCTATCTAATTCAAAATCCTGCTGTTAGTTCCCGAGATGAGCGCGTTCAAACAAACAAACTTTTGAGCTTTTTTATTAGTATGGAATAGGTAATAGTGGCGAAGGTTCCATACAACTCGATTCCTACCGGCTTCCCTTTGAAAAATGGCACAGTCTATCGACAAATTCTATAGAGACAGTATTCTATAGACAAATAATATAATCATAAATTAAAGATATCTACTGCGGCTTACAAAAAATTACCCTTCGCTACTGTAGAATAGATATTTAAGCTCAAATTCAGTCGTATCTGGCAAATCCATCGTTGATTTTATGAAAACTAATGTTATATTAAAACCCTGAAAATAACTATTAGGGATTTCTATACAAAGTGTTTTTTGATATCCCATAACTCTAGGGTATGAATGAGACCATATCAATGAATCAACTGGCATATTAATTATTTTTCAATTATATATTTTTTTATGTTTTCATTTTTCATACAAAATAATTCGACAGTCACGATTATTAATGTAAAACCCTTACGTGAAATATGACAACGTCGCATTTTCTTAGCTTTCTACTATGAATGATTGGTTTGAATGAAAATGTATTAGGTACTCGTATTTATCAATGACACTTAGATTTAGATTCGAAACTAAGCTTTTTGGACCAAATTTAATATTCTAGGATTTTTTGAATCATTTTTACTTATAGAATATAACCTTAAAGTTATGGTATATAAAAAACTGGCCAAGTGCGAGTCGGACTCGCACACGAAGGGTTCCGTAGCACAAGGCAAAAACGCCGAAAAAAACACGTTTGTTGCCCTTAAATATTTATTTTATTCTGTTTTTAGTATTTGTTGTTATAGCGGCAAAAGAAATACATCATCTGTGAAAATTTCAACTGTCTAACTATCACGGTTCATGAGATACAGCCTGGTGACAGACGGACAGACGGACAGCGGAGTCTTAGTAATAGGGTCCCGTTTTACCCTTTCGGTACGGAACCCTAAAAAACACGTTGTGTATTATCTTTGATCACAAAGCTTTAATATAATTTGACTGTGAATCAAAGACTACTAAAATATAACAAAGAGTCAATGATGAAGGTTGTACATTAACAATGTCCGTATCGTTTCGTCACAAAATAGATAGTTAGTTACAGAAGGTTGGCTCCATAGCATAATTAGTCTATAATGTCCCCACTGCCTGGGTCCCCTCCTCCTCTCCTCCTCTCGGTGAGAGGGAGTGGGCCGTAATCCACCACGCGGGCCCAGTGCGGGTTAGCGGATGTCACATGTTTTCGCATGTTTAAAAACCATACTAATATACATACAATCATTCTGATTTTTTGTCAGATTATTCTACAAGCAACATTACTAAAGCACTAGTGTTTTAATTTTTTCGTCCAAACAATAGATTTTTTGTAAATAAATATTAGATAATTGCTTCATATTTTGCAATAAATTACCAGCATTGTGTCATCGCGCTTCTCTTTCTTTTCTATGCAGTCCGACAGTGACCGCGCTTTAGGTCATGTAAGCCCCTTAACCGTCACAGCACTCTTTATATGAAGCTAACCTTCTGTACCTGTTTATTCTGTGTCCGTATCGTTTCGTCAAGACGATAGCACAAAAGATAACAATCACGGCCCATTGAACCGAATGTAATTGATAATATAATTTAACAAGAAAGGATAATATCTCACTGTCGCCAATCGCAATCTACTTCGACGGTAACAAATATCGGTAAATATATCTTCTAATCTGATTCTATTGATCCTTAATATTTTTTTCTTCTGAATCGTTAAAGATGGAACCACCTGTTCTATTTTCGAACGTTTGCTCGAAATCTATACTTAGTATTTGTACCTAGCCTTGTGTCGAACTGGCCACTTTGATTTCAAATATCTGGCGTTTGTTCTTTTTCTTTTTTTTTCTTTTTAATTCGTACGTTAGCGTGAAGAAAGATTCGTAATATGCTGCCTCCAGTGATACACAAATACCTACTTTGACAGAGATCACTTAATCGGGTCTGAAATCGGATGACATGGGAGTGACCGGCCGGCTCGTCAACGTCATTCACATGTATCCCATTTTCATTCCATTAATTATTCATTAGAATTTGTGCTCATTCTAGTGGCATGTATAACGGAGACACGACCTTACAGTTAAAGAGGTCAGATTATCATCCATACTAATATTATAAATTCGAAAGTAACTCTGTCTGTCTGTATGTTACCTTTTCACGCCTAAGCCACTGAACGGATCCCGGGGAAGGACATAGGATAGTTTTTATCCCGATATTTCCACGGGATAGACAATTGTGAAGTGAAGATTTTTCCGTTATTTTTAGCTCTTACGAATATTCATTAGTCTTATATGAAAATCATCGTGAATGAAATAAATAGGTACAGCCGCGAACTGTAATATGTGTATACTTAAAACTCTGCAAAAAATTTAAAGGACTAATTTGTTAGTCCTTTAAAATTTTTGCAGATACAAAAGAAAAAAAAAAAAAGAAAGAAAGATAGATTTTTAAAATTTTTGATTTTTAGTGGTTTTGACCAATAAAAATAAATGGGAAAACGTCTATTAAAAAAACCGCCCAAGTGCGAGTTGGACTCTCACACGAAGGGTTTACCACAAGGCAAAAAACGCCGAAAAAAACAAGTTACTTGTATGGAGACCCATTTTTATTTTTACTAACTTTATTTTATTTTTATTCTTTGTTGACATAGCGGCAATAGAAATACACACTATGTGAAAATTTCAACCATTACTATACATGAGATACAACCCGCTGACAGACAGACGGACTTCGGACCTAAAGAGCACAGAAAAATGACCGAACGCAACCTTAGATACAAATAGTGTTAGTTTTAATTTTAATATGTTAAAGTAACTATCATTTAAGTAAAACAAATTAAACATTTATATTGAATACTTTATTTATTATACAAAAAACATCGCAATATATAAACTTTTTGCCACCAATTACAATGATTTTCGTTTTTGCCCGACGTTGGTTGGCATTTCGAAAACAGATGCGAATATTCGTTTGTTAAAATCTGTGAAACAGACGGTTTACGTACAAAAAATTGCAGCTCCTGTAATTTGAAGGTTTTTTATGGCGTTCGTTAATATAAAACTGCGGTGGTATAAAATGAAGAGAATAAAATTCAACCACTAAAGCACAAAAACAAAATGTTATTTTAGGTTATTTTAAGGTTTGTTAGGTGTGTATATTTATGATAAACGATTTATTTTCTGTAAGTAGTTTTGTACAAATAGTTTTACACGTCAATTATAACTTTTTAAACTACATCTATATAGTTTAAAAAGTTATGATTGACGAAACTATTTGTCACAGTCGCTTTTCAAGTCCAGACAAAATCGTGGACAGAATATGTAAATACCATGTAGATTGGTGTCTAAATTGGTCTTTTGAGGAAATAACCACACAGATTGAGCGGACCTGTCCAGTCAGTACGCGCATTTGTCAAAAATCCTGCAGCTCAACTCAGAACTTGAGGAGCTCAACGAATCTTAAAATCCTAATTTAATAATTATATTGCAAAAAAGTTATTTTCATGTATATTCTTATTAAAATAAGTACCTATTAGGTATTAACGTAAAATTAACTTGCATGCCTCAAACAGGCATTAAACCACCAAATTTTTACAATAACTATATTTTCTGCAAATAAATTATTCTTATTCTTAGCTTTTAGTAATTGCTTTAAAGCGAATTTACTTCAACTGTGTGATAGTCAAGGGAACAACACCGGTGCTAAGCACCTTAATTTTACTTGCACCTTTTTATCTTTCCGAGTACGTTATTCCCTACGTTTGAATGAAAATGACAGTTCGAAAAGGTGGCGGCATGGCGCGGCTATGTGCGACAGGAATTTGTTTAAAAATTGCTTAACATTATCGCTTCTTTAACCGCGCCAACGGTTTTATTGATTGAGACAAAAGTAACTTAGGACATAAGTAAAATATCTTACGTCATCGCGGAAAGCCCAAATACAATAAAAATCCCATTCAGTAACTGGATTTATATTCTTTTTTGTTTATAGTTATTGCAAAATGGGCCACTTTTGGTGAAAAGCCGTGGATGAGGTCTATGATTGAACGAGCCTGCGCAAAAGATGCATAATATACACTCTTGCTTTGAAGGCTGACGGGTTATACGTGGAAGGGATTCTGTAAAAATCTCAACGTGAAAACTCAGGTGAAGTGAGTTGTCAATAGTTTCAATCCCTAGCATAGGTGGTGGTGGAATAACAGCTCACTTATTCTAAGTTATCACGATGAGAACTTTACAGTATACACTGGCTAATTCATCTCGACAAGATCACACTGCATCCATCTTTATTGATTGTACTACAAACACATATGTGCTATTAAAGTCGAGCCGGACACAGACTAGCCCGTAATACCACAGACTAGTTAGGGTTGTGTATCTGGTATTAACCATCGGGCATCGATGGCTATATTAGGCAATTGATTCCTGATAACCAAGATCAATAGGTACGAGTACAAGGATTCACACGTATAATCTACGAGTTGATATTTAGCTACATATCTACTAAGCTATTTTCAGATAGTAGATAATTTTGAAGTGTAATCCTGGGTACACATCGATACATCGTTATAATGAAAATAATTACTATAATCATGAAAATCATAGCTTCGTGTTCAATCATACAAAAACTACCTCCTAGCCTTTTCCCTATTAAATTAGGGGATTGGTTTCCAGTCTAATTGGATGCAACTGAATACCAACATTTAACATGAAGCGTCTGCCTATCTGACATCCACAATCCAGCTACTAGGCAACACGATACCCTTTAATATGACTGGTTGTCAAACAAAAACTACTTTAAGGACCAAAATTCGAGCTCCTCTGCCCGATTAGAATCACACGCATGCGTTAGGATTACAGGCTAAACATTGTCGTACATTAGCTGTGAGTAATTGCTAGCTTAGCACACTGTGGTCCTTCTGGCCGTCACGCCACGCCACAAATGTGGACGGCCTGTAGCGGTTAGGGCGCTTGTTAACTAAAACAGAGCAGGAAAATTACTGGTCTTTCTAAGTTTCTTTCTTGTTTGACATATGCTTCATGTTTGGCTTAACTGTTGGCAATTTATTGGACATATTTTTTTGGGTTATGATAATATGTGTCGTTATTTCGTTTGAGATGGAAGTAATTGCTTGCACTCCGTGGTCCTGACTGCCACGTCACAAAATGTGGACGGCCTGCAGCGGTCAGAGTGGCTCTGAAAGGTGCGCGGGAAAATTGATGATATATTTATTTTTAATCTGTGTATATTTCACCGCACAATGGTCCTTTCGTCTATGAAAACACGCCATAAATTAATAAAGCGTGTTTGCTTTCTTAAAGTATAATAATTTCATTGATATTTGACGTATTATACAGACGCCAGCACATCAAGCTACTACAATCTGTCAAATTTCTTTAATAGATTTTTAACTTTATCACTAAAGCATAAGGTTCAAAGTTGATTGGGAAAATTTGACAGTTTTGGGTAGCTTGATGTGCTGGCGCCTGTACCTATGCCATTCTGAGATGAATTCAATAAAGTAGAGCAGGAAATTCTGCTTGTTACTTCGGTTATTTGCCAATACGCCAAATTATGGCCTATTATTAATATATTTCCTTAACAACAATTCCTTTTGAGAAATCCTCTTATATTATTTATCATTGAATTATTTGAACAACCTCTTTAAGGATGATTTTGGTAGGTATTTAAGCGCATGACCGGAAAAGTCGTTTCTCCTTTATTTATTCTCAATAATATAATACTTTATTGTACAGACGCCAGCACATCAAGCTACTACAATCTGTCAAATTTCTTTAACAGATTTTCAGCTTTATCGCTAAAGTATAAGGTTCAAAATTGATTGGGAAAATTTGACAGTTTCGGGTAGGTTGAGTCTGTACACCAGAAAATACTTTCGCTTTCTGCGATCTCTCCCAGGAAACCTTGGAATGGACAGTGATTGCGTGAATATAATTTCTTTTTGTCAATTTGAATTTCCAGTTCAACAATACGTGGAGTAGTTGTGTCTAATTTGATTTCTGTCTCACATCCACAAACTGTTGACGTGAACTAGATTTCCCTAACTTGATTTTACAAGCGTACAGCTATGTCACGTCTGCTATTGCGACAAGCCGCGGGATACATCACAACAAAAAAGAAAAAAAAAAGTGGAACACCAATGAAATTACTTTTCAGTGACATGTTGGCCGCGGTTGTGTTTTTAAAATGTTTTTAAAGACAAAAAGTTTTTCGTGTATGACTACCCTGTATTTTGAGGATAAACCGTGGAGCCACAGCGTACGGAAGAAGTTAAGTTGGTCAACTTTGACATCTGTTTTCCGGGTACTATTATGGCTGACTATGCTTCCCATGGGTGCGACTAAGGGATTAGCTGTGGCTTCTGGGATAGGCAACAGAATATGCGAACTAATAACATCTTATTGCGGTCACTTACAAGGCCAAGAAGTGATTATGTCAACAAGAAATCGTGGGTTTTATTATTAACTAGCTGCCGCCCGAGGCATCGTCCGCGTGGTATGTCAATAAAAAGTCAATATCCTTCCCTTGGGTTAAAATTATCCCCATAACAAATTTCATCGAAATGGGTCCAGCCGTTTTGGAGATTAGTTGTAAGAAACGGTAAGACAGACAGACAGACATAAAAGATTTTTTGTTAATAATTATAAGAAAAAAACGTGTCATTAAGCATTTAGTAAAAAGCTGATTTTGACATTACAAACAGATACTTCATTAATATAGATATTATGAAGTAAATGTCCTGTAAAATATTTTTGGAGGGTTCAGTAAGAGAAAGTATTACTTAAATTACTATCATAAAGAAACACAGTTTTTCTCTAATCATAACTTCCAACTCACTACAACTTTATTATAAGAAAACACGCAAAGTTTTTCTAAATTTAACACCGCACTACCACCAATATATTACCAGTAATTTATGTTAAAAGTTCCACAGTGTTGCAAGCACTAGCCGATGGGAGCAAGTGCATTACACAAACACCACTCGGGTTCGTTATTGGCCGACTCGGAAGTCACAACATCGGATTGCTCGCTACATACAAACAATATTGCGTTGTAAGACTACAGTACAAACATATGTGGGACAAGGATGTATGGACTATTTTTAGTCTGTGGTTTTTAGCTGCGATTAGTGAGGGAACTTTAATGTTAATTATGTTTTCTAATTTTTCACAGTTCTAATATTACCATCACGCCTGTAATCCTCAAGGGGTAAGGCTGAGGTGTACCTGCAGTAACACCCACATTTCGCCAGTTAGGTTTAAGTCCTGTAGAAACCGGCATGTCCTAGAATCATACATTCGAAGACACGTGATATCTACCAACCCGCACTGGGCCCGTGTGGTGGATTACGGCCCACTCCCTCTTACAGACAGGAGGCCTGTGACCAAGCAGTGGGAACATTATAGGCTGATTATGCTGCAGCGGCAACTACACCGCCACATTCGAACAACGCATCATCCTGACGTCACGCAAAATCCTGCATCGCGCAAGCAGAGTTTACCGCGCAACTAGCATATACATTCCCGACATCAATCGTCGGGCAGTTGCCCATCAGACACGACACCCGTCTGGTCGGAGGATCCTCCCTTTTCTATCGAGGATGACTGAGCTTTACATCCTGTTCCTGATACCTCTATAATGCTATTCAGCTGCATCCGGTAAGACTGGAAGCCAACCCGATCATAGTTGGGAAAAAGGTTAAGCTGATTGATTGACTGCTATATTTAATGTTTCTATAACTTTCCCGCCATATTCAATAACACCCAAACAATGGGGCGAACCCAAATTGGAATAACCAAAATAATATGTCATAAGACAAAATTTGTCACCATTATTTCAATTAACGCCTATAAACCAAGTTGTTTGCAAAGTACCCTTTAAGAGGTTATGTTATTTGGACAAAACCAGTAAAATTTAATTACGTTTGTGCATAAATATTACTTAAAGCAATTTGGACATGTATGTGGAACTACTTAACAGCCTTAATATTACTCTGTCTGAACTTGGGTGTGTATCTAAGTTCTTAGTCAGTTGTAATTTGGCCTGCTTTAGTTGCGGGACCGACCTATTTCTTGTTTGTACTAACTTGTATGTCACCCAGTTTGACCAAATAGACACAAACTATTGGAAGTCGATACCTTAGTGCTTTAACTGCTGATTTCATTTTGAAGTCATATAGATTAGGTGGGGGTATGAGTATTCCAAGCTTTAATAAAAAGGTCTTTTTATGTTTTTGTTCTAATAGTAGGAAGTAGACAGTGCTTTTTATCATCGAATAATGCATTAAGGAATCGTTAACGCATTAATTTATTTATATACACTTTATTGTACACCAGAAAATACGTAACAAAAAATAGACTTAACACTACAAACATACAATGGGCGGCCTCATCGCGTACGGAACTGTAATACATATTTTAACTCTACCCAATCCCAATGTCTAATTAAAGCCTTCTACCTCTCTCCTAGTTTGCTGTACCCGACAGGGGTCCACAATTATCATATATTTGTAAACCTGTCAGTAACACCAAGGCGTTGCCGGCTTTCCTTGAGGAGCTGGGGTGGATGGAATAACCGATTCTCTCATCCTTGTGCAAAATGCGCGCTTTGACTTGGAGTTGCGGACACCAGCCCGAATTACCTAAACCTTCGACCTAAGTTCACTTTGTGGAATGCAATAAATATAATTAAGTACATAACTAAGTACTAATTTATTTTGGAGGATGAAAATATATTCACTAGATAAACTTCTAAAACTACATAAACTAACCTAACTATTAAAAAACTATAATATGGCGTCGTAAATTCCACATCGCTGTCGACTGGTAATGAACCCAAGAGACTGGAGGCATAGCGTTGTATGATTGTATGTTTTTCTATTGTGTATTGAGTAATGAAAATTAAAATTTAACGTGAGTTTTATGTCAGCAAATTGTTACGTTGTTTTTTTTGTACCTACACAGCTGCGTTACTAAGAAGTAAAGTAGCATTTACCTGAAAACATCAGTAGTACATTTTGAGGTTTCCGAGTATTATATTTCATTGTAGTTTGTACAATTGACTTTGGCCTGCACTTGATAGAAGGACTCATTCCTTCAACTGTATCTTGTCACTAGACTCTTTAGGTATCACTTTCTCACAATTAATTACTTTCCTAAAACCTATTAAATAAGTTTGCACAATAAATTAGATTAAATATTGAAAGGTTAAGTTGCAATGTTTACATACAAAATTTCATATGTCATTCAGTCGAACGTCAGTTTGACAGTTTAGAGGCGACCTCTGGCGTTCGCCGATTCACAGTTGTAGTTTAATCGATATTCTAACATATTGATTGCTAACCATCGAAATAATATCGTATGGAGCAATCCTTCATAATTTTCAGCTTTCAGTAAAAATTCATAATAAACTAAATAACCGAAAGCGGAAATAAAAGTAATTTTTTCATTAAGCATAGACATATTTCTAGAAATTTTTAATCTGTGGATTGTCTTTGACAGAGGGTGGCGAGAGGAGAGAAGCGAATCTGGCCAATTAATGTAATTAGTTAATTAGACAGGTTTTTAGGATTGGGAATTGAAAATAATTTGATTGTTGGTCTGGATCATGAAGATTCTTATTGTTTCAGCGTTCAAACATCACGTTGTGTAGTTGTTAGTGATTTTCAAGTATTAAGTATCTTGGTGTAATGTTTATTAGCAGTGTTCTTCATCACCATGGTGTATCATTTTACCTGCATTATGGGAAATTTTAGAAATGCTCCGTCTATTTCCGGCTGATCTCCATGACAGGATGAGAATCATAAGTTAGCGTCCTTTTTACATTGAGACGTGCTCGATACAGGAGCAAATTCTGTTCCCTGTTTTATAAGGTAAGGATTTGTTGAAATAGTGCTTGGAAGTGGTCTGTGAGCCCTTCTCTGGCTGTTAAAAGGATATTGTCGTGATCCATGAATATTACTTACAGGATTATAATTGCGCACACGCAGACAACTGTCCAGCCAGTCGGCGATCACAGTCAAGTGCTTTCTTCATCAATCAACCGTGAGTATTTCACCCGCTGACTATTTATCATGGATTCCTCAGTGTTAACCACGGGATTAAAATATTGTTCAAGGGAATGAGCCCAGCCACGTGGGTAACCCTCGTAGCTCCTATAGTTACTGGCTAATGTTCTAGCCTTCTAGATTTCCAAGCCCGGTCACCTCAAGGAATGTTAATTAGTTTCAAACTATATTATTAGGTCTCCGTATTGTCGTTTCCAGGAGAGGCACCTCGAGAGGTTCGTCTCGCCGCCAGGATCGAGAGTAGCGTCTGGGGCCTGGACGCGAGACCCGTCCCTCGAGTCAGCTGGAAGCCTCTTGCTGGGACGACTGTGCGGCAGGCGGAGTCCGTCTAGCGATAAGCGCAGGCGGGACGGTTTTTTTTTATAATAGAACATTTAAATACATTTAATACGGTTTGTATAAGAACCGGTTATGTACTATAGTCCGGTTTTCAATAGTGGAAACCGGTCTTCTACATAAGGATCTTGGGTTCGACATTCGGTGTGCATCAGGAATTATATGGTTGGACACCGTCATCGGCTCCGGGATCCGGGACCTTTATTGTCCCTGGCGCCCATTTATAATTTAGTAACGTTTTTATAATAACTGGAAGGTTAGGTATCTAGAACTTTTCAATTTATAATATTTAATTTTAATAACGGAACTACTGGGTTTATCTCCACTCCCCACGCCCATAGCTCTTTCAACTGAAGTTTAAGCTGGCTGGCAATCATCTAAATAATTTAAATTAACCTACCTAATGTAGATTGGTTAGAGCCAATTAGTATCGTTTAAGATTACTTATATATCAAATTTAAACCTTTTTTAATATACAGTGTATGACTTAGTGTGTTGTTTACTTTTATTTTAATACCTAACCACCTACCTAGATTGTCGTAGGAGGTCACAAATACTAATTTGTAACAAAATAAACCACAGGCAGGCAACATCAATTTTGTTCCTACCCAGTAACAATAAATAAATAATAATATTTCAACAAAGCTGTAATAAATATTTCAACAAAGCAAACGCTTCAACTAAATCATTATTTCTAGGTTTTGATAAGCTCACTGAGAGGCGAGAAAATATCTTTTCTGCAAACTGGAACGGAAACGGCGAACATAGGAAATCGAGTGCTGTACACAGCTTTATTTATTTTAACGTCATGTCTGTTATATCCGGAAAACAATCGTTCCTTCTATCTGCTGATAGCGTTCTAATATATAGCTTTTGTACTCACGATTATTAAGATAAATATCGAGCGTCGTTTGTTAGTTGTGCGAAATAGATGATGGCATTCTTATTTTTTGTTGTTTTTTATCTCGTGATTTATTTCGATGCAGAGATCATGATTTAATGCGGAAGGAAGAGTGTTAAGAAATGTATTGGCGACTATTTGATACGATCGCATTGGAGTTTGTTGTTTGGTGTTAATTTATGGTGTCTTCTTTAATACATTTTTAGAACCTCTGCATCGGATTTGACAAAAAAAAAAATAATTTCGAAAGTAAACTTCAGACTCAAGAAAACGAGTCATTCGTTTCTATACTTTCATGATTTGACTGTATTTCCAAACTTAAGTTTATAAACAATACACATACAACAATGTACAGACGCCAGCACATCAAGCTGCTACAATCTGTCAAAATAATTTAATAGATTTTTAACTTTATCGCTAAAGCATATAAAGCTCAAAGTTGATTGGGAAAATTTGACAGTTTCGGGTAGCTTGATCTGCTGGCGTCTGTACATAAACTCATGCCTTCTTCCCATGGGGTTAGATAGAAACTGCAGATCGCCATCTGCTAACCTTTTGCTTCGTTTACGCTTCGTTCTGAATACATCTGAGTGGCAATTCTCGTAATTTTAAGAACGTTCATATTCATAGTCTAATCTCAGTCTCAATTTGTTAAAAATCCCTCTAATTTCCTTACATGTTTGACATTGACTGTCGCCGAGATGAGATTGCGACTAGATTTTGAACGTTTAGTTACAGGATTTGGCCTTCTGGTCAAACACGCCGATTCCGAGTCTACATGCTTGACCTATCTGAAGAACATCACCAATGAGGGCACTACATTATGTCCTTCTAGGGCTTTCCCCTCCTGGCGTTTTCACTCACATCTGCCTTGTAAAACCGTTTGTTAGGCGTGTTTGATCCATCCTCTCAACATATCCAAACCATTAAACAACTTACAGTACAAACAATAAAATTGAAGTTCCATAAGCATTCAGGAAAACAGACAGCTAAAATCCCAACAAAAATATAAGCTCTGTATCTGTACGTGTACAGATAAAAACGAAATACAAAAAACAGATACAATCTCATTTACAAGGAAATCTAATAAACGTATCTAATTTGTATGGCGAGACAACGGAATCGTTGCTAAGTGACATCCGTTGCGATGTCAATTAGGCTGCCCTCACCCGGCTAGTAAGGAGGCGTATGTGCACGGTAATTAGTGTAGTCTGCGGTGTACATCGTGTGCAGTAAGCCTTAGGTATCGGTTCTATGCATCGGTGTGAGAATCTGAAATCAGTCGTGCATGAGTTTAATTTATGTATATTGCACTTCCTTTGATACAAGTATTTCTTTGGTGTAGTACCTATTAGTTGTACTGACAATAAAAGTTCGGTTACTGTGAATAAATTGTTTTGGGATTGGTGGGGTAAGTAGGTATGCTCATTTAAAACCTCTAAAGCCGTTTCGTCATGGTTTTGTTACTAGAATTCACTACAACTATTGTACATATTTCTTTGTGAGGTTAACATTATGACCGCGTAGAGTGGTAACACTTTTACCTTAAGCCCGGTTTCCACCGCGAGCGGAACGGACCCATTAATGACTTCGTTAAACTCGCAAACGCAAACTACATATTTGTATTTCCACCAAACGGTGCAAATACAAGTATGCGCAAGAGGAAATACATGTAACGCAAACTGCATACTTGTACTTCCACCGTTGGTGGAAATACAAGTATGTAGTTTGCGTTTGCGAGTTTAACGAAGTCATTAATGGGTCCGTTCCGCTCGCGGTGGAAACCGGGCTTTTAAGCTTGCCCTAGCGTAGATAGTATGGAGTTTCAATAGAATGCGAGGCCAGTTTACACTGGTTTTGTTACCACTGGTTTGCGGCCTACTGTACGAAAAAAAAAACATTTCGTTAGTAGATTTTTTTTCCTGAGAGATCCTATTCCAAAATTCAATTTAAAATTACGTGTAAGTACATTCGCTGTATCAAACAGACTATAGCTCTCACTCGGTTATTGCATTTCTTCTTTCGCAGCGCGTATTATAAGTGCTGGTGCATTAATCTGATTTAGTATGCTGTTTGGTTAGCACACTTTTCGCTTCCAGTCTATCCGGATGTAGCTGAATACCAGTGTTTTACATGGAGCGACTGTCTATCTGACCTCCAAAACCCAAAAGCTGGGTAATACGATATCCCTTGGTAAGACTGGTTGTCAGACTTTCGGGCTTCTGACTACCCGTAATGACTGTCAAAGATCCACAAATGACAGCCGGGACCAACGGCTTTTCGTGCTTTCTGAGGCACGGAGGGGTCACACATCCACAGACCAACCGCGGCAAGCGTAGCTTAACCTGATCGATCGACCTGTGCTGCTGTTATTATTTAGCCATGGCCCCTCATGAGATTGCGAATATAATATTTCGAATGTTTTTAGTTACGAAAATTGACGTTCAGGTCGTAGTCGCAGGAACCTAATAATGCAACTGTTGACATAATAATTATGTAACAACAACAATGAAGCTATTATATTTTACGTATAATGTATGTATGTCTTCGAGATCGGCTATAGATAGTGCCACCTGTCATGTTGAGCATGAAGTTCCGGCGTGCACTGAATACATTGAATAACAACGACATAACGTATAGAACAATCAGTGACGTTTGTTTCTGCATAAAGTGATTCTAGTAATACATAAATACATTAAGTTGTAGGTATTTGTATCTTAATTTCTGTAAAGATTGTCTTAAGTTACCTCATAATCAGCCTATTATGTTCCTATTGCTGGGGCCAGGTCTCCTCTTTGTGACAGGGAGTGGGCCGTAACCCACTACGCGGGCCCAGTGTGGGTTGGTGGATATCACATGTCTTAATTTTTTTTGGGATTAGTATATGGATGTTTCCTTACTTATGTTTTCGTTCACCGTTTTGAGAGCAGTGGTGATGAAATTATTTACACAAAGTAAAGCGTCTGTCTGGGTTCAAACCCACGGCCTACAACTCGTAAGTTGGGGCCGTTACCACTGAACCACTTGCCTACCACTTGTCCTTCCATAATCAGCCTATAATGTTCCCACTGCTGGGACACTGGTCTCCTCTTGGTGAGAGGGAGTGGGCCGTAATCCACCACGCGGGCCCAGTGCGGATTGGCAGATGTCACAAGTCTTCGAATTTTTGGTTCTAGGACGTGCCGGTTTCCTCACGATCCACTCCACTCCACTTGTCCTTGCCCTCTGGTATTTAATTGACTAGCAGCTGGTGGCATTATTACCACTTATAATGTACCTTTTTGCACTTCACAAAAATGCGAACCACTCAACAGTCATCAACGTAAAGTTACTGACATTGAGTAGAGAGAACTCAATATCACATCAGCGCCCCAACAGTAGGTATACATTAAAAAGTTGTACGCTTCGGCCAAAGCGGCTCAGAACGAACTTTAGAAATTATACCTCTGCCCCGCGATAATTTCCTTTCTAATGCTGAAGTTGAGAACTCTTCAAAAAAACTTTTAGGAACTTCGCGTGAATTCCCTTTTTTATTTCTTATAAATCTAGAAGAAAATAGAATTTATGGCATCCTCTTTAAGTTTTTTACAAGAGAGCAAATGTTAAGTTAATTGTGAATACTTTTTTTTTTGTTCTCGGATTTATTTTGGCAGTTACTTTGAGCTAATTTCCTGATTTAATAACTTTAACAATTTTTTGTTTCTGTGGCTTTGGTAATCTACTTATTTTGGTTGTTACATAATTCTTCTTTTTAACACTTTCCCCTGCGGTTTAGTACCTATGTGATTGAAAGGTACCTACTTGTAGGGATTCGATGATGAAGTGTGTCATTCAACTACGAGATTGGCGGACGACATTGTTGCCATTTCGGGTAGAACCTGAGTAAGGCTGACACAGGAGCATGGGGATGGGCACAAGAAAGAAAGGCCTATGCCAGGCAGTGGGTGAAGTCTGGCTGTGGATGATGTTCCCACTGCTGAGACACAGGCCTCCTCTCTGTGAGGAGTGGGCCGTACACCACGCGGGCTCAGTGCGGGTTGGTGGATGTTACATGTCTTCGAATGTTTGATTCTAGGACATGCCGGTTTCCTCACGATGTTTTCCTTCACCGTTTTGAGAGCAGTGGTGATGAAATAATTTACACAAAGTAAAGTGCCTGTCTAGGTTCGAACCCACGACTCGTAAGTTGGCCACTACTTCACAATGGGTGATGACTCATAAGAATATGAGAACCAGTTCCATCAATTTAGTTTCTCACTTTGGATTTTACAATAACCTTCAGCATACACTGCATACCTGTAGAATTAGTGCAATGTACATAAACCCTGTTTTGAGCTATTAAAACCAGCTTGAACACACACTGTTAAAATAAACATAAAAATCAATCAATTTATATGAACATTTTTTCATTTTGTTTGGTTTAGTTAATATCGGTATGAAAGTTGATAACACTTTTGTAGCATTTAAACTCAATCTGCGATACATTACAACATTCAAGGCGGATTTTTCAATACTCAGATGAGTTTTACATAAAGAATAAATATTATGACAGTTTCGTATATTTTCTAGAAAAAAGCTGTCAAATCGCAGTATTTTTTTTAAGACGTTGCCCCGCACTAGGAATTTCTCCTGTATTATGGGTGCGTTCACAAACATTTAAATTCACGTACACAAACAGCCAGACCCGGAACAACTACTTGTAGGTCATACAAATATTTGTTCCGTGCGGGAATCGAACCCGCGACACGCAGCGCAGCAGTCAATCGCTTAACCGCTGCGCCAATCGTGCCGTAATTATTCATCGTCGTATTTATTTCTTAGATAAGAGTTATCGTTTATAAAAAAATCAGCTTTAAATCTTCTAAAAACATTACTGTCCTTTTGGGTTACGCCACAGTCGGGTAAAATGTCAAGAAAATAATTTTCCAACTTCCCACCTTCAAGTACAATAATTTATTGGTAGTTATTTCAAATATCTATCGGAAATATATTGCAGAATTATCTGGGAATCGCCCGACATTCATTGGCGCTCGTTAGCATGGGATGGTATTCAAGTATTTCACAGACATGGATCCAGCTATCCTGAAGGGCAATTCAAAGTCTATCGGCATTTACTATAATATATACCTGATAAATGCTGGTACAGAATTCTGAATAGTTTTACCTGAATATTTATTAGCTTTTAAGTGTTCTGTTTTATTTTTACTGAATTTAGTCTTGATTTCAACGTTTGGATTTATAAACAGGAGTCTCTGGTGCATTTGGATTTACATTCATTTACTCTGAAAACTAACCTGAAAATAAGTGTAAATCAATCAATATAACTAACTCGGACCTAAACAGGGAGCGGTAGATTTTATACGAACAAGGAAGAACTAAAAACAATTAAGTGATAATTACCTATTGTGTGATAATTACACGAAAATATTTCAATTGGTCACTGTGAATAAAGTCGCTTTTATGTAACTAACCCCACAAAATAGAAGACACGTTTCCCAAAGACTAATTAAAGGAAATGACTTCGAACTTTAAAGAACGTCAAGTATTTTCGGCCCTAATAACTTCGTCGCATGTTACTCCAAACCCTTAACACGAACTCTAGACTGCAGTCTTTTTACCAAGTTTTATTTTGAAACAACTTCTGGGAACTATGTTGTACTCGCGTGCCTTTGTACATGCGGTACATGTAATGCACTTTCCTTTAAGTAAATTGTATGGAAGCTAGATTTGTTTTATTCTCTCTCCTGGTCTGACGGGGAGACATTAATCTCTCACGTCCTTTCTTTCCCGCTCATTAGACAGGGTAAGACAAAAAGTCAAGGAAGCGATTGCGCTAACACTTGCACGATATAAATTAAAATATGGTATTTACTACTCTCAAAAAGAAGTGAAATAAATTACTGGAAGTGTATTAAACTGGGTTTTTTAATATTTTCTGTCGTATTTCATTGAAATCAGCTCAGCCATCGAACTGCCGTGTCATACAAACAAACACACAGACCAATTCACTGTACAAACTATTTAAATAACATTTCTGACTGACTGATATATCAACGCACAGCTAAAGCCGCAGACATGAAATTTGGAGAGTGTGTTCTTTGTGAAGAGTAGGTATCCACTAAGAAAGGGTTTTTCCAAAATTCCACCTCTAAGAGGGCGAAGTCGTGGGCAGAAGTAAGTTGAAATATAACGTAGTAGGGAAGAATTAGCAACAAACTACGTTTGACAACAATAGGTTTACAATCACAATTCCGTCAAACCCTATAAAATATGCAACGCAATCCCAGACCATGCGTGCAAACCCAAGAAAATTTTACGTTTGACAGCTTAATATGTTCGTAAAAGTGGCTGGGGAAGAAGCGTAAACACGGAATAGGGTTCTCTGCAGTTGTTTACAGCTCACCTGGGAAATTAATTACAAAAATATATGTAGCGTTTGGCCCCGGCCGCGTCGGAGTGTGCTTTAGTTAGGCGAGTAGAAATGTGAATATTTGTTCAATTGCTTACTTCGTTGTTGTTGGATTCTTGGGTAATGAAAGAGTTAAAAGAAATATATGTTTAGTGATGAAACTTTGTGGTTTGTTTTTTGTGTTTGTTTGCTTTGGAATTTATTATGTGGTTTTAGAATTGAGGCAGTTGATGACAATAGGCTCGCAAAGCATAGGCAGGCAAGAAGGGCCCGTGGCTAAATAATAACAGTGGCACAGGTCGATCGATTAGGTTAGCTACGCTTGCCGCGGTTGGTCTGTGGATGGGTGACCATCTTTACATACGGAGACCCCTCCGTGCCTAGGAAAGCACGTTAAGCCGTTGGTCCCGGCTGTCATTCGTAGATCTTTGACAGTCGTTACGGGTAGTCAAGACAAGCCCGAAAGTCTGACAACCAGTCTTACCAAGGGATACCTATCGTATTACCCAGTAACTGGGTTGTGGAGGTCAGCCAAGCCGACCCCAAGATAGTTGGGAAAAGGCTAGGCAGATGATGATGGCAATAGGCTCGCCCCCTATTACATGGGACCTAAACATATCTAGAGAAATGTGGGTATACTTTAGGTACGGCTCTACCCACGGACCTATGGCTCTACCTAAGCCTTCGAGGATTACGGGCGTGATGTTATGGTATGTAATAATAAAATATATTTTCTCAGCATTTAATTTTCAGGTGTAATTATTATGAGTGTGTTAAGAAAATTATACTTAAGAGAATTGAACTGAAGGGTTATTACCAAAACCAACAATTAAACCAATATATAATATAGAATCGAAAACTTTACCCGTTAAGGTTCATATTCAAACAACAAAAGATCATTTATTATACACAGTAGAATGCTTTTGCGCTTATATTTGCTTGCCGTCTACACGTAGCAATTATTTAGATTTAACATTGTTCGTTACAGACTTATAATTTAGTTAGCAGTCCCCAGGGCGGACTGAACCAATCGATAGAAAGCCATAAATACTCTAGACTCTAAAGTGCTAGTTATTAATTAGGTTTCCAATAATACGACTGGTTTCGAGCGATTTTCCGAGAAATTAAGACGGTGGAAAAGGTCATCATGGTCGATTGATTTTTTTCGATGATTTGAAAAGATATCTGTTGTTGGGTATTAAGCAAATTGATTTTATATTAAATACTAACTTCTGCCTGCAATTTAGTTCGCGTGAAATTTTATGTTCTTTCGACCCACCGCGTAGTATCGCATCGCCCTAGGCTAGGCTTTAGGATCTTTGTGTATACACACGTTTTATACGCCGTGTGTAGACACGGTCTTCAGTGTTGTATGGAAGCTTTTAGTTTTTGAAGGGAAAAGTTCTTAAGGCGCGTTGGGCTTTTTTTGAGATGGAAAAAAAAACCATTGAACTCGCGCCACTGTTACCGTAAGCGACTCCGCGCGTGTTTTGTTTTTATGACGATTAAAAAAATACCCGCTTCGGATGTGTTCGGCTCGCCTCGGCATGTACTCGGTTTTAATGTATATCCGATACCTATGTCAGTGAGTGATGGCAAAGTATTGTGTTTGTGTTTTGTTTTCACTTCTGTCGGCACTCCCGGAGTGCCACTGTTTTTTTTTTCTACGGCGCGGTTTATACGCCGTACCGTAACGGAACCGTGCGCCGTGCACAAAGGGCCTTATTACTACTTCGTTTTCGCTTAACGTTCATTCTGGGTTTTTTTCTTATTCTTCGGCTCCCTAGGGTCGTAGCGTGAGGTTACCTAACCAAACCTAAACTTCCTTAAAAATTGTTCAAACAAAGAAAAAAAAATCGCGTTCAAACAAACTCTTCAGCTTTATTATATTAGTTTAGATTTCGAGCCGAAATCTTGGAGGTAGACTATTACAATTATCACATAATTTTAAAAGAAATAAGCATTTTAAAATATCCACCTGACCCTGAGACAAGGCCAGCTATAAAAAAAAGGACCAGACATTCAAAAATCGAACTCCCCATCTCCCCGCGAAAACTCGAACGTTATCAAACACCGAAAGAGATGCTCATAAATTCGGAGAGGCCTTTTTGCTGTAATGCCTTTCATATTTCTCTCGAAGCACACTGCGGGTGCCGTTCAAATAAATTACGGCCATCAATAAAAATCTCAGCGTGGAGATCCTACGACTTATTTAATTTATATTCCATCAGGGCCATATTTATCAAATATCGAAGCTTTTTGTGTGATGGCCCGATTTTTAAAATGGCCAAATCATTTTATTGTTATAGGTTTCTAGGTCGAATACGAAGTTTTATTATACCAATTATGGGTAATTCAAATGAGGTAATTAGTTCCTTTGGGATATTTCGAGTAGTGCAATAAAATCTTAGGTAGGTAAATGTTAGGTTTTATTAATTTGCCTGGTCTACGTAGCACCATATAGTTAGCTAACATTTACTTTAAGTCCAAAATTATATGTTTGCTTTATAGGTGCGCTAATTAGATACTATTAACATGCTTTCCTATAATTTAAACAATGCGAGATCAGAAGGCCAATTCCCGCAAATAAAAACGTTCAAATCGAGTCGCAATCTCATCTCAGCGACAATGTCAAAAACTTGCCAAAGTTCTTTGCTAGGTAAATCACAGGTAAATTGATTTCGAAGCTGAAAAATTACCGTAAGGGATATGACTACGATCATTTAAGTCACAATTACTCGCAATTTATAACTTTTACTATGGGACCAAACCTGAAATCGCGAAAAAAAAAATCTGCTGTTCCCTACATTATGACGAGTTACGTCAAAATGTAGGGAATAGCTGTTTTTTTTTATAAATCAGCTGTTCCCTACATTATGATGAGTTACGTCAAAATGTAGTTCCCTACATTTTGACGTAACTCATCATAATGCAGGGAACAGCTGATTTTTTTTTTTAGTTCCCTACATTTTGACGTAACTCATCATAATGTAGCAGATTTTTTTTTCGCGATTTCAGGTTTGGTCCCATAGTAAAAGTTGTTCATAATGATGAGTACAATGACCTCTTAAGAGGAGGGATGAGCAAGAAATTCTGAGTCGAACGGTAGATATTATAACTATAACTCATTTTCGACAGAATGTCCCTTACGTTCGATCACTTAATAAAGGTTGTCAACGAGGTCCAATTAATATTATTATATTAATATTATTATGTAATTATTATTATTTTTGTTTGTGTGTGTGCCTACATTTATTTTACATACAATATATTTTCATAAGTATATAATATACATCATGTGCTACACTTACGTACCTAGGTACGTAACTATAACCTCCTAGCTAAACCTAGGTACCTATATTGTGACAGCTTATTCAGTCGTATCGTTTGATATCGCTAAGAGTAGCCTGGCTATTAGTTAAGGGCTCGGAGCATGTTACTGGCATTATGCTGTGACATACAGCCTCTTTGTTCGACTGATTGCCAGATATCGAGAATATCAAGATACTAGGACGAGTTGCGCTAAGCCTTGGTTTGCCAAAAGTCAGCATTAATCTCATCATCTGCCTAGCCTTTTCTCAACTATGTTGGGGTCGGCTTCCAATCTAACGGATGCGGCTGGTATTTACATGGTATTACCCAGTAGATAGGTTACGGGTTACGGTTGAAAATGTAAGAGTTCTTCTTTTGTCATGCCGATATAATATATATTATGTACATATATAATAAACCTATATTCTAGAATAGCTCATATCGTGATGAATAGATAACTGCGGGGTAATTGCGTAACACACTATCAGTAGCAATGGGTTTCATTTTGACAGTTCAACAACATACATTGCGCTATTTATGTTGTTGAGCAGACACATTTTTCGAACTTATGAAGCAACTAGCTGTTCCCCGCGGTGTCACACGCTGCGCGGCTCCTAAGGGTCGTAGCGTGATGTTATATAGCCTATAGCCTTCCTCGATAAATGGACTACCCAACACTAAAATAATCATTCAAATCGGACCAGTAGTTCCAGAGATTAGCGCGTTCAAACAAACAAACTCTGCAGCTTTATAATATTAGTATAGATATGAAGCAATGGTTTAGCAATATCTTTCATAATGATTCAGATTGAGATTGATAATATGTTACGGAATTAGGGTGCTGGTGTAAGGTTCAGTCCTAATTTTAGGGTGGGCTCGTATCTTTGTTGACGTACAAACGCCAGCATATCAAGCTACCCGAAACTGTCCAATTTTCCCAATCAACATTGAACCTTATGCTTTAGCGATAAAGTTGAAAATCTATTAAAGACATTTGAGAGATTGTAGTAGCTTGATGTGCTGGCGTCTGTGCATAGAGAGTAGGCCCGGTTTAGCAGGGGTTTTGCAATGCGGTGCGGCACAAATCTGCATCAGCTTTAAAGCTCCCGTCACCCTCTTGACAAACTAAATTACAACAAGGCAGCAAAGGAGTTAAAGGCTATAGTCCAGGAGTCTACTAACTCAACGTTAACAACGAATCTACAGATGATGTCACCTACGGGAGTTGGTGCGAACTCGCTCTGGAAGGCCACTAAAAACTTAGATAAGCCTCAACAATCTAATCATCCAATTAGATCACAAGCTTCCTGGGCAAGAACTGACTTGGAAAAGGCTGAGGTATTCGCAATGCATCTGAATTCTGTATTCAGACCCAACGATAGCGTTGTTAATGAGCATGAAATCGACACAATATTGGAACAGGATCTGCAGATGTGTATGCCTATTATACCAACAACACCTAAAGAAATAGCGAAGGAAATCAGACTGCTGAACTCTAGAAAAGCCCCGGGATTCGACCTGATCACGCCTTCCATACTGAAAAATCTTCCCAGAAAATGCATTTCTTTCCTAGCTAGTCTGTTCAACGCAATATTTCGAACATCTCACTTTCCCGATCTGTGGAAAATCTCTGAAGTTGTCATGGTCCACAAATTAGGTAAACCTGAACATGAAGCCTCGTCATATCGGCCGATAAGCTTAACTCCTGTATTGTCCAAACTGTGGGAGAGGATATTCCTTAACCGACTGAAACCGTGCATGGACGCCAATGATGTTGTTCCGTCTCACCAGTTTGGCTTTAGAAAATCTCACTCAACAATAGAACAGGTTCACCGAGTTTACCATACAGGAAGACAGGCTTTTGAACGTAAAAAGTATTGCTCAGCGGCATTTCTTGATGTTCAGCAAGCTTTTGACCGTGTCTGGCACAAAGGATTGCTGGCTAAAGTGAAGGAAAATCTTCCGCACTCAATGTTCCTTCTCATCCAGTCATACTTGTCCGACCGCTACTTCCAAGTAAAACAGGGCGAAGCAAGATCAAGATTGTTTGAAGTGAAAGCTGGTGTACCACAGGGATCTGTTCTTGGCCCAGTGTTGTACAACATATTTACATCAGATCTACCCACATTGGATAGCATAACAATAGCAACATATGCCGACGACATTGCCTATTTATCAGTAGATGACAACCCAGAAATGGCCAGCAATAGACTTCAAAAACAGCTAGACGAAACTCACAAATGGTTCTGTAAGTGGCGGATACGTGCCAGTGCATCCAAGTCTAATCACATCACCTTCGCGCTCAGGCACGGAAACACCCCTCCTGTCAGGCTTGGTTCTGATACCCTACCACACACAGATTGTGTGAAGTATCTTGGCTTCCACTTAGACAGGCGCCTAACATGGAAGCATCACATTAAAAATAAAAGGGACGAGATAAACCACAAGTTCCGCAACCTGTATTGGCTCATGGGAAGAAACTCTGTGCTCTCTGTAGACAACAAGCTCCTCATTTATAACTCGGTCCTCAAGCCAATATGGACCTACGGGATCCAACTGTGGGGCGTTGCCAGCAAATCCAACATCCTCTGCCTACAAAGAGTCCAAAATGGTATCTTAAGATCCATAGTAAATGCACCTTGGTTTGCTAGGAACGACGAAATTCACGAGTATCTACAAATGCCAACAGTAAGCTCTGAAATCGAGCGGTACAAGGAACAACACAAGGAACGCCTAACCTTGCATCCAAACCCACTAGTTGCTGAACTGTTAAACCCGACAGCGGTGGTGAAAAGGCTGAAGAGGAACCACCTTCTATAAGTGGGAGGCGCAGCACTGGCTGCTCCACCACAACGCCATTTCGTCATGGAACAAATTCGCTTATGGTCCAACGACCGATTGCAAATAGAAAGAAAAAGGAGAGAAAAAAAAAAAAAAAAAAAAAAAAAAAAAAAGCTTTAAAGCTCACTTAAAATGTTACCCCAGCCAGCAGGATCCATCCATACTACCCGTATGTCCCAAAATGGTAGAGATAGAGGCAATGCTATCTGCTAATTGCTCAGACCACCTTTGGCTAGACCACTATGCGGTTTCCATACAAAAGCCCTATTGACATGAAATGGTGAGCTTCAATATGTGAAACGAGCCGGTTCTGGATGCTGAACGGTCGATTTCAAATTGATTACTATCGCTGTTACGTAAGCTCAACAGATGTACAAGGCGATCCCAATTATGGTAGGAGATGAGTCATTATGGTTCTGTGCTGCTGATGGCTGTGATAGGTTGTGATAGTGCATCTTGGTTCTCAAACGTGGACGTCTGTAGATTTGATTAGATGCAATGATGTGTGAACGACAATCGGACGTTTCTTTTTACCAGTCTATGGCAAACACAGAAGAAAGGGTTTTCTAGAGATTTCTTTAGAACAAAGCTTCTTCTTTTGCTTCTGATTCTTCTTTGCTTGCTTGTCTGTAATTTATATGGTGTACATAATAAAGAATATTCTATTCTATTCTATTCTTGTTCTTTACTTCTTGACAGCTTACATGTGTGTACAATATCACACTGTAACACTAATATTATAAAGGCGAAAGTTTGTGAGTGTGTGTGTGGGTTTGTGCGTGTGTTCATATGTTTGTTACTTCTTCACGCTCAAACGGTTGGACTAATGTTGATAAAATTTTGTATGGAGGTGGCTGACAACCTGGATTAACATATAGGCTACTTTTTATCCCGATATTCCCACGGGGTCGAAACTTATGCGGGTAAAACCGCGGGACGCAGCTAGTGGATAATAAATAAAGAAATTTTGGTTATTTTATTTCAGTAACTGTACGTCGTCGTGTGCTAATGTTTTAGATTATTACGTTTGAAATCGTAATAATCGTATTTTACATAAAAGGGAAATTGGGGAAATTGGGGACTGGAACCTGATAACATTTTTCAAAGTCAAAGTCAGAGTCAAATATTTTATTTCTAATAGGCACATACAAAGCACTTTGGAACGTCAAAATTTACAAAAAAATTAAATTGATTCTAGTCGACCCTTCCAAAAGATAGTTTCGTATGGAGAAGAATAGGCAAGAAATTCCGTTACTCTTTTATAAATGTTTAACAATATTTTGTATGCATACTTATGTGAAGACGATGCACCTAGAATAAAATAGTTATATCATAATATCTTAAAATAATTTAAAATAAAGCAATGACAGGTAAATTAATTATGTGATAGATACATGGTGTTGACACGTTTCACTTCATGTTTTTATAGCTTTCATTCGATTTTCAACAATATCATCTCATATCCCTACAGACGTCTATTACTGAATCAATTAATTTATCTTTCTAACAGAGTTATTTTAACTTCAAAAATAGTTGGAGAAAATAATGTATTTTGTTCAAATTATTGGAACTTAACGGTTGTTAAAAATGCACACCGGGTAGAACAGAATTCTGGACTCCATCAACTCTTCAACAGTCATAACTATTGCAGCAGATTTATTCAAACGAATTTCATATAGGTAGCGTATAAGAAATTTATTTTTTGCAATGTTTTGGAATAGGTATTTAGTTATGATTACCTACCTATGTACTTACTGTTTACGATCATAAATTCTATTTTCAACACACTTGCTCGTAAAGTGGCTCTTATTGAACCGCTTTTAGGTCCATAATGGAGTGTATTACGAACGCGTGCTTTTTCTTTACTTTAATCCACATGTTCTGTAATACCACAGATAACTATTTACTAGTCGGAGACGTGCGCTTTTTTAATCTCATCAAACCCTGCGTTCCGAATTGGGAAATAATCGATGTGTTCCGAATTGGGAAATAACCGAATTAGCGTGAGCGCGATAACGATAACGATGTCCCGTGAATCGTCATAGATGACGTCATGACATTCGCCATCTTGCGATAATGCCGACCATGCCCTAGAATAATATCACCGTGAGCGCTGTCAAAAATGACAGTGTGTGTATGAGGTTGTGTCAGTGTGTGTTTTGTTTTGAGTTGCATCATCTTTAAATTAAACTAACGTGGCATTTTTGAAATTGTGCTTCTGGCTGACAGTCGCCACCTAACCAAAGAAGAAGAACTGAACAAGAAATGTGGTGCAAATAAATACTGTAATAATATCTTTTTTACATTGTGTAAGCACTGTCATGTGAGCGCGTTCACGAGTGTTCCGAATTGTTGCCAGCTCTCAGCAGTCATAATAGTAATATCTAAATCGGAACGCATGTGAGATGATGCATGGACGTAATAGGTAATAATAATAGGTAATAGGTACTACGGGCTGGTATCCGCAACTCCACGTCAATGCGCGTATTTTGCGTACGGGTGGGAAAATCGATTATTCGATCCACCCCAGCTCCTCAAGGAAGGCCAGCAACGCCTTTATGTTACTGACCGTCTCACGTAGGGTACCTGGGTTACCGAAGTACTTTGCCCTGTACGTGGCGACCACCGGGCAGTTTAGAAGCACATGTGCCGCTGTCTCGTCGTCCCCCATACAGGCCCTGCACAGCGGACTGTCTGTTACTCCTATGACAAAGAGGTGTTTATTGAATGACCCGTGGCCAGTTAAAGCTGCGGTAACTATACGCAGCTTTTGCTTTGTTAGACGGAGAACCTGTTTCGTGAGGCGGCCATCCAGTGTGGGTAATGCATGGACGTAATATTACGTCCATGGAGATGATGTAAGCGCTGTGATGTGAGCGATTATAGCTAATTCGGAAAGCGCCCAAAGAGACTTCATGCCAAAAGAAAAAATCCGCGGGCTATATTTCATTTTTTTTTTTAAATAGTCTGTATTGTCCTTGGTCGCCAAATGAACTCGCAGGGGACCACAGACAATTTAAGGTGAATGCGCAGTGGTAGACCGCGAAATTCTTAGGTTTTTTGCAATTTTCAGGTTTGTGTTTATTATATTTTTTCTATAGGCTGTTTAACGGTTTTGTCTGTGCCATAGATTAATATATTTAAAATGAGTCAATGTTGCGCGCGCATCGCTAGTGCTGGCTAGCACGGCGCGCGGGAAAACAAAACCAGCGCGCCATTTTCCATACAAGTTAATATTTAACAATACAAGTCTGTTTTTTTTTCCTCGCAAGTGTGTTGAAAAACGTCGTATGAAACGCGTGTGCATTAATCAATATACACTCTGCTTTCTTGTCGCTCTCGCCTGCGGCTCGCGCGATAATATCGCCTCGTGCATAATGATCAACATAGCACACATGTATCATAATGTACTATTATACCATTACTCATCATCAGCCTAGCCTTTTCCCAACTATGTTGGGGTCGGCTTCCAGTCTAACCGGATGCAGCTGAATACCAATATTTTACATGGAGCGACTGCCTATCGGACCTAGTTACTGGGTAATACGATAACCCTTGGTAAGACTGGTTGTCACATTTTCGGGATTTATCTATACCATTACTGGATGCAAAAAATTGTCAAGCAGCTTACAAAAAACTCAACATTTTCGTGATTTCGGTCCTAAGTTAGAAGCGCTGCTTCATTTTATCTCATGTTGCGAGGCAAGGCGAAATCCGGATTAATTAATTCTGAACTCCGGAAGTGCGTCGGATTAAATCCGTTCTATAACCGTATACATGTCCGGGGTTCCTATAATATTTGGTATTACATATTTGTAATCACGAATCGAACGAATTTAATTTATATTAATGAAAATATTGAAAGGAAAATAATTGTTTTGAGTATACAAACGTGAATTTTGCGCATCTAACAATTTACGATATTTTGTTATTTTGCTGAAATATGTTTTGGTTCTGGTGGGTTAGCGTTTTGTATTTACATACAAATATTACCATTTGTTTTGTAATAGGTGGATAGTGTATTATTATAGTCAGTGATGGTTCAAATGAGATTCATTTGTGACGAGATCGTATTTGCAGAATTATTGAAATGTTTGTGAATTCTATCTCTGAATGGATTGAATAAGAGGAATAATTGACAACAATATTACCACATATACCATTATCATTTCATTTCATTCCATTTTCATTATTTTTTTTAATTATTATTATTATATTACCAGCGCAGCATATTAGGTGTTAAGCGTACAGATCGAGTTAGATACAACACGCTGCGCTTCATAACTTAAGTAGCGGATGTTGGAGAAAAAAAAGTCAGACTGAAATGGGAGTGGGCCGGACACGTCTCACGAATGCACCCGGAGAGATGGGCAAAGATTGTCACTCACTGGACGCCTGAGGCAGGACATCGCCTTTGAGGTAGACCAAGGCGAAGGTGGTGTGACGATCTAACATCATTTGCAGGGCCAACATGGCCAAAGATCGCACAACACAGGGAGGTTTGGAAGAAAAAAGGGGAGGCCAATGCCCAGCGGTGGGACAAAAAATAGACTAACAAAAAAAAAAACATTACCTATATACATAATAAAGAGTATTCAATTTTATTACCAATTACCATCGAATACAGGGTAAAATGAAATTAGGTAGCGAAACTCTGCAGTCGTCACACGCACGTCGTTTTGTTGCTGACGATCCTTCAGGATAAAAAACAAAAGAAAAAGCGGATCAAACCGGAATGAGAAAGTTTATAGTGGATGAGACAGAGATTAAAACAGAAGATGAACAAGCAGGGGATCGAGGAGGGGGTAACCCCGGAGGGGGGGGGGTTCAGGGGATCAGAACGGAATAACTCGTATTTAGATATCGATACCCTTTACGTCGCGTTGGAAGGCCTCCCACAAGGTGGTCCGACGACCGTGTGAAGGCCGCAGGAACCCGTTGGATGCGAGAAGCGCAGAACCGGTCGAAGTGGAGGTGCTTGGGGGAGGCCTATGTCCAGCAGTGAACGTCTTTCGGCTGAAATGATGATGATGATGACCCTTTACGTCTGTCAAGTTTATACACAAAAAAAAGCAGATTTTTAAACTCATATTTCAAATGACTACACAATGACTCCGCAATAAAAATCATTAAATTAATTTCTTTTTTGTTTTATCATGTTTACATAATCGATACCTGTCACGTCGGTGGAGTTTCGCTAGTTAATTTAATGTGACCCTGTAGATTGTACGTATTTTTTTATAGCTTACCTTTTTCCATAACAAAGAAAGGCAGATCCTCTTTTATGGTTCCGTACCCAAAGGGTAAAAATGGGACCATATTACTTAGTCTCCACTGTCAGTCTGTCCGTCTGTCACCAGGCTGTATCTCATGAACCGCGATAGCTAGTCACAGATGATGTATTTCTGTTGCCGCTATAACAACAAATACTGAAAACAGAACAAAATAAATATTTAAGGGGCGTGTTTTTATTTCGGCGTTTTTGCCTTGTGGTACGGAACCCTTCGACTCGCACTTGGCCAGTTTTTCTTTTTATAGAAAAAGGTGAGTAGGAATTCTGTTTCCATTAAAAGATGCAGGCGGCAGACTAAACACTTTGTTTCACTTTACTACTACCAACTTTACACAGTAACCGTCAATCATAAACCGGTACAAGGCAAAACGATTTAAAACCTAACTCAGAAAACGTCAATAAAACCTCTGCAGATGAAGGGGAAGTGTTGGGAAACACGGTCGGCACAGGTGTTGCTTTTCCAATTTAGCATCGCACAGAGGCAAGGATGTGCGCCCGGTCATTTTCATTTCCCGAACAAGCCACATGGCACACGCAGTGATGACGTACCAAGCGTGTGGCCGAACTTTTGAACTGTTGATTAAAATATACATGTCGTGTGTCAAGTTAACGCGGGTAGTGTCCTTTGGGATGCGTGTGTAATTTTCAAGGAGATGCTGGGTCATGTAAAAGTAGATTGATTTGTAAAGCTTTTTGGATTTTTAATATAGTGTAGGTGTAATGATGTTATTTCGCTAGAAATAAGTGACCTATAGAGGTATGAGGAACAGGGTGTAAAGTCCACTCATACTCTATAGAAAAGGGAGGATCCTCCGACCAGACGGGTGTTGTGTCTGGCGGGCAAGTGCCCGATGATTCATGTCGGGCTGTTGTATTTATGCTAGTTGCGCGGTAAACTCTGCTTGCGCGATGCAGGATTTTGCGTGACGTAGTATGACGCGTTGTTCGTATGTGGCGTTGTAGATACCGCTACAGACCAAAAAGGGGCCTGTCAAAGTGCGAGTCGGACTCGCACACGACGGATGTCGTATCGCCGCACAATATTTCCTAAAAACGCCGAAAATAATACCTTTTATTTTTAACATTATTTTTAATGTTTAGTATTATAGTGGCTATAGCAGCAAACACTCTGTAAAAATTTCAAGTATCTACTTATTACGGTTCAAGTGACAGACGGACGGACCACGGAGCATTAGTAATAGAGTCCCGATAGCAACCTTTGGGTACGGAACCCTTAAAGCAGAAATCCGGGAAATTAATACAGTGTCAAGTCAGCAAGCTCGAGTGTTAAAATATTAATGCAAATCAATAGAACTATAATTCTGATCCATTCTTTATACCTAACTTCTTATCAACCTCGCCAAGATTATGTTTGGACTTTAAAAAAGACCTCTGAGTTTGTTTCGACCTTTCTTCTCAGAGTAGTCAGATAGGAAACGCCGACCTCTTGTTTTTAAATTATTATAATATGATTGACGTGTAAAAGTGTTTATCGTACCGTTTATTTTGCACCACAGCGTAAGAAACAACAAAAGATACCTAGTAGTTCTGCAAAACAAGCTAAATGTTTTTTCAACAATTCTTGTTTACAGCTTTTAATAAACTGAATCCGTTCTTAAAACAGGTAACCAAGTCATTAACTAAGTCAATACCTCGCCAACGGGCGCTGCTTTACCCATGGCAAACACTAGGCCTTAAGAAAATGAGAAATCCTCTGAAATGGCGGGCTGTCAACAGCAAGAACAAAAGTTAACGTTTCAACTATTCTGGTATCTATTGTCTTGTTTGAGCTATGAAGCGGCGGCGACGGAACGCTCCTCGTTTTGGGCCAACTTCCTTTTGGAAAAACTTCAAGAAAGCATCCCATCTCGGTCTGTGAGAAGATTGCAAAATATTTCTGTCCCCGCGGTGTCATTTGCCTAACTTTCCAGTTTGAGTAAGCTTAAAACCTCCAAGTTTTTGTGCTGAGAATGCTTTTGAAGTTTTTCTGATGCAACATTTTTATATTTGGACGGAAATATTCTTTGACAATAAGCGCAAACAAGTTTTTTTCTTCAAACAGTCTGTTAATGCGTCGGTCGGGGAGCGGCCGGTTCACCGTCTCTTTGCCTACCTTCTTTGTCAATTATTTTTGCGGTATGCTGTCAAAAGGGAACGTTAGGGACTCAGGATTATTGTGAACAAACCTGTTAATTAAAATCTTTCAAGTCTTTTATATTTAAACATTTCTTCTAATTAAATTAATGTATTTGTGAAATTAATTTGCTTGGCGCATTTTATTTCTGAGTATTTCATGTATCTAATCAAAAATTCTGTATAGCACAAGGGAATTTAATTTAGTGTAGCATATTGTAAGTGAATTGGCGCGTTAGCTTTATGTATGATGAATTTAGTGACATAACATTTTTCCTTTTTTAGGGTTCCGTACCTGAAAAGGAAAAAAGCGAACCCTTATAAGATCATTTCGTCGTCCGGCTGCTTGTCCGTCTGTCTGTCTGTCCGTCTGTCAAGACCCTTTTTCTCAGGAACGCGTGAAGTTATCAAGTTGAAATTAATATCTATCAAATACTCAGGGCTGCAATCCCTTGAAGCAGTGAAAAAATCAAACTTCTAAGTCAACATAATTTATTTATTTATTTATTAGGAACAGTTTATACTGTGTTTGATATATTACATACATCATAATTAATAATATGAATATAAATTCTAAAAGTGAACATGCAGCAATACTAATAAAAAAAAACATGGTTATAAAACAATAAAAAGATAATGTTCCGTTTCTGCCGCATATGACACTCGCAAGGAAATCAAAACCTATAGGGTACTTTCCGTTGACCTAGAATCATGAAATATGGCAAGAAGCAATATCATGTAGCACAAGTAGGTTAAGGAAAAAATCCGAAAACCGTAAATTTTTAGTTCTTCTTCTTCGTAGCACTCTTGTCAGAGCGGTCGTGGTCCTCATGTAGTTTCTTGTTTAGGGGCTGATGTGATTCGCCTCACGATTTCTCGCCACCTACTCCGATTTCGGGTGTTTATTGTGCACTCATACAATGGACCACCCACTGCGGATTTAATCTGGTCAGTCCATCTCATGGGTGAGCGTCCGCGTGGTCTAGTACCCTCCACTCTACCCTGCACGACAAGGCGCTCAATAAATTTTTAGTTACATACCTGCAAATTGGTACGGAACCCTCGGTGCGCGAGTCCGACTCGCAATTGACCGGTTTTTTTTTTGATGTTAAACGGGATTTATATTTTTCGTTGTAAAGTAAAATTGTCAATCTCCATATTGGCAAGGGATTATCCAAAGAGATGAAGAGCGCTCAATTGTAGGTGCGTACCTATATATGTACCTAGTAGAAATAAAAATCCTTTATGATAAAAGCTTTTATTGTGCTCTACCTACACACGGAACAAATTGATTGACATCAAACAAATTGATGATATATTTTTCACCGTAAATTCGCAGCAATTCTTGGTAAATAATGTGAAAGCTCTAAAGTTTATTCTGTCACTTTCATATTTGAATGATACGTAAACGATACTAGTTGAGGGTGACCGGTGGACAGGTGGACCGAAGAAAATTAAATGCGTGGTTGGAGGCCCTGTTAACACAATAAAAAAAGAAAAATAAGTTGATAAAACCGCATGCCGGACAGGCTGTGGGCCCAAAAAGCACAGAATTGGTGCCCTGATACAGTGAGGCAGGGTCGCGACAGACCACGTAGGAGATCGCGAGACGAACTGGATAGGTTCTGTCAACACTGGAAGGAGGACGCGCGGGCTCGCGAAAGATGGAAGGAGTAGAGGGAGGCCTTTGCCAAGGAGTGGGATAGTGTAGACTAGAAAAAAAAAATAGTGGCACTCCGGGAGTGCCAACAGCAGTGCAAACAAAACAAAACACAAACAGAATACTTTGCCATCACTCACTGACTTAACGGATATAATTATGTACATTAAAACCGAGTACATCCCGAAGACAGCCGAACACATCCGAAGCAGGTATATTTTGAATCGTCTTCTAAACAAAACACGCGCGGTATCGCTTACGGTAACAGTGGCGTGACGACGCCCGTCTTCAGGCGCCCACTGCGTGACGATCCTCGCTCATCTGTTTTGATGCATACATAGTATTGTAGATAGGAAAAAAAATGACAATTGCAAAGAATCGTTTGGCTTTGGAATTGTGCTCACATACTTAGTGCAGATAAAAGGGCAAGCAAAGAGTCCTACTCATCCTCTTACAATAAAATTTACACCCTTTCAGGCAAAAATGTTGATAACATGTAATTCCAACAAAGTTGACATTTTTATTTAGGCTAAAGAATTATTGTTGAGTAAAAAAGAGTTGAGCCTCATACAGTTCACGAGTTTACACGATAAATAAGAGATAATGGCCCATTTCTTTGGGATATTATTATGAAAAAATGAGATCCTCTATTGTGAGCCTGTCTATTGGGAATGCTTTTTTGTTATTGATGTGATGGATATATTAAACGAATAAAATAACGTTTGAGTGAAGATTTTTGTTTTTACATGCAAAATTACGACTGCTGTTTTACATTTTTATATTACCCTTGGGAAACGTAAAGGCAAAATAAAGTTTATGGATGCTGATAGTCATTATTTCTGACTTCTGAGTCCATGGCTATTAAAGGAATCAAGGCTCCTTCAAACAGGCGCGACACACGATAAAATCGCGCGCGACACAAAGGCACCTTAAGTCGCGCAACGAGCGGTGCCTTTGTGTCGCGCGCGATTATATCGCGTGTCGCACCTGTTTGTAGGAGCCTTGACTCGTCACTACATATTATGTGATATTATACAACAAAGTATCCCCGCCGCGTCTAGGCGTCTGTCTGAACGCGATAAACTCAAAAACTACCGAACGGATTTTCATATGGTTTACACCTGCAATGGATGGAGTGATTCATGAAGAAGGTTTAAGTGTATAATTCATTAAGGTTTTGTTTAAATTGACTGTAATAAGACGATGATTGTGAAAATGTGTGAAAAAGTTTGTATGTTTGTTACTCAATCACGTTAATCGGCTGAACGGATTTGGATGAAATTTAGTACACGGATAATTTATATAATTGGATTAACACATAGAGTAGGTACTTATTTTTTATTCCGGCAGTAAGATCCCGTAGATTAATTTTCGACCTTCTGACCGCGAGCAAAAGCTAGTATTTATATTTCTTATTATGGGATTTGCCAACATCCTTGTTGTGACGTAGTTTCAGTTGCATGATTTAAAAAAAAAACTGTATATAAACTCGGTTTATGGTGATTTACGGTACAGCCATATTCAAATCGTTAGGCGTTCGATTTCGCAGTAATACCTATTACCACAGACCATTGACATATATATTACTAGCGTAAGGACCGGGCTAACGGCGCGACGAAATGGCACCAGCGCGCTGGCCCTAAAATGACGGTTTTAGGGCCAACGCGACTTAGTTGACAGTGGTGTGCGCGAACTTCGAATTTCGAACGAAGAACTTCTATGTAAAATGTTCAGACGGGCGTATCCTTACTTTTGAAATCATTGCCACAGACTCTCTCAGTTGGTCGAATGTATCAGTAGGTCAAGTTACGCTGCAACCCGAAATTAATATTAAAATAATCACACTGTGGTCATAGGGTGTATAGATTTTTTTGGCACAAAATGTTTGCTTTGTTTTGGTCAAATAAATTTTATGCTGTGTTTGGTCATACGGTGGATACAATTTTATGAAACATGAGTTGTTGACGATAAAATGGTTCCTTGTCCGTGTTTACATCTTTTTAGGGTTCACTGTAACACCCACACATATTTCACGTAAAAAACATTTTTAACTAAGTGAAGAGTTCTCGACAACAAAGTATGTTACAATCGTTTGAAAATGTAATGTGGATGAAAGTTTCTGTCTAGCATAACCCAGTTGAGTATAAAGGACTATTTGTTAATTTCGTTTTATCCTTTTGTAGTTCGTTTGACATAATTTTAGTAGTTTAGTTTCTATTTTCATTGTAAGGAACTTGTGTCTTGGAATACTTGGCTTATAGATATTCAGGGGGCCTACTAGAGTTTAAGTTCGTTAACGAAGATTCGGGCCCATCCGAAATAAGTTCGATACTTCGGAATTAACTCTACCTTATTCAAACGGGAGAAAACACATCGGGAGTAAGGGCATCTGTCAAATCCTGTTGTCGTTAATTTTATTAAGTTCGGACCCTGAACTAATCTTATGCCTAAAGGATTACCTTTAGGCAAAGTTAAGGGCGTTTTTCTACTCAGTATTAACTGAGTGGATAAACGCCCTTAACTTCGGTCGAAACTACGTATTTCGTGCTTAGCTACTCTTCACAGCCTAACTCATCGACGTAATGTTGCTTGTCTGTCGGTCTTCTACAGACTGTACTTCGGAGAGACTGTACTGCGCAGGAGCTCCACGATCTGATCCCACCATCGCCCTTTTAACACCGGATAACCAGACGTACTGCAGTATGCCTTCCACACTTGGTTGATATCCCGACCAGTCGTACTCAGCGCTTCTCCTCGACGTTTATTATGCGCACAGCCAAAGTGTGGAACTCTTTGCCAATCTGTGTTCCCTCCCACATTTAACCCAACTGCCTTCAAAGCAAGAGTAAACAGGCATCTTCTGGGCACGCTCGTTCCATCATAGACCTCATCCATCGCTTTCCATCAGGCGTTATCAAGGTCAAGAGCAGGGCCGTTTAGCAATTTAAAAAAATAAGTAGTCCTCTATTACAGAAATAAATGATTACGTCAACTGGACCCGCGGGTCCAGTTCTGAGTGGGTCCAGTTGACCAAAGACTCACCTTCATGTGGCGAGCGTTCGCCTGCGACTGAGCATTTTCACGGTCGATTATAATCACTCGCAGCATGCGATCTGTCGCATTTAGACAGTCGATTTTCAACGTGTGGCGAAAATCATGCGGCTATTAGTCACCTGTGTAAAGTCCGCATAACTGACGAAATAAGGGCATATAGTAGGTACTATTAGATCTACCCCTTCATAGTAGGTAGGGTATTGACACAGTGTTGGAACTAAAGTTTTCAGATACAGACTTCAGTATTCAAAGCTTTGAAAAGGCGTGAAATTATTTCCATTTTCTTTGTCTTTACTTTGTCTTGATTGATGAATGTAAATGTCTTACTTTGAGATTCATCAAAATGGAGATAAACTTAATTGAAAGCCTTTTGCCAATTTCCAATGTCTAACTTATTTCTTAGTGTTTAAATTAAGTAAGTATTCTATAAGGTTTCTGCTAAACATGAGCGCCATTAGAAAAATGTGAATATACTTTTTTCTACTTTCGCCTTGCACTTTACCTGTAGAAAAGACTCAAATCCACGTGACTTAAATATAGGTAGCTATTAGTTTTTCATTTTTAGTGAATATACAGAATTACGCGTCTTTAAATAAACATTTGAAGTAGAATTTAAGCAACACTGAATTCCACAAACAAACATTGAGAAATTATGAACATTTTCAACGATTCAGCATTTTACAAAGTACGTAAGCTAAATTAGAGATGAGGAGTGTTACCAAATTCTAAATTAGACGTTATAATTTGTTCCCACACAACTCTAGCACGTATTTGTGCGTGAATCGGAACCATCCAATCAGCATGCAGGAACGTAAATCCTCATATCATTCGGTTCGGCGTGATGAAACAGCGTCAAATACTTAAGGCACCAGTCCCACCGACGACGAGGAAGCGAAGCGACTAACTATCGACTGTTTTCTCGCTCGAGAAACGTACAGACGCCAGCAAATCTAGCTACCCGAAACTGCCAAATTTACCCAATCAACTTTGAACCTTATGATTTAGGCATAAAGTTAAAAATCTATTAAAGAAATTTGACAGATTGTAGTAGCTTGATGTGCTGGCGTCTGTATAATAGATGCAGATTCCGTGTCAGTAGGTAGGAGATGTGGTCACCATATGAGTGGTTCAGCAGCTTCAGGATTGTGCTGAAATATAGCAGTTCGTTGTGGACGTGGTACGACAGCGACTCCAACTGACGTCATCTGTCATCAGAAGACAACCGCCACGCAACCTATCGATACGACGCTCTGCTAGAGTGACTGTCACCAGCCAGTGTCACTCTTATCCGACCTTTTCGGTGATTCCAGTAACTTTGTAACAACCAAAGACAGCGCCACTTGCTCTGCCGTCACATATTATATTAATAGTTAATCGCTGACTGTTCATACTGTAACTAAAAGTCAAAGTATTTTTTCAAACTAGCTGCACCCTGCGGTTTCACCCGCGTAAATGTCGATCCCGTGAGAATATCGGTATAAAAAGCAGCGTATATGTGAATCCAGGGTGTCAGCTCCCTCCATGTAATTTTTTTTCAAAATTGGTAGACCCGTTTGAGCGTATGAAGTAACAAACATATAAACATACACACACAAACACTCACAAACTTTCGCCTTTATAATAGTGATAGTGTGATAGTGCGATAAACCAATTACAGGCACCTTTGAATTATCAAGGAGTCTGTCAGTCAGAAAGATGAAGCTAGTTCCCCATCCCAAAGCGTAGTTGGTACCTATGGAGAAGAACGGGCAAGAAACTCCATGGACATTTTTAAATCAAAATAATATGGTTACAAAATGTAACCAATTTATATCATAACACATAACATACATACAAGCCATGACAGCAAAGAGATGACCAGTCCCTACTGCTGACGGCGCCCGTTCATGAACATGCCGCATGGATTGGCACCATTCAGCTAAACCATTTCGAAGGTGTGATACTTCCTGGCCGCGCCACAGTGGAAAGTTAAAGAAACACGTTTCTAGATAAATTGTACCCATTATGTACTTTAGGGTACAATTCACTACAACTATAACTTCATTATATTTCATTATTGGTTAATAATAAAATATAATGAAGTTTTGGTGGCGCGGCCAGAAAGTAACACACTTTCGAAGGGAGCTGAATGATCCAACACATGCGCCACCATCAACTGTGGGCGAGAACTCTCTCTTCACTAGTTCGTCGCAGCGACAAAAGCTATCAAAGAAACTACTCGCTCAGCGAAGCTCGTGAGGCGGGCAGAACATTCGCTGAGAGACTCACTTAGTACATACGCGTACCAGAAAGTCACTGGGCAGTCATACTACTCATCGCAGTCATCGCACTCGTGGATTGGCCCATAGCCATTATCAGAACTATACACTCGCTGCTCGTTGCTCGCCAATTTGTTTCTAGCTCGCTTCTCGCTAATCGTTGGCGATGGGGCAGATGCCTGAAGCGATTGTTGCTAATTAACTGCAAACAGCACGAGACGTGTTTGCGAAATTTATTTTTTCGCTGTTTTTTGTGCAGACTACTGATTTTGGAACGGTTGACGAGTTGTGTCGAAAAGTGCGCTTGATTTCGTAAATGTCAAAGAGGCTTTTATGAACGAGATTTGTGTTTTATTTTTAACACATTGAAGGACACTGAACGAGACCACATGAGTAGAAAGGAAAGAGGCACAATAGAAGATTTTATTGTTATTACGTCGAGGGGCGATAAGTGTCCCGCAAAGCGTTAAAAGAATACATAAGTATATAAATATGCTCATGGATGTACAAAATATATAATTATTTTATGCATCCATTGTACAGTTATAGATCGGTAGGTATTCTCTAGATCTTTAAAAGAAAGCAATGAAAATTTTAGGGTAATTCATTAGCAACAAATTTAACCACTTTTATCTCCTAGGTGAAACTTTGCGTACAGCAATTAAAAACTTAAGACCCAGATTTTGCTGAAATACCTACCTACCTACAGAAATTTTATCCAGACAAGTCCACAGGTCTCCTGGGAAAACTTAAAGTTATTTAAGTTGTGGAAGTTATAGGCTCAAGTAACTTGTTAAGTAAACCTTGTAAATATATAGCAAATACGCAGCTTAAATTTAATTACTTTAATTACAAAACGACGTGCGTAATTTTCGTCTGAAAGGATGAAGAAAAGAATAGATTCTGCTTTGGTTTTTAAAGGAAATATGGTGGTCCTATTCTTGGCAGCTAATGTACTGTAGTAGCTAATATAAATAGGAGAAAAACAAGCCTACAGAAGAGGTAAATTTGAATTTGGAAATGAATTTGATAACCAATTTGGCTGCCAACTTAAATTTTCTGTATATTTAAATCACAACTGTCAAGGAATGACAGTAAAATGGCTATAATCAGCATATAATATTCCCACTGCTGGCACACAGGCCCCTTCTCCATGAGAGGGAAGTGGGCTATAATCTACCACGCGGGCCTAGTGCGGGTTGATAGATATCACATGTCTTCGAATTTATGGTTCTAGAACATGCCAGTTTCCTCGCGATGACTTCCTTCATAGTTTTGAGAGCAGTGGTGATGAAATTAAATACACAAAGTAAAGCCTGCATGGGTTCGAACTCACGACCTACAACTTGTAAGTCGGGGGCGATACAACCTGGCCACTACTGCTCAGAAATGACAAATTGACGTAGGGTGTCAAATATTTTCCCAAACTGTCAATTCTTCCCAATCAACCTTGAACTTTATGCTTTAGCAATAAAGTTGATAATCTATTAAATACATTTGACAGATTGTAGAAGCTTGTAGTGCTGGCGTCTGTAGAACAACATATCGTACGTATCTACCGAAATGTTTAAATACTACTAGGTAATGGACTCGCGAATGAGTTGTGAAGAACTCGTTGAGTTTGATTAGTTCAGTTCAATGTAAATATGAACGTATCAAGTTTGTTCTACGAGTACCTACCTGAGTATGTAACTTTGCACGGAACTTACGGTAAATGAAATGAAATGATGAAATGGTGTATATCTAAGTAAGTAAGTAGATCTTTTAAGACACTATTAAGCTATTTTTTCTAAATTTTTTTTAACTTTTATTTACATAATTTAAAAAGCTATTAGTCTTAAAATAATAATACTAATATGTACTACACTTACACTTAAATTAAAGCAATAGGAAGTAGTGAAGCAGAAGAAGAACTAGCAGAGGATCCAGGGCGGGGGGGTTCATGGGATCAGACCGGAATGAAGAAATCTTCTTCTCCATCTTCTTCTTCTTAGCGTGTCGATAGCAATCCAAATGGACTCGCCCAGAATTCAGTTCAGTTCCTGTAACGTGCCGCTGCTGACCAGACACGCAGGACACGTGTCCCATCGTTTATGGAACAGCACCCCAAGGCGGAGTCGTCTATGAATCTCCATCTGAACAGGTTTTCCTTGCTTCGGCCAACCTGGGTCCGGAGTCTGTTTAAAGACTTCCAGGTTACCCAAGGTAACTCATGTCCATGTGGGAGGTCTTCAGCGGGTGAAACGAACGGTTTGGGTAAGGAAGCACTGTCTCGCCACAGCTTCAGTCTCTCTTGTGATGGTTCGCCAGTGGGTGGAACGACACACTTTAAAAAACTGTTTTGGCTTTTCAGCCTTTGTGGCACAAGGATGTTGTTGAGACCATTTTGGCTCTTTCGCTGGAGCTTGCCGCCGGTCTGCGAACCACTGGTGGCGCTATTCCTGCTAGTGGATACAGCATTTGTACCAGGGTTGGTTTTAGGCAGCCAGTGATGAACAAAACATCGAGGGTCATGTTCGAAGTGCGGGTCGATTAAATTATAAAAGGGCGAACGCCCGGTTTTCTGTAACAAGTAAATGCTCTCGTCTGTACTCACCTTATAACAATTATTTAGGTGTCGCCTAATGTTAATGAAAACGGATACAAAGCTTGCATTTATTTAAGCTCCAACCAAAAACAATTAAACTTTTCACCACAAAATGTGTCGCATCACATTAAGGTCCACTATTTCCATGTAATTGATGCATTTTCCTGGAACATGCATCAATTACACAGACATAGGTATCGTGAATCGTTTCGCTCGCGTAAACCAAAACTATGTACGTTATTGGTTTAACATGAGCATCGAATCAAACGTTCCAGCTTACAATTAGCACAAAATTCATTGATCGGTTAGATTTTACCAACGGCTTTCAAACTGTGCATTTGTTTTTGGAATGTTTTCCAACGTAATGGAACTGAGTTCTCATTTGTTTTCACTCATAGATACATTTTGTTTGAATGCACTTGACAAACCTTAGTATTTAAATGTTTGTGCGACATAATCGAGGTTTGTAGCTGACTGTACAAGCAACATATTTGTCCTACTTATCAAAGAATTTTGCTTGTTAGCAAGCATCATTAGCCTATTATGTTCCCAGTGCTGGGACACATGCCTCCCCTCGGTGAGAGGGAGTGGGCTAGTCCACCAGTCAGGCCCCGTGGCCGTGCGGGTTAGTAGATGTAACATGTCTTTTTTGGTTCAAGGACATGCTAGTTTCCTTACAATGTTTTCCTTTACCGTTTTGAGAGCAGTGGTGATGAAATAATTTACACAAAGTAGTTACCACTTGGCCACCTATGCTCCTAGTTACTGTAAATATTGCTTTGCTTGTTAAGTTAATGTAAGTCTGTATCTCTCTAATAAATGTTGATCCAGTCCGCACGCCATAATCTTCGGTTCACCGCAACAATAGCCCCAATCGTCCAGACACCTCGTGTATTATAAAATTCAATTGTGTACCTATATTAAATATTAAACTTTCACCTTAAAAATCACACTAATATTATAAAGGCGAAAGTTTGTGAGTGTGTTTGTTTTAAGTACCATCCGAGGACGTGCGTATGAATACACAAGGCACGACCGAGGACCTTTTCAAAGCGAGGACCTTTTCGAGGGTCCTCGGTTTGACTTGACCACAGATTCGTATTCTGCAAGCGATTTTGAGTCTTTCTGTATACTTAATACGAAAAAGTGGTCTGAACCTCGGTTTGATCAAGATTATTCATAATCTTACACAAACATTGTGTATCCACCAGATGGTGCCACTGTCGCCTCATACACAGACTCATTACACTCATTTCACGTTTGTTGTATTATCCGAGGACCTATGTGTTAACTTTAACACAAAAGACCTCGGTTAGGTAGCTTTTCCAGACAATGTGTATTTAAGACCTCGGTTTGCTAGATTTTCCGAACAGTGTGTATTCTAGTCCTCGTTTCGACAGTTTTCCTCGTGTGTAGAAGACAAATTATATGCTATCATTTAAATAAAATTATGAAGGAGAAAATCGAAGGTAGACTGAATCCTTAAACAAATCGTTAGTAGCTACTAGGTGCACGAGGAATAATCAGGCTTCTTCTGCAGTATATGCTAAGTACCTAGGCCCGCTTATAGTATTCAACATTATGATTTGCACCATAAAATATTGTATTGTCTGGAGGTAGGAGCTGAATACGTTTGCTTTTCATAAAGAATCTAAAGTAAACGCCTTCGTAGGTGAAATGTCTGCAGCAAGATTTGAAGCAAATATAAAGTACAAAGAAATACAGAACATGAACGTACTAAAGAAAACCACGTCATAAACTTTACTGAAATAAAAGTAGGTTTATTTTAAAATAAAACAAATTATTTAACAAAGTTTTACCAACTATCTACATATAGAAATAATCATCAAGTTGCAGTAACATCTTTGAGAAGAATTATTAGAAAACTTACATAACAGCTAATAGAAAACGACTCAAACAAAAAGACTTATAGAAACCATAATTAAAAGAAATCGACATAATTTGGGCTAAAAACGTAACATAAAATTACAGAAACAGAAACACAATGCTTAGTTAGAAAACAGCAAAGAAATATTATCAAGTGAGATCAAAATAATTTGGGAAGCATGCAAACTTAATAACTTAATGGCGCCGATTCCCTTGTTCACAAACTAAACTAAATTTAAGTTTAGTGCATCTTTTTCTATATTTTATTAAGAAAAGGACAGAAGATAATATTAGTTTAGTCCTGTCAAATTAATATACTCCATAGGAAGTTTAGACGTGATTAAAAACATGGCTACTAAAAATATTTTATCCCCATAGGGGTGTAGTTTTGAAAAATCGTCTGGGATGTTTCTATAGCTTGACTTAAAGATTATTTATACCTATTATCCAATCGAGTCACGTAATAAAATACTTCCCTAAGAAAGTGACTATCCCTCTTCATCCCGTTAGGGATAGATTTGCTTAAAACCCTGATATACTCTATTATTTATTTTGGTCTTACATACTGAGTTTCGAATTAATTAGACCGCGCGTTAAAATTCTTCCATACAAAATTTTACACCCCCAATCTCCGTTTATTTTAGTTTCAAGTTTATTAACCAAATGAATAAGATTTTTCATATAAACTGTATTCCTGCTTTTCACCCCCACAGGGATGGAATTTCGAAAAATCGTTTGGGATATGTTGATTACTTGACTCGAAGATTTATTTATACCAATTTTCGGGTTATTCAACCCACGCAGTAAAATCCTCGCCTGTATAATTAACTATCCCTTTTCACCCCGTTAGGGGTAGATTTTCGAAAAACCCTGATACAGGTTATTCTTTATTTTTTTGGTTTAAGTATAAATACGGAGTTTCGAGTTGATCGGACCGCGAGTTAAAAATCTTCCATACAAATTTTGACACTCCACAATACCCCTTTACGGGTTAGTTTAGAAAAACAAATAATGCCAAACTTCATAATTTACTTAGATAAGTATTTGTGCCAAGTTTCAAGTTTATTAACTCAAGGAATAAGACTTCATACAAACGAAATCCCCCCTTTTCACCCCCTTAAAGGTTGAATTTCCAAAAACCCCTTCTTATTGCTCCCTTACATTAAAGGAAGCCGGGTGCAAAATTTCACAATCTCAAACTCAAAGCATTTATTTCAATTAAACCAATTACAGGCACTTTTGAATTGTCAACGGGTCATTCCAAAGCATAGGTACCAATGAGAAGAACGGACAAGAAACTCCATGGACACTCTTTAAATCAAAATATATGGTTACAAAGTCTTGTTTACATCATTCATGTTAAAAATTATGCATGTGAGAACGATGCAAAACATTAAAAGCGTCCGTAATGTCTAAAATCACATTCCTAGACCCAGTAGTTTCGGCTGTGTGTTGATATGTCAGTCAGTCAGTCAGTTTTTCTTTAAATATATGTTTAAAGATACGGCCATTATATTTAATACCTACTGTTTACGTTAAAAAACTTTTTTACAAAAAAAAACAACCAACTTCCAAAAAACACTATAAAGTGAAAAATAACTTTAATTTCGGAAGTCGGTGTCTTTTTTTTTTTCTTTGGATTTGTATTTTTGTTTTTTGCCACTTTGCCACACAATTTGAGGGTTGCCCTCGATTTCTCTAAGATCCCATCATCAGATCCTAACTTGGTGACAGTGGGACCACCTCAGAACTATCTACTTTCGAACAAAAAAAGAATTTTGAAAATCCGTCGACAATTGGCGGAGTATTCGATGAACAAACATACAAAAAAAAAAAAAACATACAAACAGCCGAACATAGTACCTCCTCCTTTTTGTGAAGTCGGTAAAAAGCAACAATCACTACTGTTTACGTTGAAAGCAACAATCACGAGTGTTTAACAAAATAAAGCCGTTACTTTCGGCTCTCTTTGATAAATAATCCTTTGAGAAGCGCTGACAAACGTAAAGACATTGACTCGTCCTCGCTTGGTACTTCATTTTAGAAAAAGTGTGTAAGAAATAAATCGGAACATTGATTATTATCTTACACGTAAAATGTTTTAGGTAGGTAGGTAGGTATTTTCCAGGTCCTCGGTTTGTACAAGTTCTACGCGAAAAACTGTCCTCGGTTTAGTAATATAAAGTCTAACACAACGTCCGCACTTTGTACAAGCTATAAGAAATATTGTGTAAAAATACGTCCTCGGAAGGACGTCGCAGGGCTTACGTAAGAGGTCCTCGGTTGGCTTACACAAAGTCCTCGTATGTGCATCGCTGGTCACATTTAGCTGTGTATTTCAGGTCCTCAGTATGATAGCCGAAATTCATACAGAAAAATGTTGAGATAGCATTATCCCAATAAGCTCATCACTAAAGATTTACTCACCTGTCTCTTTCTATCTTATTCTGAAAGGCCAACGAGGTATTTAAACCAGTTTTTTGGAGGGTCCTCGGTTCGTTCTAGGACTAACAAGGTCCTCGTAAGGGTGTCTGTACAAACAGGGGTGTGTGTGTGTGTTTATATTTGTTGTGACTTCTTCACATTCAAACAGCTGGACCAATTTTGATAAAATCTTGTATGGAGGTAGCTGACACCCTGGATTAACATATAGGCTACTTTTTATCCCGATATTACCACGAGATCGAAACTTATGCGGGTGAAACCGTGGGGCGCAGCTAGTATATCATAAAACTTACGGCTAAGGAAATATGAAGTAATTTTTAACATTGAACATTAATGATAAACGATTACAGCTTTCGCAGCTAGAAACTTTTACCCGCCATGTTGATTTCTCATCTGGAGTTCCCCACAACATTTTACTTCAGACCTTCGAGTTTGGCCTAATAAATTTGTACACCTGCTCCCAAATTAGGCCCGAAAGTTCTCTAGATATCTGAGTAAATTCGAGAAGGTACTGACAGTTTCTTTTCTCGAAAGCTATGGTACTTTCGAAATTACGCCCCGTAAGATAGTTACTAGTTTTTTTTTTTTTTTTTTTTTTTTTAAAACACGTCGTTGCCCCACACTAGGAATTTCTCCTGTATTGTGGGTGCGTTTACAAACATTTAAATTCACATACACAAACACCCAGACCCGGAACAACTACTTGTAGGTCATACAAATATTTGTTCCGTTATTAGTAATTGTCCATTTCATCGGATCACTCACTGAAACTAAATTACCGTGTCTCGTGAACTTGATGTTGAAGAACTGAGTTAATAAGAGAAGTTTGTAGCACGTGTCGGGTCAATGAACTTTGTCTGTCAAACAATAAAGGTACACTTGAGGTTACGTTGATGTAAACAATGAAATGCGTCGATGTGTTGTTTTTCAGAGATAGTTTATTATATCATTGCGATCTTTCACGAGTGACGGTACTAAGGCTATTTTAATCTTTAGTCCCGCGAATCTATGGGTGGGTGGGTCCCACTACAAACCTGCTAAGAAACTTATCTTTTTACAACGGCATTCCCGCAAAACTCGTTGTGAGACTTTGAGAGAAGTTACTAAGACATGGTGGCCATGTATCTCTGAGGCACCTTACAAAAATATAGGATTATCTACTGCCCACAAATACTTTGCTCAATCCTAGGCGAACCCAAGACCTCACTACACAAACAATGACAGTCTACTTTAAATGTTTTATTAACCTTTATAGTCCCACTGCTGGGCAAAATATCTGCTCTAGTTCCAACAACCCAAACCAATCTTTTTAGGGTTCCATACCCAAAGTGTAAAAACGGGACCATATTACTAAGACTCCATTGTCCGTCTGTCTGTCTGTCACCAGGCTGTATCTCATGAACCGTGATAGCTAGACAGTGGAAATTTTCACAGTTAATGTATTTCTGTTGCCGCTATAACATCAAATAGGTAATAAAAATAAAATAAAGTTAAAATTTAAAGGGGTATAAGAGAAACGTTTTTTTCGGCGTTTTATGCCTTGTGGTACGACACCCTTCGTGTGCGAGTCGGACTCGCAGTTTGCTGGTTTTTTTTTTAAAGAGTCCAGCTCATCTCGCCATCCCCGTCACCCGGCAGTCTACTATACTCGTAACACTACAAACTGTACCGTAGATTAGTGCCTACTCTTTCTACCATCATAAATGGTAACGATCCCATTATTTGTCTCCTCCAACGTGAAAACGTCTACAAATATGTCTGTAACATTAATTTGTCATACTTAAGCACACAACAATATTTCCTCTTCTAAAATATTCTTGCACCGCTCCGCTCTTTTATTCAAACTCCGTGAAATATAAAAATAAATTTGCCAAAGCAACACGCACTATCTTGTTGTTCTGAAGACAATGATTTATTCACAAAATGTATGCATACGAACGTTTCAGACGCGGTTCTAATGTTAATGTTGCTCTAAACGCTGATGAAGTAAATAAAATGTGGCTATTGACTGCTTCTGCAATGGCTTTCATGTTGACAGTTCAACAACATTTCTTGCGTTATTTACGCTGTTGAGCAGACAAATCTTTCGAACATATGAAGCAATGGATAACCAATATTTTTCAAAACGATAAAGATAATGATTGATAATGTGTTACGCTATTATGGTGGTTAATGTTTAGTTACTCTTCGCTTGTAACAAAGGAATCACCAAATCGTTGTCCTTAGATAGTGATTAAGAAAGTTTTCTATTGACAACTTTATTTGTGCATTGAATGGGAGCCCCATTTATTGTACTGGACACGATATTGATTTAGTTTTGACTGCATCTTTATTATATTATGCTAATTAAGCTGTTACAGTCCACTAGAAAATGATCTTCAACGACATTAATACTAACCACAAGAATTGGAATAAATGGTTATTAAACGACAAAAAGAAAACGAGGAAGGCCGCGGAAGCGCTGGGAAGATATATTTAAGGAAAGATGTGGACCAGACTGGAGGAGACAAGCTAGAGATAGGGAAAAATGGAGAAAGTTGGGGGAGGCCTACGCCGCAGAGGCGACTTCCATAAATAAATAATTTTTTACGTGCATGCTAACATTAATAATAATATTTTGATTTTTTTTAATATATATTTAAATTATATTTAGCTTACAAACACATTATGAAATATACAATTATGCAATAATAATAAACAATATGAATTCAACTCAAATAATAAACAATAATATTAATGATACCTAATGAAATGTGTAGTACCTAAGTATAGAATGTGTTAATTATGATAAAAAAAAAAAATACTATGCATAAATTGTTCTATGTATTTATGGTAGAATAAAGGCTTTTTTATTTTATAAACGACAACGGTCAGTGGCAGAGTGCACAATTTACAAATAAGTTTGACGTTTGGAAAATGGTTTTTCTGTGATTACCGTATATTTTATTTTTGTTATAAGTGTAAGTTAACAAAATAAAAATATTCCTAAGTTCCTAGGCTTAAGTACGCCTACGCTACGCGCTCTATCCTGTGTGTGTATCATGTATTCCGTGTATACTTAAGGTAGAATATCCTAGTAGGTAGTTAATCAATGCTTGTTACGAAACTGTAAACGTTTGACTATTCGAAACGTTTTGAGGAGGGGACACTAATATTCGTATAATTAGTGGTAGTAATAATATTTGATGGTTGGTTTACTGGTTATATTGACTTGAGGATTTACGATGGATTTTGAGCCCTTTGCAATGTTGTTTTGTAAACATTAAACCTGTCTGAGAATATTTGATTACGTAATCATAGGACGGATCGGGCCATTACTTGATAGTTCGCGTGGCTGAATTTTGGGCTGAACATAATATCTATTTGAATTTTCAGAACTAAATATATTTATTTATTTTTTTATATTGGTTACGTTTTTTTAAGTAAACGTTACAATACAGTGGGCCCAAAAAAACTGTCTCCTTTATTATTTGCTATCGCTATGATATGAAGGAGACTTGATAGTAATGAAAACAAATGTACCTTTTCTGTTTAAGTCAAAGATTGTAGCTGCAATCGAGACCATATTGCCGTGCAGCCACACTTTAAAAAGCTAAAAAATGCTTAGAAAACATTTTTTAAGGTTCTGTTGTGGTCTCCTTGCTCCCACCTTCATAGACATCCCGTCATTTAAGCGTGCACGCTGACAACTGTCAAGTTTGTGCCAATAAGTTGCATCTCCCTTTATCATCTTTGTACCTTTTAGTTTACAAATAAGTACCCGTATATACCGAAAAAAAAAATCAAGCAACAATTAAAATTCCGATCATTTCAAGACAAACGCGGCGTTCCGACCGCATATCTGTCCGGCCCAGAAATGTGAAAAATAAAGAATTTCAGTAATGCACGCTAGCGCCACCGCGCCACCGCGGCGCGCGGCGGAACCATCAGGGAGGATGTGTCGCAGCTATCTTGTCACACAAGCACTCCTTTACTCTTGCACTTCTTATTTATGAGCCAACTACAAGATACTAGAATAAATTTTAATAACTTATTTGACTACACGTTAAAATATTACATTTTAGCAAGTATTTTATGCGGCATGAAAACATAATAATAACTATTGGGTATAGTTGAGATGGTAATTATTAGATTAGCCAATACTTTAATAATTGACGACACGATTGATTGACGATTCATGATTGACTGGGAGACGAAGGCCTCCTCACTCAAGACTCAAGAGCCATTTGATTGGTTGAAACTAGTTTTAAGTACCTAGCTTGATTATTGAGCGAGGTTCGGTAATATGGGACGAAGTGTCGCTCGTCCGGCGGTGAGATGGGTGGCCGACATTGTTACCATCGCAAGTAGAACCTGGCTAAGGCTGGCACAGGAGCGTGGGGATCTGATCTGCAGGCAACTGAAGGAACACGGGTGGGTTTTAGTCAGCAGAGCGGAAGGGGTCATTTGATGATTTCCCACCCAAAAAAAAAAAAAAAGGAGCGTGGGGATTGGTACATGAAAAGAGGGGCCTATGAATAGAATACTCTTTATTATGTACACCATATAAATAATCATACTAATATTATAAAGGCGAAAGTTTCAGACAACAAACATAACACATATATAGTACTTCTTCACGCTCAAACGGCTGAACGGATTTGGATGAAATTTGGCACACAGATAGTTTATAACCAGGATTAACATATAGGCTACTTTTTATCCCGATATTCCCACGGGATCGACACTTATGTGGGTGAAAGCGCGGGGCGCAGCTTGTAACAGACATAGATTTAGAAACTTTCCAAGGGGTCACACAATGGGCGGTCTTATCGCTAAGAGCGACCTTTGAATGGATTAAAAAGGGGAAGGAGAGCTCAGCATCATAAAAAAAAATATATATATACGGTCGAATTGAGAAACCTCCTCCTTTTTTTAAGTCGGTTAAAAAGGGGGGGGGGGGAAGGTGATGATAATAAAAATTACAACAAGCATCAATGAGTTTATTGCATCTACAATAATTGTCATCTTTATTTTTAATATATCACAGTTACCTATTAGACTGCATTTGAAATAAGATTAGACATTTAAATAAATCTTTTTTACAACCGATTTTGAATTCTATTGCGTTTTTGGCATGACAAATAGCAGCTGCAGTAACAGTTGGTATTGTAACCACTTTTTTGCTTTTAATACCATCCTTATGCCTACGGTATAAAAGTCAAAATCGGTTGAACGGACTGTCAAAAAGGTTTATTTTCGATATCCGTAGTCTAATCTTATTTCAAATGGAGGCTATGTATACCTAAAAATCCCGTAATAATAATGTTTTCCAACTACTTACTTATGTACTTACTTTTAGTATCAAAGCACATAGTAACTTCTAACATAAATTGAAAGCTTTGTAATAATTCCATTTTTTCGTTTAATACCTATAATATTGAAATCTAATAAAAAGAGATTTATGGCCGATCTGCCTGATTCAAAGAGACCCAAAGGTTTCATTTCCGTTCATTTAAATGAAGTGAATATTTATCTAATGGATAAATTATTTAGAGTTCTTGAGTTGAATTTGGTATTGGCAATCTTTTGGGATTACTGAATTATCGTTTCGAAGTATATTATTAGTAGACAGGATATTTATCTGCTAACAGTTTTCCTATGGACCTATATTATAACGGCATTGTTATGTTGTGTCGGATTGCCGTCCCATCGGACTATGAGAGTGAGGTACGAGAGAGTGCCACTTTGTCTGCGCACGCACTTGTGAACTATAATATCTCCTGAGCCGAAGGCTAGTCCGTTGATATTGGTCGCCATGGCCGAAATACGGTCTTCGCGATTTCAAATTGGCTCATAAAAGGCACTTTTGAACGTCAAAATTTAGAATAAAATAGAATTGATTCTATTCGCCCTTTCCAAAAGGTCATCATCATCATCATTGCAAGCACCTACACTTCAACCGGTTCTGTGCTTCTCGCTTCCAACGGGTTCCTGCGGCCTTCACAAGGTCGTCGGACCACCTTGTAGGAGGCCTTCCAACGCTCCAAATTATATAAAACTCTTATTTACAATTACTGTACCACAATAGGTTGTGGTATAGTAATTTTTTTCTGGTGCATTGTCTTTACATATATTTATGTAATCAATGCAAACAAAATAAAAAGAATTAAAAATTAAGCTATGACAGGTAAATTAATTATGTGATAGATACATGGTGCTCACATATTTACAAACATCTCATAGCCACTTGGCTCAAAAGATTACTTAAAGAAGTCAAGTTAATACAGCCAAGTTATGTTAGTATATAAGTACACTGCGGGGTACTTGCCGGGGTAAAGATTATGTTGTGCTTCGCATTATGTTATTATAGGTCCCGCCTTACAGGGGCTTTACCGGATTACCTACTAATGTTATAAGTAGCTGAATATTGTTTGTGTACGTAAGAATTTGGTGAGTAATATTAATTTATACTTCTTCTTATTTAGGAGGCTTTGTTTAACAGATCTTGAAAGGTTTATTCTTAGAGCAGTTCTTTGTTTTATAAGTAAAGAACTATACTGTCGATGTTTTATTTTGTGATCTTTGGATCCACAAAAAAGTCGCATATCTATTCTATGTTATGGGATTGTTTTCCGCGCTTAGTCCTTCAATAGACCATTGTGGGCCATGGCGGCCGTCGGTGGTTATTCCAACCAGTCCACCTCCCTCCAGAAGCTGATTAAGTCTCCTGGTCTGTTGAGAACATCTGTGTACTATCTGGGTGTCCTGAGGGTTTCTGACCTTATCTGGGCGAACGCCTGTGCTGCACTAAAAGAGCACATGCGCAATGCTCTTTAAAGATTTTTTAAAGATCGCATATTATATTTAATACTAGCTTCTACCCGCGGCTTCGCTCGCGTGAATGTCGGAAATGATCCCACGGGAACGTGCTTACGGTACAAAAAGTAGTCTATGTCCTTCCCCAGGGTGCCATCTATCTTCTTGCCAAATTTTCAGAGGATTAGTCGAGAAAAGGTATACGTATTGGATTTGAAGGGTTTTAATTTTTTTTGCGCAGAATCCTAATTCTTATTCTATAACTAGCTGACCCGGCAAACGTTGTTTTGCCATATAAATTATTTCAAGCTGCCCGGCGCTACTTCGTTCGCGTGGTGTCCTACCCCTTACCCTACCCTACCTCTACCCCTACCCTACTCCTACCCTACTCCTACACTACTCCTACCCTACTCCTAACCTACTCCTACACTACTCCTCAATCAACTCAGCCTATCGCAGTCCACTGCTGGACATAAGCCTCTCCCAGACTGCGCCACAGCACCCTGTCCTCCGCCTTCCGCATCCAGTCTACCCCAGCCACCTTCTTTAGGTCGTCCGTCCATCTAGCTGGGGGGCGTCCCACACTACGCTTGCCGATACGCGGTCTCCACTCCAGGACTCGTCTGCTCCACCGGCCATCGGTCCTTCGACAGACATGGCCAGCCCACTGCCACTTCAGTTTGCTTACTCTGCAAGCTATGTCGGTAACACTACTCCTACCCTACTCCTATAAGTAAATAAAAGTATTAAATACTATGTCCGTCTAAAACCGAATAAAAAAACCGGATAAAGTATCCCATGTCTGTCTCCTGGTTCTAATCTACCTCCCCACCAATTTTCAGCCAAATCGGTTTAGCCGTTCTCGAGTTATATATAGTGTAACTAACACGACTTTATCATTACTTTGTTAAATAACACAGACATAAGTATCAGAGTTATTTCGTCATATAGGCAAGCCTTTACGACGTGATTATTGTTTTAAAGATCACTATATGTTTTCGTTAGTACTATATCGCGCCAATAGATGTCGTTACGTGTTTCCACTTATTGCAATAATTTTTTTTTATACAGAATGCTTTAAATTGATTATATCTTTTGATAGACTGAAGCGATTGCGATGAAACAAAAACTAATCACTACTCCGAGTTCTACGCTATATTTGAGCATAAATATGAACCATATTGGTTTGGTACTTTTTACGTTGAACCTGTTCAAATAGAAAATCTCTCACATCCAAACAGACAAACCGACAAGCAGACAAAATTTCCAAAAATTTATGAAATGGCATATGTTGGTTATCCTTTAACAGCCAAACTATTTTTTTTTTCATATTTTCAATGTACAGAAACGCCTCGTCTACAGATTTATTATATGTATAGATATAGATATAGATAAATGCAGCCCAAGTTACTCCGTATAACATCAGCTATCTGCCAGTGAAAGTTCCGTCATAATCAGACCAGCCGTTTCAGAGATTAGCCGGAACGAACAGACCAAAATTTTAAAAAAAATTGTTATTAGTACCGGATATAGGTATTTTCATATATGCATTTAGTAAATGCTAATTTTAAGAAATGTTATTTTAATATTACAAACAGACACTTCAATTTTATTTATTTATATAGGTACCGCATTTGTTACTTCTTGTATTATATGATAGCTTCTCAGACTTTCATGTAAACCTTACACGTCAAATGACTGGTCCTAATTTTTAAAATCAGGAGCATAAGGAGAAATGAATCTTTAGAATTCCAATTTTATTACTATAAAAGGCAACACAAAACCTCAACAATGGTCCGTCGACGACAAATCCCTTGTCCCTCCATCAAACTGTAGAACCACCGTCAAAATTGTACACAATGAAGAATAATGTAACATTAACGGTAGGCAAACTTGCTGGGCTCCCACTGTTCATATTATGTTATTGGAGGGACTTACAGCGGCTTTAATGGATTACCTCTTGGTTGAGGCTGTCAGCTTCAACCCTCCTGGGAGCAGGCTGGCACGAGGGCGGTACAATGCACGTCAAAAATATATTCATATCTGAATATTGAGTGGCTTCGGGTCGTATTGACGTTGTTGATCGTGTTACGCCATAAATGTTTTGTGATTTTGAGTGTTTTGTTGTTTGTAATACTACATCTTGTGGGCATGTAAAAGAATAGAATAGAACAGAATAGATAAGCATAGAATAGAATATCTTTATTTTACGGCCGCGAATCGTATTTAGATCAACATACAATCATACTGACCTGAAAATTGCAAAAAACGTAAGAAAATTTAAATGTCACGGGCTATACTGACGCTTTCTTCTTAGAACGGAACAGAAGGATTTTGTTTACGTTAAATGTCAGTCGGTAATTTTTTATGTAATTATTATTATGTGTAGAACTGTGCGGTACTTTCTGATCAAACTGTGTCCCTCTTTTATAAGTGTCTTAAGTGCCCGTTCACTTGCACCTTTGATGACCTAAAGAATGCCACTTATGCAGTAATCAACGTGGTTACGTCCTAAGCTCAAACAGTATAAAAACAAGGTACCATTGACACGAAAAGAAGAGTATCTGTAGAACTACTAGACTGGGAGCATATCTAGTAATAATCTGTCCTTATGAGTCCGTATATTCAAATCACAACAGTTAGATTTTTATTTAAAGTATGGCGAGTGTTCTTAAGTGTTTTTATTTTTATTTTAGTGCCCACTTAGTATTTCGAGACATCGCCAAGCAGTTGGTCGACTCTTCACGTGACCAGAGGGCTGGCCTATTTTTTGGCCAAATAATCAGCATTGCCATACAACGTGGCAATGCGATTGAGTTTCTCCCTTGGTAAACCTTCTCATTCTACACTTCTATTTGATTCAAAATTGTACTTTACAAAAGTTACCTTTTGAATAGTTTTGCTAAACTTAGCAAAACCGCTGATCACACTCATACAGGAAATGCATAGTGACGTTACGTTTTTCACAAAAACAACATTCTCACGAAAAATTCCATCTGAATTGCGAACTTACAACTTGTTACTTAAACTCCTAAGCTATAAATAAAAAAAAAACATATAACGTAGAAAAACGGTTCTATTAAACATACTCTCAAGTTGGGAGCACCTTCTTGGTAAGAACTTGGAGTGCTTCTGAAAGTATTTTGTAGTAGAGCCGGTGCAATACGGATTTTTATGATCTTGGCTAAGATAGGTTTTTAGTTTTTAGCGGACGAGACTCAATTTTAGAGCTCATGCTACAGAATGGCTATTGTACTCTTTTGATCCGTTTTATTTGTTTTGGTAGGAAGGAGATGTGAAATTGAAATTATTTGTTGATAATGGAAAATGAAAACTGTTTTTCTATTTCTGTTTTGCTGAGCTACTTAGTACTTAGTAGAATGTTCTATCGATTTCGCATGGGTTTGACTAATTTCTCCTAAAGGCCCTCCACTGCGACCCATGGTCATGTTAAACACAAACTCAAAGCAGTTATTTCAATTAAAATAATTACAGGCATTTTTGAATTGTCAACGGACAAGAAACTCCAAGGACACTCTTTTAAATCAAGATATTACAAAATCCTGGGTACATTATTCTTGCTGCATATTGTGAGAACAATGCAAAAAATTAAATAAAAAAAACAATTCTAATTATAAGATAAGATAAAAAAATAAGCCCTGGCAGTTAAGAGACCACCAGTCTCAACCGACGGCGTTCGTTCACGAAAATGACGCGTGCGTCAGCACCATCCAGCTCAACAATTTTGTAGGGAACCGAATGATCACACAACACACGCGCTAACCTCAGTAAGTAAACAAATGAACTGCAATCGCTGGCAAAGAGCAGTGGCAAGACGGTCAACTTTATGACCTCGTCTACCTAAAAGTCGAAGTACAGTCACGAGCACTAATATGTCAACACTTGTCAACTTTTAATTGCGATTTTTTCACGAAATAACGAATGCAAAGTACGATACGACACTTTACATAAACCTATAGGATCGAAAATACTATGTTCGTAATAACATAAAATTTCATTCAAAAATAAAGGAGAAAATCGCCTTTGAATAAAGCCAAGTGTATACATACTTATGCTCGTGACTGTACTTACCTACGCTGTCGCTTCTAAAGGGGCGTTCACTGACAGGCAAAGTGCGATCATAGAAAGCCTTGAATAAAAAAAAGAAAAGGGACACTTGCGCGACAAAATTGAAGAACAGTAATTTTATTTTTACACCAGAAGATAAAGGATTTCATTTGAGGCAAAGTTGACTACGTTTTATGAGAAGTCCCAGTTTTAGTGGTTGCTTACGTCGTAAAAAGACCTACATTCCAGAGTTTTCATTTCTAAAACCAGTAGTGAGCTACTGGTCTGACTGGCATTTAGTACCCCGTAGCCTGAGGGCTATGGGGTACTAAATGCGTCATGTTAATTGATTGACTACCGATATATGTAAGTAAGTATACAGGGTCAAATAAAATTAGCTAGCGAAACTCCACGTCACGTGATGGGTACAGTACAGTGCAGTGGTAGTACATATCTAAACATGATAAATAAAAAATAAATGAATTTGATGATTTTTTTTTGGAGCCGTCAACCGGACTTGTTGTAACAGTTTTTTTTGTAAACTTTACAGACGTGATATCGATATCTCAACATGATAATAAAAAAAAAAAAACACTCGGGGAGTTCCGACAGAAGTGAAAACAGAACACAAAGACAATACTTTGCACTCACTCACTGACATATCGGATTTAAAACCGAGTACATCCCAAGGACAGCCAAACACATCCGAATGTAGCGCGGTGTCGGTAACAGTGTCGCGAGTTCAATGGTTTTTTCGAGTTATTCCGGTCTGATCCCCTGAATACCCCTCCACCCCCCCACCTCGATCCCCTGCTTGATCGTCTTCTGTTTTAATCTTTGTCTTATTCCCATCTCAAAAAATGCCCAACGCGCCTTAAAAAAGTTTTCAGTTCAAATTAACTTGAAAAACTTATACTTCAAGTGACAACACTACCAGCGGTCCTGCCCACCAGCCAGGTTGACCTCAATATTTTTATATAAAATCTTGTTCATTTTATTTCGTTATGATATCGATACATATCATGAGGGGTATCGTATTACCCAGTTACTGGGTTGTGGAGGTCAGATAGGCTATCGCTCCATTTAAAATACTGGTATTCAGCTGCATCCGGTTAGAATGGAAGCCAACCCCAACATAGTTGGGAAAAGGCTAGGCAGATGATGATGAATACACATCACGATTGCAGAGTTCTCTAGCTATAAATTAGCTTAAGCTAGCTTAATTAGCTAATTTAATTTGACCAAATAATGGGTCATTTACCAAAAAAACTATTTACCATCGGAATTTAGGTCAGCCTGTTCTACTTTCTATTACGTCTCGTGTCGGCACGAGCTGCACGAGAAGAGTGCGGTGGTAAACATTTTTAAGATTAGCCAAGCAGCAGGCTGGTTATCAAAAGTGCGTCATGTTAATTGTGGCGGCTTCAATGCACTCCGTAGGTGTTAGCAGAGGACCCGAAAAGGGACGTATTTATTTACCTAAATCCACGGAATTAAATTCAAATGTGAAGATCCGTCAGAAGTTGGCCAAAACATTCCGGCGCTGATTTTCTGGATTCGTTTTCGCCTCTACCGATCGTTATTTCTCCGGACAGTTTATTTTTTTTTTAAGTTTGTATGAATTCATGTATTACGTAGTATTTATTTTTGTGTTTTAAAATCTATTCCAAGTTATATATTCCGTATGTTGCACCTGCCATGTTTTGTCTCTGCATCACCCTAAGGTTGACTGGTAGAAAAAGCCTCAGGCATTAAGTCCGCCTTTGTTCAATATTTTTTTACTTGTGCATAAAGTTTTACTAAATAAGATCATTTTAAATACAAGAGGTCACATTGTAAACACAAACCTAGTAACAAAAAATGCCATAAACAATTTTCACAGAAGAGCAAAAATTTGAGATTAAAACACTCTTTAAACTTAGCTTTTGAGACAATAACCATTATTATCCTTATAAAGAGGTACTTTTATAAATAATAAAAAACGGCGAGTGCGAGTCGGACTCGATCACGAAGGGTTCCGTACCACCGTACAATATTTAACATTATAATTATTTTTTTTAATACTTAAGTAAAAAAACACGTTTCTTGTATGGCGACCCTTTAATTATTTTTTTTTTTACTAGCCTCCGCTGTCACGCTCCCGGGCAAAGGCCTCCCTCCACTCCTTCCATCTTTCGCGAGCCCGCGCGTCCTCCTTCCAGTTTTGACGAAACCTATCCAGCTCGTCCCGCTATCTCCTACGTGGTCTGCCGCGACCCTGCCTCACTGTCTTAGGGCACCAATTCTGTGCTATTTGGGCCCACAGCCTGTCCGGCATGCGGCTAACGTCATGTCCTGCCCAGTCCCATTTAAGTTGAGCAGCCTTTTGAGCCACATCAGCTTTGTTTTGGAGCGCAGTATTGTGTTTCGAACACGATCCGATAATTTAACACCTAGTATACTGCGCTCCATTGCTCGTTGGCATTCCTTGAGTTTGGACTTCAGAATGTTAGTCAAAGACCAAGTTTGTGCACCGTAGGTTAAGACGGGAAGAATACACATGTCTATGAGCCTGCGTTTCAGTGCCAAAGGCAACTCACCCTTAAATAGTTCTTTAAAGCACCAGTAGCTCTTCCAGGCGTTTTCCGTTCGTCTTGTGATTTCTTTATCTTGCCTCGCCTGGAAAGAGACAACTTGACCCAAGTAAAGATATTCCTGGACATGTATTTTCTTCCCGTCTACTTTTATGCTTCTAGGTATTTCTTTAACTAGATGGGTCTAGATGTTTTATTTTTATATGTCTAGGTATTTCTTAACTTTATTTTATTTTTATTATATTGTTGATATCACGGCTATCACACTAATATTATAAAGGCGAAAGTTTGTGAGTGTGTGTGTTTAAATGTTTGTTACTTCTTCACGCTCAAACGGCTGGACTAATTTTGATAAAACTTGGTATGGAGATAGCTGACACCTTGGATTAACATATATGCTACTTTTTATTCTGATATTTCTACGGGATCAAAACTTATGTGGGTGAAACCGCGGGGCGCAACTAGTATTAATTAATACACAGTAAGCGAAAATACCGAGTGTCTACCTATTACGGTTCAAAAGATACAGCCCTGTGACAGACGCACGGATGGATAGCGGAGCCTTAGAATAGGGTCTCGTTGGCACCCTTTGGGTACGGATCCTTAAAAAGTACCTTACTCTGAAGACAGTTAGGTACTAGAAACTTTGTAACTTCGTAAAGCCTCTCTTATCATTCGAAAAGAAAAGGATTAAAGTTGGAAAAGAAACATAAATAACGATAAGTACCTCGCGTTAGATGGATCTAAAACTTTATATCGAAAGTAAACATTACTAAATACCTTTATCTTGCGTTTTTCATTCTGTGAGGTGGAAAGTTGGAGGAGATGAGAGTAACGTAAACACTTGGAACTGAAATTAAAAAAATAATCATTGTAATTGTATTGTTGACTAGCTGCGCCCCGCGGTTTCACCCGCGTAAATGTCGATCCCGTGGGAATATCGGGATAAAAAGTAGCCTACAATATGTTAATCCAGGGTATGAGCTACCTCCATACAAAATTTTATCAAAATTGGTCTAGCCGTTTGAGCGTGAAGAAGTAACAAACATATAAACACACCCCCACACACACTCACAAACTTTTGCCTTTATAATATTAGTGTGATAGTGTGATTATAAAAATGATATGTAGTTTTGACTAGCCTCTGTTTGCGGCTTCGTGCGTGTGAAATTTCTTATTCACCCTGTCGCATCGCATCGCCTGACTGCGCTACTTATTGCTTCGTTTTTGCTAAGACTTATTTCAGATTTTTTTATTTTTAATCGGTAGGTAGGTACTAAATCGTATTTAGTGAGAAAATGATTGTGATTTTAGTAACTAAAATACAATAATGATGTCTTTCTCTTTTAAGGCTTGTATTCATGCCAACGACCTTGTGCATTTGGGTGGAGCTAACTACCCCTCTCCGCGCCACTCCGCCACCCGCATGCAACGCGACGCACGTGGACGTCGCGTTGCCTAGCAACACGAGGCGCCCCGCACTGAATTCGTGGACGAGTGCGGGGATGATATAGACACGGACTTTAAACGATCGCATTTTTAATTTATTATATTAAAAAATATACATGTTTTTAAAAAGTAACAAAACCAAATCATTTTCTTTTGTATTGCAAAGCAGTAGATATTTTTTTAATATTCTTTTGATAAAAAATGAAGGAGTAAAATGGTTTCATCTCAACGATTTGGAGGTGATTTAGTGGTTTTTTTTCTTAATAGGTGATACCGATAGAAAAATTATGGCTAAACCAAATTACGATTCATATCATGTAGATTACCAACTATTTTTTCAGATGTCATTTCTCTGTAAGTTCCGGAGAAAAGCTGCTTCATCTGCACGCTGTTTTTAAGCTTTTTTCGAAAGCGTAGCCTTAAGGAAATTTCTCCGACTGGTCGACACTTCTCGTGATCAAAGAGAGCTGGGTTTTTTTTTGGCTTTTTTATAACTACGAGTAGCATTACCATCTAACGTGGCAAAGCTGTCAATTTTTTGGGTACGTTTCTGGATGACAGCGATGCGGACAAGAACATCAACGCATAGGGGCTGATTCTACCAAAGTCAGATATCTTATAATCGTGGAATAAAATTGACGTCTGACAGTTCTAGTATGGAAAAACTGTCAAAAAATCACAATTTATTCCCAGGATAAGACTTATTCTAGGTATAAAAGTTTGGTGGAATGCACCTTAGGTGTTCTTTTGTTTTTGTATTTATTTGTACAGTTAGTTACTCATTTAATTCAGCACCTAGTGCAGTAAATAGTTAGTCGTTTTGAATATTGTGAAAATTGTATGTCTTCTAGCTACATAATATGTACTTAGCTGTAGCATGACTGTGTCTACAAAAGAACAAGAATAGCATAATCAGCTCGTAATGTTCCCACTGCTGGGACACAGGCCTCATCTCTGTGAGAAAGAGTGGGCCGTAAACTACTACGCGGCCTCAGTGCGGGTTGGTAGATGTCGCATGTCTTAGAATGTTTGGTTCTAGGAGACGCCGGTTTCCTCGTTTTTGAAGCAGTGGTGATGAAATTATTTACACAAAGTAAAGAGTATGACTGGGTTCGAACCTGCGACCTATATAACTCGTAAGTCGGGGCCGTTACCACTGGGTTACCACAGCTCTAAAAAAAAAAACAAAAATAGAAACACTGAATTGTTAAGAATTTGCTCTAAGTATTCAAATATGGTTGAGTGAAGTTAGAAAGTTTGGCTGAAAACACGAAAAACAAATTGCCATAAAAGTCAATAAAATACTGAAAATATTTTTCCAACAATTGGAATTTCAGGTTCGTTATTTTAATAAATTCCTACCTAGTTATATAAATCAATTTAGTATTTTAATAGGCTCGAAAATGTTAAGCAAATATTGATTTCAATTAATTCTAACGAATTCCTATCAAGGTTACGTTGGAGCGAGCAATTTCTACCTAAGTAAATTAATTTAATATAAACTTTTATAAGTGGGCGGACCTATAAGGCGATTACCGTTTGATATCAATTTATAGGCGAGACGTAAAAGCACTGGAGGCCCAGTAGTAACGTCGAGGTTCGAATCCAGGCAGGCACTTTACTTTGTGTAAAATTATTACATCACCACTGCTCTCACAACGGTGAAGGAAACCATCGTGAGGAAACCGGCGTGTCCGAGAACCAAAAATTCGAAGTCGTGTGACATCCACCAACTCAGCCTAGGCCCGTGTGTTGGATACAGACCCACTTACTGACAAGAGGAGGCCTGTGTCCCAGCAGTGGGAACTTTATACCTAGGCTAATTATGATAATGCTTATGCTGCAAAAACTTACAATGATCAAACATTAACATGCTTTTAACAGCAATTAGAATTTTGTAATTAAGTTGAGCTTAAAACTAATTCACTTACTTAGTTTGAGACTAATTTTAAACTTATTGATGAATTCAGACAATTAATTAGTGCTGAAGATAGAAATTAATTTAATTTGTTTTGCTAAAACAAATAATTAATTTGCACTTAGGTATACTTATCAACTTAGACCCTCACATAATTTCTATACTAACTTAAGATTCTTAAAACCGTAGTAAGAGACTTCAAAGCAGCCTTTGCCCTTTGAGTGACATTTCTTTCAGTGACGTCACTCATCTTATCATCCTAAGATGCAGTAGTGTTTCACTATTAAGGCATCGTCTTATACCGGACATAGGCGTTTCCAATAGTCACCACACTGTGGTTTACTGACCGCAGAATCCTATGACATATGACCGCTAATAAAAGTACCTATACTATAGGTACTCAGTTGGTTTAGGTACTTAACTAAAGGTAAACAAAAAAACCACGTGATTCATGGGTGCTAAACCTTTTGTTACAAATTTTAAAATCATTTTATTTATGGAACAGGGTTACAAGCATAAATACCAAAATTTCACCAAAGCCTATTCACACGCACTTTTACCGAAGTTATTTTATAATTTATTTAGGCATTTTGAATGAAAACGCCAAATAAACGGCAATATTTTGATTGAATTCATACTAAACAAAAGAAACCGACTAAACGTAATACCTGTCACTTCAGATAACATGCCACGCCACAGTTGTACTCTCAATGTAACAACGTTATCTAATTCTTTGCATTTTTTTAAAGGTTTAGAGAACCTGTCTTTTTGGGCTCTTTAAAATAGACAGATTACAAAATATTTATTATTATAAATCTAAAAAAAAATAGTGATTAAGCATCTATGAAGAATACTTTGAGAATAAATGACAAAGTTTAACACACTAATAAATAAAAGAGGAAACTATCGTAAAAATCTAAAAAAAAAAAATATGTGGATAACGTTTTAAACAAGAAAGTGTCATCTATAAAGAACCCTTTTTACGATTTGTTTACCTTTAGTTAATTACCTAAGCCAATGGAGTTTTATGTGTTTTATTACTCCGTAATTTAAATGAAGGACTTTTACTTTACTTGTGTGGCGGTGCAGTAGATGCTATGAAGTCCTTGCTTGTTTTTGCTTCAATTGCGCGACAGGACAACAGCTCTACAGCTTTCTTATCGTCACATCTGTTACGTACTAAAAATAGGAGTCGCAATGACAGTGTTGTAAATAAAATTATAATAAAAAAAATTGGAAAATCCAAAAGTGCACGACTCACAATGCTCATTTGATCGTACAAAACTACTTTGAATAAAAGAGTCATTTTCAATAGGGTTCCTCCTATGGGTAAAACGAATCTATTATTAAAAATTGACTCAATTAATTGTTTTTTTCGTAAGCTACAATGTTTTCAGGTTTCACAATTGATTGACGGGTTTTTTTTTATATTTGATGTTTTTTTCGTTTCTACTGCATTCAATCACTTTATGAAATTAGACAGAATTAATTTTCACTAAATTATCTATACAATGGTATATAAATTAATTAGGTTCTGAGTAAGAGCAGGAGTATAACAATAGAAACAGTTGCAGAAAGGAGGCAAACATTTGTTTTCGATCGTAAAGCACTCTCGTGCTTGGTCAGACTGGCAGCGCGGGGCGGAGAGCGGCGCGGGTGCAGGAACGCGCGCGATCTGTCTGTCCGCAGTCGAGCACGGCTGCGTTCTGCGTGTTGTCGTGTACATTGTTTGTCAAAATATAATAAGGATGAAGAAGACTTATTTTTACGAGTTGTCCGCGCGCTCCCCGCACCGAGCAGCCCGCGCCTCTCACCGAGCCCGCGTACTCACTATGGACACTCAAATGAAGTTCTTATGTTTGAGTACGCCGCGCCGCGCCCGTCCGGCGTCCGCGCTACCAGTCTGGCAAAGCAATAATGCTTTGCATTATGAGTCGTGCAAAAATAATATTTTCAATATTTCTGGGCTTAACGATACTGCTGCTCTTTCTTTTCATCAATGGGTGGAGGAGCTTATTCTCGGCCAGAAACAAAAGGGTTTTTTAATCATCATTATTAGCCACCCATCCATCAGCCTGACTTCACACACTACTGAACTTGGACCTCTCTTTTCTTGTGCCAATTTCCACGTGCCTGTGCCAGCCTCATGCAGGTTCTACCCGCGATGCAACAATATCGTCCACTCATCTCGCCGCATCCCGATTTTGCAATAATCAATTATTCTTTAATTTAAACGCCCACAATCAATAAACAAATCTCTGTTACTTAAACAACAGTTTCAACCCACTTTCCTCCTTACTAATAAACGTATTGTATAAGATGAATAGTTACACACCGATTTCTCTCTTTCAGTCGTCAGTAATTTGACTTTCGAAAGAAGAAGACAAAGTGTTGTGTATCTATACAGACGCTATACAAAGTTTATTAGTAAGGGGGTTCTTGTTCTTGGCTACTTTTGGTCACTATACCAGCAATCAAAATGGAAGTTGTTTGAACTAAACTACTCCTAACTAGTGGTTTAATAATTATAGGTTCAGAAGCTTTGGGTCCTGTTAACTAAATTATACTTATATTGAATCAAACGCCTGATTGTTGGGGAACCGTCATCTTTAGTTGCTGAATAATGTATATTGTTTAGGCCATATTATGTTTGTTTAGGATGATATTTTGATGAAATACCGAATAATATAATACTAACGTCCACCGAACAGTCTCAGCTGTTGATTAATGTAGGCCTTCGCGTATACCTGTCTTTATAAATTATTCAAAGCGTGTTTGGTTAATATGGGCCTTATAATTATGAATAATAAGTATATTGGTTCGATGACGGATTATTTAGGGGTTGTATTGTCAAAGGTTCCATGTTTGGTAAGTGGATTAGTTAGACCACTGTATATAATGTGGTGAAGTTATTGTTCCTTGCAGGGTTAGGCAAAGGTGTGCATACACCACCGCGGCACCGCCACCATTTTTCGTTAAGTATATTTAAATCACATATAATAGCGGACGAGCCTATTGTCATCAATCGGACACAAATCTAAACTAAGAAATTTCTGATGGAAAAACCCAATACAACTTAGCCCGACCTGGGCAGCGAACCCAGAACGTCATGCTCAGCCGTAGCGCTTGCGATGACTAGCCAACGAGGCAGTACAGCCAATTTTAATAGAACGCTTACTGAAATTTTTACAGTATACATGGTGGCACGGGCATCGACGCGCAAACCCTTTTCATATTCTTTTCCAGATCCCCTGATAACCGACCAAAATATATAAATAAATAAATATCTACGCATATCCATTGCTTCATATGATCGAAAAAATTGTCTGCTCAACAACGTAAATAACGCAATGAATGTTATTGAACTGTCAAAATGAAACCCATTGCTACTGACAGTTTGTTACGCAATTACTCCGCTGAATTTTGGTTACAGTTTGCGCGTCAGTGTCCCCTTAGCCTTAATGTTATTTAAAATATTCTAAAACAATATTAGATGGCTTAAAATAAAACCAACGAATTATCTCCATGATTCCTTTGCCTCCAAATGGAATATATGAAAACATTACCTGCGCCAGTAAGGTTGTCACACTTGTAAGTTGTCAGTACTCAGTTGAAAATTGAATTGAATTTGACACCTTGATTGACGTTCACATTTCACAATGACAATAATGACATCTAACCGAAAAGTGTTGCCAAAATCAATAATTACTGTGGGTTGCAATTTTTTTTTTTATTATAATTATTAACAAATATAATAATTAAGGAAGGGCGCCCTTAAAAAAATAATTAAAAATATATACAAAGTCTCCTTAATTTATGTACTTTCATAAAAATATAATCTCTTCCCTGTTCACAGCAGCTTTGAATATAAGCCCAGCCTCCATACAAAAACCAAACATGTCCTTTAGGTGAAGTGAGCTTGAAGTGAGCAAAGTCTTTCCAACTGATACTAGGGATTGACTCTATTCGCAGCTCACTTCACCTAGGTTTTCTCGGTGAAATTTTTCAGAATACACCGGTAGATAGTACTGCGACCAAGGAGACAGTATTTAAATAAAGGCACGTTTGGTTTTACCAGGCGCCAGGGAAATCAATGATACAGATTCATTTCGAGCTCACTCCGCCGTTGACCTAATAAAAGAACACTGTTGGCCCAACTAAAATTAATAAAGTGGAAATCTGCATTAAAATTAAACATGACAGAATGTTTTAAAATTAAATGTATGATTTATTTTCACGTCTGAAGATATTAATTAATCAGAACGTTGTTAATTTATTTTTCTTTTCTATGTGTTTGCTAAGTTGTGATTTACTTTTGTTTGTTATTGTTATTTCAATTTCTTGAGGTTCTTTTTCTTTGCCTAATGGAACACTAACTCCATTTATAACATTAAGAAAATAACATTTCCCCAGTGCCCTTCCGTTATTTCGATATAAATGTACAAAAACTCCGTTATTTCACGATGATATTTCACAAAGCTATGTAATCTATTTACCATTTACATAAAAAGATAACTCTAAAGTGCAGTAATTTCTATATTTTATTTTTCTAATGCTATAATAAATGAAGTATAGAAAGTATCTATCTCTTTTCTTTTTGCTAACCCTAATATCCAAACTTGATACGGCTTTATGAGCTCTAAAATGCTTATTTTCCAACTTGAGTCGGAAAAGCCTAAGTTTGTAGCCATGTCCTAATTTTTTATTTTTTTTCATCAAACAATGAATAAATCTAAAAGACCAGTAACAGTCTATACCTTCTACAAATAAAGGGCTTCAAAACAAAGTACGCTACAAGAAAATGATTTCAATTTCCGATGTTTCATTCACTAAAAACCGTTGCAATATTTCTGAGTCAACACCTGAACGCTGGGCAAACACAAACTAAAAGCAAAACAAGAACAATGGCCGCCAACGGTGGCTTCATTTTTAGCGGGAAAGAAAAAATATGATGAGCAAACCGAAGTGCGGATGTCCAGCGAAGTGTTTACAACAGAATTTAGAAATACATAAATGTTGTATGTTGATTCCTACTGACTTTGTCATCTTTATAAAGCCAGGCAAGCACTTTTCCATAATTATGATTTGTTTTTATGGAACCAATCTAACTTAGAAAGATGTATTAATGATTATAATTCTGTAAATACGTACCTGTTATAGTCGCAAATCATATTTTGATCAAGATACAACCTGACACTGACCTGAAAACTGCAAAAAACGTAAGCAAAATTGAATTTTGTAGGCTACAACTGCGCATTACAAACGTAATACCAAAATAATTTGTAAATCAAACATATTCTTAATGTAGTGTGTACCCAGTATTTATCGGAAAATGTGGTGATTATGACTGATTTAATTTAATGTAACATCTTGCATTTGTGTATATTCATGTTTGGGAATAAATGATCTTATACCATGTACCAGTCTTACCAAGGGGTTATCGTATTACCCAGTAACTGGGTTGTGTATGTCAGATAGGCAGTCGCTTCATGTAAAATACTGATATTCAGCTGCATCCGGTTAGACTGGAAGCCGACCCCAACATAGTTGGGAAAAGGCTAGGCAGATGATGATACCATGTATCCCATGCGTTCACTGGATCAATCATGTCGAAGATCAACGGATTGATAAATTTGATACAGAAAACGAACACATTTTCTAAATATCTCAAAATCCATAGCGATTCCAGCAAAACATTAAACAAACTGAACCTAAAACAGAATTGATTCCTTTTAAGATGGCTCTACAAAAGTTAATCAAGTTAAAAACGTGGAGAAATCTCCGTCATTTTATGTCGAGAATTCTTTATATATCCCAACCGAAGAAGGTTGGGCAAAGTAAATATTTGCTTTATAATCGTACATTCAGTTGAAATGTTATTTAATTTACCTGAGTAACGAGAATTTTCGTTTACAATTTATCTTCAGGAAATTATAAGAATTTATTTTTAAAAATACTTATTGCTGGCGCGTATTATAGACGGGCGTCAAAATCAACATGGGAATATTATGATCATACACATGTACTGTCTATTATAAAATATCATCATATATTACTAATCTACAACTAGGAAAACTAAGTATGTAATTAACTGGCTTACGAAGACGTCTGAGGCCAATTTATTCGACAGCAGTCTTACAAACTCCATGTTTGGCTCATCTATGTATTCCATTCTCAGTCCTAAAGGCTTAGGACAGACTAGCCCGACTTATCTCCTCAAAGTTGAAGCCTAAACCACAACAGACTGACCGACTTTCAACTTATGTTTAACACCCGCTATAATTACGGTGGGAGTTATATGTACGCTGGCGTTTCTAACGGTCTCCGGCCACCGATGCGTCACGGCAGGTTGCCTCGAGGCAGCGTAAAACACGTTTGCTAAGACCCAAAACCCACCTGTGCTTCTATCCTATAAATAAGTACCTACGCTCACCGCGCCCCCGTAGGGCCAATTTATTCCATTTATTTATGAAGTGAAATTGTGAAAAATATCATCATTATTCTTTTAATATGAGTCTGTTTTTTTGGTATGAAAATGAAAATTTCTATAATTTTCTTTAGAAGAATAATAACGTTTAAAACTTTAAGCTTATTTGAACTCATTGTTAATATTGATATGAAAAGACGTGCGCTAGACATCTGGCACCTGCATCTTGCAATGAATCTGTTTTCAACAGATAAATCTGATAGAATAAGCCCCTAATCTTCTTGCTAAATATATGGCAGTCTTATTTGTAAACTTAAACCTGAGAAATCGCATCACAGCGAAATGCTCCAAATTTTTAGTTTGAAATTGGGATTAACTAAATAGTGTTAGACAGTGAAATGTGGTCACAAGATTATCTCATGAGAAATCACAGCATTGTCTTTGCGGTCGACAACGGACATTGTACACAGTCTGAATTATTTTTGCGTAATAAAAAACCCTGTAAAACCCCCTTTGAATTACGGGCGAGAGAAAAAACTCCAATCCTGTATTACTGAGAATAATGCTGGAACACACAAGCCTCTCAAAAAAATACATCAGTGGAAATTGTTTTCCGCTCGGAGGTAGAATGTTTGCGAAGATTACTTTCACTGATCGTCGGCCGCGGACGATTTTCTTACTTTATGAGACGAACGGGAGAGGCTAGGAGGTGAGAATAGTTCAGCCGGGTAATAGAACGTGTTCTTGAACTTTACATAACTTTTCTTTATATCTCGATTCTGCGATAGTGTCGTGCGAAGTGGTGATTACGTCAGCTGAGTCCCAGTCATATTTCATTGGTAGTTATAAATATATATATAAAAGGTTCTTGCTCAAATATGAGACAGGAGTAAATGCCAGTGGTGGACAGCAGGACAGTTAAAGGTCATAAATAGAGCACTAAATGGTTTAAATAGAAAATTATTTTCTTCGAGATATAAATCTTCAACAAAGTAACCACCCAATAAACATTTTTCAATATACCGTTAAGGTTTAAAATGTCCTCAAGGCCACAATACCGAGGTCTCGAAAGTACCCTCATAAAAGGAATAGTTTCCAATTACCAAAAAATGTACAGTCAGCCGTCAAAAAACCTAACCCTTTTTGTGGTTCGATCGAAATAAAACGAGGCGGCCGCTTTGCCAGATTCAGGCTATAGTTAGGACCCGGCCGCTACGTCGCATTCAAGCACAAAATGGAAAACCCGGAAAGGTACCCCAAGGACCGAGTGAGGCTCTTTATGTAAATTCGCAGTGTACAAAAGGTGGAGTAATGTGAAAGAGAGATTGGGATTCTCCGTTTTCACGCTCCGACGTTGAGCCGAACTAAACTCGATCGACACAATTTAGAAATAAAAATTTTACCGTTCCGGAATTGAAGACAAACACGACGAAACTCAAACATTTTTGCGAGAGCCGGCTCAATTTCCGTAGCATAATAAAAATATGTTCTCATAGAATATTTATTACAACCCAGTGTCTTTAAAACAAACCATGATTGAGCTTCTAAGAGAAATATAATCTCACGTGCTTTCATCGGCAGTCGTTTGAAAAGTCATCTTCCACATCGAACCCAGTCCCTGTTAAATCGTACATTCAAACATCTTTTCCATGTAAACAAACCAAAAAAAAAAAAAGCCCCGGAATCCTCCACCAAAATAGGGCCAATAAGTAATTGTAGCAACATAATTGTAATAGACTACCAAACGTAGCCAAGGGACCACGAGTTATGGAACGGACTGTAACTGCGTATATCGGTATCGAAATGCTCCCGACGGACGACCGTAGATACGCGGTACTGGCCATAATATAATAAACATAGTTTCCGCTATCAGTTGCTGAGATTAGGTGGTTTGATCATTTGCGAAAATAGGAAAGCGATTTTACTTAAATGAAACGCTGCGTGAAAATAACTAAACAGCCTATTTCTTCTTCTTCTTAGCGTGTCGATAGCAATCTAAATATACTCGGCCCAGAATTCGGCCACTTGTTTGGCGCCTCCACCAGCGTCCATCAGCTCCTGCAACGTGCAGCTGACAGGACACGCAGGACACGACATTAAGTGTCCCATCGTTTGTGGAACAGCACCACATTTACACTCCAAGGCGGAGTCGTCGATGAATCTCCACCTGAACAGGTTTTCCTTGCTTCGGCCAACCTGGGTCAGGAGTCTGTTTAAAGACTTCTGGGTTCATAGGTTCCAAGCCTATTTCTAAGAAATAAGCAGCCATTAACAGAAGAGACGGCTACAAAATCAGACAGGCGGGACGGGACGGTGCGACGCGATTCTGTTAAAAAACTATACATGAAGTTTTCATCGAAATTGTTTTACGTCGCACCTGTCTGCGGGAGCCTTAAATGAGCAATACTCCCACTTCCAAAGCGGATCACCAAACCGATTTATTTAAGCTTCACCCTAATTGCGTAACGCACTATCAATCTCAATCTGAATCATTTTGAAGGATATTGCTAATCCATTGCTACATACATTCGAAAAATATGTCTGCTCAACAATGTAAATAACGCAATGAATCTTGTTGAACTGTCAAAATGAAAGCCATATTGTTAGTGATAGTGTGTTACGCAATTACCCTTCTGGTAAATATAGCAATGCCCATTGACAAGACAGGTATTTGAGCCAATCATTGAAAGTATCTAAAAAATCTTTACTCAAAAGTGTTATTTTAGGGGTGAGTGGGCACACTTTTAACTGAAGGTTTTCCTATGTACCTGACATTTAATAAAAATCTTAGCTCAATGAATTGGCATAATGATAACTAGAAAATATAAAAATAGCAGCTGTAAGTGCTTATATCGAGGTTATAAGTAAGAATGACATTCAATACAATAGACTTGACAGTTCTATAGAATTTATAACAATTCATATTATTTAGGTCTTAAATAGAAAGAAAAGTAAACTGTCTGGGAAATATTTTCAGTTCCAACTGAAATACTTAAGGCGTTCGTTCCAATGAATAAAAAAATCTTGATAAAATGTTTGTTCAAAAATGGTGTTACATTAAGCAAAATATTTCTAATTTTAGGGTTCAGTATCTCAAAAAAAAACGAAACCGTTAACAGGAGATACTTTTTTCTGGAAAAGGTGGAGGGTTCAGATCTTGTTGGCCTCAAACTTCGCCACTTCCACAGCGTTGTCGGTGGCAGCGCAGAAGTCACTTTGACTGCATGTTTTGGGACACAGAGGGCAGGATAGGAGGTGGAGCATAGTTTGCGACATACCTCCACATCCACACTCTAGTGCCATTCCGTTGAGATTGCCCCACTTTACCAGGTTGGAGTTACATCTGGAGTTCATCATCCATACCAAGTTGAAATTAATATTAAATACGCGTTCCTTTGTACTGAAGAGCTGGAAGTCATGGGGAGAGGCCTTTGCCCAGCAGTGGTATGATGCAATAACAGAAACTTTTGTTACTATAGACGATTTGTCATCACAGGAACCCACGGAGACAGAAAATTTTTTAATACCCATTTTTATAACCTGACCAAATACTTATAACATATTCTAGTCCAACATTTAATATCCCTATAAAATTATAGTCTGTAGAAGCGTTGATAATCCACTTATTTCTCAAGCGGACGATAGAAACTCAAATATAATTTACTAAACCTGCTACAATTCCCTACAACAGTATATCGCAATATATATGTGTATTACACAGCTATAGAACTCCGTCTATCTCGGTAACTTGAAATTTAGCGCGTTCTCGAGAATATCGGCACCCTACCGTGATTGGCAACGAGATTGTAACATTATTAATACGAGTAAAATATACTCGTGTGTAAGCGTCTTAATGTCCTTATGCCTACTTGTTTCAACGCTAAGGGGGATTGTAAAATAATTACACGAGATTTGAATACTATAATATCATTATGGAATTTCGGTGTTTTCTTGGTCTTTTGGTAATAACTTTTGTCTACTTTGATCCGATTAATTTTAATAACTAAGAGTTAGGGGAGTGCCTAATGACCACGTGATCAACTTAGCAACCAAACTCCTCTGTTTTGCTAAAGATCGGATTCATGTAATGATGACAATATAATATGTTAGGAAGCTCGACTAGGACCAAAGAAAAGTATTTCAAGAGTTGTGTAGGGACACACTTGTCTATACTTAAATTATGAAGAGGTTTGAAATTATGAAATTTCATATTCAGAAATAAATTTTATTTGATTTGATAAAAGTTTGTAAGTCAGTGGTAATCTTCGGAACTACTGATTCGATTCCGAAAATTCTTTCACTAATTGGAACCTACAGTATTTTTGAGTATCACAGATTTTTTTATTTATTCCGATCTGATCCCCTGAACCCTCCCTCCACCCCCCCTCCTCGATGCCCTGCTAGTTCGTTATGTTAAAACAAGAAATTTTACGCGGACGACGTCGCGGGTTGAAGCTAGTTAAAAATAATATGTCTCCTTCTATGACATTCAAGGATTTTTTATTCTCATCAAACATGAAATTCCTAGTGAAATACCAATGAGAATGTATCGAGAAACCCAAGTATTAGCGGTTACTACCTTTGTTCCCAAAACAGAATAGTAGTTCTCATCTTGGTGATAGTTGAAGCGACACATCAAGTTTGAATATTTGGCTCGAATTGGACAGCTGAATCTAAAATGGCTGAACTAAACTGTGTGTGTGTTCTTGTTTCGTATGAATACACATGAGTTGAGTACCTCGTTATAGGCTTAGTGGTACATACGTTATATGCCCGATATAGATTAAAATAAAGGATTGATACATATCACATTTATTTATTTTATTACAACCAATCTTACCAAGTGGTTTCGTATTATCCAGTAACTGGGTTGTGGATGTTAGATAGGTAATCGCTCCATCTAAAATACTGGTACTCAGCTGCATCCAGTTAGACTGGAAGCCGACCCCAACATAGTTGGGAAAGGGCTAGGCAGATGATGACCTAACATTTAAGCCTAATACTTGGGCCTGCGGGCGGAGAGTAATGGATAGCTCACCGTCCGATCAGGACCAGGCCCGTGCCGGACGGCGCGTACGTGTTCCACGCGCACCTCAAAGAGATGTCAGCATCGAGGAGGGGCCCCATAGGGCCGAAGCCTGCCGGGTCAGCGGGATTGTCCGAAAGGGTTACCGCTGGCCCGGAACATAAAGGGCTAAGGAAGGAACATGGGTGGGTTTTAGTCAATAAGAGTCTGACACTCCCTTCCGCTCCACCCAGAGCGGGAAGGGTCATTTGATGATTTCCCATCCGAAAAAAAAAAAATGCCTAATACGAGACTTCTTGTATATATCTTTTGGTGCCTGTCTTTGTGATTGCGTTGTTCAAAACTACGCAACGGATTTTGATGCGGTTTTCACTGTCATTTGTTGAATTCACTCCAGAAGGTTTACGTTTTTTTTTATTAGTTTAGTCTTTCCCACTGCTGGGCAAAGGCCTCCCCTAAATCCTTCCCGGAACTCTTTTCACTCGCCAATTTTTATGTTTGTAATACATTAAAATTGCGAATAATAAAGAAAACTCAATGTTTTGTCAAGTCCTAAAAACTGAGCAAAGTAGGGACGGGTTGCTAGTCTAATGTAAATAGAAATGGTTTTTCTTTTAGTAGCTAGTAAATATATTCTATTTATAGGTAGTTGAAACCTACACAACACCGCGATCGCATCAAATATTTCAAAAAGATTTTGAATACGGTATGTTTATAATATTGTGTTCTTATGACAAAAGTCCTCATTTTCTATCAAAATAGAAAACAAAGTCATCCGAATTTGTACCATCCATTATGGTAATTGTAGGCGTTAAAACACAAATACACTTTAATTGCAACAAACTTTGGGCGGCAAGAAAACCCGCAAATGACAAACGCCTGATATATGATATTATAAATAAAGCTTAATAATCTTGGGAATGTGACGTAACGCTGACGTCACAGAACGACAGATGACGTGAGCCTCCAGCGACGTTCTGTCGGCGGATATCACAGATCCCTTCGCGTAATATAAGCACATATTACTCCTACGTTGTATTCTGTCATTCTGTTTCGGATATTCGGATATCAAGTCTCTATAATTGTGTGTAGTGTCATCGTTTTGTAGGTGTGTTGGTTTTGCGTGAGCGGGTTAAAATATCTATTGGCATTTCTTGTGTACCGTAAGAGGTCGGGAAGGAGGGAGGGGGGGAGGAATCTGGAGCTGCAAATTTCAAGCAAATCTTCAAGATACAAAAAAAAACCACGATAATTTCACGATACTTTTGCACGCCTGGTAGCACCTTGCCGACTAGCTCTTGTATAGCTTGTGGCCGTCACACGATAAAAATAATATATTGGAACAACCTGGAATATCCGTATCACATTAGTTTCACAATAGATCAAGGCAGTTATCATTATCATCATCTGCCTAGCCCAACTGTTAGGGTCGGCTTCCAGTCTAACCGGAATGCAGCTGATTACCAATATTATACATGGAGCGACTGCCTATCTGACTTCCATAACCCAGTTAAGTAGTGGATAATAAGATACTACTTGGTAAGACTGGCTATTAAACTTTCGGGTTTCTGACGACCCGTAACGACTGTCAAAGATCCAAGAATGACAGCCGGGACTAACGTCTTTTCGAGGCATGGGGGGCTCGGCATGTAGGTACCTAAAGATGATCACCCATCGACGCACAGACCGCGGCAAGCGTAGCTTAACCTGATCGATTAACCTTGCCGACACACGATAAAAGTGGTAATGAATGGAATTAATTAATTATAATGGAACAACCTGGAATTTCCCAATCACACTAATTTCACAATAGATCTTGACAGTTGATGTCTAAATTTTTTAGCTCACTAATTCTTTGGCACACACTTTTGCCTCGTAAAAAGGTGTTGTAATTTTAATCTAGACAGAAAGAAAACATATATCACGCAATTTCTTCATTTCTTCTGCACATGTGTTAAAGATTCTCATTAATACTAATTTGGAACCAATGTTTTATTGTTATGCCTAAGAATCTCAGCATAACCCAAATACTGAGTTATTAGATGTTGGAAATATAGTTACTAGGTTCATTACCAAGGAAACTGAAGCTTTCTGCTCATTAGAAGCTATAAGCTGATGAGGTGTTTTTGTTCTGATGCCAATATTCGAAATTTTCTTTCTTACATTCCCTTTTTCTATATTCGTATTTGAATGTGTTTAAGCAAAATTAAATGTTAACAAATGTTACTTTACTTGAACAATCTAAAGGTGGAAAATGGAATTGATCTCTTTGACAAAGATCTGAAGCAAATGTGTATTAGGTATGTATTATTGTTATATTAGGTACGTCTTTTCTCAGTACACCCCAAAAAATAAAAACTGGCCAAGTGCGAGTCGGACTCGCACACGAAGGGTTCCGTACCACAAGGCAAAAACGCCGAAAAAAAACACGTTTGTTGTATGGGAGCCCCTCTTAAATATTTATTTTATTTTAATTTTATTATTTATTCTTAAAGTAAAAATACAACTGAGTATTTTGTGAATATTTCAAGTGCCTACCTGTTGCCATTATTGATATCGAGCAAAAAAGTGTTCGTATTTGTTGTTATAGCGGCAACAGAAATAAATAATTTGTGATAATTTCAACTGTTTAGCTACCGCGGTTCTTGAGATACAGTCTGGTGACAGACAGATGGACGGACGGACAGCGAATTCTTAGTAATAGGGTTCCGTTTTTACCCTTTGGATACGGAACCCTAAAAAAAAGTCAAAAAACAAATGGCCAAGGTACATTTTGATTGAAAAATAAGTACTAACAACCCTCATAAAATAAAATTATGATAGGCATAAGCAGTTTATGGAGAAAAATTATTAACGTTGGTACATTTTAAATAAATCTTTTGGGTAAGTAATAAAAATCACCCGCATTTGTTTAGGTCTAAATAAGATTTTTAAAGTATCATATAAGACAGAGCTCATATTTATAATAACATCATTTTCATGCGAAATGTGTAGGTTTAAGAAATCATCTTTGTTTACACGCTGTAGGTACCTAATACAAAATTTTAGACCTCTAATTTTTTGTCTTTAAAAAGTTCATCATATATTATTATTATATCAACGTAGTAACGTAGATATGTAAAAAAACTTTTTACAAAAAAAAAACAACCGACTTCCAAAAAATACACTACAAATTGAAAAATAACTTTAATTTCGGAAGTCGGTGTCTTTGGTTCCGCATTTTCGTTTAATGACACCGACTTCCGAAATTAAAGTTATTTTTCAATTTGTAGTGTATTTTTTGGAAGTCGGTTGTTTTTTTTTTGTAAAAAGTTTTTATTTTCACTTTTTAGTGGGTCAGTTTGTAATTACAAGCTTTTTTATCTAAGTTACAATAGCCTAATGTCAACTGCTCATCACATGTTACAAAATATTGCTTTTCCCGATGCTGGGACGTTTATTGTTGAGGAGTTCTCCTGGTAAGAGCCAGGAGAACTCCTCAACAACCACTCACCATACGCATTGTAACGAGCATAAATTGCTTAGCAACCATATTAAAGTAACCGAATCGCAACCCGTGAAATATTTGTCATTGAGTAGTTCCGATGGCTATCTGTGGTCTTCATCATCAGCTCCACTTTACCAAATGATGATTTCCGAGAGCAAATGCTCAAGTTACTTTAATTATTGAGTAGGCCACACGACGAAAGAGCATTGCTAGAAATGACGCGATTACTCAACTTAAATTCGGTTTCAAATTGACGCATCAGCATGACTAGTAGGTAGTGGTCGTCCTATGTAAAACTACAATCTTAATTAGGTATTATTATTGTACGAACTGAACATTTTGGCATATTGAACCGTATGAAGTAAGCCCAACAAAAACTGCTGTAAATCGTCCAAACACAAGGTAGCTACTGTAAACTGTTGAGGAGTTCCCTTAACTGTCCTTCGTCTTCATCATCAGACCCCGAATGATAGTCACAACCATGTAGGTGTAAAGTTCTCATCAATACAAATTAATCAAACCCAAACACAAGGTAACTGCTGTAAACCGTTGAAGAGTTCCCTCGACTGTCTTTCGGCTTCATCATCAGATCGACTCCAGGCCTTCATTAAATTGTAGTGCTTTAAAATACCTAATGAAAAAATTAACAAACGCACTAGTCGCTCCTACGATTTTCGAATGTTCCCCTCGATTTCACTGGGATGCCATCATCAGATCCTGGTTTTCTTATTATGGGACCACCCTTGGCATATCTCCTTTCCAACAAAAAAAGAATAATCAAAATCGGTTCATAAACGACGAAGTTATCCGCGAACACACATAAAAAAAAAAAAAAAAAAAAAAATATACGGTCGAATTGAGAAACCTCCTTCTTTTTTGAAGTCGGTTAAAAAGGCTGCCAAATTCCTTTTATTTCATTTAAATAGAAATGAAATGAAAAGTTTTTTTATGAAAGTAGATCTTTTAGGACACTTTTAAACGTCAATATTTTGTTGGTCAATATTTAAAAGAACTAGATGGCGCAGGCATTTTCTAGCAGGGCCTTTTGAAGAAATTGCCATTGCAGCTTTGAGTTGACTTGCCCCAACGTATGGCATACATGCATCAGTCATCGTGGAGCTCAACCCTATTTTAGGGAGCTCAACGACCAGTCACACGACGCTACTAAATCTACTAAGTACCAAAATACATAAAACCGCCAGTCAGTTTATACAACCAGGTTATACAACCTGTCTGGCTCCCTGAAATAGGGTTGAGTTTAGTTAGTTGAGACTGTAATAGTCAGTCATGCTTTTTACCCGTCATTGATGTCTGTTCTTGATTATGCTTTTGTCATATTGAATGTTTTTTGAAATCTTTTGTTTGTTTTTTGGCGATGTGAGATTAGGTACCAAAATAAAAACATTTTATTTCACATAAACCTACATGGGCAATTATGAAACGTCAGAAGCTCGGTGCACGGTTTCACTTGGTCGTTTCCTATGGAGAAGAACCGACAAGAAACCCGGTTTTCCACGGTTACTCTTTTAAAATTCGCTTTTACTATGTTTTCAAATTTCAGTTGTTCTTAGAGAAGGACAGCGTAGGCCTGTCAACAAGTACCAGTTAATTATTAAAATAAAATAAAAATTCTACTTATCTACGTAGTTTACAAGGCTTACAACGATCTCACAATCACAAATTATAAAATAATCTATCAACAAGATAAATAAAATATAAAAAACCTTATCAAACCAAATGATTAGATTACCCGTACCTAGTGTTAATGTGCAAAGAGAGAATTATTCTGCCCAGTGCAATTCTAATAAACGGACCGGATAAACCGGACACAAAGTCCGTTTATCCGGTCCGTTTATTAGAATTGCCCATTAGACATTTCTTAGTAGCAGCCCGTAGACTGGAATTGTGCCCAGTTAATGTTATGACAGTAGACTCGCCCCCTATTGCATGGGACTCAAACGTAAACATATGGCGCCACTGTGTCTGCCGAGTCCTTTGGGAAATACCTGGCGTTATTTTTAGTGGATATTCCGTGTGATTTTTTCAGAGGTAAGGTTGGCTGTTAAAATTGGCGAAGAAATTATGACGCATAGCAATGCATCATAATCTTTTAGTCCATTTTGAACAGCACCAATGAGTATGAATGAGTTAGTGCGCTATTTACAGGGAACTAGAGTCACATAAGTAAAGTCACACGCCAGCTTCCTTTGTGGACGCTGAACATGACCATGAAGATTTAAATATTTGATGCTGTTGCTTGTGACTTTTAGCCTTGTCCAAGTTGACGACTTGTTTAGTTTACCCACAAGCTAACCCAGGACATTATAGTTGCATAGCTTTGAATGGAACCGCAACATTTAGTATTAATGGCAGTTTGAAGTCTCAGGCTAACAACAGGGTTCTCAAACACGTGTTTGGTAAATATCTTGATGACGTCAGAGATAAATTGTCTAAGCATTGTACATCTGACGACAGTTCCTGAAACAACACTGAAAAAAATAATTTCTTACTACACAACATTAAAGCAGCAATATCATTGAGACTTACTAACTTTATGCAGTAAGAAGAAATGTTTTTAAAACAGTAAAAGACAAAACAGTAACTTTTAATGATTGAACATACTATTTACTGAAAAAAACAACAAAATAGGAAAACCAGCATTACTGTAATGAAAGTAAATTTCAATGGTATAAACGATATCACCAAATGAATAAAACTGTTAATTTTGTGATCTTTTAGCTACTTAAAACGTTAAAGTTTACTGTCATGACGGTATCATTTTGCATTTTGTAAAAAATACTGTTTTGAACGTGGCCCATATGAAACTGTTTAAAGCAGTTCAGATCAATGTTTCTTCATTTTTATTTACCGCTTATTTTTTTCAGTGAAAAAAATAATAAATGCATGAGAAGGCCGCAGTCTGGATGGCTGGAAGCTGACCCCAACATAGTTGAGAAAACCGGATGCAGCTGAGCGGATGGAGCGACTGCCTATCTGACCTGCACAATCCAGTTACTGGGTAATACGTTACCCCTTGGTAAGACTGGTTGTCAGACTTTCGGGCTTCTGACGACCCGTAACGACTGTCAAAGGTTCAAGAATTACAGGCGGGACCAACGGCTTAACGCGCTTTCCGAGGCACGGAGGGGTCTTGGTATGTAAAGATGGTCACCTATCCACGGACCAACTGCGGCAAGCGTAGCTTAGCCTAATCTATCGACCCGTGCGGCTGTTATTACGACCGCAGTCATGAGCTGCTAAATCTCACGCAACAGAAGATGACGATACTAGAATCACCCCACAAAACCAAAACAGAAGTTGAGCAAGTAGGCAAGACACACCCCCAAATATTGTTGTTACTACAGAAACTTATGCGAAGTAATAATCATCAAACTTTCTGTTGAAAAGTTTTCAACTTCACACTATTATTACAGCAATGCCTGTAATGTTAGAAACTGTACATAGCAACATAAATGATAAACAATGTGAAAGAATGATAGCGGAGTAGAATGCTGGCTTGACGAACCCGCATTCTGGTGTGGCTTATGTTTATTTTCGATTTCACTTCACTTAGTATACCCGAAGAGGGTTATAAGATTAAATTTGATGAAAACAGATGAAAAGTAAACATTTTAATAAGAAAATTGGATGTCTTGCACAATTTTGGGATGGAGATGGGGTTTTTAATCGGTTTGTGGTAAAAAATGTTCAAATGTACTTTTTGAATTAAATTATTTAAATGTTTTCTATCGTTAAATGTTATTGTTTGCTTTAAATAATTGGAATGTTTTTGTCATTACAGTCTGGCCATCGAGAGAATGCGTTCCTGATACCTGTCAGTGCGAAGACTCTAGTTGCTAATAAAGATCAAAGTCGCAAAACATGTATTCGTTCGTATGAAACTGATATGGTGTCAAAAACGCATTCTGTCGTCGGCCGCACTTTAGCAAAGATTGTTCTATTTCTATGCACTCTGATATCACACTCATATTATAAAGGCGAAAGTTTGTGAGTGTGTGTGTGTGTTTATATGTTTGTTACTTCTTCACGCTCAAACGGCTGGACCAATTTTGATAAAAATTTTGTACGAGAGTAGCTGACACCCTGGATTAACATATAGGCTACTTTTTATCCCGATATTCCTACGGGATCGCACGCGTGGGTGAAACCGCGGGGCGCAGCTAGTTAAACCATAATAACTAACCCTCATAAAAAAAAACATTTGTATTCGTGAAATTCTCTTAGTTTTTAGCGTATACTGTACCTATTGCATTATTATCACACATAAGGGTACCGTGACATTAGTTTTCAATACGTTACGCATCAGTTGGTACATCAGTTTCCGCAAAATGTATCTGCGTGCTCTTTGTGTTACATTGTTTTTATTTTATGGTATTGTGTTAAGTAAGTTTTTATACAATTCAACTAAATATCAAATAGTGATCCTTCCTTTATTAAACTATTGTCTCTTTTTTAAGGTGAAAATAATAAACAAACTTCTAAGAAAACACTGACCATACTTGCATATTTACAAGGATTCAAAACTGGTCAAGCCTTGAAAATTCCAGCATTTTTAATATCACCCATAATAATTGTGCCTAAAGTAAATAAAGAACACAATGGGAATGATCTAGCAGTGAGCAATGATGGAAACTTCGAAGAAAATAGTGCAATATTAAAGAAAATTATACCAGTGAGAATTATACTCAACGGCACTGGACGAAACGAAGAAAACAACGACATTGAAGTCAGTTTCAGACAGGCACTAAACAGAGGAAGTCTTGACAAAACTAACGTGAGTGAAAATAAAACAAATGACACTATGCAAAGCGATGCTATAGTTGCAAACAATACAATAGAAAACACGATTCAAGAAAATAAAACGATCATACTTGAAACTACTACTAAAGCAGAAAATATTCAGAATGTAACAGAATTTACTAGCACTGAAGCTAGTGGACTATACCCAACAGCAATATATAACGATCAAGTTGTAAACACAATAACAATAACAGACGGACCACCAAACTCATTTTTGCTACCACCTTTACTAGACGAAGAATGGAAAAACTTCACAGTAACTGCCAATATAAATATAACTAGAGAAAATACCACCGAAACCTTAGAAAATTCAAATAATGCTACTATATCTCAATCAGTAAATGAGACTGACAGTACAATAAAAGGTCCCTATCCAGCTGCCCTGTACCACAATGCAGAGATTGATCAGGTATCAATTACGACAAATTCTTATACAAGCGAATCACCTTTGCCTCCGCCACGAGATGATCGATGGAGGAGCTTCTCTTCATTGGGGGAAATGTTTTCGACGTCGAGTGAATTTAGGCCATTAGCAGGTTTGTATTACGACGGCTTTTTACATAGACCTCTACCTAATAGGAACCCGGGTTTTGTTCCGTACAATCAATATTATCTTTATTAGATAATTAATAGATATAATATGTCTTTTCATTGTTTTTTTTTAATAAATAATATTACAGATTGTTTTTCTGCTTTATCGTAATTTTAATAACATTACGTAGGGTACGTATTTGAATATCGAAGATTAAAATACCGACTGTTAAAATATCGATGTTCGAAACATCGAAAATGGAAATATCGAACGATCATATAACCGAAAATTAAAATATCGAAAGTTTATATTATCGAATGGTTAAATATCCTACGTCCAATATATCTAAAATCTAAATATCTACAAAAGTTACATCGAAAGATCTAAATATCGAAATACAGATTATCGAACGTCCTAAATATCGATGGGTACATATATTATTTGAACATCGAAAATTAATATACCTACGTGTAAAAATGGGTTAATTTTCAACATTTAATACATTCATTAATTCACCCTAAAAATACGTACAAGTTAAAATAATTATCGAACAAATTTTGATATAAGTAGTATGAGTGGAAAAAGGTTGCTTCTGCAACGTCTCCGGCGCTACGGGAAGTGCAACCCCTTCGCCCTTGCGTAACAAAGGATAGGCAACCATGTTCACCTCCGCAGCTTCGGCTTGCTGGTCGCCTCCGGCGACCAGCCTCAGCCGCTACGGCTCCCATGGGTGCCTATGCTTTGTTACAGCGGGCGGGGGTTGCCCTCCCTTCGCGCCTCCGGATTTTTATATACACTCTAGGGGTAACAGCCAAAAGACTACGTAAATTCGGGGTGCCCCAATTCGGTTTTGGAACAATTTCGACCTATTTTATCCATGAAAATCAGTGTCCAGTGTACAAGCCTAGGTCAATCGTGAAGGTATTATTTAAATTAAAATATTTTCTTGAAAGTCAATATGTTGTGCAGGTTGTGCTACTAAAGTTAGTGACAGAAACGTATCGCTGCAAAACCGACTCCACGTAGTCTTGTCTGCCCTACCCCTAGAGTGTAATTTAGAATCGCGGAGGCGCGGAGGGGCGAGGCAGCCCGCGAGCTGAGGAGCAGGTGGTTTTAACACCCGCCGCCGCAGCTGAGGCTGGCCGGCGAAGCCGGCCAACAAGCCGAAGCTGCGGTGGTGAGCGTTTAGACCATCTGCGACGTTAAGCTCGCGTGGGACTGCCGGAGCCCTGCAGCGCCGGAGCCGTGACAGAAGCCATGCTTGCTTGCATGTTGCATGATTGCTGCATGCTTGTTTGCTAGATGGTAATCAGTTACTAGGTGGGTTACAAAAAAAAAACAAGGAAACCCTCATGTAATGTAGGTACTTTAATTATTTTTACATAATAAAAACCCAAACGTAACGTAACGTAGATATTATGAACTTCGATGTATTAAATGTTGATATTTTGAACTTAGGCATAATGTCATTCGATATTTTGAATCATTCGAAATTTTAATCACTCGGCATTTCAATCTTCGACGTTTTAAGCGTAGGTATAACAATTTTCGACATTTTGATACAATCGATATTTAAATTTTCGATGTTTTGAACATCGATATTTTAACAGTCGATATTTTAATTTTCGATATTCAAATACGTACCCATTAAGTAACTATATCTATTAGACCTGACTAAGCTTAACTGACTGGGAGACGAAGTGTCGCTCGTCCGGCGGCGAGATGGGCGGACGACATTGATACTATCGCGGGTAGAACTCGAATGAGGCTGGCACAGGAGCGTGGGGATTGGCACATGAAAAGACCTATGCTCAGCATTGGGTAAAGTCAGGCTGTGGATGATGATGTTAATTAACCTTTACTTTCAGTTTATTTTTTAAACATGGGATAAGTTAACGGATTCACCATGCATGGTTTCAATAAACCTTATATTTTGCCTAGTAATGAACCGACACAATCCTTCACTAAGTCGAGCTCCAATACGCGAAGTTCCATCGTCAAACAGCGACAAAAAAAAATGGTTGCCTGTAAAGTCGGTTTTACGGGCGAAGATTTTACGTGACAACGTCTTTTTCTCGGTAGAATAGTTGAGTGGGAGAGAGACGCAAGGCATTCGGCGGGCCTCTCTCTCGTTCGGTGACTCATCGTAACGTTACCGAGCGTTACACTTTTTCATAAGTGACTCCCAGCCGCAACCTAATTTAAGACGTTGTCACGTCAAAAATCCTTGATATTTTATTTGATAAAGCTCAGGAATCGATATTAATATTCATTGAACGCATGCAATATAAAAAGAATCGATAGAGTTGCTCCCAAACTATGTATATGACAACGTTCTCACATTTCGAACAGGGCGAACATCATAAAATTCGAACAATGGCGGTAACTACTGCAAGTCGACAAGGCTCTAAAATTGGTACTGTCAGTACATACTCGTAAAGCAAACATCGGCTTTTGTATACCGAGTCATGTGTGTAACATTGTTACGAGAAGATCGGCACTAAATTAGTGCTGTTTTATTGCTGGTCACAACCCGATCCACTTTAGCACGTTTCATGTTTTAGAATCAATAAAATTGTTTGAGGTTATAACTTCATTGGAGTCTTGATATTTTTACATTTTTTTAAAGCCACTAATAATGCAGATCGTTATATTCTTGCGCTATTAAATTAACTTTAAAGAGAAGTTAAAGTTAGGAGTGCAATAGCTCGTATCTAAACTTGCTACGTCCATTACCAGTTTGACAGCGCCACGGATGCCTTAGCCAAAAATAGACGATTAGCCTCGCTAAATGTGCCATCAATGTACTTTTATCGACAAAGTATTAAGTCTCTCCGTTGTATATTGTCTGTTTGCGTAACATAACAGAATCTATGAAAATAGAATTGATACCAATATCTTTACAGCTAAAATCTGCAATGCATTTCTTTATAGCGACCTAGTTTCGCACGGTTTTAATGACTAGACAAAACATCTAAAATATCGGTTTTAAATTAATGCATGAAACACATAAACCTTCCGGGATAAATTCTAAGTGATGGTTAAAACCACATCAAAATCCGTTACGCAGTTTAGAAGAACAACGCGGTCACACAGACAAACACGTAAAGCGACTTTAATTTATAAAGATATAAGATTTCTACTTTTATCATTATCATCACAGTCTGGTCGGACAAGATGAATTTTTAAATCGTGTCTTTTTTAGCCACAGTAAGTTCACCTGGCAGCAAAAATAAGAGCCCACAGGTGACCAGATCATTTATTATTCACCTGACAAAGTCACTCGCCATTGGAAGTTTCCTGTAAAATGTACTCGAGAACGATGTAGATTTTCCTTGAAAGTGTTATTGTTACGACAAGAAAGGAGCGACGGTCGATTCTCCGTTTTATATGAATTTTATATTGTAATCTTTCTTGGCGTCTTTCATTATTGTATCTTTCCTCATTTTTTGTTACTTTGCTTTCACCTCAATCAATATAAAAAAGTTATATATAAAAAAGTTGTATAAAAAAGTCTTTTCAATAGCTTTCACAAAATATAGATTCGTTAGTACCGTTTATGGCTACACAGTAAAACCTGTTGAACTTTCGAATGGCGACTGTTTGAAAACTATAATATCGGGAGCAGGGTGCTCTGATATTGTTTTTGCGTATTGCGAGAGTTGCTTTGAGGCATTTTTAGGGTTCCGTAACAAAATGGTAATAACGGAACCCTTATGGTGAGACTAAGTCTGTCTGTCTGTCTGTCTGTCACACAAGAACTACTAATGCTATCAACTTGAAATTTGGAATAGTTTTAGATGACGTTTGCCCAACTATTTTGCAAATAAGAAAGAAATAAAAACATGTATATTTTTTGCAACAGGGACTGAAAAATTCTAAGTGGGGCTACTAGGGCATGGGGTATCATATGAAAGAGCGCAGTTTGCACATTCTCAAACATATAATTCTATGTGATAGAAGTTTATGTAAAGATTACTGGAAAAATAAAACGAAGTCTCTAAATAGCACACTTTTTCAGAAATCATCAACAAAAGTTACATTAGTTCCACTATCGATCAAGAGATGGCGCTGACATAAATCTGCAATATTCTACACCGCAGTGCACAGTGTTAAAATTCTCTGGTAAATATACCTAGGCGTCACCGATGAAAATTTAAAGACATATGATGATACGGAACCCTCGGTGCGCGAGTCCGACTCGCTCTTGCCCGGTTTTTATAACAAAACATGGATACGTAGATTAATAATATCTACGAGAAGTTCCTCTTAATCAATTTGGACCATACTTATCATATAACTATTTTCCGTAAATAATATAACACTCCCACCTTCTTACAGGGAAGACGCCTGTGAGGTCCCAGCAATGAGAATGTTATAGGCTGGTTTTCATTAAATTATAACATAATAAATTAACTATGTCACTATTCTCCAACCCGCGCTTGGTAGATTACAGCCCACTCCCTCTCGAAGCCTGTGTCCCAGCAGTGGGAACATTTATAATAGGCTTACCTATTATGTGTTATGTGTGTCACTATTATTAGTATTTGTAGGAACTCATGCCGCCTGTGATACCTACATGTTTCATACTTTGTAATACTTGTATTACTTTAAAGATTTATACTATTGTATACTGTATTCGTAACTATATCAAAATACTTTTATACATATATTGCTTCACAAGCCTCATTATTTCTCAGTCAAGTCCACCCAAGGGACCATCGACTTAACATGTTCCTAGCCGGAAACCTTATGCCTTCTCATTAAAAGCAAAGTTAGTAAAGGTATGTTATTAAAATCTTATCAGTGGACTTTAATTGTCTTTATAATGAGGTGGACCATCAATATTCAAAGTAAGTATTTGTCTCTCCAAACAGTCCCTCGACAAATCGCCGTCCAGAATAAGATATTAGGGGACAGAACTTCTCGCATTGACCCCTTTTTAAAGGTTAATGTCTTGCGCCTCCCTTCACGACACCTGAATACTAATCGTAGGACGCGTTTTTTGTTAAGTTTTGTCAAAACTCAAGGATGTGGTTTATGTTATGTGTAACTGAATTAATGCACATTATGAAAGTAGTTTGTTTTTTTTTACTGAATGGACTTTTGTAAACTTTATATCCCGGACATAATATTAAAACCTACAAAGTACGGAACCCTCGGTGAGCGAGTCCGAATCTCACTTGACCGGTTTTTTATTAATACCTTAGTGTCTCTAATATGTACAAGGATTATTTTCATCCAGCATCATTCTTTTCTTATTTCACCATAACTCGTAACTTATCGTTAGAAACTAAAGCTAGCGGTCTAACTTTTTTAAGTTCTAAAAAACCCAACAAGTAGGTAGGTACGAGTTTGAGTTCTCGCTGAGGTTTCCGTTGCAGTACGAGTAAAAGGAAATTCATTTGTACTTTCGTGGAACCGATGTTCTTTTGCTACAAAGTATTTTAGGTACGTAATTGCTAACATCAAGTTTGTAAAAGTTTTAACTACACGAAACTAATGGATTCTCTGGTTGAAAATGTATTTTCTGGGCTGCACTTATTTAAAAATATATTTCGCGTTTTTAAAGAAAAATTACAATAAAATTAATGCTTTAGTTTTGAATTTTACGTGTAATTAGAGATAGATTACGATAAAAAATTGAATGTGCTATAAAAATAACGTGATTTGTTACCATTTGATAAATTCTGAGAACAGACTATGAGATGATGAGGTTTGGTCACCGGAGTTAATGGTGTATCTTCCTATTAACGCATTGGTTAACGCTTACAATTAACCATTAATAAACAAGTCTGCCTCGTTGTCTAGTAGTCGTAAGCACTACTGTTGAGCATAAGGTCCTGGGTTCCAATCTCGGGTCGGGCAAAGTGATATTGGGTTTTTCCATATGAATTTTCTCAGCCTACTTTTTTTTCTATTGCCAGCAACCGTTGGGTTTTCAAGTCAAGTCAAGTCAAATCATTTATTATTATTTACAAAAATAGGCACATTAAAAGCACTTTTGAACGTCAAAAAAAACTAAATAGAAATGATTCTAAAGTTGCTGGCAATAAGGTCGCCTCTATCACATGGGACTCAAACATAACTAACTGATGTGTGTGGATCTCACTCACCACACACATTTTTAAGTTAGATGTCATGCATACCTGTTATTTGCATGGTTACTGAAATACAAATTTTAAATTATATTTATTTTGAATTGTAAGTGACTGTGCTGTTGGTGTGCTTATTATAAATTTTAACGGCACGGAAAATATTGACGGCACGGTTGGCGCAGTGGTTAAGCGATTGACTGCTGCGCTGCGTGTCGCGGGTTCGATTCCCGCACGGAACAAATATTTATATGACCTACAAGTAGTTGTTCCGGGTCTGGCTGTTTGTGTATGTGAGTTTAAATGTTTGTAAACGCACCTACGATACAGGAGAAATTCCTAGTGTGGGGCAACGTTTTAAAAAAAATAAAAAAATATTGATAACATACGTAATATTTCATCGTTCTAATGTAAGCATCATAAATACTTAGGTAAGAATATCAATCTAATCTACTTCTAAACCTAGACCACTCCATAGTACCACAACTCAACCCGCCTCCCGCATACAGTCCACTCCAATAAAAAAGTACTCAATCTAAAACTCTCGCTGCAGTTAACTTAGAAAATAGAACAAATCAAGCGCAATTCTAACACAGAAAACATATTCGCAATCTCCTAGTTTCCATTTGACGTAAAGCCAATCGGTTTCGAACACAAAAATTGCTACATTATGTGCTTAGCGCGAAGCTACGCATACAACAAATTATGTTCTAATTTCGAGCCATTCGCTGTTGGTAAGCGCATTCCGGCTGCAGTATGCAGAGCGAATTTTCTCGAATATTCTCAACTCTTTTATTGTCGGCTACCTACATTTTCCCTTTAACCTTTTAGCGCTTTATTGCTGCGTATCGCTTTAATCTGCTGCTTTAGTTCGGGGTCTACTGCTTCCCAACGAAGTATGTGGAATGTTGCTACATTTTTGTTGTAACCTTTGATCTTTACGTCAATATGTATTGGAGGAGAGTTGTTTGTTTGTCTTTCATATTTTCTACGTTGATTAGAAATAGTCTGGCCAAACCTTTTTGATTCCGATCAGCCTGTGTAGACGTCGTATTCCAATTTACCTTTTTCTGTGGGTTAATCTGCAAAGTCAAAAGCCCCTTTAGGCATTGGTGTTCAATCTGTTGCTCTTTTATCTAAAGGAAAATTACTTTTTACTTTAGTAAACATATACCTATTTTAACGATATTCCTAAATAAGTCGTCTCAATTTTTATGCTCATTCATGAGATCATAACCTGGTTCTATCTTCATTAAGCAATGTCTGGTCAGAAGTCATATAAGATCTAATCTCGTATGTTTACGAGCCTCCTCGCGCTTCAAGAGGTCGTTAAAATATTGATCACGGTGATTCCCATGAGATGGCGTTAGCAATTACAACTTTCAGATGCTTTGAGAAGCGTTTGTCTATGACGTCATAAATGTCAAACCAGATGACTATTATTATTATTGGAGTAGGTGGACTAGAAAATTTAATATAATTTTTGTCTTTAGAAGAATAATAGCGACCCGCTCCAGTTTCGCACATATGCAATGGCAACATATCACGTCACATCAAGATTTCTGGGCTATATCTAGGTTAAATATTAACGTATTTTACATATAAAACTTCGAGAATAAATACTCTAAACCAACTCGTAGGTATTACCTAGTAAAAATATCATCAAAATTCATTGTGTAGTTTAACCACACAGACAGACAAGATAAGTTAAAATATGTAATAAAAGAGTTCTGGTGCAACTTCAGATAATACAGAATTACAAAATAGCCTAGCTTTTGAAAGCCTGCCGATTTTATTTGCCGTAAACTAACTTGATTGGTCGTAGTAATTTGCACAACCAATCACCGGTCCCCACCATCCAAAATTTACAGCCTACAATTGGCTAAGCAACCAATTACATTGATGATCTAATCAGAGAGTACAATGCTATTAGAGCACATCGTATGCAGCAAATACTCTTGATAGTTTTAGCATTTCCATGCAACATATAGAGTGCTCCTATTGGGTTAAAGCCGGGGCTATTTTTCTAATGGACTTTGCAGCTCTGGATGGTTTTTATAGTGCACCGAACAATATTAACTGAGACTATACAGAAAGCTGCGGAAATTAGATTCGGTAGCGAAAAAAAGAACAATATGAAAACTGTCTAGGTTACTAACAGCAACATTAGCTATTATTTGGAAGGTTTTGGGTTCGATTGGCACTTAAATGGAAATATATGTTCGGAAAGTCTAAAATAATATTGGCCCTAAGAAATTACACAAGTTAAACAAATTTTTAGGTAAAATTAAACTGCCTAGCTATTCAAGGACTCCAAGAAACTTAGGCGTAAATAACTTGTTATAATATTCAGCTGAAATAAGAAAATGGGCGCAATAACAAAACCAGCCGATACAAAATACCTCTCCTAATAATTCTTACATCTACATATCAGATGATAATGAAATCTGAGCCGCCAGATACGGCAAGCTCGGATTATTGAGCAACGTCAGGCTCACACCCTCAGCGAGGTATTACATATGATTTATTTTAAAGGGTGAGGTACTCAACATGCTCCCCAGATAACTTTTGCGCCCCATCCATGTGTACCTAGCCTTGAATGTGAATGTTTGAAGAGTCTGTGATATGATTTATTGGTCTTAGCATATGGCTGCACGACCGCCTTTCATTTCTTACGAAGCTTCGAGGTTACAGGCGTATGAAATGCGAATGAGAAAGTAGGTAATATTTTTTTACGGAAGTTTGTTCTGTCTTCTTTACTGAATAGGATTATGAAAAGAATATCCAGGCATTCTATAAATAAATATTTCTTGAAAAGAAAATAAAAGAAAGTCGCCTGGCGTCGGATGGAGTGTCATGTTCAAACAATTTATATTTATCTCAAGAAACAAAGGAGTTTTGTTTGTTAAAGTTACAGTCCCTAGATAGCGTTGAATATTATCACAGGCTTCTCCCACCAACAAAAATAACGAATTCAGTGTGATGTTCGGCAATAAGCAGTTACCATAACACAGGCAAATCTTTACATAAAGGAACACAAACGCTGCGATTACTTCAAAATACAAGAATATTATACTCTAGACATTTTGAATGAGTAAAATGAGGTGAGTGAATGAATTTTATAATTACTTGTGCGCCATTCGGTCCCTTCGGCAGTTCCGGCCAATGTAAAATTAATTTCTGTCTACACACAGTAGGTATTATACAGCTTACATTGGGTTACAAAGTGTAAACTGTACGTTTGCGAAGAACATCCTATATTATTTGTACGTTATACAAACAATGGGTATTTTCTGAAAAGTAAAAGACCATTAAATAAATATGTAATGTGGAAGAGTTTGTTATTACTGAAGAAAAATTTTCAGCGGGCCATATAAATTGTCTACCCAATTAAGACAATTTAATTACAAGTTAATTAGTACTTGTTTCTTTAGTTCAATTTTCTGCCACTTGTTCAACGAAAGACTGCGTATACCAATTTTTGGAGAATGGTGCCGATTCTGTTGTTTACAAACTAAACTAAATTTAAGTTCAGTACATCTTTTTCTTTCTATTTCATTATGAAAAGGACAGAAGACAAATTTTAGTTTAGTCCTGTCAAATTAATCCGCGCTTGACTAAAATTGACGTAATTTTAGTAGGCAAGTTTTTAATCACGTCTAAACTTGTATGGATTAGTGTCAGGCGCTGATTAATTGAAAAAGGGAAGGGAATGTCTATTATTGCCAGCTGAAAATTTGTTAGTTCAATTTTCATTGCGTTCAATATAATCATTATTTTTGTTCCACACTGCTGCAAGTGATCCCATCTTGGCGATGTGTAGAGACAAATTTAGCTATACATGATGAAACACGTCACTTGGCAAACTATGTATGGTCAGCTGCCCCTGTGGTCTCGTGGTCGTAAGCGCGACTGCTGAGTTGGGTTCGATTCCCAGGTTGGGAAAATTATGATTGGGTTTTTCCATTAGGAATTTCTTAGTAACAGCCCGGAGTTTGGAAGTTTTTGATGTGTTACCCCCGCGTCTCGGAAAGCACGTTAAGCCGTTGGTCCTGCGCTTGATGTTTCTCCGATCGTGTCGGATTGCCGTCCCATCGGACTATGAGAGTGCATCTGTGTCTGCGCACACACTTGTGCACTATAATAATGAAAGCTAGTTCCCTGTTAAGATTGGCCGAAATACGATCCGGAGGACAAACTATAGTCTACCATTTGAACTTTAGTAATATAATATCTTCATACGATTTACGATTATCTGATACGGCCTTTGTTAGTAGCCTTTTACACCAATGATGGCAAAATTATCATATTTCAGTTTAAATGCCAGCACTGTTCCCTAAAATATGTTAAATTAGAGCTTATTATTAACACAATAGCTATTAAATTACTAATTATATGGTTTGCGTAATGAAATATGCGGCTAACAATTTCTATATTGTTTGACAAGCTGTCAGAAATCACTGTTTAATATAGCAACGTCGACCACAAATTCAGCTCATCTAACAATAAATTAATAATTTACATTTATAACGATCGAAGCGATTGTAATAGTGTGTTGTTTATTAGTTTAATTAATCTCAATTTTATAATTACGTGGATATTTTTTTTGCCTATCTGACCTCTACAACCCACTTACTGGGTAATACCCCTTGGCAACACTGATTGGGGGACTGGTCAGACTTTCGGGCTTCTGAGTACCCGTAACAACTGTCAAAGATGTTCATCAACTGTTAATATTTAGAATGGCAACATTCCGTTGGCCGCCATCGATGCATGCACGGCTAAAGAAAGGAAATAAATTTATTTGACCCAGGTTAATAAGGCACAAAAAAGTTATGTTATCTATACGCACAGCGGTCACAGAGAAGAGACTTTTTGTCATTAATTGAGAGGCTTACATTACCTAAAGCGCGGTCACTGTCGGACTGCATAGAAAATAAAGAGAAGCGCGATGACACAACCCTGGTAATTTATTGCAAAATATGAAGCAATTATTTTATTACAAAAAATCTATTGTTTGGACTAAAAAATTAAAACACTAGTGTTTTAGTATGTTGCTTGTAGAATAATCTGACGAAAAATCAGAATGATTGTATATATATTAGTATGGTTTTTCTTGTAAAAGGAAAGTTTTTATGGGTATCTTCATGATATTTTTCTATCGTATCAAATTAGTTCTATTATGTTTTCAACACACTATCTACCTAGCATATATCCTGAAGAATATCATATATTTTTCTGATTTTGTTTACTGTAGTCAATCATATACTTTTATTGTTTCTAAAACTTGCGTTTTGGTCCTGTAATCCGCCTTAAATAATAACTTTGTTACCTACGGAATACAAAAGACAGTTATTACCTACCTATATTGTCAGTGTCACGCAAATTACACAAGGGTTTTTTAAAATTGAATTTGATTTGATTGATTGTATTGACAAAACAAGATGGCGGCGTTAGCACCGATTTTAGTCACGCGCCAAAACAATCTTGTTGCGTTGTACTGTGTCCCTATGTGACGTAATGTTCCTCTCGTTGGACAATCGAATGGTAAAACCATAAAAAGTTTTTCTAAAATTCCAATTAAAACAAAACACTATCTACTTAAACAAAATACAATTCGCACAGAAAATTAATTTCACCGCTACCTCCGTACATTGTATTCGTACAGCTCGCGGGATTGTTTGGTAAACAAGTTCAATTTCGGTGTAGCAGACGCATGGCACAGCCGGAATGTCTGCGGTCTACCCACCTGAGCTATGATGCTTTGGAATACGTTATTGCGCGGAAGACGTGGTTTTTATGCTGCATGCGTAATTTTGAATATCATGTTTGAGGTAGTGCAACGGTGGAAGTAAGTAATAATGTTTTTTGAACAGTAAACGAAACTGCACCGTCACGCTCGGGTTGGTGACGCTGAGTCCTTCCACAGTTATTTTATCTCTGATTTTGCATCACGGTACAAATCACAGTGATCTTTATTCTCATTATAATAATGCAGCAGTTGGGTTGCTGCTACTGAAAGGTATGTCAAAATCATAGTGATCATTATTCCCGTTACATTATGGTTGCTGCTGTCAGAGGTCAAATAATTGTGAACAGACTATACCTATACTCGGCTTCAGTCGGTCGTTGACGCAGAATCGTGTACACTCGGCTCCAGTCGTCATCAGCTGTCATTCATCACTTCTATCGTGTAGTCATAACCACGCACCCTGTTTTTTATTGCTTTGGGAATGGTTGGCAATGCGATCTACGTAGATAATTGGTGAGCGGTCTCTCGTTGTGAAGTTCTGAATGTTATGATTTTTGCGAAAAAATAGTTGAATAAAATTAGGCAAATTAACGAGTTCGTAAAAAGCGATTTATTCCGATCTCACTGGCTGCACGGACATGTCAACAGAATATTTTAGGGGTTATTCGCACTTCGTCCCATTCGCACTTAGTACAGCGTTCGCAGTTGGTCCTATTCGCACTTGGTCCCATTCGCACTTGGTCCCATTCGCACTTGTTCCCATTCGCACTTAGTCCCATGCAAGTAGTTTGTAAGGAAAGAGGTAGGTTTGTGGACGAAAGGGTTATATAACATCACGCTATGATCAATAGGATCGGAGCATCAATGAAACTGTTGCAAAAACTTGAAAAAATATTTCTTTTCTTCTCCTCTTTATAGGTTTCACTTTTTGTCATTCATTTGTTTCATTAATTTCTCTAGGGACTCTAAGGTTACATACGCACTGACAGGTGGCTTGCTTAGCGCCTAGAGCCTAGCGAGTCACCTTTCGAGTAGCGAAGTGTAGCGAAGTATATCGAACTCTCTAGAATTTTCGCAAATGGCCGCGCCGCGCGCTTGGCGAGTTTGCTAGTCGCCTAGCGTGTTTCAAAGGATGTTAAGTCACTAGGCTCTAGGCGTTAAACAAGCTCCCTGTCAGTATATTCGTAGCCTTATTCTTTTCCTAATGGGAAAGCTTTTACAATTTCTAACGTGACGACATAATGGTGGACGCCCACGTCCATAAAATGTATGGAAACACGTGTACGTTGTAACGTTATTATGGACGCAAATTTAAAGCGTCTTCATCTTATTTCCATACCTTTTACTTCATTGTGTTGCGATGCCTTCTACGACAATATCGTAATGTTAGAAGCGCACAATAGCGTATAGACAAACATAATGTGTTATTAAAAAAAAACTTTTATCTTTTTAACTAAATAGCGCCTAATTGGAAGTCAGGTTAAAAATAAACCATGTTGACGTCATAACAAAAGAAATAAACATAGGCTTCTTTATAACAAACAATTTTTGGAATTACCTAATACATTAGCTTTAACCTAGACGTAACAATAATAACCCGTCTTATTAAAATATCTTCCAAAATTCCAAGGTATTTTGAACGTAGTCGTTATGCCGGGAATCTTTCATAAGATATTCATTTCAACAATGACACTAACAGAGTTATTTCAGTTCAGCTTTCTATGGAGCGGCGGAAAGCTGACATTTTTAGCATTGTCCAACCGGTGTGGCTTGAAGCGTTGTTAGTAAAACCACAAAACACAGATAGTACAGAAGTCAATCACATGTATTTACTTCACTTTTTATACCTACGCTCGGCGGTCGCGCTATGGTTGTCAACTTTGGCTTATGCACAAAAACTATGGCGGTAGTGGCACTCGTATCTAGTTGTTTGATTTATTGTTGAGCTTATTCTACAATATTAAAACAAAACAATAAACATAGTATTACAATAAACGACGACGATCGACCGACGGCACGGTTGGCGCAGTGATTAAGCGATTGGCTGCTGCGCTGCGTGTCGCGGGTTCGATTCCCGCACGGAACAAAAATATTTGTATGACGTACAAGTAGTTGTTCCGGGTCTGGGTGTTTGTGTATGTGAGTTTAAATGTTTGTAAACGCACCCACAATACAGGAGAAATTCCTAGTGTGGGGCAACGTTTTATTTAAATAAATAAAATAAATAAATAAAAGAAATAAAATAAATAAAATCAATAAAATAAATAAAATAAATAAAATAAATAAAATAAATAAAATAAATAAAATAAATAAAATAAATAAAATAAATAAAATAAATAAAATAAATAAAATAAATAAATAAAATAAAATAACGTGTCCGTGAGCGGTGTCTATGTGTGCGTTGCTCGAGCGCACTTTGTATGTAGATTGCCTTCTGTACTATCTGTGTTTTGTGGTAAAACTGATTCTTGTAGCTAAAGTTGAAATTAATGTTTATGTGGTTTTTGTTTCATGAAACTATTGAATAATAACTCATCATATGCCTTGCCTTTTCCCAAATATGTTGGAGTCGGCTACCAGTCCAACGGGATGCAACTTAATACCACTATTTTACATGGAGCGACTGCCTGCTTGACCTCCACAACCCAGTAACTGGGTAATACGATACCCTTGGTAAGACTGGTTGTCAGACTTTCGGGCTTCTGACTACCCGTAACGACTGTTAAAGATCCACGAATGACAGCCGGGACCAACGGCTTAACGTGTTTTCCGAGGCACGGAGGGGTCTCGGTATGAAAACATGGTCACCCATCCACAGATTAACCGCGGCAAGCTTAGCTTAACCTGTGTGGCTGTTATTATTAAGCCACAAGTCGCTCTCTATATTGAACCTACATTTAATAATAACTAACCGCTAGAAAATTTTACGTCAGTTTATTACGAATTTCTGATAATAATAATAAATCGTTTATTTCTTAATTAGAAGTTACCATTTGTAGGTGTCGTTGGTCCCAAACTAGGCACGGCCTGTGTCTTGATCATAAAGAGGATTTATTTATAAACGATGATTAAAGTTAAGTGACGTTCAAACGTAAAAAATGTATGATAAAACACTACTTAACTTTAAGCAACGTTTATGAATAAAGGGGTTAGGGGGGGCGCAGGCAAAAAAAATACAGTAGCTTAAAAATCGAGGGTTAATTATAACAACTAATGTAATTAATAAGATAAATATTTTATTCGTTTCCATCGCATTCTTTCCTACCTTACAATGTAGGAAGATCGAATGAATATAGCTACTGGTTACACTTTTCTATCGGGATTACCTGTTACGGCTCTGCTTGTAAATATCGTTTATAACAGCATTAATCGTTACTCCGGGTTAGTACTCCTACGTCTAAAGACAATAATGTTCAGTTTAAAGCGTAGCAAAAAGACGTAGCTTACTTGCTACGCCTCGTAGCGTGCTACGAAAACCGTAGCACGCTCGTAACCTAAAAGTCTGTGAACGATTCTACGGTCATGTTTGTTTTCATTCCCATTTAAATTCAGGTATTGAAAAGTACTGAAAGGATCAAAGCTAATGTAGTACTTTCGTTATCACTCATTCATTCACGAAGGAATTTTTTGAAAATTACCCGTAGATGCAAAATAGATTATTTTAGTTGTTGTAGTTTTATTTAAGTCGGAAAACAAATGGAATTTCAGGGGTTTTATTTTTTTGCGTCGGTCCAGCCGTTTGGGAGATTAGCTGGAACAGACTAAGAGAGACAAAAATAAAAAATAAATGTTTTTTTTTTGTTCTAAGTAATATAGTTTCATATGCATTTAGTAAAAAGCTGTTTTTTTTACAAACAGACACTAAACTTCAATTTTATTTATTTATATAGATGTATAGATATCCAATAGATGTAGGTATAGATTGGAATTTGTTTGTAACTTAATTAAGTTAAGTTAAATAGGTCAGATAGTGTAGTCGATCTGACGACGAACCTCGCCTGCAAGCCCGGATAATACTACAAAGACAATATCTAAGGAATTTAATAAAAATATATAAAATAAACCGCGTTCATTTCGCGACGAGATTCACTTGTCCATTGTGATTGAAATGAATTATTTCTCAAGGAAAATGGCTAGGAGTGAGATGAAAATACTTTAGCTTTAATGCAATGTAGCTCCCACTGAGAATAGCCTACTTCCATCTTTCCTGTGTTATGACAAGGCGGGTGTAGTTTCTATCTGTAGAATAGTGTTATCTTTTAGCATCAAATCACGTCAGCTTTCTAAAATTAATGTAAAGAAAGCTACAAACCGACGTGCGTGTGTGCTAGATGTATGAACATAAACGAGCCAAAAGAAGTGTGTAAGGATTGTAGCACGTGGCGTACTGTAGTTTCTGCCAACCCGCGTGGGAAGAAGGCTTGAGTTTATGTATGCCTGTAAAGCAATAAAGGAAAACAAATGAAATGTGGATGCTACTATAAGTACATCTTTGCCTAAATCGTCGGGGATTACAGACAAACAAAACAAAAAAAAAACGCCGCAAAGAAACATCGCGGGTAAACATTGCCGCATCAACCGACACATGAACGATTTACGCGAATACGCTTTCATATACGTACATTGAGGGGCTTGTGGCTAAGTAAGAACAGCCGCACAGGTCTATCGATCAGGTTAAGCTACGCTTGCCGCGGTTGGTCTGTGGATGGGTGATCATATTTACATACTGATCACGCAGGACAAACGGCGTAACGTGATTTCCGAGGAAAGCACGTTACGCCGTTTGTCCCGGCTGTCATTCATGGATCTTTGACAGTCGTTACGGGCAGTCAGAAGCCCGAAAGTCTGAAAACCATTCTTACTAAGGGTTATCGTATTACCCAGTAACTGGGTTCTGGAGGTCAAATAGTCAGTCGCTCCATGTAAAATACTGGTATTCAGCTGCATCCGGTTAGACTGGAAGCAGACTCAGAGAAAAGGATAAGGTTAGTTACGAAATGCATATCACCTGTCAAACTGTAGTTGTTGCGAGTGGTATTGTTGCGTTACGTTACATCGAACTATAAATATACCTATTCAACAATAAAAGAAAACCAATCACTAAAAACTACAATTCCACATAAAAAACGACCCCTTGAAGCCGACAAACTTCAAAGCAACTTAACAAAAGAAAAAAAGGAACTGTCACTTTATTAAAATGTACTTTTCCCGCCACTTATTCCTATGAAGCGTGTCCTTTGTAGTCAGGTTAATAATTTATTGATCTATCCGAACGCATTGTAGGCACCTACTTTTACTAATTGGTTCCCGTTGAAAGGTTCTTTTAGTCGGAGCCATTTCGAGGCTGCCAACTGAATTGTTCGGAAATAATTAAACGTAAGTACCACCGGGAAGTAATTATTTTTCTTCGGAACTCATCTATAATTCAATACTTGGCAAGGCTTCGATGTTTGCTTCGATGATGCTTTTAAGCACGCGACTTTATATGAGTGACTCGTTAATTGAGGCGATAATGGACTGGTTTTTAGTGTCGGTTTTGTAAGTTTATTTTGTTTTTTTTTGTCTATGATTGATTTTCTACATACAATTTATTTTGAAAGCAATCATGCCCAAATGCACATTATAACAGTTAATGTCTATAATCGTGTCATTAATTTCTGGTTTAAATCCGTTCTTAATAGCTAATTGCTAGTGTACAACAAGCCAAGATAAGTTAAACAGGACAATGAAAAACTAATAGATAAAGTAATAGTTATATTCATATATTGTATTGTATGTGTTTTATATGGGCCTTGATGCCTGAAATAAATGGATAATGGATGGATAATGATCAATCAATCTACCTAGCCTTTTTTCGAACCATGTTGGGGTCGGTTTCCAGTCTGACGGGATGCAGCTGAATACCAGTATTTGATATGGAGCGACTGCCTATCTGACATCCACAATTCAGTTACTGAATAACACGATACCCCCTGGTAAGACTAGTTGTCAGACTTCTAATGATGCTGACATACTACATTACATATACCTTCATTGAAGGTCAAATTTTATATGTCATCATCATCATTTCAGCCGAAAGACGTCGACTGCTGGACATAGGCCTCCCCCAAGCACCTCCACTTCGACCAGTTCTGCGCTTCTCGCATCCAACGGGTTCCTGCGGCCTCCACAAGGTCGTCGGACCACCTTGTGGGAGGCCTTCCAAAGCTACGTCTTCCGGTACGCGGACGCCACTCCAGTACCTTTCGGCTCCATCGGCCATCTGTTCTGCGAGCAATGTGCCCTGCCCACTGCCACTTAAGTTTGGCAATTCTTCGGGCGATTTCGGTTACCTTGGTTCTCCTGCGTAGCTCCTCATTCCTGATTCGATCACGCAGGGTGGAGTTTCCCTGCGTAGCCCATGTGGCATAGCCCTCTCCATCACCCAAAGGGCAATGGAGAGGGCTAATTTTATATGTGCTAAAGGGAAATACAATATTAGTTTAGCGATACAATAAGATAGTAAAACCGACGTAAAGGCAAAAGTCGTTTCTCCGTCTTTATCCTAACTTACGACCGTAAGCAGCTGATATTCACGACGGCGCGTCATGTGACTCTTGTTCCATTGTGGTAAGGTACAAATTGTAATGATTGTAAATATATTTGTTCATAAAATGTAACAACTATACCTAAGAACATTCACAGATCATCAAGAAAACTTCAAGAAGACAATCCATACGAACTTTATATTCGTCGTAACAGCTATTACTCATGATATCTTTTTGCGATATTTTTCCGCTTTTACTTTCACGCTACCCGCATGAAGTTAGATCGTAAAGATATAAATAACCTAATCTTTACCCTACTGGCGGAAATTTCAACAGGAAGGTATGGTGACGTCACGTTTCCTGTTTCTATAGCTAACGGTATATGATTGTTTTTTTTATGGGACCTACACGATTATATCAATCCTTTTGGTAGTAACTGCCTTCTTTGTCGATGACGACCCCCTTTGATGTTGTTTTTTTTTACACAAAACGAGCGTGGTTTGATAGTTGATACTATGAATATTAAAATACTGTATTCCATGTTGATGTTCAATAGTTTTTATTTTGGTTACATTAGAAATCTGTGATATCGGAAGTCAATAAATTGGATTTTCAGATCTGTCTCTAATACCAAAAGGTACCTATTTTCAAACTTAAAAGATTAATCACTAACATAAATATATAAAACCATCTAACTGTCCACTCCAACATCCTGAAAAATAACTAACTTCAACGCACAAAAATATAAGTCAAATAAATCCAATATAACTGCAATATATCTTTGAAAAAGAAAACGTTACAAAGATTAATTTCCCCGAAGTTAATAAAATCCGAAGTTTATATCCAAAACACATTCTTATAACTGACAGTTGCTTGTTTGCGTTGAGCTGAAAGAATTGATTGAAAAGAAACAAATGTAAGGGGAGAGAACTTTCCCCCCTTTTCCATTAATTTGAACGAAATTGTGTAGACAATGGAAATGTAGGTATAATTTAGGTTTAATAACCGGGAAGTATTTTTTCGTTGAATAATGAATGTGACCATATTTCTTTTATACTGAGTTGACTTAGGAAAATAAGGTTTGCGTGAGTTATTAAGTTTATTATATTATCCTTTATTACATTTTCATACATATAATTTACATTTTTAAATATTTTTATATAAAAAAACATTTAAAAATCTAAAAAAATAGTCTGCCCATCAGCATGACTCAGCCGCGCAATGAGAGCCCCCTGAGGTGTTGGTCGAGGCTCTTCGCTATATGTCCATTTATTGAACCGATATTATATTTATTATTATATTATTACCTTTTTCCCCAAGTCCAGGGTTATTTGCCTAAATAACAAACTTCACGTTGTTATAATTTTCTTCCCTATACTGGATGATTTTTTTACCGTCTCGAAATTTTTACAGGGTGTTCTACCCATGAATATGAACAACTTTCACTATGGGACCAACAAGACTAAAAAAATTATGCAGTATAATCACGACCTTGCACACAGAAAAATCTAATTATATAAATATAGGGACTTGTCTTTGCAAGGGCGTAAAAGAAAGATAAAACCTGTTCTCATGGCACGTTGACTGCTATCATAGAAATTTTTAATTCTTGAAATACCTGGGGCGACTGTCTATCTGGTGTCAATTTTTTTTTTTTTTTTTTGTGGATGGTATATCATCAAATGACCCCTCCCGCTCTGGGTGGAGCGGAAGGGAGTGTCAGACTCTTACTGATTAACACCCACCCGTGTTCCTTCCTTAGCCCTTTATGTTCTGGGCCAGCGGTAACCCTTTCGGACAATCCCGCTGACCCAGCAGGCTTCGGCCTTAAGGCGGCCCCTCCTCGATACTGACATCTCTTTCAGGCGCGCGGCTTCTGATCACCCGTAAAGACTGTCAAAGATCTAAGAAGATTTTTTTAAGGTTTAATTGAAAAAATAGGTAATAAATGTTTGTTGTAATGTGAGACTACCTAAATATCACTTACTTTCGTTTACAAGATCCGATCTTTTTCCAGTCTGTTTAAGCTTGCATATTAAGATAATTATTGCGTGATAAATGTATAAATTTGTCTCACCTCGTAATTTTACTTTTTACCTTTTGTCCATCTGTATAAGTACTGTAATATAAAACAACTAGAAATTCATTTTACTATCAAGCTTTCAATTATCTTAATTATCAACATTTTCTCTAAAACTATAATTACCTATATTAGACATATGTATGTCCACACACATGTGTATGATATGTGATATATGTAAGTCCTATATTAGATTTAGACTAAAAAACAAAAAGTATTTACCCCATTCCCGAATATACATGTACGTCGCATAGCTTTAATGATAACCGCAAAGTACGCGAACAGATGCAAAACTTGTTCAAGTAAAACAATTTTATACAAATTACTTAACTACTTTGAGGCATGAGAGAACTAAGCAAACTTCGGGCATGGCACTTTTAGCAAAATTTTACTTCCCCGAGGTGGCGTATTTGCAAACTTTCATATAAACAGCTCAGCAGAAAGGTAAACAAGTTTAGTTTAACTCTAATTTCGACACTCTAAGGAGACGTACTGTATGTATAAAGTTCTTGCGTCGTCGTCTAATTAGTATATAACTTGGAGCCATTCGTTTCAATTTAGTTTTGGGGCATTTCAGTTAGTTTGACCAAGTTTCACCAATATTCTTGATATAGGCCGTAACAGTGTTTATTATACTTGGCCGAGAACATGATTAATGAAGGCAGCTCTGAAAGGTACCTATAACAAATTAACCAATTTATTATTCAAATTGTGGAAGCTAGGTAGATTCATAAAATAAATCCGTTTCCAGTCTCCCAGACGCGTATGTCTTGCCCAGAGTATTTAAACGACAGCTATAAATAATTTTAACCGCCTTTATCTATTCTTCGAAAACTAGTAAAGAGCTGTCGATAAAATAAGGAATAATATATTTTTATTGAAAAGGCAATATCTAAAAACGCTGAGTAATACGATATCAAAACTTGGAAAGTTTGAAGCAAGCAATCGCGGGCCGAGTTAGAGACACAATTTCAATCTTCAATAAGCGAAAAAGTCAAACAGTAACCGAATGAGGGAAAACGAAACATCTCAAATATCCAATTTGGCGATATAAAGAAGGAGACAACAAGAAAACAGTGACCTCTGTTATTGAATTAATTTCGTATGGACGAACCCTTTATCACGAAAGTCGATCGTTTGTCCGTTGTTTATAGGTTAGCTACGTTCATTCTGAATCTAATATTATGATGGCGAAAGGGTCACGTTTGTTTGAATGGCGTCTCTTGTGGGCTACGGATGTAAACGCTATGTTTTATTACGATCACTGGGACATGACGTACAATAACTGAACATAAATATATTTGTGACCGCTGTATTTCTTTTATGGACGAAGCGAAAACGAAATTGCAGTCGACCTTTTAACTGGCCCGACGTATTGTGGTTCTATTAAAGTTTTACCTGCGGTTATTGTGTATTTATTACGTTATGAGCTTATTGTTTCCTTCTTGCAATAAATCACATTGATAGTGAATTAAATGTTTCAAATGTTAATATTTTTCCATAAACCTAAAACCAATAATTATTTACTTATTACAGTATCAAATTATTGGTAAAGCTTTGATTTATTTGACCGTATTATATCAATATTTTACTGGCTCAGCAAAATACATGTTCAAATTACGAGTACTGAAAAAAAAATCTAAAAAAGGGTCGCTCGCTCTTAGGGTGATTTGTTGAAAAAAAAGGCAGGTAGGTAAAATCGAAGATTTTCGTACACAATCCCGGAAATTTCCATATCTAAATGGAAAACCGACCCCGAACAATCAATTTATCCTCCAATATCCTCGGGCGGTTTATACCACCTGTACAATAAATATTTATACATCTCTCCCTCGGTTTGTATCGCGAAATTCTTGAAACGGAAAACTTTTTTACCAACAATAATTATGATATGATGTTTCTTGTTGTAAAGTAAAGTACGTAAGAGGTGGTTAAAAGTTCTTTTAAGAAAGTAGATACCTATATGAATAGATGATAATGTTTTGGTATTTTATATTTGTGTTGTTTAAGCAAGTTCAGGACTTATTCAAGTACTTGTTCGGTATAACTTCCTTATAAAACAAAATAGTTACAAACAGTACTTTTTAATAGATTGTTTGCTATTAACTAATACTGAATTTTGCACGGGTATTAAGAATACTGTCATTTAGCATCATAATTTTCAATCTCAAATAACTAACTGTTATTTTAAGATGAAATAAAATTGTTGCACCAAAAACCCTAATCCATAAAAACCTTACGTAGACAAAATAATTTCTCACAATTTCGCCCAAAAAACCGTCTACAAGATTGTATCCTTGAACTTCCACTCAATAAATAAGAGACTACTTAAGTACACGTTCGTTCAGTACTGAATACAACTTTTCCATTTCATGGTTACCGAGCGTACGTCAAAACATGCCCAGTATATCATTTCAAGCCGTTATGATAATAGCGAAGTTCAGTTTATCATGAAAAATGGTATTCAATAGTCCCAGTGCGGTGTACTTAGATTTATTTATAGGGTTTTTGATGTGTACGTGTTTAGGGTAATAAAACGCAGTAATTTTACAGTAAGGTATTGAAGTTTTGAGCAGTGATGGCCCATTGGTAACTGTCGCGACTTACGAGTTGTAGGTCGTAGGGTCGAATCCAGACAGGCGCAATACTTTGTATAAATTATTTCATCACCACTGTTCTCAAAACGGTGAAGAAAAACATCGTGAGGACACCGGTATGTCCTAGAACTAAAAATTTGAAGACATGTGACAACCCGCACTGGGCCCGCGTGGTGGATTACGGCCCACTCCCTCTCATTGAGAGGAGGCCGGTGTTCCAACAGTGGGAACATTATAGGCTGATTATGGTTATGGTATGATTATGTGTTTAAGTCTTGTTGAAGTATAATATGGGACTGATTTTTTTTTCTTGATTACGATGTTGGTACAGACGCCAGCATATCATAAGCCGAAACCGTAAAATTTTCCCAATCAACTTTGAACCTTAGGCTTTAGCGATAAAGTTGAAAATCTATTAAAGAAATTTGACGGATTGTAGTAGCTTGATGTGCTGGCGTCTGTACCATGGAGAAAGTGGTTAAGTTTGATGGGCTATACCACCCCCCTTAAGAGCCTATACTACCTCAGCTAAAATTCACTCTTTATCTCGCTCACACGATACTGCTCGCGGACTGTGTGAAAGCGAGACAGAGTACGGTGCTGGGCGGGAGGCAGCGCCAATAGTTTAGGTATTTGCTTTTTACGGTGAAAATAAAGGTAATTCAAAAAAACTAACTAACATAAGACCTGCTTTATAGTTAGTTCAGTTAGTTTGCAAAGTTTCATGATCTAATTTGAAGTATTTTTTGAATACCAGCGGTTTATTGTTCGGTTTGGAGGTAACTTTGGATTTTTTTTCTATCGAGAAAATTTTATGGAATCGTGTTTTCGTCTAACATAAGACCTTACATTAATCCTCAACTTTAACATATATTTATTTCAAAATTAATGCTGCAGTATTTTCGACATAACGGAGGATCATGCTAAGCCATTTGAGGTAGTATAGGCTCTTAAGAAAAATAACCCACGTAGTTTTTACATTCACAATCATTAAAGTAATATAATACTGTAATGTAAAATTTATCAGTGTCAATGTGTTTATAAAAATCCGGAAATAATCTTGGTCAGATCATTTTGAGGACCATGTAAATTGGTATCTGAAATGGTCTTTTGAGAAAATAACCACATAGCTTTGAATGGACCTGTCCAGTCACTGCACGCATTTGTCAATTATCGTGCAGCTCAACTCAGAACTTAAGGAACTAAACGATTAGACAAACAATACCAAAGAAAGGACATTTTGGTAGGCCGCTTATATTACTCAAACTGCCAGACCATCATTAAAACTAACTGAAGGGAATAAACGCAATGACCCACATAGTCCTCACATTCACAATAATTCAAATAATATTATACAAAGTAAATATTCATGTCTTTAGAGAGAAAAAAATAAAAGAATAGTAAGCAAAAACAAAACAGGATTCACTGTAAATTTATTGAAGCACCTCAATCCGAAGCATTTTTGTTCTCTTTAACAGTATAGAAGGTTTTTTGGCATAGTTTCCTCTTTATAAAAGATTTTAATTTATTAAGGCTTAGCACTTGATTGTGGCTAGGAAGTTTATTATAAAAACGTATAAAATGGCATCTAAACGAGCTACTTATTTTTTTAAGCCTGGTTGTAGGAACAACAAATTTGTGTTTGTTCCTAGTATTTAGATTGTGGATAATTATCACTGTATTTTTAAACAGATTAATATTTTTATGTGCGTACACAATATTTTCATAAATATACAGTCATAATATTAATCTCTTTAAAATTGTCTTTAAAGGAGTGTCTGGGATTTAAATCATAAATTTTATAATAATAATAATTTAACGAATTGCCTTTTTTGTAAAACAAATATTACCTATCTGAATATCGGCGGCATTTCTTCACAAGAGGATACCGTACGAGATCACGGTATGAAAAAATAACTAAAGTATACTAAACACGCGGTCTCTATATCAGTTAAATAACGATTTTTTATAACATGGTTAAGAAGTAGGTTATAAACATTAAACCACTTAACTACTTTAGCGAGGGTGCTACCTTGTCAGTAACCAGCTGCTGACGTTTCAGTTTAAATAAAAGTGAAGTGTCTTCTGCAAACAACACTATATCATGATTATCCTTTATGAGGTAAGGCAAGTCATTAATATAAATAAGAAACAAAAAAGGACTAAGATTTGAGCCCTGGGGTACCCCCATTTTTACTACAGATCCGGGTAATCTTTTTCCGATAATATCAACTCTCTGAATCTTACCTAAGTATGAAGTAAGAAGATCTAAAGAAGCGTTCTGGATTCCGTAGTCATGCAGTTTCCTGATTAATGATTCATGGAAAACGCAATCGAATGCATTGGACAAATAACAAAAGATGCCCAAAGCATCGAATTTAACCTTCCATGCATTAGAAACATGTCCTAAATGTTCAACGCATCAGTAGTGGAACGACCTCTTGTAAAACCGAACTGTTTGTTATTGTAGTAATTTATGTTTATTAAAAAAAAATTGCATTTGATCTACAATAAGTTTTTCAAAAAAAATCCTAAAGGTAGGTAGCACTGAAATAGGTCTATATTTAATAGGGTCTGATGTGCTACCCGATTTAAAAAACGGTATTAACTTACTGTTTTTCATATCAGTTAGATCTATGTAGTAACCTAACTAACATACAACCTGATTGGACAAACAATAGACATTCCTAACATTGATTGCAGCTCTGCCATAAAATTCAATTAATCCTAAATTGAAATATTTTATCAGTCTAAAAAGTTTCGTTAGAAATACGAGAATTTTGTACCAAAACTAATTTTGGCGATGGAAACTAGTTTTCCAAATAAATGTCATCCAAACTGCGCAATCGTTTGAAATGTGATAGTTTTAAATTGGAAGGTAAACATAATATTTTGTTGCTCATGCTATTTTGATTTAACGTGTTGTGTAGAATTTATGAATTAACTAGCTTTTTCGTTTTTTCGTAATGTCGGAAAATATCCCACGGGAACGTAGGTACTGCCGGGATTCAAAGTATCCTATGTGTTAATCCAGGTTATAAACTACCTGTGTGCCAAATTTCATCCAAATCCATTTAGCCATTTTTACGCCAATCTGGAACATACATCCAGACAAAACGGAGAAAATATGTTGACGGCTATAATGTCGGCTTCGACTCGTTCCAGCACCTCGTACCAATAACTTATTTTCAAAAATTTTCAATGTGCAGTTTTGACTCCGTTACAATTTTATTATACGTAAGTAAGTTAGTAAGTATTTATTTATTTTTCAGTGTATAGATAGTTGCTCAGGCCGTATCACAATATTTATGATAGACAAACTGCAAAACAATGTAGGTATGTTAGTAAATGCCTCTTATTTGTCAATTTGAATGCAAACTTTTAGTGATCATTAAAGTTATGTGAAACTACCTGTGTCCTCGCCTATAATACGTAGTCACTCGGATATCTATGGTAGTCACTTACCTTGATTAAATATCTATGAATAGAAAAATGTTAATCGAGCTTTCTCAATTTATAAACGTACTAACACACAGACTTATTAGACGTTGCGTTTAACAATACCTACCCACATAAAGGAGACGCTTATACTGGGTATCAGTGTTCAGAATTCCTTACGGGATAAAAAGAAATAAATAACGATAAAAGTATCTGTCTCATAAGTTTATGCCCGCCATGACAGATGGAGTTACCGCATAGTCTTACCCAAGCATTACATTCGCCGCAATTTATCATACACCCTTGTTTTTTGTCAAGCTGTTGTTTTTTAAGCAGAATAAAAGTCTTCATAATGTGCCTGTTATAATGAAGAATAATTATAACGACGATGTAGAGCAAATGGTATTTTATGTGAACATTAAGTAGACTTAATGCGATCTGTCATCTGGGACATCGACTGGCAAACTGTAACCATGAATTTAGCACATGTTTCTAGGCCCCCTAGGACCCCTAATAATCGACGAACAACGCCGGGGGGTTCAGAATCAAGTGCTGAATCCACAGTAACAGGATGCGCATCAATGTCCTTGCCACCCTGTATAACATACTCAATCCATTTATCTATATAAAAACTTTGAACAGAATAAGTAGGTACCTATCAGAAAAACTGAATTTCAATACCTAATTATCAAGCATTTCGAACCCAGGACCCACGGTCAGCAGTCGCGCTTGCGACCACGACACCAACGGGGCAGTTAAATCCGAGGGGTCGGGTAAAGTGCTATTGAGTTTTTCCATTAGGAATTTCTTAGTAACAACCCGGAGTTTGGAAGTTGGCGGTGCGATACCCCCGTGCCTCGGAAAGCATGTTAAGATGTTGGTCCTGCGCCTGATTTCTCTCCGGTCGTGTCGGATTGCCGTCCCATCGGACTATGAGAGTGAGGGAAGAGGGAGTGCACCTGTGTCTGCGCGCACATTTGTGCACTATAATATCTCCCGCGCTGAAGGCTAGATTAGCCGCCGTGGCCGAAATACAGTCTGAAGGACTTTTATTTATTTATTTATCAAGCATTTCGTAAAGGAAAATTAATATGTTAGTGCCTATTTAACGTTATGAAGAGTGATTATTATATCGACGATATAGAAAGCATATTTGTGTGAACATTAAAGCTACGTAAGCACTGACACTTGCTTATCGTCTAGAGCCTAGTGACTTAACATATGTTCGATACAAGCGAAGGCGTTGCGTGCAGTGCGGCCGGTTGCGAAAATTCTAGAACGTTCGTTAACTTCGCTACTCGCAAAGAGACTCGCTAAGCTCTAGGGGCTACTTAAGCTACCTGTCAGTACGTCCGTAGCCTAAGTCAAGCCTACTCCCTAGATACTATGAGCTTATTCAATCCATCAGTCAAAAAAATTTTTAACAGAATAAGTAGGTACCTACCAAAATGACCTAATTTCAAGAGCATTTTTGAAATGGACACTTCCTATATGATTGCCTATTTATAGTTGTTTTTTTAAAGAAAGAAAGAAAGAAAACTACCTACCTACCTATGTAAATGTTTTCAATATGGTTAATACCTTGTAAGGTTAGAACACTTGGATTCAATTTCCCAAACCAAAAAAATATTTTTCTCCACATCACAAAGACCCTGAAATAGAATTTTTTAAACTCGTTTTTCTTTTCCCCGTTGAAAACCGATGAAAAAACAAGGCAATTTCCCTTTTGTTTCGAGTTTCGGGCCCATAAGCTCTTCGCAGTCAATTTAACATCAGTTATTTATTACATCTTTACCGCACTAAAATGTGTTTTATTTTTATTCCTTAAGGTGTAGGTACCTGTAGCTGCCCCGCCATTAATAAATCTTTTCTTCAGAGTCCTCTAAGTGCGAAAACTAGGAGCTAATGTACGGGAAATAAAATGTCTTTACACTTGCAGCTAATATCAATTTAATGTTGCTTTCGCCTGTTTTCGAGGGGAAGAAAAAAATACATGGTCTTTTCCTTTACGAAGCTAGCTTTTCCGTCTGATGCAACATAGGGCTGATTCTTAATTTGCTAATTAAACATGAAAAATATTTGTGTCAGAACTAATATTTTGCAGAAGAAAATTCAAAGTCCTTTCCGCCGCCGTAAAGTTTATATCAAAATCAAAAGTACTGTATTCAAATTAGGCTGAGAATCAGCACTATTCGAACGTCAAAATAAAACAAGACAGTCCGCCAAAAAGCCCGCCCTTTACCAATTCCTAGTACTTTAGCTGGGAAAAAGAAGGGGCGCAACAAACTCGCCAGCAGCACAGCTGTGTGTTCTATCTAAAGCTACACAGGGCTAATCCTTAATTTATCTCTGAATAGTATTTTATTTTACACTGTAAATATTTAAAGTAACTATACCATAATCTAGGGTTAGTGTAGCAATTTCTTACAGGTTAGCACCGCATGCCCCTTAAACATATAAGTGTGTCACAAGCACTGTACTTTAAAATTGAAATTAATATCTATTTAACTAAAAGCTAACATTTTAAATTAATAAGTTTAAATTAACATTACGTGATGGAATATAAAGCTAAAATAAGACAACAAAAATAAAACTCAATAGAAAACAAACAGCGACACAACAGAGTGGAAAAAAAAAAACTTAAACACTGCTAATAGTTGTTCTATGAAACTTGGCATATGAGTCAAAATGCACGTCGACAAGATCGCTGCAGCTATTTAACAATTTGCATAGACGAGAAACAACAGAGTTTGCACCAAGTACTGTTCTACGGAGTGGAGGGTGTAAAGGAGTAATAGGAGCACGAAGGAGTCTAGCAGGAGCCCGAAACTGGAACTTGGATAGTAATAGAAGACAATCGATTTTGCCTCGGAGTAGTTTATATGCGAAGCTGGAATCAATTACTATTCTACGTTTCTCAAGTGAGACCATCTTAAAATAAGATAGTCGGGCTTCATATGAACGTATCCTTTTTGCATTTCCACTGGCATAGGCTAGATGCCAGAGGAATCTTTTTTGTATTATTTACTTGTATCAGAATTAATTATCACCTGTCCGAAGTAGGTACTTTGTTATATAAGACACAGATGTTATCGAACAATTTCTTAAAGCTGGTAATTTTCCTACCTATAGGCCTTCGACGAGCTTAGCTACATCACAGAAAAAAAAAAACAGAATTTTTGAACTTCAATTTTTTCAGAAATTTTTCCCATTGTTCCTACAAAAGATTATTTCTACTAACGTAAAGAAAAGAACGGGAATATAATTCATTTAATAGCAGAGGCACAGAGTTTAAATTGTTTTCTTTTCATGACTGATTAGTCTTTTGTCGGGGAGCACCTTAAATTGAAGATCAAAAGATACTTGGAAACCTTAACACGATATCGACAGTCACAGAAAATAAAAAATTTGGTCGAACGAAGACAAAAATGATATCGAACGATTTTGATGACCGATTATTAATTTGGTTAAAATAGGAAATGTAAACTTTGTAACACTATCACCGAGAGGAGGCCTGTGTCCCAGCAGTGATACTTCATACTATGACTGATACAGTCCTGGGTTTGATTCCCAGGTTGGGCAAAGTGTCATTAGGAATTTCATAGTAGCAGCCCGGAGTTTGGAAGTTGACGGTGCGATACCACCGTGCCTTGGAACCCTGCACCTGATCTCTCTCCGGTCGTATCGGATTGCGTGCCGTCCCAAAGGACTAGGAGAGTGAGGGAAGAGGGAGTACACCTTTGTTTGCGCTCACACTTGTGCACTATAATACATGCTGTACTGACCTTAGCCCTTCATGTAGAATAGAGATAAGGGCAGAAGAATGATGAGAATAAAAGAATGCAGTAACAATCATAATATCATTTGGTTTAAATAGTTTTTTTTTTATTGTTTTCATTATCTTTGATATATATATTCTCTTCTATTGAGGGCCTTGTAGACTCATAGATGTTTCAATTTGTAACATTCTCGTTTGTGTCATTTGTTTGTTTGTTGTTGTTGTATTTCTACTTTGTAAGTACCTGGCACTGGTTGACAGACCTGCACTGTCCTCCCATACCTATAAAAATAACACTGTAATTTGAAAACATTGTAAAAGCCAATTATTTTTAAAACAGTTACCGTGGAGTTTCTTGCCGGCCTTTATCCATAGGAGACGACAAATTGGAACCTTGCAACTAGCTTCTATATGTAGGTTTATGTGAAATAAAATATTTTGATTTTGAATAGGATTCAAGCAAATAAAATTACTTAAATCGATTTAAAACAGAAGCAAATTTTAATATTTTTCAATTCATACCATTCTAGTAACATTACTGGCCAATATTCAATGTCAGATTTACCTACTAAAAGAAATAGTCCCAAGTCGTCTAGGATCTACCAAAATGTAACAAAATTCCTATAAAATAAAATAAGTTCAAAAACTAAAACCCGACTACTGAAAAGCATGAAACAAGAAAGTACCTTCCCGTGGTCGCTTGCCGCTATACTAATATACTTATAACTTGTATACTATGGTAGCAAGCGACCACGGGAAGGTACTTTTTACCCGACTGCGGCGAAGCCCAAAAGGAGGGTTATTTGTTTCATCCTTTTCAGTGGACGGGTTTTAGTTATTAAACTTATTTTCAATTTAATTATTTTGGAGTTTATTTCAATAATATTTATATTTTTGAAATGTGCTAATTAAGCTCTTTCATTTGATACCCAACAAGGCACCACCCCCAGGGCGCCCTGCGGACTCTCCGTCCGCATACCGGCCCATCGTGCTGCTCGACGAGGTCGGCAAGCTCTTTGAGAGAGTGATTGTGGGCCGCCTCGTCGGGCACCTGGTGAGGACGGGGCCGGATCTTGCGGACAGCCAGTTTGGTTTCCGCAAGGGGCGCTCGACGGTGGACGCCATCATGCGCGTGAGAGCCCTCACGACGGGGGACGCGGTGTCCCAGGGTGGGGTCGTCGTGGCGGTGTCACTCGACATCGCCAACGCGTTCAACACCCTGCCCTGGAGCTGCATTGTGGAGGCACTCCGGTATCACCGGGTGCCGCCCTACCTCCGTCGAATAGTCGAGGCGTATCTGACGGACAGAGCCGTCAGCTACCCCGGTCGCGATGGGGAGTGGAACCGGCGAGAGATGTCGTGCGGTGTCCCGCAGGGATCGGTCGTGGGGCCGTTCCTGTGGGACATCGGCTACGACTGGGTGCTGCGGGCCGACCTCCCTGAGGGCGTCAGCGTGGTTTGCTACGCTGACGACACGCTGGTCCTGGCGCAGGGGAGGTCGCATCAGGCGGCGGCCGACGCGATGACACGCGGGGTTGCGATAGTCGTGGAGAGGATCCGGCAGTTGGGTCTCGAGGTGGCATTGCACAAGTCCGAGGCCATGTCGTTTCATGGGCCCCGGAACGCGCCACCATCGGGATCCCAACTAACGGTAGGAGGGGTTCACATCGGCGTCGAGACAACGATGAGGTACCTGGGTCTCGTCCTCGACAGCCGGTGGAACTTCGTCGAGCATTTCCGACGTTTGGCCTCCAAACTGGAACGGGCCGGGGCCGCCTTCAAGCGGCTCTTGCCCAACCTGAGGGGGCCAAACGCCTCCTGCCGGAGGCTTTACGCGGGGGTCGTGCGGTCCATGGCCCTATACGGGGCCCCGGTGTGGGCGCGTTCACTGCGGCGGCTAGCCGCCCACTACCTGAACGCGCCCCAGAAGGTGGTAGCCATAAGGCTTATCCGGGGCTACCGCACGATCTCTGGCGAGGCGGCAAGCCTCATTGCCGGACTGCCGCCATGGGATCTGGAGGCGATAGTCCTCGCGCGCGTTTATGAGTGGCGCGCGGAGGCACTAAGCCGGGGGGAAGTTCCGCTTCCGCGGCAAATCGCTGCGGAGCGGACTGAGCTCCGGCGCGATCTCATGGCGACATGGAAGGAACGACTGTCGCAACCCAGCGCAGGGCACGCCGCGATAGCGGCGATAAGACCCCTCTTTGAGGAGTGGCTAGGGAGGCGCCACGGCGCCCTCACCTACCGCCTGACGCAGGTCCTCACCGGACACGGAAGTTTCGGGAGGTTCCTGCACATCATCAGGCGGGAGGAAACGCCCGGGTGTCACCATTGCCAGGATCGCCCAGAGGACACGGTGGAGCACACGGTGGAGGTCTGCCCCGCTTGGGCGGAGCACCGCCGTGTCCTCGTAGAGGCGATCGGCAGCGGCGACGACCTCTCGCGCCCGGCCCTGGTGCAAGCCATGGTCCGGGGCGAGAGGGAGTGGGAGGCAGTCACCTCCTTCTGCGAAGCAGTCATGCTAGCGAAGGAGGTGGCGGGACGGCTCAGGGAGAGAGCCTCCCGTCCCAGCCGCCGCGGGAGACGCTCCGGGCGTCGGGAGCCGCGCGACGACTCCCGGCCACCGTAGGCGCGGGCCTGCGGGCGGAGAGTAATGGGTAGCTCACCGTCCGATCAGGACCAGGCCCGTGCCGGACGGCGCGTACGTGTTCCACGCGCGCCTCAAAGAGATGTCAGCATCGAGGAAGGGCCCCATAGGGCCGAAGCCTGCCGGGTCAGCGGGATTGTCCGAAAGGGTTACCGCTGGCCCGGAACATAAAGGGCTAAGGAAGGAACACGGGTGGGTTTTAGTCAGTAAGAGTCTGACACTCCCTTCCGCTCCACCCAGAGCGGGAGGGGTCATTTGATGATTTCCCATCCGCAAAAAAAAAAAAAAAAAAAAAGGCACCACCCCAAAATATTTTATTTTAAATTCATTATTAAATTTAATGTGACGTCACATAGCCTATAACGAGCGGATGCTCAAGAAGCTTCTAACAATACCTCATTTGTCAAATTATTATAAGTACTTGTAATGTTATGAGGGAACAGATGAACATAAATACATACATACATACCGGTTGAAATCATATTCCCTCCATAATCGGATAAAAACAGAGCAAATACAACTAAAATAATCCGATAAAATATTTCTACTGAGCGTTCTAGTTCATTAAAAAAAGTCAGTTCGAAAATGTTCTTTACTAACTTTTTAGACCTTTGTATCCTGCTTATGCGTATGAAGTTTGATTAAAATCGGTTTATTCATTTCGAAAAACAAGGGCTTGAAAGTTTGTATGAAATGCTGTACGTCGTAAACGCTCATAAGTCCCACGTAATACGGGGCAAGCCTATTGTCTCAACCGGACACAAATCTAGACTCCGGGCTGAGTAATTTCTACCCAATAACACTTTGCCCGACCTGGGACTGGACTAGACCAATTTCAATTGAAGAAGAATTCAATTCAACAATTCAATTGAATCTATCTACTCACACAGTAATAAATAATTAATACGATAGTTTGAGCCGCTTCTAGACGTGTCTCATTTCAAATTAATCATTCATTCATTAGTGTAGGTTTCGTAACGTATTTAGTTCAAACGCTTGTACTGATAATTTTACATTTAATAGAAATTACTGTTTAGGACTTAAACATCTGGGTGTACAGGTGTACTATAGGTAAACGTCTGTTATTAATTGAATAATATAACTAATTCACAACGAAAATACCTTAATAAATTAAGTTCGAAAATCTTAAGACCCCGCCCTCACTGATTAAAGCCTTTTACCAAAAAGTTTAACTTAACCCCTCAAACCACGTAATTTACCATATAAAATTCATAAACTAATCAAGGGCGGAAACAACTTGAAAATTTTACTTAAAACGTTGCTATTAATAAATCGTAGACATCCTAATTAAACGTGGAAATACGTTAATAATACACTCGCCTACTAAAATGTTAATTAAGAACAGTTGTTTACACGACGCAGCAGATTTACAATGTAAACTGAAGTGGTGACGTGAAACCATTATTATTCGTCGCCGCATCGTAGCGCCCAAACAACTTGCTAAGACTATGACATTTTGAATTGCCAATACGCATTCTAATTATAAATGAGTGAATTTTTCATTCATTCTTTTGTTTCGAAAGCAATTGTTTTTTTTAAATCTCGCTCCAAGTGGTTTGGTTAGAATAGGGATCGTAAGTAAGACCAACAAATCAAACTCATTCAAATAAAGGGATAATTCGGTTTGCATACAGCTCGAGGCAAGGTCCACTAATTTTATTAAGATTTTGGTGTATTTTACTAGATTGGGAAAGACTGGAACGATGAATGAATCAGACGAGTAATATAACCAAAGGATGATGATGTTTGACTGGATAGATTGGTAGGGATTAAATAAAAGATGCTGATAATTAAACCAAAAAGTATATTACTTAACTTTGTTACACGTTTGGGAATGTAATACGGAAGGAACTAAGAAGCAGTGTTGCAAACACACAAAAACTAAATTAATGTTACCAACTAAATGTAATTACATTGCCAGTTTACAATAAGATTGATAGTTTATCCTTAAAAATTGTTAAATATGAAAGAATCATAAACATAGCACAACAATATTGCTAATAGGTACTTAACAGAGATTTATATTTGGGGAGAAAAACAATCAGAAAACCGACAAAAAATATCTCGTGGGATTGAACTGCAACACTGTATGTCGAAACCAATTTAAAAAATTCTGACCCGCACAATGTTATAACACTGTGTCGTACTATGTTGTAATTGGTAGGATTTTTACGTGAACGTCGCGTGTCCTGCCTATCGAACACTGGGGCCAATCGGAATTCACGTATCTGAACTGAAATCCTACACTGTCAAATAAAATATTAGCAGCGGGTTATAAGCCTTACCTCGGTAAAAATATTGATATCTACATCAAGATATTATAATGTGAATTGAGGCAGCTTTTTAAACAAACGTAACACAACATAACATACTTTTACACAACAAGGGAAAATATACAGTCAAAATAGACATTACGCTATACCATGCTCTAAGTTAAAAATGCATTCAACAACTACCGGATATCTAAGACAACTACACTAGTCATGTCAATTAAAATAATTATATAAGAAATTTCCAGAAATAATTTAAGAAGAACAAACATTTAATACATTCATAAATAAATTAAAACCATTTCTATTATCTAAATGATATTATAATATCAATTAATATTAAAATGACAAATTTTAAATTACTTACATGTTTATATAAAATAATTACAATATTTATTATAACAACTAAATAGTCAAATAAACGCCCTCTTCCTCTCTCCTACTTTGCTGTGCCCGACAGGGTCCACAATGATCATATTATTCCGTAAAACTTTCCACCTAAGTTTACATATGGAAGCAATCAATATATTGAGTGACATCACACCTCTAATCCACGAACGGTAAAGGCAGAAGCATAATCAACCTGATTATGCTTCTGCCTGATTATATTTAAGCTTAAATTACTCCATCAAAATATTTCAAATGGGCTGAATATTTTTTTTTTGCAAAGAAAACTGTCTTAAAATTGCCATCACCATAATGAACAATAGAACAGACCTAAACCTAATATCCCGTCCAATATCAGAGCGACTAATCGTGCTGGGAACTAGTGGCCCCAAGAAATATAGATAAAGTGGGTCATCGTTAACTACATTGTCTCCTGGGATTAATGGTAGTATAGTTCCCCTAAATTTCTCTACCTGATACCACAGACTAAGAAAACCATAGTAGAAGTGACACTGATCTAAAACACTGTTCCATTTGCTTAGACTGGAAGCTGCATAAGGCCTACAATGCAAGCCACAACGTACTAACCCACTGCTGGGACACCGGTCTCCTCTCTTAAGAGGGAGTGGGCTGTAATCTACCACGCGGGACCCGTGCGGGTTGGTAGATTTCATATGTCTTCGATATTTTGGTTCTAGGATATGCCGGTTTCCTCAGGATGTTTTCCTTCACCGTTTTGAGAGCAGTGGTGATGAAATTATTTACACACCTACCTGGGTTCGAACTACTGGCTGGGCCACCACTGCTCTTTTGCTCACTGGAAGCTGATCCCAACATAGTTGGAACTTAACGTAACTTTTTTGTAAGGTAAATTCACGCCACCAAATAATACGTAAGTTGAAAACATGATTTTTTGTCGTTGTTGTTTTTAGTGTCATTTGATAGGTTTAGGTCTAAAACAGATAGGAAATTGTGTAAATAGGTTAATCCGTTTTGAAGTTATTAGGGATTTTCGACAGTGAAAATTTAAAAATGTAAAATTTTATAAAGTTGACAACCCTAGCGCGACCGCCGAGCGTAGGTATGAAAAGTGAAGTACATACATGTGATTGCATTCTGTACTATCTGTATTTTGTGCAATTACTTTTCCGTAAAAAAGCTTTTCTCCAACAAATGCTTAAGCCGGTTTAGACTCATTAGTTCCTAAGGCGGTCCATGGTATGGAATGGAACTTTCGTGTTGGTATTTACAATGCGTTTGGAGTCTAGAGTTTCGCCTCTATTAATTCTTATTCTATGCTAGTACCAAGCGAACCTTCCGTAAACATAGGTAAGTTAAGATATGGTGGCCGTAAACAAAGTTTCTATGGGCTGGCGTGATGGGGTAATCGCGCATAAATTAAATAGAGGGCACTAGTTTAGGCTGAGAACTTGTGATAAAAATTTAGTATGTTTTCGAGTGGGTCGCCGTTTCGTTTTTGGATGATGACGGGTTCGGAAGCTTTGAATGTTTGGTGGGTGATAATAATGGGTAAAAAGTAATTAATGACCAGTTGTAGCTTGTGCTAGCTCGATGCTCAATAATCATTAAATGGAGAGATCAATTTTTCTCTCAGTCTGAATCTGTCAAAAAGTGTGTTGGATTTTTTACATTGATCGTCGCTGAGATGAGAGTGCTACTAGATTTTGAACGATTTTAATTACGGGAAGTGGGTTTCTGTAAAGTCCTCACACAACCGCTAAAATCCATAATGTTTTTCTTATTTATAATCAACTGCAAAGCACTTTGTAGGTTCACTCTACAAAGATTATAATTTGAAAAGGAAATGTGAAGCTATTTAAGCAACTGTGAAAGCGTTAGCTCCGGAACAATTCCGAGCTACTCTAATAACGTCACGAAGTAACGTGTTTCAGTACCTCAGAGAGTCGCGTCTAATACATTTCAAGTATGTCATAGTACTCCCAGATTGAATAGCCAACTCGCTGAAGATATTACGTAAAATGTTCCCCTTACACACGCATTCTGATTCGATAAAATGTTTGAGAAAGTTTTCGCTTCTCGCATTGGCGACATAAAACTAATTTTATTGATATTCGCCGCATTTACTTTTACAATTTTCCGAACCTTTGTCGTAAGTCGTAAAGCTATACAGTCCTTGACCGAAACTTTCTGCGGAATCTTTAAGCGTAGGTACCTCCCTATATCAAAAATTTACCGTCTTCGGTGTCTTTTTACGGAGTTTTTTTTTTTGCTTTGTGTCAATTCTGAACGTTAAGCATTAGCTTCGAAAGCGTTCTTATGTAACCATCGTTCTTTACATTAGTTGCCGGTTACCTTTTGTTATTTCCTTGGAAACTTTTATCTCGAGGTCACGTGAAAAAAATTAATCTGAAATTCTGTGCCATTAGGGCAGCTCCCCTTTTCGACGCCTTTTGTTGGCTATTGTGAGATAAGAAAGCATTGTTTTAAAGAAATTACACGACTCGTCCGTGGAAATGTTGTGCGGTCGTATTATTGTATGGCTCTGTATTTAACTTCACGTGTTTTGTTTGTAGGTACGGCCTTAGCAAAAGCCTTATTGTATTTTCATTAAAATGCAATAAGACTTTTCTACTTGTGGGTATAACATTAGGTAGGATAGTCTTTGTTGGGTTTATTTATAAACGATGATTAAAGTTATCTGACTTTTAAACGTCAAAAATGTATGGTTAAATAATCGCTACTACTCACTATAAGTAACGTTTATGAATAAAGGGGTGTATTTCTCATGCCAGGGTCGCGGGTTGTTCGAAAGAGTTACCGTGGCCCCTGGCACAGGCTAATGAAGGAACACGGGTGGGTTTTAGTCAGTAAAAATCTGACACGCCCTTTCCCATTTTTTTTCCCACCCAAAAAAAAGGGTGTATTTCTTATATTTTTTTATTTTAAAGAAGTGATTAGTGAGCCATTGAATCAAATTGGCCCATTTTGTGAATACATTCCATGTTTATTGTCTCTTCCTTTCTTCGTAGTGTTAAACCTATATTATGTCATATATACCGAAAAACCGGAATGAGAAAGTCTTTAGTGGATAAGACAGAAATTAAAACAGAAGACGAACAAGCAGGGGATCGAGGAGATGGGCGTGGAGGGGGGGTTCAGAGGATCAGAACGGAATAACTCAAAATAAATAATACATACATAAACTCACGACTTCTTCCCATGAGGGTAGGCAGAAACTACAGAACTCCCCTGCTACGATCCTTACATACTTCTTTTGCTTCGTTTACGTCCATACATCTGGGGGCCTAAAAAGGCCACTTTGGCAGAATCATAAAGGATAACATAATGGACAGTTAACCATTAAGTTAATCGTATCAAATCCCATTGGTGAAGCAATTTTTTTTTCAGTGTTTTTTTTTGTCTGTGCTAAAATACCAATCAATCCGATCCAAATCCAATCCCAATCTCTTTAATTATACCTACGTAGTGCAGCGAAAAAAATTAAAACACGGACTGTCTTCGCCATATTACGATTCATAATTTTATCCTTTTATGATTCTCCAAAGTGGCCTTTTTAGACCCCCAGGTCATACAGGTCACCTGACCTTTCTGAAGAACATCACCATTAACCCTTAGTATTCTAGAACGTGGATCCACGCGAGACATACTGGCTTTATAATTGTTTCTGTAATTACGGCATTGAACCGGTTATTGTGACTACCTATATGAAAATAATCAATTATATAAAAACTATTATGTTCAGCCAGTCACTCAATAAAATAAAATAACATCGTGCCTTATCTGACAACAATAAACAATACAACATATATAGAGGTGTTCATCATTAACCGATAAGGTTATCGATTAATTTGCTACGACAAACAACTATCCGTGTAATTTCACGCATACCTCCCCGAAGGCAATTACAGAGTAAATATAACGTAGTTATACTATACTAGCTTTTGACAGCGGCTTCGCCCGCGTGGATGCCGAAAAATATGCCACGGGAACGTACGTACAAAAAGTACCCTATGTCAGCCTTAATCCAGGTTATAAACTATCTGAGCGCCAAATTTCCGCCAAATTCGTTCAGCCATTTTTGAGCCAATCAGGAACATTCATCCAGACAAATAGACAAACGGACAAAAATTCTTCGTTACTATTTTATTGTATGTATAGATCACTGCTGAGATTAATACTGTTTACTAATGAAATTGATGTTCAGTATTTGCGATGTAAATTTTAACGAATTCATTCGGTAATCGGGTTTTTGTTGTCCACGTGAAAAATGTTGATCGAAATTACGGGTGTTGAATCAGAGCTTTCATTTGTTTTTTTTGTGTTGCGGTTTGGTATTGAGCATCGGATATTCTGTTATTATCTTTTGTGATTTGTTTTTCTTATTTATTTATCAACAATCTATTGACCTGTCCGTGGATATTGCACGAATGATTGGGAGGTTGTATTGCCAGTAGGAAGGTATTAATAGCAGATATAATATATCCATCATTAAGCTGATAACACTAACGTTATTGAGCTAAAGTACCTACCTAAGTACTTGTCATGGTTTCGTATACCGAAGAGTAGTTTAATAAAAAACGATGATGATAGAAAAATTATGCTAACAAAATATTAATTACTGTTGCACTATTTTTCGCTTCTACAACTATGAAAAGGCGTGAGTTTATGTCTGTGTATGTATGTACAACTATAAAAAACTGACCACTGAATTTTAGTATAACCGCGACCAACATATTTCCGATAGACACATTCAATTCCACACAACAGCGTTGTAGCCACATCGAAAATTTACCATTGTGAGCTGAGACGGCGACAAATCCAAGTCGGATCCGATAACGAATTGGATACAGTTGCATTACCGTTTGGAGACTACACTAGTGATCTCCTATCAAATGTTACAATTTTATCGATATTTAGATTTACGATTACGGTTAACAATGTAATCTTGTTTCAGAATGTAGATATCGGTTCGAGAGTAAGAGGGTTTTGTGCAATTAAGAAGAGTGTTTAGGGGCTTCGATTTATTATGTTTATTAACTAGAAGTAGTAAAGATATACTGTATACCTTTCTTTAATTGAGTTATTTTAATTAAGGAAATTCTTACGTTATTCATGACATCTGGGAGAGATAAATATTCTAGCTATTTTAGCAGTAAACTGAAATAAATAAACTGTTATAAATGGACTAACATTTCTAACCATGTTTACGGACTTTGAAAGATTACTTCTACGTAGTTTTACGATAAACAAATTCGATAAAAAGGAATTACAAGACAACATCGCAGCACTAATCATAGCATGAGTGGCGATGCAACCATCTCCCGACATGTGTGCTGTGGCGACAAGTGGCGCCGCGCGTCGTCACTCCGCCTCGGACGATTGCCAAGCTTAAGGTGGACTTACACTCACTGTAAAACGCAAGACGATGCAAGAAGTAAACAATAACAAGAAAGTTCTGAGGTCCTGGCATAAACTCGCGACGTAAACGTAACGAAAAGATTTTTAGTCGAAAATATACTTCTTTATTTAAACGTACTTCTATATTCTTGCCACAATCGTATTTTTTTGCGACGAGCACAATCAGTATCATCCATAAACACAAATAAAGCCTTAAAACCAAGTGAATATTATGTATGAAAAGAGTATTTTCAATTTCAAAATCGTTCGAACTTGAGTTACGTTTACTGAGACACTGATTGACAGTTGGCACTCAACGCAAAAAATAAACCTAAAAATCAACAAAAAATAAGACGATTCCAGCCTTATAGCGAACTTACACCGACCGTACAAAGCCAGACAATGCAAATATTCCTTAAAACTATGACAATGGGGCTCTTAACGTAACAATAGTGTAATACAACCAATTGACAACTAGAAATGTGTTAGGTACATAGATATTTGGTAAGTACTGACAAAATGTTACCGAACAGAATAATTGCATTCTCATCTGAGGCCATAGCGAAAATGCTTTACCACAAGCCACAAGTCGATACCATAACACAAGACATCGCCATATAGGTTAATCCCAAATAGGAAATAACATTTTCTTTTGTCAAGATTCAACACAGAGTCTGCTATCAGTTTTTCAATGTTAGTAAAAGATATTTATTGTCGGTCGTTTTTTATGCAATATTTTTATATGAGCCATCAAACTATCTATCAGGAAACCTTTAGTTATTTAACTCCAAAATTAAACGGTCCCTTCAATGTTGTCGGATATTACACCAGGAAATATGAACCGTAACCCGTAACTTAATATAATGGCCCCTCATCCCATTACCGACGTTAGTTTCGTACGGTTATTTTTTTCAAGCAAACGCTTCAACTTGACCCAACTAATCTTCTAACTTTTACAAGATTAAGAACAGTGTATAATAAATAGCCCGGAGATCAGAGGATGTGTTCGGCTGTCCTTGGTATGTACTCGGTTTTAATGTATATCCGATATGTCAGTGAGTGATGACAAAGTATTCTGTTTGTGTTTTGTTTGACAGATTAAGACGAATTTCAAGAACGTTCACAGCATGATCTCAATCATGCTGTGAACGTTCTTGAAATTACGAGAATTACCACTCCGCTGTGTTTTAAGAAACACAGATCTCCGGGCCAAAACAAATTTGACCGACATTCTAACAAGAATAGACCAACAAAAGTGGAGGTGGACAGGCCACCTGATGCGGGATACTAAAGGAAAGTAGAGCAAGGTAGTGACAGAAGGGTTGGCAAAATAAATCGGGGAAGACAGCTTACCCGATGGGAGGAGGAAATTAAGCCGACAGCAGGTCCAAACTGTCATTGGACGACAATGGAAATTGTTAGAGGAGGCCTATGCCATGAGGCACACCGAAATTCGAGACATTTTGTGATTTTTTTGTTGTAAAGGTGGTCAACAAAAGCCCATATAACTTTGCCCAAACCTTTACCTCGAAGTACACGTGTACCAAATCGTAGAGGAAAAATAGAAGAATTCGAAAATAATTGTATCTTTATCCTTACATAATTTAAAACATAAATTATTATTATTTTAATTACCTACCTGTAACACAATTAGGTGAAAAATTTACATTTACAATTGCGTTACATTTGGTTGACACTCTCGAGCTGACATTTTCGTAATGTCATTCACATATCATTCCGTTCGTTTCTGCGTTTCGGGGTACGAGTTAATATTGAATTCAGACTGAATTATTTATAAATATTCGAAACGAAACAAATGTGAAACAACAGTGGTTGAAGCGGACAGAAGACAGCTGTCAACTTGACAGTTTTTTTTTTAAATAAGTAGGAAGGTAGTTGTGCCGATGAAAGGGTGCCAAAATAGCGTGCTTTTTGTTATGGTACAAGTTATTTTATTCTCGTCCCCTGGTATCCATAAGAATAAATATTAATGCAATATTATTCAGTGTAATCTAGTTTATTTTATGCCACTAAGTGTACCACGGTACTTCGTTTGGGCATATTTTGGTGACATCCTATTAATGTCTAGTTTCGGATTATAGGCCTTTTTTATTATTATTTTAATAATAGCCTCCCGACCGATTTCGGTCACGGTGGCCAATCTCAAAGGAGATTAGTCAGGTACGCACGTTGTGGATGAAATCTGTTTACGTATGGGTATGGCACACATTGAGAGCTCGTACACCACTGGTTTTTTTACAGTAAATCAACATGATTTCAGCTTTATTGCTTTAAACATAAAGTCTATACAATAAGCAAATAAATTTTACACTGCGGTAGCCGTGTTTGACGTAAAGAAAATACAAAATTGGCTATCGCTGTACTGTCATTCCATGAAGTTTTTTAAAATACGATTACAGCCGTCACCGCGCCGGAAGGTGATAAAACAAAATATATTTCTTTGTTTTTTCACGCTAAAATGGCTGAACGGACTTGGATGAAATTTGGCACATGGGTAGACCATGACCTGGATTAGGACATATAATACTTTTTATCCCGATATTCCCACGGGATTACGACTTATGCGGGTGACACCGCGGGGCGCAGTAGTAGTTAATATAAATCGGAAATCGCCAACCCGTCTTGAGCAAGCGTGGTGATCACTGTCCGTGCCTTCTACGTATGAGAAGAGGTCTTTGCTCCGCAGTGGGACAAATTATAGGCTCATAATTTTAAGCTCTTAGTACTTACTTTATCACGCCCAAACCCCGAAAAAAAAACAGTAATACTCCGGGAGTGCCGACAGAAATGAAAACAAAACACAAACAGAATACTTTGCCATCACTATCCCGAGGACAGCCGAACACATCCGAAGCGTGTATTTTTTTAATCGTCTTATAAACAAAACACGCGCGGTGTCGGTTTCAGTAACAGCAGTGGGGCGAGTTCAATGGTTTTTCCCATCTTAAAAAATGCCCAACGCACCTTATGAAGTTTTCACTTCAATAAATATCACACATAATAAACCCTCTTTCTTGGATATACTCGTATCTTCCCTCATCTTGCATTACACCACAGTGTATATTCCCCCTTACTTGACAACGTGCTCTAACAACAACACCGCGACTATTGGTATCACAAGAGCTTCCAATGTAAGATGTATCAGTACCGAAGATTTATCACTAGATTTTATGTATATGAAAACAGGGTGTGGATTCGCAAGGCGCCTCGCGGTCTGAGCTCGCACTTATTATTTGATTAGAATGTAGGAGACTGGATAAGTAATTTGTTTAAGAGGCTTACATGACCTAAATCGCGCTCACTGTCGGACTGCATAGAAAAGAAAGAGAAGTACGATGACACAACGCTGGTAATTTATTGCAAAATATGAAGCAATTATTTAATTACAGAAAATCTATTGTTTGGACTAAAAAATTAAAACACTAGTATTTTAGTATGTTGCTTGTAGAATAATCTGACAAAAAATTAGAATGATTGTATGTATGTTAGTATGGTTTTTATTGTAAAAAGAAAGTTTTTAGAGTTATGTTCATGATTTTTTTCAAATTAGTTGTATTATGTTTTCAACACACTATCTTCCTAGCACATATCCTGAACAATATCATATATTTTTCTGATTTTGTTCGATCATATACTTTTATTGTTTCTTAAACTTGCGTTTTTTGTGTTTAGGTCCTGTAAGCCCCTTAAATTGATGATTTAGTAAAATGAGAATATTTCTGAATGACACATATTATGCATTTTCTTTGTTGTAAGTGAAATGATTATTTATGACAGCGCCTTATCTTGTTACAAACCAACGATTTTATAAAAAATTATGATACTTAATAAAACAATTTTTCATTATTAGTAGAATGGCTCTTTGTGAAGGAGAAAGTTATCACTATACCTTATACAGGGTGTCAGGAACATCTAGGATGCTAGCCTCCGTAGAAATATTTTGTCAGTTATCAAAAAAAAACAGTTTTGCATGAAATCTGCTGTTTCATACATAACTGCAATACGGTGGTAGGTACGCGGTCAAAGTGTATGGAACAGCAATTTTTTTTTATAACCGACGAAATATTTCAACACAGGGGTATAAGAATCATGTACAGACGCCAGCACATCAAGCCACTACAATCTGTCAAATTTCTTTAATAGATTTTCAACTTTATCGCTAAAACATAAAGTTCAAAGTTTATTGGGAAAATTTGACAGTATCAGGTAGCTGGATGTGCTGGCTTCTGTACCTACTGACTCCATGGGAACAGGTTGCACGTCGATATATCTGCCACCATGTATGGAAACAACGTTACGGTATTTCATTTTTGAAGGCGATAAGCAAACTTCTGGAGTATGGCAACGCTTCTGCGATACTACTGGTATTGAAGATGTGCATAAGCCTAATAATTTTCCTTTACATGCCTACATAGGAATATCTACCTAAAATAATCATACTTTGCGAACCAATATCAATTTAGAACACACATAATTCCGTCTTATCAATCGAATTCTCAACAGCACTTCACAAGCCCTCAAGCACCCATTATCAAACCATCACAGAGACCGCTAACGACTTCAACACCCACAAAGCTGTCCCACACACAAAATAATATCGGTATCTAGAAACACTATAACTACCCACCTTCCTGGAAACTGGCATAGAAATTGAGCGAAGCGTCTGCCTAATAACAGTTACGCAGAAAACGGAAGTGGCTTCAAAGCGACGCCCCTTATGTCATTGTGTTGGTAACTCGAAGTTACGAAATAACTTCGTAACTAGCGACCAACTGCGGAAAATGGGGGTGAAGTGAATGTACTCAGCTAATGTTGATAGTTTTGTCTGCAATATTTTCGACTGTGTTGTTGGGAGTTTGCAGTTTATGTTAATTAATTTGTAACAAAGGGGGTTTTCTGGCGTTTGTCGCGCTGTGTGAGTAGATCTTGTTGTGTTAAAAAAAACATATTTAGTCATCAGGGACGGTAGCAAATTATCGACGCCCTACGCAAATAATCTAGTGTAGAATATTCGAAATGAAGTTTCTAGGAAGTGCATTGAGGTATTTATGAAAAATATGAGCTGCGCCTTCTCAAAAAAAAAGTTGAGCTAGGAGCAGGAGTAAAATTATCACGATACGCCTAAAAGTATTTAATAATACACTAAGGAAGGAATTTTCAAAATTCTGGCTAAAACGGGCCAAAATTAAAAAAAAAACAACAAAATAATTTGGAACATTCATCAGACTGCGTCAAAGTTTCGTTGACAATTTTAATTAATAGTATTGTCTTGCTCACTCATACTAACAGTCGTATCTATCGTTCCAATATGTGATCTCATTCTTCTCAATAAATCACCACTTTTTCGCTCGATATAAGTACAAAAGGACAAATCTAACGATTTAAACTAAATATTCATACTAGCTCCTTAATGTTTGGAAGAATTTCAGAATAATTCTAGTCATTGCGCCTTTCAAAGTGTCTTCTTACATCTGTGTTCGACGCCTCACACCGCAGCGTAGGCACCTACATATCACACGTATTCAGAAGAGAAGTGCTAAGTACTTCGCAAAGTTTCACCCTCGGGAGTCTGTCCTAGTTGATAATCATAACGAACGTCTTAAAGGAATTACTCAATTAGCAAGCTCGAGCTACGCAGTTGTTACTCGGTGCTTGGAAACGAGTGCGTTATGTTTGTGAGAATTATTATTTATTTTTGTTTTGTGTGAGTAGGCTATGTTTGGTCTACGTTTACGGGTGTGTATGTGAAGTTATATTCAACGTGTAACAGAAACAAACTCTAATATTTTTTTTTGTAAAATCGACTGTGGAATCGATTTCTGTTTTTAAAATCTATAAAATAAAAATGAAATGTTCCTTGGTAAGCGCATCACTTTGGAACGGCTGGACCGATTTGGTTATTTTTAAATGTTCGTATTAGTCCGGACTAGGTTTAAATGGAAAGGTGCCAGAAAAATTGGAAAATTCGGGAAAAACTGAAAGTACATTTTCTTGGGAATTTTATATTAATTAATAAAACCGTGATGCCTTGAGACTATAAAAGGTCTGTTTGTGCAGCTTGTTCTCAAATAAAAATCGAGCCCTTGCTAATTTTAAATATTATAGGTATTGTTAAATAAAGTTGTTATGTGAATCTGTGTGAGAATTTGATAAAAGTATTGCGAGTTTAAAAAAATATTAGAAATCTTTTTAGAAATAGATATCAGATTAGTTTCGAAAACGTGAATAAAATTTCTGTGTGTGGTTTTGAGTTAAGTTTTAGTTTAACATTGGTGTAATGGTTTTGAAATATGTCGTCATTAGAAAGCTTAAGCTATCTACACGGTTTGACAAATAAAAATATATCAAGTTTTTAAACAATGCAATACTATTTAAAAAGATATCCAAAACGAAACCTGGATTTCGCTTATCCATAACGAAGTCACGATCCTATCACCATTTTCTCACAAATGGCTATTATAATAGCATGTAATAGCATATAATAGCATGTGAAAAATGGCTCAGCTTCGTACTAGTAAGCAGTAATAATGTCGTTATGGCCCAGTGATTAAGACCTCATCGGAGTTAATCTTAAACCAACATCGGTGGAGGAAAAACGTCGTTAGGAAACCTAGAGTTAATCAAATCATCATCTGCCTAGCCTATTCTCAACTATTTTGGGGTTGGCTTCCAGTCCAACCGGATGCAGCTAAGTAGCAGTATTTTACATGTAACGCCTACCTGACCTCCACAACCCAGTTCCTGGGTAACATGATACCCCTTGGCAAAACTTGTGGGAAACCTGGAGTTAATATAAGTATGAAATCGCCAACCAAGAGCAAGTTCCTTCTCTGTATGAGAAGAGGCCTTTGCCCTGCATTGGGAAGAACAGTGGCACTCCGGGAGTGCCGACAGAAGTGAAAACAAAACACAAACAGAATACTTTGCCATCACTCACTGACATATCGGATATACATTAAAACCGAGTACATCCCGAGAACAGCCGAACACATCCGAAGCGGGTATTTTTTTAATCGTCATAAAAACAAAACACGCGCTGTTTCGCTTTCGGGTACAGTGGCGCGAGTTCAATGGTTTTCCCCATCTCAAAAAATGCCTAACGCGTCTTTAGAAGTTTTCACTTCATTAATAGGCTGGTATTATTTAACGGCACTGATTTAAAGAGGCAGTTGTAAATAGCGGTTTTGGTAAGTTAAAAATTATAAATGGCACGTTTAATAACTAGTTCAGCAGTTAAAACTAAGCAGTAAAGCAAACAAAAATGAGTAATAAAAAATAATGAAATGGATCAGTGAATATAATTGAGCAGGAAAATAATTAAATGGGCGGTAAAAATTATTGAACGAGCGGTTACGTGTGTAAAGTAACCTAACCATTTTTTTTTTTTTTTTTTTACGTGGAGAAATGCTCATGCATTCTGCACTACCACGGGGAGATAGTGCAGTTATGTGGGACTCTAACCCACTAAAACTCCACGGTGTCCTCCTCTGCCGCTTATGGCGGGAACACGGGCACGCGTTAGCACTCATCCGTGAACCCGCCGCGGCTGTCCGTCACCAGACCCTCCTCCGGGGAGTACTCCCCATCACCGGCGCACCAGAACACATAGCACACCGTGACCACCCCAGGGACCAAACCAGCACATGGGCGCCAGACGACCCCGTCTCTGCCACCCTTGGTTCCCCTGCGACGGGTCAGGTCATTGGCCCCGCCGCCTGCCAATTTTCGGCCGCAGAGGATAGGGAGAGTGGCCAACGTCATACCAACACTCCTCTTCCCCTGCGGCCCCACCGCGTCCGCCATCGAACGGTGGCGACCCCGTCAAGGCCGCGGAAGGTAGGGAGAGCGGCGCACCGTAATACCGGCACTCCTCTCCCGCCGCGGCCTCCAACCCTCAGCCGCGATGCCTCCGGTACGACATCGCGGCCCGCCTCAGTTGCGATGTCGCCCAAGCGGCACCGCAACCTACATATTGGCCGCTACGTCGTCGGCTTGTCGGCAAAAGCCCTGACGAGCGGCCCCTCCTCGGGTTCCTCTTCGCTTCACCGTGGGTGTCCAAGCCACGGCTACTGAGCCCCCCCGCCTCGACAATGCGGGAACCCACCGGGGGGGGAAAGTAACCTAACCAAACCTAACCTCGGGGTGCCCTTCGCTCGCTCTTGCATCCTATGTCGACGGAGCCCCGCTTACCGCTCATTCAGTTATTGGACTGCTCAATTATTTTTAGAATTGACATTGTAATGTTTTTCAACTGATCATACTAACATCTCGAATATTTAAATAACAGCTCAAAAAATTAGTTCCCTTATTTAACCAGTAATCCAAACATTATCACATATTTGTACTCAAGTCAGGCTTAGTAGTTAAGTTAGTTTTGAATCGATCGCGCCACGTAGTTTAAAGTAGTGTGTAGTAGCGTGTGCTAGTTGTAGGTTGATTTGTGGCTCGAACTAAGAACAAGTTCGTAAACTTAGCCCTCTACATACCCACTTTATTTCTGATTTGTTGGCATATTAACTGTAATTCACCGATACTAATGGCTTGTGCATTCTCGTGTTGATTTAAGTTGATAAATAAAATAGTGTACCTGTGTCTCGGGGTTTGAATTTGTTAGTTTATGGAATGTTCTGAATATCTGAGTTGTTGGTCTGGTGGTCGCAAGTCGCTACTGTTGAGCATGGTCCTGGATCAATTCCCGGGTCGGGCAAAATTTTGGAATTTCTCAGTAGCTGGATATGTGCCCGGTTGATGGCAATAGGCTCGCCCCCTGTTACATGAGACTTGAACATAACTGGTGAAATGTGGGTGTACTATGGATACACCTCTGCCTTATCCTTCGTCGAATACAAGCGTGGTGTTATCTTGTGATTTGTTCTGAATACGGGTTTTGGAGAAAATGCTATCAATGCTCATGTTATATTATTCCCCTATATTTATATGTGATCACTGTTTCCCCACCGCCATAGACTTTATCCCATTAGTATTGTTAAGGATTGTTTTGAGGTTGAGGTGAAGGGAAAGAGCATGGGTTATCAGCGTCCCCAATCGCTCACTCTTCTTAATTATCGCGATATAGTGAGGAGGGGAATTAGTGGCAATAAATTATTGCAGTCCTTCCAATTACAGATGGGTAACCCACCGGGTTTAAACCCGGTGCTTTTGATAAACACCCGTAAACACCCAGAAAATTGGGTGTTTACGGGTATTTATCGGGAGTTTATCAAAGCACCGTGTTTAAACCCGGGTGGATTGCCTATCTATACTTCCAATGCCTACACTCCTATTCTGTGCAATTGCCTAGTACCTACTACTTATACTTTCCTTGATTATCATCCATACTAATATTATAAATGCGAAACTGTCTGTCTGTTACCTCTTCACGCTTAAACCGCTGAACTGATTTAGATGAAATTTGGTATAGAGATAATTTGAGTCCCGGGAAAGGACATAGGCTAGTTTTTATCCCGATATTCCTACGGGATCGACACTTATGCGGGTGAAACCGCGGGGCGCTGATAGTATTTAATAAACTACAAAAAGCCTAACAAAAGAACTTGTCTATGAATTTACAACTTCAAAATAGAAACACCCAGTTAGCCCATCAAGAATGTTAAAGCGGGTAAACCTAACCAAAGACGACTGACACTGCCACGTACCGGTTTCCCTGGCTTTCTAACATGACAGTAGCTGTCACACAGTGTTGCCAGTTAATAGTCGATTACGTCTGTCACGCCATCTATGATGCTGTCACGACAACTTGCAGGGAGCTTCCTCGTTCTAATGAAATGCAATTCTCGACGACTGATCGCAGGAAACGGATTGACGTGATCGGAGTCTCGATCTTTAATTGAAGTTCTGATTAATGTTGCGATATGTTGCTAAGGCTCGTATTAATAAACGTTACTCAGCCCAAGAGCTCGTACTTGATATCGCTCTTGAGGTCTAATAAACATACTCATTTACGTACTCAAGTTACGGTTTGGGTTTACGATATCAACCGAGTGATGAACTGATTAATAAACGAAACTCTACACATAGTTATACAATAGGTGTCTCTCAAGATGCTTAAACCTGAGTGTAGGTTATCCGTGACATGAGGTCGTGATTAGTAGCGCGAAACATGGAGTTTGAAAGTATTTTGGGTGAAATTAATTAAAACGATGAAATAAAGTACTGTGTGTGTATTTTAGAGTCTTTGCGATATCGTTAACCAAAAATCTATATAAGGGATGCCTCGAATCCTTATTTTCTAATATAGCCCTATATTTTTTTACAATTTCATTAAAGTATTTTACTCCATTGGAATGCTTCCTGCCTTTTATTTTCGTTTAAAACCACTTTTTGTCAAATTAAAAACGCGAGATGTTCGTGACAGTAATCAAACAGAATGACATTGATTGTTGTTTTGGCGGCATTTTTTTTTGACACTTGACGCAGGGTCCAATCTGATTCTATATTCATCATCTGCCTTGCTTTTTCCGAACTATGTTGGGATTGGCTTCCAGTCTAACCGGATGCATGTGAATACCAGTATATTACATGGAGCGACTGCCTATCTGACCTCCACAACCCAGTTACTGGGTAATACGATGCCCCTTGGTAAGACTGGTTGTCAGATTTTCGGGCTTCTGACGACCCGTAACGACTGTCAAAGATCCACAAATAACAGCCGGGACCAACGGCTAAACGTACTTGCCGAGGCACGGAGGGGTCTTGGTATGTAAAGATGGTCACCCATCCAAGGACCAACCGCGGCAGGCGTAGCTTAACCTGATCGATCGACCTGTACCGCTGATATTACTTAGCCGCTCCAATCTGACTCTATATTACGTTATATTATTTGTACCTACCGAGTTGAGTAGTAAGCTTCTACACACAATTTTTTTTACAATTTAAGGCTTTCTTGGGTTGAAAAGAACTTTATACAACTCTATTCATTAAAGTTTTAATAAAATACAAGTATTTCAATAAATCTTACGACATAGCAATAACGAAATATAATGAAAACTAAACTTTGGTCAATGTTACATAATTAATCGTTCCCGAAATCAAGTCATTATGTACAACGTCTTGAGGAGCTGATCTTGGTAACTGAGATACTGTTTTCATGTGTTCATTAATTAGCAATGATCTTGAGATGCTGATATCGTAATAATGGCGTATCAAATGATTACGCATTTGAGTACGTCGTTGAGGAACGTTTATTAATACGGGCCATAAGTCAAGTGTCATTTTGAAGAAGGTTTCGCTAAATGGGTGTACCCATTCGCGGAGATAAGGCGTGATATTGTGCTAAATATCATAATCATAATCAGCCTATAATGTTTCCACTGCTGGGACACAGCCACACAGACCTCCTCTCAGTGAAAGGGAGTGGGCCGTAATCCACGACGCGGGCCCAGTGCGGATGTCACATGTCTTCGAATTGTTGGTTCTAGGACGGTTTTCTCACGATGTTTTCCTTATACGTTTTGAGAGCAGTGGTGATAAAATAATTTACACAATGTAAATGCCTGTCTGGGTTCGAACCTACGACCTACAACTCGTAAGTCGTGTCCGTTATCACTGGGCCACCACTGCTCTCAAATAAATATACCTATTAAAATTATCATAGTTTTTCTGACTCGAATACTTTTTATTAACTGAGCTCTAGATTTCATTCTCTGGTGTCCAGTATCATTTTTATTACCTGATTTATGAAGAATTCTCAAATCTTTTTTGTCCAAAATTAAAATATTTACTTTTACAAAGTTGTTTAGCTTTTTGCCCGAAAACCTGACCCTGACATGTGATACCCGACGATAATAAAATTCTCCTTATTTTACAAAAATGCCTCACATTTTTTCACGTTTAAACGAGGATAACTCTTATTTAGTCTATTAATAAAGACGAGGCTTTCTTCGGTAATTCTCATTATTTCATAATAATTCCTTTAGCCTCGTAAATCATACCTAATCCTCAATGCTACTGAGTTTCCCCAGATTGAAATGAAAGCCTTGAAAGAAATTATTGTGGGGATTACCAAACAACACAAAATTAAGTGAGTTTGTAATTTATTCCGGGGCCAATGGAAATGTCTGTCTTCCGAGATATTTCTTAGTTGTTTTGTTTTAGATAAATACATTTTGCGGTAAGAATAATAATGAAATCGTTATTAATTACAGAGCAGTGGTGGTCAGGTGGTAACGGCTCTGACTTATCTACGAGTTGTAGGTCGCGGGTTCGAACCCAGGTAGGCGCTTTACTTTGTGTAAATAATTTCATCACCACCTAATCTCAAAACGGTGAAGGAAAACATCGTGAGGAAACCGGTATGTCCCAGAACCAGAAATTCGAAGACGTATGACATCCATAAACCCGCACTGGGCCCGCGTGGAGGATTACAGTCCGCTCCCTCTCACAGAGAGGAGGCTTGTGTCCCAGCAGTGGGAACAATGTAGGCTGATTATGCTTATGCTTAACGTTATTAATTTCACTATGACTTTGAAAAGGGTGGAAGAAAAATGAAGTGGGTAATAATAATTGAGTCGTGATTTTGACCTATTTATTTATGTGGGTCACGTAAATTCGATACAATCGTCTTCTGTAATCGGTCCTATAATGTTCGCTGTAGGATATGATATTATCAACCTCATACACTTTAACGAGAAATTATTTTGTAGAGATTTAGATATAATCTTCACGTGTCCGCGGACTTGTAATGACTATAATGATGATTTAATGTCAAATTGTTGCTAGCTTGCTAGCGTCGATGGCAAATATTGTTTAAAAATAAGTTAAATATTTTGTTTGGCCTAGTACTCAGCAACGCCAACAAATGACAGGGCATTCGTTGCAAGATCACAGGTACGGTCTGCGAGGAGACACCGCATGTACACTGAAATCGGAACCATCCGAGAAACCCCTCCTGTGGAGATTGTCTTTGCTGCGGCCAACCTGAGTGTGTTATATAATAATACATAGAGATCTCTGGTTTTGCTCTACCTCCTATCCTGCCCTCTGTGTCCCATAACATGCAGTCAAAGTGACTTCTGCGCTGCCACCGACAACGCTGTATTAGTAGCAAAGTTTTGGAAAACAAGATTTAAAATACAGTCGTGCCAGCGACACGAAGGAGAAGAATAGAGACTTCTTTATTGAATTTATATGTGACGTATGTTTTTGGTCGCCTCTTTAGCCTAATAGTAACAATGCGTTGTTTGATTTTAGGTAAACATAATAAAAGTTGAGCAGGTACTGGCGACCGCGTAGCGGAAGACGTAGCGTTGGATGGACAAATGACCTTGTGAATGCCACAGGAATCCGTTTGCGAGAAGCACGGAACCGGTCGAAGTGGCGATGCTTGGAGGTCTATGGCCAGCAGTGGACGTCTTTAGGCTGAAATGATGAGGTACTGGCTCACATATTGTGTCTTGATTGACAGTTGGAGGGCTTAATAATATAAAGTATTTTTGATATAGTTCGACAAAGTTGTTGTTTAGTACCATTATAGGATAGGTATGGCAGGCAACATCACTTTTTTTGTTTTTATTTCAGGTTTTTTTTTAACAAAATCATAAAATTCACATAAACCTACATGAGCACATGAAACGTCAGAAGCTAGGTGTACGGTTCCAATTGGTCGTTTCCTATGGAGAAGAGACGGAAAGAAACTCCACGGTTACTCTTTTAAAAATTGCCTTTTACACTCGTATATTCGACAAAATAAAGCTGCTTATTTTTCATAAATACCCCTATTTTGAACGTTTGCCACGATTCAGCTGAATCTGTACGTTAAATCGACACCTGCGATAACTTACAGTTGAATTATGACAGGAAACTTTCCACATTCATCTTGTTCTAATTAAAACAATCTGTTTTAGTTGAGAACAAGTTTAATTCGAATTTTGAGCTTGCAACTGTAGATTTAGTTTATTGAATTGAAATGTAAAGCTGTGATAAAAATATTGATGAGACTTAGCAAAATTACACGAAGAAACACAGTAAAACCACGTGTAAATAATCAGCCTATAATATTCCCTCTACTGGGACATTGGCCTCCTCTCTGTGAGAGGTAAGTTAAGCGCCTGTTTGGCTTCGTACCTTACGACCTAAGACTTGCAAGTCGCGGCCGTTACCACTGGGCCACCACTGTTCATCTTGGCCCACTGCACAGCTGGGCCGCCACTGTTCAAATTGGCTGACTGCACCGCTGGGCCGCCACTGTTCAACTTGGCCCTCTACACAACTGGGTCACCACCGTCCAACTTGGCCCACTGCACAGCTAGGCCACCACTGTTCAACTTCGCCCTCTGCACAACTGGGCCACCACCGTCCAACTTGGCCCACTGCACAGCTGGGCCACCACCGTCTAACTTGGCCTACTGCACAGCTGGGCCCCCACCGTCCAACTTGGCCCACTGCACAGGAATGACTATAAATTAAACTTCTTACCAATATCTTTTATCTAACTAATAACGATCCCAGTCTGCCAACAAAAATTCAATCAAATACGTACATAATAGCTAATCGGCTAATTGGCAAAACCTATAGTCGGCCTTATTATAAAGGAATTGAAAAATAAATATTGGTTCGATATTTGGTTTTAGGTATTTTATACTTTCAAAATACGCTGCACTATTATTATTGCCCGTGTTTTTTATTTATTGTTGTGTTGTCGTCCACATGCATAGAATACGTTAGCTTGTTGCAAGGTGCAAACCATCTGCAGTACCCTTAATTGGAAGTGTAGATAAGCACGACTTTTATTTTATCTTTTCAGCCAATATTTTCATAAATAACAAAATTACATTACACGGACTAGAAGTCACGTATTATCATTATCTAGTTATACAATTGCAGAGATAGCTTCAGTGGATAAAGTCGGAATTGTCCGGTGGAAAACGAGTTTCATTGCTAGCGAAATGCTGGGGTAATTTCATGGAACATTTACTCACCGACCAGGGGTAGTGTTTACAGTACGTCCTTTCTGGAATACGCTTTATTCCAGCTTCCATTTTTTGATGTGCCTACATCTTTATAATAAGGGTCGGTAGCCCTAGCCCTATTTATATTATTAAGAATATAATTTGCATGTGTGTGGTGAATTCGTGTAGCTGGCTGGAAGTATTTGCAAAGGAAATGGTGTTCCTTGATTAAAAATACATAATACTTGTTTAGTTTTAATAAGTGAATTGTTTTTAGATTTCATGTATTTTTTTTGTCTCCTTTACTCTTTTACACGCTGTCTACATCTTTCTATTAATTGACCTATCGCAGTTAAGCTGGAAGAGATTTCTTATGAAATAAGCATCACCTTTGTACCTATTTTTCTGTTCTGTTTTACTTGTCTGTTTATATGTGTGTACATAAATGGTTAAATAAATAAATAAAATCTTAGGTATTTGAATGATCTCGGTTTTTTTAATTCTATTGCAAGAATGAAATAGCATAAACAGTAATTAAGTTCTAATCTTGATCCCCTTCAACAAGTTGTGCCAAAACAAACCCAAAGGTGCTTCTCATAATTTAATTTTTTTTGGGTTCACATGTGACATTAATGGTGGTGCGTTCGGGATTCGACTCAAAACTTTTGATTGTCTGCCCCATCATCATCATCTGCCTAGCCTTTTCCCAGCTATGTTGGGGTCGGCTTCCAGTCTAACCGGGTGCATCTGAATACCAGTGTTTTTTTTTATGGAGCGAGACTCCATGTGTGTGGGGAACATTAGAACTGGGGCAACTGTCTGCTCCATAGTTAAGTAACGTCTCTCCAAAGCCCGAACCATTGTTCTTACCGTTTGATCAAGAATTTAAGTATTCCGGCAACATTTATCAGTTCCTCATTCCATTAGTTCAGTAAAAGTCTATTTACAACAATACCACGAAACCTATAAATAATTTCCTACCCTTGAATGTCTAAAACACTACATAAATATCCTTAGCAGAGTTATAAATAAGTAAACACGTGCATGCGTAAGAAAAAGCCCGCGGTGTACATTGACGAATGAACACTCTTCCCGAAGATACCGAGAAGCTTCACTTATTGATGAGCCCTTATTTATTAGCGGCGAACCGATGAGGAGTGTGAATGAACTTCATACGTTGCCATGGTAACTGAAGTGGCGATGTAATTTTTTATGCTGCATTTTTTTCATTGTTTACGTGTTAACTTTGTTTGCCTAACGATCGCTGCTAGTATAATTATTCTATAGTATAATGTCTCGCGTTATTGAGTTCTGGTCGTGGCTGATAATTACTGATTGATAATCTCTTGTATTTTGGCTGCAACATCACGTTTACGTTAATTTAATTTTACGTTAATATGATTAACCCTAAACAGCATCTGTCTGGCATTAATGCTGAAATGAACCTTTTTGGCGCAGCCGTGAGGCACACACTATTGTCGTTGAAACATATTTTTTATTTTGTTTTTTTGTGTTTCACGAACTGTGTCCAAATAAACATTTTCCTTTCTTTCTTATTGACATGTAAAAATGTTTCTGCAAACCTACTTATCGAAATAAAATCATTTACCGTTTATAAAATTGAGAACAAAAACCTGTTTGTGTCCATTGCGATAATGATTTTTGTTGCTAACATAATGTTCTGCTTTAAAGTGCGGGTGCTTAAAATAATATTGTTTGTTAATGCAGTAACAAACAATATTATTATAAATATCAGATAAATATTAAAAGTATTTTTTGTGACTTTTTACCTAATTTCAGAAGGACTTATCCAAAATGCACAACACTCGAGAGCAGTAATGGCCCACAGGTAACGCCTCGTGACTTACGAGATCCTACATCTCGCAAATCGGAGCCGATTACTGAGTCTGTTGAGTAATGCATTTTTGTTTAGTTTTTAGTTACAGATGATGAGATACGAGAGCAGTGGTGGTACAGTAGTAATGGCCGCGACATAACCAGTTGTAGGTCGAAGGTTTGAATCCAGGAAGGTGTACTTTGTGTAAATAATTTCATCACCGCTGCTCTCAAAACGGTGAAGGAAAACATCGTGAGGAAACCGGTATGTCCTAAAACCCAAAATTCGAAGACATGTGACATCTACCAACCCGAACTGGGCCCGCGTGGTAGGTTACAGCCCGCTCACTCTCGAAGAGAGGAGGCCTGTGTCCCAGCAGTGGGAACATTATAGGCGGATTATGCATAAGCAAAACTCACAATGTGGAAAGCGTTGCTCACGAGGGATTACAAATCGTTGATTTATTCAAAGATTTTAGGAAAAAAAAATCATTTTTCTTACTTCTTGTTCCCTTTTAAGTGATTATATTTTCATGCAACGTCCCAAAGACGTCAAGGAACAGTCCTTGAGAAATGAACTTGGCGTTTTCTCAGCTAACTTTACTTTAGAAGCTCGATTTCACTCGAGTTCTCTCCTAAAGGTACTTCGCTTCTAAAGAGGATTTTGTTAGAAGCAGGAAAAATAAAAAATAATTTAAAGTTATGTATAAAATTGTGTTTTATATGTGTTGTGTTCCCCGTACCAGAAGACGTAGCGTTGGAAGGCTTCATGGTGGACCAATGACCTGGTGATAACCGCAGGAATCCACTGAACTGGCTGTAGTAGCGGTGATTGGGGAAGGCCTATGTTCACCAGAGGACGTCTATCGGCTGAAATAATTATGATGGATTTGGTTTTATATCTATTAGGTACCTTGTATTCCTACTATATGGGATGATCCGGTAAAATCTAAACTATTAAACGTAGAGACAAACAAATTAAACAATTTGGAGGAGTCGGTCTGTCAGAAATATGAAGCTAGTTGCTCATTCCGAAGCGTAGTAGGATTCCTATGGAGAAGAATGGGAAAGAAACTACACGGACGCTCTTTTTTTGTTCAGGAAACAAGTCGTCAAACTTTTAAAGATGATTCGTCCACTTGTGAATGCGCTGTAACACCAGTGTGTTCAGCTCATAATTTTAGCCGCAAGACGTCCACTGCTGGACAAAGACCTTCCCCAAGCACCGTCACTTCGACCGGTTCTGTGCTTCCAGCATCCAGCAGAATATTGCGGTCTTTATCGGTCCACCTAGTGTCCCGGCCTTTCAAGGCTACGTCTTTCGTTACGCGGTCGCCACTTCACTGCCACTTATGTTTGACAATTCTTCGGGCTATGTCGGCTACTATGGTTTTCCTATGGATCCCTTCATTTCTGATTGGATCACTTAGGAAAACTCCAAGAATAGCCCCGATTTTATGAAATAGTTTCATTAATTTTATGAATACAATGGCTGTCTTATAAATATATACTTTTCTTGTTACCTGTAAAAATAGAAACTCTTGAAAGGAAAAATTTAATGGAAAAGGGCTTAAGTCATGTTGCATTCGCAAAAAACTTTCAATGAAAACTAAGTACGGAGAAACCTTTGAACGCTTGAGGGTTTTCTTTAATAGAATACATAAAGCCACATTACCTACCCTACTCGTTATCTTAAAATAACATACAATATGAAATTCGGCTAAAAGAAGAAATCAAAAAGTCTTACAACCAGTCTTACCAAGGGTTATTGTGTTACCCAGTAACTGGGTTGTGGAGGTCAGATAGGGAGTCGCTTCATGTAAAATACTGGCATTCAGCTGCATGCGGTTCGGCTGCAAGCCGACCCCAAGGCAGGAAAAACTAGGCAGATTAAATTTATGGAGTCCGTAAAATTTACTCAACACTGAGGGCGCTTTCAATTTAGACGTTTCGCTTTGTATGAAAACAAGCGACCGTCCGTGCGCAATACGACAAACGCACCGCTTCGGCACCGCAGCGATCCGACACAAAACGTCTAAATTGAAAGCGCCCGTACTGTGTTTTTACATAACCACGAAATAATTTCGCAAAATCGAGTCTGGCAAGTTACCGTGATACCACTAAAGCCCCTACGTGCTCTTTAATTTCAGCTGACGCGTAAACTTCAGGCGGCCCGACTTCGTATCGACATAAGTGATATGAACGCAAATATCATAATAAAGTTCTACTAGATTTTGTTCGCGGCTTTGCTCGTGGAGTTTCGTAGAATTAGATGGAACAGTTTTAAGTTCTACTTTTTATGTAATTGAGTAGTAAAGCAAGTGTATGAACGTGATGTATGAACGTAAAAGGAGTATGTAAGGATCGTAGCAGGTAGTGTTCTGTTTCTATACTCCATCCCAGAGACGAAGCTGTCTACCTGTATTTATTTACACAATCACCCATAACCTTCCAAAATGGTGGTGACGGAGGCAGAAATAGAAGTGGCACAGCGGTCACGTGCTACCATGAATCGAATAGAATATTCATTTATTTGTTCAGAATTTAGTATTTACAATGAAGTGGTTACAATAATATTAAAGAATCCTTGTCAATGATTTCAATATATATTCAATGATCCTTGTACAGACGCCAGCACATCAAGCTACTACAATCTGTCAAATTTATTTAATAGATTTTCAACTTTATTGCTAATGCATAAGGTTCAAAGTTGATTGGGAAAATTTGACAGTTTCGGGTAGCTTGATGTGCTGGCGTCTGTACATTCTACCATTTTGGAATGCAAACATTGATGCAGTTCATCGTCAAACATACAAACATTGATACACAACTAAAGTTTATCAGCTAGAAAATCCGATACGGAGTAATAACATTTATTTATTAGAAGTGCAATTAGTTTATTTTTGAAAATTGTTACTGATGGTTCCTGTTTTATGGAATTAGAAGTGTGGTTATAAATATCCGGTGCCATTTCAAAAACACTTTTCTCAATAAAGCAGTCCTATATCCACCTGTCCGTAAGAAGGTTTGGTATTCATGCTGAGCGAGGCTTTGGGGAGACTCCTTTACAGTCTCCAGTCTCCCCAGGGATATGCCCCACCAGGGGTGGTCGTTTAAGAGGACACGGTGCCCCCTTTCATATTCCAAATGAGATTCTTACCTTACTAAAGTCACCCTGACTTTAGTAAGGTAAGAATCCCAGACTCCCCGTTCTTATCCCCAAAGACCGAGTTATTCCGGTCTGATCCCCTGAACCCCCCTCCCCTCCTCGATCCCCTGCTAGTTCTTCTTCTGTTTTAATCTCTGTAGTGGGTCCAGTTGACTAGACTCCTTATCCACTATAAACTTTCTCATTCCGGTTTGATCCGCTTTTTCTTTTGTTTTTATTCCTGAAGGATCGTCAGCAACAAAATATACGTACAGGGTTTATTGAAATACATACGTTCGTAATTCTTATGTAAAGGATACTTGTATTGAGGAACAACGACTCTACATTTTCGTCTTTGTCAAGTCACCGCACCCGGTTTGAACCCTAGACCTGTTTTGAAGGTTCCACCCGAAAGCTTTTCAGGTGCCTTTTTGGCCTGGTCTTTTTTTGTTTTCATGATTTTGTTAGTTTTTTTTTCTTTGCGTGTCCCTAATAAAATAATTTTCTATCTTTTTTTCAAAACAAAAAGAAGATACTGCCTCGGACGAAGGAACTCTACTATAAAAATCGTCACACTGCATTGATCCACATATATTCACCCATTCGCCAACCATTAATATCAACGAAAGGAACAAGGACAACCAACGCAGACATACAAAAATATAGATAGGTATTATACGGATTATAATAATTTATGCGGTCCCAAGGCTTCAGCCACATAATCGTATAACATTATTACATAGACCGTATTAATAAGTACCGAGACAAAAGAAAATACTCTGCAGACAGACAGATCTATTTTATTATATTACTAGCTATTACCCGCGACTTCGTTCACAAATAACAGGCACATTTTTTTTTAAACTCCCTCGGCCCTCTACCCACGGCATAGCAGTATCGCCCGCCCGCGCTAATACATACTTCGTTTTCGATTAGCGTCCTTTCTGACTTTTCTTGGCTTCTATGGGTTGTAGCGTGATGATAAATGAATAATTTATTATTCAATCAACTCAGCCTATCGCAGTCCACTGCTGGACATAGGCCTCTCCCAGACTGCGCCACAGCACCCTGTCCTCCGCCTTCCGCATCCAGTCTACCCCAGCCACCGTCTTTATGCCGTCCGTCCATCTAGCTGGGGGGCGCGAATTTATTATTATCAAATGCTAAAATAATTTCTTAAATCCGACTGGTAGTTCCAGAGATAATCAAATCTGCCTATAGCAGTTCACCGCTGGACAAGGCTTCTCCCAAGCTGCGCCAGAATACCCGGTCCTCCGCTTTCCGCATCCAGTCTATCCCAGCCACCTTCTTCCATCTAGCTGGGGGGTGCCCCACACTTGCCGATACGCGGTCTCCACTCCAGAACTCGTCTGCTCCACCGGCCATCGGACAGATTAGGGCGTTCAAACTAATAATTTCTTTACGGACTACGTAAGCTGGAGGGATCGTTATAAATGGAATCCGTAAATGGAATATTTTTTTAATTAGGTATGAACACGGCACTCGTTCTTTTTTTGCGTGTGGGGTAAACAGAGTTGTAAAAGGCATTGAAGTGTGTTTTAAACTACTTAACTGGGCTCGCGCTTTTTTCTCCAGGGGTTATAACTTGTCGGGTTTGCGTGCCAGTGATTATAAAATTGAATTAAAAGCAGCATGGTGTTAGCTAGTTTATATTGGTATGTATAAAGCAAGACTTACGCCGGTTTTATAAACGTTACTTAGCACGTACGCTAAGCGTTTTTCCTGTCATTGTCGCACAACTGTCAAACTACAAGTGACAGATAGAGATGGGAGCATGTGTAGGTCAAAGTTCAAACTGCTGGAGGTTTTGTAAGGTCGAAACCTTAGTTCAGTGTCCAGCAAACGTTAGGTACACTAAAACAATAGTAGCATCATAAAATTGATAGATTGACGATATTTATTGAAACATGAAACAGTCATAATAAAAAGGACGTCATTCAAGTGTGATTTCAGTAACTTCGTAACAAAACTATATTATACAGTCCGGCCGTCGAGAATGCGTTTCTGTCAGTGCGACAATTCTAGTAGCTTATAAAGATAAAATTCGCAAAACACGTATTCGTTTGTATGAAACTGACAGCTGTCAAGAATTCATCTAATTGTCTACAACCGTTGTTCTATTATTTTGTTTAATGTGTTACCACAAAACATATTGGGTGCTTAATAGTAGCTACTTACATACTGATACAGTATTATGGGAAACAAATTGTAGAATTCATTCTTTTCGATTTGTCTTCTTGAGGCTGACTGTACTTATGGAGGCAAGTAATGTTCGTGATAAGAAAATAATGAAGTTACTTCAAACTTTTTTAAGTCACTGTGTTGTTTCTAAAGCTGTTAAATACAATTTGGATTTATATTTGTTTCTCCGTTTTATGAAAGAAGTTACTTTTCTAAAAATATGACTGAATATAACAATCGCGGTAACAGAATTCATAGTATTGTAAGTACCAAATTCTTAATTATTTAAACAAATTTTCGTGAAGCACAGTGGGCCACACCTACTGTCGATATTTTACAATTGGTTGGTTTTTAATAAAACATCATTATGTATCGTTTGACACATAAGGCGCTACCTCGAAAAAAAATTGTAGCGACTGATCTAGTAAGCGAGCGAAAGTGATGCAATTACTTTTAAAATACAAAAGAAGAGAGATGGCTATAATGTGCGTGCAACCGAATAAAACGACATATGTGCCAAAAATTTTGATATGATAATTCTCTATGTTTTTAAGTAAATTCCATTGAATAACTCGTAAGCGTTACGCCGTGATGTCGAAAAAAGTAAAAAAATAGATTACCTATAACTTCGAATTTTTTTTTGTATCGAGAAAAAATCATTGAATCGTGTATTCCTTTTACATGATACATTTTACATGATAAAAAGTCAATAAACTTATACCAGAATGTTAAATCCCTTTTCCACATACTTAACAAGTTACACGAAATAGAACAACCACATTTTTTTCAAAATGTCACCGCAAATGCTACTTAACAGCCATCACTGACATAATTATTTACTCTCCAAAAACAAATTATTATGACTAAGTTCCTCGTCTACTTCCGCAAAGGAGCAATCCACACTATTCCCCTTCAGTAAGTGTTGGAAAAGAAATATGTCGCAATTTTGGTAATGCTTAGTTGTCGAGCCACAAGGGAATGAAAAATTCAGGGGGCCGGCGTACCTACATTACGGAACCACATTGCTAAGAGCATTTGTTCCCTTACCAAATTTGAGGAGAGGAATATTTTCGGTAAGAGTAATGGTGTTCACTTGTCCGCTTTGTTCGGTGCTGTCGTCACTACAAGGGCTCAGGTGTTTAGTTCTGCATTTAGAAATAAAAATATATTACTTTGTGGGTTGTAGTGTGGGGAATAAGTCTCGTGTACGTAGGTTTTTTTTTTATTATTGTTGCTGAACTTACATTATTGTGAAAGCGTAACTGTGTTGGAGTTTTATTGCTTTTTTGGTTGCTTATGTAATAGTAGATAGGTTTTTTTTTTCGTAAAGAACCTGTGAGCTCCTTGAGTTCTGAGTTGAGCTTCACGATTACTGACAAATGCTTATACTGACTGGAATGGTCCACTCAAGTCTGTGTGGTGGCTTTTTCCTCAATATGGGTACCACATTTCAGACACTAATCTACATGGTCCTCACATGATCTGACGAAGATTATGTCTGGACTTTAAAAGTTGGTTTCGCCATTTCTTCTCAGGGGTAGTCAGATAGTAAATTTCGACTCCATCTAGTTTATTTTTTTCCTTTTTTAACCCCCGACGCAAAAACGACGGGGTGTTATAAGTTTGACGTGTCTGTGTGTGTGTGTCTGTGGCATCGTTGCTCCCGAACGGAACCGATTTTGTTTTTTTTTTTTTATAATAACGTGCAAAAGGGATTTCGATATCCATTCATTTCATTTCGGCCAACCTGCACTTGGGCCCGTGGCGTGGTGAATTTTGGCCACACCCTCTCACAGAGGAAGCTTATGTCCCAGCTGTGGGAACGTTAGAGGCTGATGATTATTATACTAAAGATTTCCTGGAAGGAAAGGGTGGGCAGGTCTTAGCCCAACAGTGGAAAAGTATTGGCTAACGAAAAAAAAAACAGTGGCACTCCGGGAGTGCCGACAGAAGTGAAAACTTGAACACTTACGTGTGTATTTTTTTAAATCGTCTTATAAACAAAACACAAACAAAATATTTTGCCATCACTCACTGACATTTATCGGATATACATTAAAACCGAGTACATCCCGAGGACAGCTGAACACATCCGAATGTAGCGCGGTGTCGGTTTTGTTTTCACTTCAAAAAAAGGTTTTTATTAACGTTTCTTTTCGTCACTGGATAGCATATAGGTACTTATTATATAGAATAGATATATAGAAAACCGACCCATAATGCGAGCATTGCAGCCCAATATCCCGATTAGAAAATCCACAGAGAGTGGACAGTAACATCCACCTGGGATACTAACAGGATTATGTAGGTCTCACCAATCCACCATAAGCGTTTTATGGCATCTCTCTTCTTGTCCCATAACCCATAAAACCGTTGTAATATACAGGGGTGGCTGAGGTTTGGTAAACAGATTGTAATCACGCTGAGCCCATCACACATCCCTCCTTCTATTACCAGCAATATTAAGAGATGAGTTGCAAAAAAAAACGAACGTTCTCAACGACACGCAGATGGTTAAAGACTCAAAACTGTGATAAAAAGTGGTGAGAATACATAATAAAATAACGAAGTCAAAACTAAACATTGAAAATTTTTGAATAAAAGTAATTGCTGCGAGGTGTCGGAACGAGACTGATGCCGAAAATATAGTGTTTAGAATTTTTGTCCGTTTGTCTGAACTGTCGCAAAAACGGCTGAACAGATTTAGATGTAATTTGGCACACTGAAAATTTATCACCTGGATTAACATATAGAGTATTTATTTTCTTATTCCGGCAGTACGTTACCGTGAGATATTTTTCGACATCCACGAGAGCTAAGCCGCGGGCAAAACCTGGTGTATTAGTAACGTCTATTTTATGATGGTCAGGAAAGAAAACTATTTTGTTGTAGGTTATCTTGCTCCTGAACTGATTGATATGCATACCTACTTATTCAATTAGCTATTGTAGGTATGTATAGATTAAACATAAACGTATACGATAGCTTACATGATAGCTTTAAATCCTCGCTATCAACAGTGAACTTAGTAAGTCAGTATTTGACATAGTAATTAATCCGCCTAGCAACCGTTATCTCCATGACTGAATATGTGACAATGAACACATTACATCGATAATATCCAATCAATCTGCCTAGCCTCTTCCCAACTGTGTTTGGGTCGGCTTCCAGTCTAACCGAATGCAGCTGAGTATTTTACATGGAGTGACTGCCTATCTGACCTTCACAACCCAGTTACTGGGTGCCACTATACCCCTTGGTAAGACTGGTCGTCAGACTTTTAGACTCCTGACTACCCGTAACGACTGTCAAAGATCCACAAATGGCTTAACGTGCTTTCCGAGGCACGGAGGGTTCCAGAATTGTAATGGATGGTTACCCATCCGAAATCACGAACCAACTGCGGTAAGCGTAGCCCTTCGATCGATCCGTGTGGCTGATATTATTTAGCCACGAGGCCCTTAATATAAATCCAGCAGCATCCAGCATCAGCCTATACTGTTCCCACTGCTGGGACACAGGCCTCCTTTGTGTGAGAGGGAGTGGGCCTAATCCACCACGCGGACCCAGTGCGGGTTGGTAGATGTCACATGTCTTCAAATTTTTAGTTCTAGGACATGCCGGTTTCCTCACGATGTTTTCCTTTAAAACGCATAAATCTTTCGCCTTTTAATATAAATATCCAAACATAATAATTATCACCTACCTTCCCCAACAGTATCTCAATTAACCTCACAGCGGGAACATGCAAAAAAGAATATTTCAAAACTATTGTACTCTAACAAATTACTTTCCACCCATTCCGTACTTTATTATCGTGAAACATCTGGACATTCCCCCCCTCTAATACCCGATGCTAAAGTGTTATTTATGACACATTAGCACTTTGCTCGCGATTTCGTCTGCGTAGATTTCGATTTCGGAATTTTCTGACCCCATGGGTCCATCGAAACTTCAACACCCCATTTCTGGAGGTTGTTTTTGAAACGACGTAACGTGGCTGGTAGAAATCATGACTTATCGAAAAACAGGAATAGTTTTCGTGGTTTTCGACTAAGAAAGATCAAAATGAAAATCAAATATGGCGACCACTTTATGAGAGCTCTTAAAAACTTTTACTAGATGGCTCTGTATTAAAAACGCGTATAGACAGAGACAGAGAAAGTGTGAATTTATTTGACTTTCTCTCTCTATCTCTTTCTATTACGAGTTTGTGTGCTGTGCATGCGGGTATCGTGTAAGGAACTTAGCTCCTAACGGGGGTTCCCCGACGCACACGTTTATTTTTAATATGACCTTGTCTTTTCCCAAGGTTTAAAGTTTTGAACTAATAGATGACAGATAATGTGGATAAAACAGAGATTAAAACATAAGACGAACTAGCAGGGGATCGAGGAGGGGGGTGGCTCTGGGGATCAGACTGGAATGAATCGAGATAGTGATCTATATACTAAATACCATCACAATTGGTTCAGTAATATAGCCATAAAAACACATCAAACCAACGGACAAACACACCTTCGCATTTTTAATATTTCAACGTATTGACACTAGCCTACCGATGCAAAACTAATACATTTAACACGATGGGACGAGGGGACCCAAACATCGGAAAAAGTGACGTCACAAAGTGCATTATGTGAATGAGAAAATCTGCCGAAACATGTATTATTAAATTTGCACACGGCTCTTTTACGGGCGGATTTTCTTGGAGGGCTGTCCCCGTTTTCTCTTTGATGGAAATTGGGGAAATAAATGTAAACCGATGTAAGGGGGAAGTGTCTTTATGGATTAAAGAGTTTGTTTTAATTTTGACGGTGTTGTGTGTTTTTGTCTTGTTCAAAACGCTGTTTATTTCGGTATTTTAATCTTAGATGAGTTGTAACTAATTCGAATTAAAAACTAATAGATTTTTGTTCATAAAAAGAAATATTTCTTTTAACTAAAAACACACTTTAAACTTTTGGACTTTAAAAGAGACTGTGATCTCTGAGTTTTTCGGCCATTTTTCTCAGAGATAGGAAACGCCGACCTCATCTAGTTTTTAAAATATGATTCACGTTTAAATGTGTTTGTACAAACCACGGAATAGATAAATAAGGTTCCGTGGTACAAACCTACTTACAAAAATAAAAACATTTATCAATCAATACATTTTATAAATGCTTTTGGTTATTTTCTAGAAACCTCTTTAAAACGCAAACAGTAGAAACGAAGCCTCCGGAAAGTTATAAAATATTAGCTATTAATAAAACTGCTTTCAATTATTTTATATTTTTAGAAAACATCCAACGTGAACTAGATTGAACGTAAAGTAATCTATACTAATCATAAAGCTGAAGAGTTTGTTTCTTTGTTTGAACGCGGTAATCTCGGGAACTACTGGTCGGATTTGAAGAATTCGTTTTGCATTTGATAGCCTACTTCTTGAGGAAGGCTAAAGGCTATTCAACATCACACTGTGACCCTTAGGAGCCGAGCAAAAGAAAAAAAAATGAAGAAAGAAGGCTAAGCGAAAACAAAGTGTCGCGGGCAGGCGATGTGATGCGACGGGGTGGGTTGGGGGAACAAGGAATTTCACGTGGACGAAGTCGCGGACAGAAGCTAGTTCTTCAATAACCACGCTCGAGCTAAATATACTAACCATCTGGCTTTGAGCTGTAATCCTTATATTCCGTTAATACGCTTATAAAGAAAGCCAATTTCAGTCGATCTAATAGATTATCACCTACACATTTGTTTAATAGAAACAACGTACGGTTTCTGAAAGGCTATTTCATTATTAATACCAGCCTAATTATTATCCCACCGCTGGGCAAAGGCTCTTCTCATACAGAGAAGGCACGAGCATTGATCACCACGCTTGTTCAAGACAGGTTGGCGATTTCAGACTTATATCCATACTAATATGTAATATTATAAATTCGAAAGTAATTCTGTCTGTCTGTCTGTCTGTATGTTACCTTCTCACGCCTAAACCACTGAACGAATTCCGATAAAATTTGGCAGACAGATAGATTACATCCCAGGGAAGGACATAGGATAGTTTTTATCCCGGTATTCCCAAGGAATCGACACTTATGCGGGTGAAACCGCGGGGCGCAGGTTTCCTCACGATGTTTATTCTTCATTCAATATTTAAGGCCAGTTTCACCAAACTCTGTTAGTTTTCAAAGGACCCGTTACGCATTTCAACGTATAACTGTCTCACTATGAAGAACAGCAGCGGGGTAATTGCGTAAAACGTTATCAATCGCGATCGGTTTTATTTTGACAGTTCAACAACATTCATTGCTGTAATTACGTGTTGAGCAGACACATTTTTCGAACTTATGAAGCAATGGATTAGCAATTTGCTTCAAAATGATTCAGATTCCGATTGATAGTGTGTTACGCAATTAGGGTGCTGTTCTTCGATTAACATGATGTCTAGCAGAGTTTGGTCAAATGAGCGTTAATCGGAGCAACCTCTCGTTAAAATGATGTCATTAGTTGTAACGTCACTTTTGTCAGCAATCACAATGTTTCGTACTCTTTCTATTTAGGATTTCCAGGCTCGGTAAACCCCACAAACTTGAAAACGCAGGTACTCGAAGTTCTGGCGGAGTCTAAATATGTACAGGGTACACGAAGGATCTCATACTAAATTAAAACAACACTAAAATACAACAAAAAGTTTAAAAGTTTCTACTACAGAAAATACCACGTGTATTTTCTTTAGAGAAATAATACACAGAAATACATTTTAAGAGGAAAAACAAGAAACATTTAAGACGTTGACAGCAGAACAATTCTTTGTACTTATTCGAGTCAACATCGTATTAGTTGCAGATGTCTATAAATTGCAGATAATGGTGCCGATTCTCTTGTTCACAAACTACAACTAAATTTAAGTTCAGTGCATCTTTTTCTTTCTATTTCATTATGAAAAGGACAGAAGATAAATTTTAGGTTAGTCCTGTCAAATTAATCAGCGACTGGCTTCTCCATACAAGTTTAGACGTGATTAACACTTGCCTACTAAAATTATTATTATTATTAATTATGTCAATTTTCGTCAGGTGCTGATTAATTTGACGGAATGTACCCCTAGATATGACTGGTTGCTTTCGGGCTTCTGACTACACGTAACGACTGTCAAAGATCTACAAATCATAGCCGAGACCAACAGTTTAGCATGCTTTCCGAGGCATGGAAGTGTCTCAATATTTAATGGATGGTCACCCATCCACGGATCGACCTCGGCAAGCGTAGCTTAACCTTCGATCGACCAGTGCAGCTGTTATATCCTCTTGTAGCGGTATCTACAACGCCACATGCGAACAACGCGTCATACTGAATCCTGCATCGCGCAAGCAGAGTTTACCGCGTAACTAGCATAGATACAACGGCCCGACATGAATCATCGGGCAGTTGCCCGCCAGACACAACACCCGTCTGGTCGGAGGATCCTCCCTTTTCTATAGAGTATGAGTGAACTTTACACACTGTTCCTCATACCTCTATCTATACTCTAAAATAAATAAGACCCAAGACTCATTTGCGCTAAGGTATCTTATCGAACACTTAAAGCAACACCGCTGCGCCATAACTTCGCTCGCTGGTGTAAAGAACGCAAAGCAATCTCTATAAATCGAAGTTATCTTCATAAATATTCGTTGACCCGCAGCAGGAGTTCTTAAATTGATTCTACGTGATACGGAATTCGAAAAGCATCTATATTGATTCCACTTCAGGCTTTGGCCAGAGTGAGGGGTGACGCGTGAAATGTTTTAATAACATGGAAACTCTAGGAGTTTTTATTGGAACAGTTTTTTCATTTTGAAATATTTATTTGAGGGTGGTACCTATAAGCTATAGGTACGTGCTTTAGGTAAGGTCAGGCATTTTTTCTGAATTTGATGCTCATCGAGTATTTTGACAGCTCGCCAGGTCTTCACGTGGTCAGAAGGCTGGCCTTATTTTAGGCCAAAAAATCAGTATTGCCATCCAATGTGGCAATGCTGCCAACCTATTAGGCACTTTTCCCATTGACAGCGATACGGATAAATATTATTATACCCAATGAGCTCTTCCCTTTTTTACTATTATTACGAGTACTTGAACATAATGTATATTTTAGTGTTAGCTATGTAAAATACTGGTATTCAGCTGCATCCGGTTAGACTGGAAGCTGACCCCAACATAGTTGGGAAAAGGCTCATTGATATTGATATTATTGATATTACTAGAATATAAAACTAATAAGATAAGCGAATATATTTTCACAGCAAAGGGTTCTTCCTAAATAATTATTGAGAAAAATTGCTGAACGCACTATTTGGTAAGTTTCATTGTTACCGTGATAACTACATATATTTTGATTTTGATTGTAATGTTTTTGTAAACTTCATAGATTTGTAGGTTAGTTAAAAAAACCCTGTACCTTCAACAAACAAGTTCTCCGATTAGAAGCTTGTTATTTTTGCCTTTCTCGTCCAGTATTGACCCACAAGTACCATTAGGTTAACTAAGCGATTCCTGCCCTCTTACTAATGAAATATTTACACGATGTCGTTTAATCACGCCTACTCACACAACTAGCTTTACACGCCCACAACAATAGACTTGAACTTACTAATAGTTAGGTACTGTTAAGGTTCATTTTCAAGTAAAACAAGTTTTTGGAGTACCGTATTGGAAAAGCAGTTTTTTTTTCAGTCTTAAGAACAACGAAAATGGAGAGAATTGGAGAAAACAAACGACCAGCTGTCTACATTAGCCCTGGATTGAAAGACCTGGCAGTCATGGGGAGAGGCCTCAGCTCCCGCCCTGCAATACACATTAAAATAAAAAAGCATTGGGCCAATTATTGCGACCAAAAATCATGTGGATGAGAGGTATGACTAGCTTCTCAAAATGTAGGTACTAGCTGAGTATGATGGTATTAACGAAAGCTTCTAGTGGTTGCTTATAATTGAACCTTGAATTTATCAGCGCCAAACGTTGATAAAATATTATAACACAACCTAACATCACGCCTATTATCCCCGAAGGATTATTTATTTATTTCAGGCATCAAGGCCCATATAAAACACATACAATACAATATTAATATAACTTAAAAATACTATAAATACATACAACATTATAATGACACTAACAAACTAACGCACACGAAGTGCCTGCGTCGTGTTTCGCTGACTGGTGTCATGTAGCCGGCCACGAAACCGGCGAAAACACCCTTCGGCCAGAACTCTTCCTTGAGGAAATCCTCGAGATGATGTATCGGAACACGCACCATGAACGACTTGAAGTTCGTGTTGTGACGCGACTTCAACTAGGCCGAGCTGACCCTATAGTACACCCACATTTCGCCAGTTATCTTTATGTCCGATGTAATAACGGGCGAGCTTATTGCCATCAACCGGGCACAAGTCTAAACTCCAGACTGCTGCTGAAAAAACACTATGCCCGACCTGGGAATGGAACCCAGGACCTCAAGCTCAGCAGTAGCACCTGCGACCACGACACCAACGAGACAGTCATAGTTGATAAAATACTGGTTTGCAAATCTCCCTCCGACTACAGGAACTACAAGGAAATTGAATGTTGATGTTACAGCCTAAACTTATGCTACTCAAGCGCCATTCGCTTTAGTCTATCAAACGCTTAACAAAGTTGCGGGGAACATAGAGGTTTCGATTTGTACAGACACATCAAGCTACTACAATCTGTCAAATTTCTTTAATAGATTTTCAACTTTATCGCTAAAGTATAAGGTTCAAAGTTGATTGGGAAAATTTAGCAATTTCGGGTAGCTTGATATGCTGGCGTCTGTACTAAAGTCTTCTTAATATTCTAAACTGGATTCATGTGTAGGTAAGCCAGTGAAATGGACCGTTTCTTATGTAATACTAAACCAAATTTCAAGTGGACTTCGTGTTTTAGATACACATGTGAATGTACGTGCTTAGGTTTTGTATAGCCTATATTTAGGCAGTATATTATCGGTCTCAAAATTTTCAAATACAACAAAATTTTCGTTACCCCATCCGCTGGTATAAGCTGTACAAATGATCCATCAAAGTAAGCTTTGATTGTCAACTTTTGCACGACAGTACCCTATCGTGATCCCACACTATTGCTATTATGAAACTAAGACTTCTGTCTCTCTCATTCTTGTGGTATAGTGATCACAAAAGACAAAGCTATCCTTCATTCGATTTTTTCTATTTATTTCACTCCACATCTCTGAAAATAACAATGCAATAAACGAATAATTAGAAAGCTCCATAGAAATTCCCATAGTCCCATTTCAATTTCTATAACAAATACAGAAAATATATTCCTTAGTAGGTAACCAAGTCGTCAAAATATAATCCTCCAACAGAAATCCGAACGGAAAATCTTAAACACAGTTATTAATCTTTCGCTCAATACAAATCATATACGATCACAGCACGGCGTACACGTACGTTCCCTGAATACGCATCGAAAGTGGCTCTACCCACCTCAGTCCCGTCCCTACCTCCGCATGATGGAAGCACTGTGACGGGAATCGGAAATAGGGACCCGAATGTTTTGTGGTTATTCCGATTGAACCCTGAAAGGGGTACGTACACTTGAAATTTCAAACCGATCCACGACCAGTTTTCTCGTTAAACATAGAAGGTATTCCCACAGGTAAAAGGCTCCTTTCTTTCCGGAATAAAAGGACGAGTGGGTTTTAGTTAACTTTGGCAGGTTTATTTATGGTAGCGTATAATAAAAAAGAAAACTAATTTTGGGTAAAGTAATAAACATTGCTCCCTTTTGTAGGATTCTGGGGCCAATGTGGGTAGATAGAATATTGTATGATATTCGGACATGTGTTTTCAGTTTGGATTTGCGTTCTATTGGTTAATTTCCTTGTTCTGGGAATTTATTTCAGTTATTTTAATAAAAACATAATAGTGGAACCTCAAATACATTTTATTATTTCCAATTTATATCAAGTAAATAATAATAAGTCCCAATTCGTCTCACTAAAGCATCCTTTGACGAAATATCTGCTATGAATATTTCTGCCGCGGTTGCCAAATATCTTTTGTGTGTAACTGAATACTACCCCAGTGATATTCAGACTCGTAAAATCATTTATCGTGCATAAAACAATCCATGGTTAAGACAAGCAAAAGTTATGACGTCACACCGCAGCTGTGAAGGGTACCGAAATAAATAGCTACAAATGCCATCAGTATAGAATGCTGTTGACACAAGGCTGCCTGGGTATTATTGATGGGCATAATTTATCGCATTCACCCCGTGTTCTAAGGGGAAAGCGAATGAAATCACGAAAGTACCACCCTAAAATTTATGATCCCCTCTGAACCTTTGATGACTACTAATTTTTCAAAGGGACCAAACGAAAAAAATTGACAGCTAAGAACTTTCTTTACCTACTTCGCCGACGAGGTATAAATTATTAATTGTACCCAATTTTTATATAGGGTAACGTGATTGATGAGAGTGAAGGAAATCGATGATAATAGCAGGAAGCCAACCACCAAGCAGTAAAGTTATTGCTTTACTAAGCTTTAGGTAGGTATAGGTATGAGCAATGAATTTATGAGCCAATAATGTCAAGCAAAAATAAACCACCTTTTCAGATTTATGAATGAACTATATTTTCTTTTACACAGAGGACCCAAAAATTAATAAAATCTCTGGGCTTTTAACAAATCTTGAAACAATTACCCAATTTGACTTCAGTTTTTTTATAAATAACTAGCTGCGCCCCTCGGTTTCACCCGCATAAGTTTCGATGCCGTGGGAATATCGGGATAAAAAGTAGCCTATATGTTAATCCAGGGTATCAGCTACCTCCGTACCAAATTTTATCAAAATTGGTCCAGCCGTTTGAGCGTGAAGAAATATCAAACATATAAACACACCCCCACACACATACAAACACTCACAAACTTTCGCCTATATAATCACTTCTTCAGTTCTCGATCCCGTCGCATCGCATCGTCGGCCAGCGCTATTATTTCGTCTTCACTTACATTGTTTCTGACTTTTTTCTTTGCTCGGCTCCGAATAGCCTATAACCTTCCTTAAGAATTAGACTATCAAATACAAAATTATTATTTTAAATCCGCGGTAGTTCCGAAGATTAGTGTGTTCAAACAAACAAAATCTTTAGCTTTATTATTATAGATACTTATCAGATTATGACAAGAAAGTAATCTAAAACAATTTTCTTGCTAATGTACTCTTTTTCTTGCTCCTCTATCAATCTTTCTAAAACAATAAATAAACAATATTTAAACCACATAATGTGGATAGGACAGAGACTAAAACAGAAGACGAACTTGCAGGGGATCGAGGAGGGGGGTGGAGGGGATCAGACCGGAATAAATCAAAACAAACAGTCTAATCCTCATCTCAACCAAATAATACAAAAGCATACTCATAAAACCCAGATTCTTCTTAATATAAAACAGATCAAACGATTAGTATAATCAGATTGATCCTTCTAATACCGCGGCAGGAAACTCTCTGCTGTCAAATGCCAATCTTCCCTGCATCGAATGGACAACCGGAATGTAGAAACCAATTTTCCTATCGACTAGATAAGTAGGTAAATACGTAATTTCATGCTACATTAAGTTCCGAGTAGATCATATAGCGGTCTGTCTGCCAATTTGCATTTGTTGTGTTGTCGTGTTCGAAGACAATTTCCTCGGATTTATTTTTAGATTCAGTTAGGGACGCTTTAAAAGAGCAGAACACATTAAATCTACATAGATAATAGAGATTTGTGGGTAGATATGTTATTTACAGTACGATAGTAGAACCGAGGACATTTTTTGTCGAAAGATATCCGTTACATTTTTGTGATTTTGAAACTGGCCTAAAAGGGATCCCTAAAAACATCACCATTTAAGAATTGTACGATGCGATATTGAGATAATGACTTAAGTCTAAAAAGGCTTAAATGTATTTTAAAATCTACAGTATGTAGTTCAGAATTCCTTTTGAAACAGTGCGAGCACAGCATCGAGTGCCGTTTGAGTCAGGTTTTTTTTTTACTTTCTTACAAAATTAAAACCTCTTTTTGCTTTTTAGTAGATAAATAAAGTACGTTATACTTATCGTACATGTATCAGTGTAGATGCATAGTTAAGGAAGTTTGAGGCGCGAGTTAAGAACAAGTTCAAACAAAATCAAAGTGTTATGTGTCGTTCAAACATCTGTTACAGTTGACGTGATAACAATTTCCTCTGAAATGTTGAGAAGTGAGATTGATAATATAATAAGTCTGTTGCTTATCATCGGACATAAAAATGCAGGCACTTGAATTTATTGATTTGTTATAAGAACTGATTGCCTTTCAATTGTTTCATGTTTAGCCTTTAAGAGGAAATGCCGTCGGAGAGACTTTTTGAAAAAGCCTAAGTAAAAAGTCATAAGGTTTTTACTTAGGCTTTTGAGGTTTGGCTATCGCCTATTTACTCCTCCAATATTGGACCAAATTAAAAGATATTTCATAATAAGAAGGATATATACTGTGTCCTGTGTTATTTTAGCCCTTAGCTAAACAACACAACACAACAACTAAGCTTATCATAATTACTTAGTCTAATTTATTTTTTGCCACTAGTTTTAATGTGTAAATAAAGTATAGGTTATGTTGATTATATAAAGACTCAATTAAATAAAATTCACTGCCTACTTATAGATATCAATCAATCAACTCAGCCTATTGCAGTCCACTGCTGGACTCAGGCCTCTCCCAGACTGCACCACAAAACCCTGGTCTTTTGGTCATCTGTCCATCTAGCTGGACATAACTTATAGACATAAAAGCCGTAATTAATCCACTACCGAAAAAAAACCTCAGTTCAAAAACTTCATTCAGTTGTAAGTAAAAATAAACAAACCGAAATTGAGCGAGTTATTAACGAATTTAACTTTCATAAGTACACATGCACGACGCGTGTCGATTTAATTGGCCTGCGCTTGGTAGACTGACGTATGTCGGATGATCTGAACGAGTCTTTATAAATAGGCACTTTGAGGTACAAATAATCGATAGACTGACATGGCGGGTTGAGTTGTTTGTTTGTTAGTAGGTATTGAAGTTAAGAATTGGTACTGTGGAACTCTGTAATATTACTCGTCTTGAGATAACTTTGGAATTTAATTTTAAATTTTTTAGAAGAAATGAAAAACCTACTTATGAAATGTTTCGGAATTATCGTAAAAAAATACTAATGTTATTTTAATAAATAATCAAAACCCTTCGTTTCTTGATAACCTGAATGAACATGTATATTTTTTTGCTACGGATTCTTGGGATCACTTTGCCTCAAAATTATTTATTTATTTAATAAACTTTATTGTAAAAAATAAATCAATTACTATAAAATATCCAATGGACGGCCTTAATGTTTAAAATTTATATATTTGTGTTATTTTTACTGAAAACTTTCTAATAATAACCGCTTGTAGTTAAATTATGAACATCGATGCATATACATACACATTGGTGGGCACAATCAATAGTATAATGTGCATATTATCTGCATATCAGTCGAGTGCATAATGTAGACAATGTAGTCACTGAAGTAAAATAGGTTATTGTGATGAACGGCTGACGTAATCAATGTACCAGTGTGCAGTGTCATCTACATATCGAAATGTAGAGTTTCATTCCCACTAACTTTACTTCAAAGAGCACTTATCCACCTGTCATTCTAAATCCCTACCTAATATAAAAGTTTCAATCAAGTAAAAGTGTTGTTGTTACGTCCTGTTAAATGAAAATCACCGTTATTACAGTGCAAATTAAGTAAAAATCAGAATGACTAAAACTATGAAAAAGTCATAAAATGTTTGAAATTTTAGCGCAAACTGAACTTTATGCGTATGTATTAAAGTTTTATTTTTAACCAACTTCAAAAAAGAAGGAGGTTTCTCAATTCGACCGTATATTTATTTTTTTATTTTTTTTTGTGTGTTCGCGGATAACTTCGTCGTTTATGAACCGATTTAGATTATTCTTTTTTTGTTGGAAAGGAGATATGCGAAGGGTGTTCCCATGATAAGAAAACCAGGATCTGATGATGGCATCCCAGTGAAATCGAGGGGAACATTCGAAAATCGTAGGAGCGACTAGTGCGTTTGTTAATTTTTTCATTAGGTATTTTAAAGCACTACAATTTAATGAAGGCCTGGAGTCGATCTGATGATGGAGCCGAAAGACAGTCGAGGGGACTCCTCAACGATTTACAGCAGTTACCTTGTGTTTGGGCTTGATTAATTTGTATTGATGAGAACTTTACACCTACATGGTTGTGACTGTCATTCGGGGTCTGATGATGAAGACGAAGGACAGTTAAGGGAACTCCTCAACAGTTTACAGTAGCTACCTTGCGTTTGGACGATTTACAGCAGTTTTTGTTGAGCTTACTTCATACGGGTTAATATGCCAAAATGTTCAGTTCGAACAATAATAATACCTAATTAAGATTCATGTGTCATGCTGATGCGTCAATTTGAAACCGAATTTAGTTTACCGAAGTTGAGTAATCGCGTCATTTCTAGCAATGCTCTTTCGTCGTGTGGCCTACTCAATAATTAAAGTAACTTGAGCATTTGCTCTCGGAAATCATCATTTGGTAAAGTGGAGCTGATGATGAAGACCACAGATAGCTATCGGAACTACTCAATGACAAATATTTCACGGGTTGCGATTCGGTTACTTTAATATGGTTGCTAAGCAATTTATGCTCGTTACAATGCGTATGGTGAGTGGTTGTTGAGGAGTTCTCCTGGCTCTTACCAGGAGAACTCCTCAACAATAAACGTCCCAGCATCGGGAAAAGCAATATTTTGTAACATGTGATGAGCAGTTGACATTAGGCTATTGTAACTTAGATAAAAAAGCTTGTAATTACAAACTGACCCACTAAAAAGTGAAAAATAAAAACTTTTTACAAAAAAAAACAACCGACTTCCAAAAAATACACTAAAAATTGAAAAATAACTTTAATTTCGGAAGTCGGTGTCATTAAACGAAAATGCGGAACCAAAGACACCGACTTCCGAAATTAAAGTTATTTTTCAATTTTTAGTGTATTTTTTGGAAGTCGGCTGTTTTTTTTTGTAAAAAGTTTTTCATAAACAAATATATTTACATGTTTGGAAATTAAATCGCGAACGCAGTGTAAGTGAAGTGGCACTAAAATATAGAATAGAATACTCTTTATTATGTGCACCATATAAATTACAGACATAAATATAGTAATTGTAATATTTTTTTTTAATTTTTTATATTTTACACAATGGGCGGTCTTATCGCTAAGAGCGATCTTTTAAAAACAACCATTTTTTTTTAATTTGGAAAGGAAAAATGGGAACTCCGAAGGATGAATTGCTACAGTGATTTACTAATCGCAATTCCAATAATACATTGCTGCTTAATACCACGAAGAAGGATAATATCCATTTTTAAGCTGCTTTCTGTGTTGGTCTAGTGCCATCTTAAACAAAACTACGTAATTTTAAAATTATAGCTACTATTTTAGCTATGTTATCAGTTTTAATTTTTTATCAAACGAGTTCTTAGTAGGTTGTGATAGCAGGAAATTCCTACAAATGTATTCCAGCCGGTCGATTCTGTAAAAATCTCACCGTGAAAACTTAGGCGAAGTGAGTTTGTTTTTGCTAGGAATTGACACTATTGACAGCTGACTCCACGCTCACTTCACCTAAGCATTCACGGTGAGTTTTTTTACAGAATAGCACCGCTGGACCGTTAATATACTTACTAACTTACTTACTTATTGTTGTTTACTTTGTTACTAACAACTATGGAAGTAATTCTGAAATAAATGTTTATTATTATTATTAATATTATAAATCCACAAACAGTTGACAACACAATTCCAAAAGTCATCACAAAATAATTCGCATCCATCCGTCCGGAATCGTAGCTCTTCGTGATTAACGTGTCGAACTCAAACGTGGTATTAATTGAAAATGAAATGATCAGACGCTCATGACATGTGCAACTGTGCTGCTCTTGCTGCAAACATTAATATTTAATTGGAGAGCGAATATCATGTATTCCCAGTTCGATATTGACAGGAAGAATATTTTTTAAGGAAGGTAACAGTGAGGATGTATAAGGTTTGAATAGAGATGTGGACTAAGAGAAATAACTGTTTGTTTTCTGGCACTAGGTATAAACTACCTTCGTCCAGAGTACTTAGGTATGACAAGACATAATATTATTATCAGTTATGAAATTTAAAATGAAAGGAGAAGAACAAGAACCGTGTTTGTTTCCAGCGTTTTTTGCAGTGGGCTATATCTCATGAACCGTAATAGGTAGACAGTTGAAATTTCCAAAGAGTGTGTATTTTTATTGTCGCTATAATAACAAATAATAAAAAAAATATGTTAATACAAATTAAAAGGGAAATTAAATGTTAATACAAGAAACATTTTTTTTCGGCGTTGTTGTGTGTGGCGTTTTGTGGCACGGAACCTTTTGTGTGTGAATCCGACTCGCACTTAGCCGGTTTTTAATAACAGGGTTATTTTTAGCACTAAGTTAACTAATACGTAATGGTTAACCATCATCACACGCCCTTTTATCACAGCCTTTAATACAAATTTTGACATTGACTTAAATATGACATAGATAGGTCTAGTTACAACATGGAGATACTACGTTCTTCTTTCAAGCACCTTAAATGATCATAAAATGCAAACCTACATAGGTAATGCTTTACGACTCTTTAACAAAAGCAAGAAAAAAGAAGCAGTGGAAAAGACTAGGTATTTGCAGTAGGTATTTGCCAAAACCAAACACCAAAAACCGGCAAAGGGCGTGGCGGACCACGCACAATGAAAGGTTTCGTATTTGTGATAAATATTTACGCATGCACATTCACACAGACGGATATGAACCCTAAAAATCATAACATATATACTCATATCTTGATAGATTTGATAACAAGAAGACAGTAAGTTATGATTCCTGACAGTCAGACAAATGTTGCCACATTGCCAAACTCTTGGCACGCCTGCGTACAGTTATTAGTAAAACAATCGGTCCGAAGATTTTGTTTGCGCAATTCGGATTATCCCGACTGACTGCTGATTAGGCAGTTTAGGCTTTAGATTTGGGTACGAAAACTTTGGATTGGTTTGGATTAGGTACAGTCAACAGAAGAGATAAGTGTGCAGGATCGTCGGATATAGTTGAAGTTTAGTAAGAAACCGATGGATGTTCTCGAATAAAATTTAATTTTATTAATAGAAAACAAACAGTTTATTTATCTAATTAAATTTCAGTCGACAACATCCATCGGTTTCTTACTAAACTTCAACTATATCCGACGATCCTGCATACTTATCTCTTTTGTTGACTTTGCATTCAGTATGTATGTAGAATTCTAGATAGAGTGAGGAAGGCTAGAGGGAAATAATAATGTGTGTCGATGTTCTGATTCGAGTACCTATCAGAGGGGCAATTCTCGTAATTTTAAGAAAGTTCACAGTCTGTTCTCAGTCTCAATCTGTCGAAAAAAAACCTCTAATTTTACAAAAGACATTTTTTTTGACAAGTTTTTGACATTGATTGCCGCTGCGATGAGATTGCGACTAGATTTTGAGCGTTTTTAGAAGCTTAATCGCCGCTAATGAGACACAATTGATTTTCTATTGTAATGGGCCTTTATCGTGTCGGCCTTGATCCGTTAATTACGGGAATTGGCCTTCAGGTTTCTGAATGACTATTCAAATTACTCTGTTGTCACATCTCATATTATTGTGGCTTTCGTTATTAGTTTAACCAAAAAAAAACAGTAGCACTCCGGGAGTGCCGACAGAAGTGAAAACAAAACACAACAAACAGAATACTTTGCCATCACTCACTGATATCGGATATACATTAAAACCGAGTACATCCCGAGGATAGCCGAACACATCCAAAGCGGGTATTTTTTTTAATCGTCTTATAAACAAAACACGTGCGGTGTCGCTTACGGTAACAGTGGCGCGAGTTCAAGGGTTTTTCCCATCTCAAAAAATGCCCAACGCACCTAAAGAAGTTTTCACTTCAAAAAGTTGATAAAATGAGCATTTATAGCAACTTGTTAAGACTTTAATCTCATTCATTTAAATAGCATAGGAATGCATTACACCCTCTCCCCAGTGTATTCACAGCACGTTCATTTTCAATTATCCCTATTACTACAGAGTACATTTATTCAAGTTATCGATTAACAAGTGAAATAAATTCGACATTTACACAAAGGGGTACTAGGAATGCCCGAGGCGACAGAACTGACGTTCAGGCGCGCCCGTGACGCGTGTCCGCTACGAGTCGCTACGAGGATCTACGAGGTGCTACGAGTCTAGCATACGAATGACTACAACGACAATCCGTAGCGCCTTGTCTAACACAACCAAATTGAATTTAATCAATTATAAATTGTTTTAAACTGATGTTTGGACTTGAAAACGGATGGTCTGCAATTTAAATTTTATATTACGTGACTAAGAATTATTATTTCCAGCTTGTTTGACTCCAAATAAATCATGACGAAGAGACCATTAAATTTTAAGTGTGGAGTTATAAATAAAGCACATTTACACTACATGTCATGGTAAATAAATTGTAACTAGTACTCCAATATTTTACACAAATTAATTTAAACGTTCCGCGTTAATTTATGAGCCGATGTGTGTTTATTTTATTTTAACTAGCAGCTTGCCGCCGGCGGCATGTTACACACGTGAAATAGCCTCATCGTAAAACCTTGCATATTCATAAAAAGTTGGATGATTAGTTTGATGTGTTCGGGAACGAATGGAAGAAGATCTTGTCAGTATGTCTGGAGTATTTTGTAATGAGCATAATATGACTGCTATGTAGTGCTGTACTTTATAGTCGGGCTTATAATTAGCTGCTATAAAATGACAGCTTATGTGTTACTTAAATGACTGAAATTGGCGTCTTTTTGTTTTTTCGCGGTCATCAACCAAATCTGGTTTTTCTAGTACAGAATAGTGTAACAAACGAAACTTATTTGACATGCACATCTCTAAACTCAGTCCGAAATGAGTTAATAAGAAGTGTCATTTTACTGCAGCTAATTAAAAGTCGGACTATAGGTATATGAAGTTATTTGTTTTATCTAAACCAATGAAATCTATACAAGGTCCGGTGAAAGTTCGTAGATGTGTTATCGGATTACGATAAAACAAAAGCCATAAAATACAATCTTATGGTGTCAAGTCGGTAACTCTACCAGCGGCAGCGGCCATTGACACCGTAATCTGTAGTTGCTTGAAATTGTTAGTTTAAAAATCTTTTTTTTTATCGTTTTTTTTATCGCTAGCTTATTTATGTTGATTTTTACGTTTTTATTATTGGAAAAAAAATTATAGATTTACTTCGCATACTAACGTTAGACCTAGTGTACCGCTTTTATTTGTAACTAGCTGCGCCCCGCGGTTTCACCCGCATAAGTTTCGATCCCGTGGGAATATCGGCATAAAAAGTAGCCTATATGTTAATCCAGCGTGTCAGCTACTTCCGTACAAAATTTTATCAAAATTGGTCCAGCCGTTTGAGCGTCAAGAAGTAACAAACATATAAACACACACACACACCCCCACAAACATTCGCCTTTATAATATTAGTGTGATTCTTTGAACAAACTCGTACACAAAACCTGCACATAAGTACCGACTACTGCGACATATCTTTTAAACACCACTCTTGGATGCGTACAGTATTCTTCCCCAACAAAAAAAACCCCTTTCCCTTTAGCAATCATAAGCATCATTCCTACACTTACACATATACATACATATATGTACTTACGTACCAACATACGTTCAAAGTTACACATGAAACAAGCGTTAGCATACCGAGACAAAGAAACGGTAAATATGTGCGGCACTGAATAATGAATATCTCGGGATGTCGTCGGTAACGCTTTTGTTATAAAGCTGTGGTTACACGGACAATTATTGCCTGGCAACTGTTGCCGGAGGTTATAGTGGAGCAATAATAATAATGAGATATGTCAAAGACAAAATAATAATAATAATAATTTATTTCCATAAGTAATGTACAGAGTAGGTATGCGCAGCATTTACAGCGTAGGACTTACAAGTGCTCAGAGATTTGATAACCCCCATACTAAGTGGAACCTGTGCTACAGGGGTCATCCATCCGTCCATTATACAGATTACAGGTAAGTAAGTAGTACGTATTATTTAGGGGAGCAATTATGTGCAATGTTTGGGGCAATCTAGTTTCTCTCTAATTTCTCCATTTAATATTCTGTATTTATTAATCTAATGTTTTATGCACGAGTAAAAACTACGCCGACATACGTAGCTTGCAAACTAAGGAAACTGAACCGATAGCCAGTGGAGCAGATGAGTCCTGGAGTGGAGACGACGTATCGGCAAGCGTAGTGTGGGATGCCCCCCAGCTAGATGGATCGACGATCTTAAGAAGGTGGCTGGGATAGACTGGATGCGGAAGGTGGTGGACAGGGTGTTGTGGCACAGCCTAAGAGAATTCTATGTCCAGCAGTAGACTGCGATTGGCTGAGTTGAACTACTATGCAAAGGTAGACTTAATGTAATGGCTGGTTGGCTTGGTTGACTGTTAAATTGACAATTAATCTGTACAGTCGGTCTCAAAAAGATGTATAGGTACTATACATCGACCAGAATTCATTTGACTGTCTACAATTTGTGTTCCAGTAAGTTGCTACATATAATAATAGAGAGCAGTGGTGGCCAATTGGTAACGGCCGCGACTTACGAGTTGTAGGTCGTAGGTTCAAACCCAGACAGGCGCTTTACTTTGTGTAAATTATTTCATCACCACTGCTCTCAAAATGGTGAAGGAAAACATCGTGAGGAAACCGGCTTGTCTTAGAACCAAAAATTCGAAGACATGTGACATCTGCCAATCCGCACTGGGCCTGCGTGGTGGATTACGGCCCACTCCCTCTCACCAAGAGGAGGCCTGTGTCCCAGCAGTGGGAACATTATAGGCTGATTATGGTAAGTTGCTGCATGTAGTCGTGACTTTACGACGTCACGTGGCGATTTGACCAATATTCCACAGAACTGAGCAGTTCAAGTTGCCCATGTATCCACACCTTAACGCTTTTATTATAACACGAGTGCATACGGACTGTATCCGCCGGATAACTGATTCCATCTGTCGCTTTGAGATGCCTCTCACACACATTTTGAGAGTGCAATCCATCCAGCCAGATGGATTGCACTCTCAAAATGTGTGTGTACGTTTTATTTGAAGAGTTTTTTTTTCTTTGGAAATCGTTTGTTAATTGAGTTTAGGGTTCCATACCAAAATGGTAATAAAAAGGAACCCTTATGGTGCGACACAGTCTGTCTGTCTGTCCGTAGTCACAGCTGGATATCTCAAGAACTACTAATGCTATCAACTTGAAATTCGGAATAGTTCTAGATGACATTTGCCCAACTATTTTGCAAATAAGAAATAAATGAAAATATTTTTTTTTTGCAACAGGGACTGAAAGGGGGGTCTGAAAAATTCGAAGTGGGGCTACTAGGGCATGTGGGGTATCATAGGAAAGAGCGCAGTTTGCATAGAGAAAAATCTGAAATTATTCTGTAATAGAAGTTTATGTAAAGATTACAGGAAAAATAAAACAATGTCTCTAAATAGCACATTTCTTCAGAAATCATCAACAAAAGTTACATTAGTACCACTATCGGCCAAGAGATGGCGCTGACCTAAAACTGCAATATTCTACACCGCAGCGTGCAGTGTTAAACTTCTAGAATGAATATAGGCCTCGCTGATGAAAATTTAAAAACATGTTGGTACGGAACTCTCGGTGCGCGACTCGCTATTGCCCGGTTTTGTCATAGAAGTTTGACTGATGAATACGGACTTTGAATAACTTAGAGTGAGTGTTTTTGTTAATGAGATGTAACACATAACGCGTATCATCACGCCAGTTTTCCTCGGAAAGGTAGGCAGTGATATAATATGGTACATCAACATTTCGCTAGGAATGTTAGAGTCCTAGGAGCAGTTGCGGCCCAATAGTAACGGCCGCGACTTACGAGTTGTAGGTCGTAGGTTCGAACCCTGACAGTCGCTTTACTATGTGTAAATTATTTCATCACCACTAAAAGCAGTAAAGAAAAACATCGTGATGAAACCGGCATGTCCTGGAACCATAAATTCGAAGACATGTGACATTTACCAACTCGCATTGGGCCCGCGTGGTGGATTACGGCCCACTCAGAGAGGAGGCCTCTGTCCCAGTAGTGGGAACATAATAGGCAGAAAAGAATAAATTACATTGCTATAATAATCCGTCTTTCAACAATAATTTTAATGGCTAAGCGTGTGGGTGGCATCTAGGTCATGTCTATAGGCATTCGGAATAGCCATAAGATTTCCAAGCGAGCTAACAGCCATTCATTATGGTTAGGAGTCCGCATGAAAGTTGAATGGAAATAAATTTAGTTATGAATGGGGTCTAATGGTTCTCGAAACGTAAGAGGAGTGCTCTAGTTATGCGAGGATGTTTTACCTTTTAAATAATTATGATGGACTTGAGATAAATAAATGTTTTATACTTACCGAAATAATTAATAATTTGTGCTTAATACTAAATTCATCTAAAATTATTTTTGTTACATCGCACCACATAAAGGGGTCTGTTCGTGCTTAGCCATACTTTTTCAAACGAAGTTCTTTACCGCGGCTTTCGGTAGGTCGTAAATCGTCGCGTAAGGAAAAAGCGTTATGCGGGCCTACGTGCGGTTTTCTCTCTCAAATAGAGATAGCTTTAATTGTTTTCGAGGGTGCTAAAGCCAATACTGAGACCAAAATTAAAATCTAAGGTCGCGGCTGTGAAAATATTTCAAAATTTTCATCATGGGTGTCGATTTCATGGTTTTGGTGCTAAAGCCGATAGTGACGGCAAAATGAAATTCTAAGATGGCGGCTGTGAATATTTTTCATCATGAGTGTCGATTTCATGGTTTTTGAAGAGGCTGAAGCCAGTAGTCCTCACTGTTGGCTTCAGCAAAATGAAAACCCAAGATTGCGATAACTTTAAGAGACCTTCTAAAAACTTATTAGATAGCTGTGTATTAAAATGCGTATTAAATTCGCACTTTCTCTCTATCTCCATCTCTTTCTTTAATTATATGCGAGTGTCCCTTAAGGTAGGTACTTCGTTCCTGACGGGGGTCCCCCGACACGTTTTTTTTCCTTCATAAAATGAAGGCATAAAGGAGGTGTTTAAGCAAACGTCTCCTTTAAACAATACTTATAAGTTATATTGTTGGGTTGCTGCTGTCAGAGGGCTGTAGCTAGCGCTTGTAAGTAAATTGTCTTTAGCCTTTTGACCGCCACAGTCATGTATAGATGACCAACCAAAATGTGCCCAGCACGCCACGGTTCGACTACATGACAGACTTTGACGCTGAGGGCACGTTTTTGATTTTTTGACGTGTGGCGTTCAAAAGGTTAAAAACACAATATTAAAAAAATAAATTATATTGACGCAATGCTGTTATTGCAATAAAAAAAATGCACAGAACAAAGATTACAAAAAATATTTGACCAAGTTGCACAATAAACAGTAGTAACTCTACTCTCTCTGTAGTACTCTTAAACTCGTTAAACTTTCTGCATCAAAACATCTGGCATCTAAAAACCAGCTATAGAACATAAAACAAACCCCATCTATAGAGCCTTAACTCGTTCAAGACTAGCTGTATGAAATGAGCTCTCAGCCACGCGAAAAACATTTTATTGCTTTATTACGACCATGCAAATATAACCACGCGCAGTTGCAGCGACCTGAAAACTAAGGCTGTGACCAGGGTGAAGAGCTTGCGCGGGTGCTAAAGGCGGGCGCGAAATGTAATGAGACCGGCGATTGTGAGCGGGCGTATAGTGCGATGAGACTGAGCGACCAAGCTAGCGAGCGATCGTCTTTTGTTTCACCCTGCGGAAACACGTTGAAACCTCATTTACACGATGCAATTTTTTTGTCTGTGGCAAACAATCAAATTGAAGTAATAAATGACTTGCATTTTCTAAACACTGTTTAAACTATTAGTAATTATTAACATTGTTTAGACTACTACTATGCTTATTGTTGATTCATCTTATGGTATGCCACAGGCAAATAAATTGGATCAAGTAAATCAGGCAAGAGCTGCCCATTAAACAACTCGGGATGCACTGTGGCAAAAGAATCGCACTCGCCACCGCGCCCGCTACTGCGCTTGCTACCGCTTGTATCCCCTGGATGAAGCCAAATGGCTACCGACTGCGTTGAAGAACGCAAATCTAGGGCACAATCTAAACTATATCACGCCACTTTACATTCCCCCAATGCGTTTTTGAAATGCTAGGCATACTGGAAATCCACCAATCGGCGTTCGACAAAATCCTGTTTGTAAGAACATTTTGCGCTTCGATTGGCCAGTTTTGAGTTGAATAGTCATGTGAGCTTTCAATTCTTGGGTTTCGGATTTATATTCGATTTTATTGCTTTGAATTTGTGATTTTAATTTGAATATTCACATAACCTTTACAGTGATTTGTTGAACTCGTTTGACGTGGTTGTTTCATATCTTTTGGACAAATATTCTTTAATGATGCATCACACATAGAATTTTGGTTAATTATCTGACACACTTGTGACCAGAAGACCAATTCCCGTAATTAGAAATGTTCTAAATCTAGACGCAATCTTATCTCAGCGATAATCGATGTCAAAAAATTTACAAAAATGTAGGGAAATTAGTGGTATTTCTGACAGACTGACACTGAGGACTGTAAACGTTCCTAAACCTACGAGATTTGCCCCTCAGCTTGCAGCCCATTTAGTTAGTTACCACATGTAAAAATCTTCATACTTTGCTTTATTTTCATATCAAGAAAAGAACACGTCATAACAATATTTTACCAAATTGTAACACCAATATCAAATATTACAATAAGATTTCTTTTCAACGCACAACAAGAGTATTTCTTGTTTTATTGCGCCTTCAGTTTTTATTTCCTTGCCGAGCCATAAAGCTAGATTCTTATAGACTAGAGAAATATGTGGAAATCGTTTACAGTTTATGCGTCAACACGTAACTAATCTTGTCTGGAGTCCCGATAACGTGAATCTTATTAAAGAAGTAACTTTGTTGCGACGTTTAGCGTGTTTTAAGCCACGTTTAGTGATAAACTTTTGGCTAAATATTTAGGCAATTTTTTATGGAAACAAGATGTGTATTAAAATGCGCCTTATTTTTTATAAAAAATCGCCAAATGTTCGCGAATCGAAATCGCGAGAAGTAACGTGGCCGGAGAGCAAAAGTTATGTTACTAAACTTTTCGTCTCGGAAACTTTTGGCATTGAAGTCCCATTTTATCGGGGGCGAGCATAATTTAGTCAAGTTATAAACAAGTAACACAACTTCATGAGTAAAAATCCCACATAGAAACCTCACCTGCTTCACCTCCGTTTTCCTTGGAATCACATTTCCTGATTTACAATAATAGTCCTTAGGAAAGCTGTTAACCGATATAATTAAAGTTCTCATAATACGATCTCTCATCATGCTATAGCGTGCCGAGTTCATTGTGAACCAAACCTTTGTGTTATTAAACTGTTACTAATGAGACCCAAACACGACCCAACCGATTTATTTGAATTTGTAACATTATTTAGACAACATTATACGCCGAACAGGTCATTACGCCAAATTAATGTTTACCCAAAATATTGGACGCAATGTTTTCTTAGATCTAAAGGAGAAAAAATGTTTTACCATTTTTCACGGTGGCAAAAATAATTTGATTTCACTGGAGGGATGTTGGCAGTTGATTTTAAATTTAACTTCTCTGAACTTGGCAAAGTGGAATGGATTTTTTATGTACACCTCCTAACATTAAGTGTTTATTTTCGTGAGAAATCTTTTTACTTATTAAGTAGGAAAATCTTGATAGGCGGACGTAATATTTTTTTTGGAAAACTTTAGCTCGATAATTTTATAAAGGTAGTATTATGTAAAGCTAGAAACGTTTAATATCAATAGACTTAGCACTTAAAGATTAAATTCTTAATATTCTCGAAACCATTTTCTTGAGCAGTGGTTTTTACTTTTTTTTCAACCTTATGTTTCTAATAAGGATCACTGACCTTTTTCGTAACCGAAAATTGTTGCTGGCTGGAAAGTGAAAAGTTAATTTTGAACTCCCCTAGTTGTCCCTATCACCCTTCAACATCTACCCGGTCATTATGTCTTTCTTCATTATTTCTCTCCCCTGTTCACACAGATCAGGCCACAATCAAACTCCGTTCCAAATTAGCAGAGATATTACTTCAATCTGTATTAGTTTTCAACGAGTTAATGCATTCAAACCCAGCGAACGTTTTAGAGGACGCATTATGTCATCCACAATCCCGTGTGCCCGGTCATACGGAATATCACCGGGCGCGGATTCAGTTCGACCATCAGGATTAGGTACATGCAATACTAAGGCGCATATTGGACTCGAAACTATAAAGTGAATAATTATAATATAGGTTTTTATTTACGGATTTACGCGTATAACAGTAACAGTGTAAAAAGAGATTCATACGTTTTTTACATTTATCTAGGTGATTTTTATGAGTACTCTTAAACGTTATAAAGGTTTTTTAAAGACTGTTGCATTGGAAATTGATGAATGATGAATAGGAGAAAGTCTGTTATTTAGAAAAGTTATGGGTGGGTATTTTTTCTTTATAAGCGATATAGTCAAGTGTAGGCAACCAAGCAGATAGTAAATTAAATGGTAAAACATGTTTTTCATAAAATCTACCCATAATCATTTCAGCCGAAAGACGCCCACTGCTGGAATTAGGTCCCATAGCACCTCCATTTCGACCAGTTCTGGGTTTTACTTATCCAGCGGATTCCTGCGGCCTTCTCAAGGTCATCGGTCCACCTTATGGGAGGCCTTCCAATGCTACGCTTCCGGTACGCGGCGGTCGCCACTCCAAAACCTTTCGGCCCCACCGACCATCGTTCTGCGAGCTACCCATTAATAAAAAATACGAAATTGTCCATTCCTCAATATAGTCTCATAATTTTATCTGCACATATTATTTACATAAACATGAATGACAAATTATTTGAAATATGCGCGAGAATGCTCATGAAAAAAATGAGGATAAGTATTCACAGAAAACTCCCGTTAATTACATACGACTAAATTACAGGACTCGTAAAATTTTAGGTACTCACTTCACACATTCTACCGCTCAAAAGTAAATCTATATGCACGGAAGGTAACGTAGGTATGCTTCTGGGACGCAAATTAAAATAAATTAATAAAAGCCTTGTTAATTTGGTGAATTACTTAGATAGTATTTGCTTCAATTTTATTGTAGGTATGCCACTGGCAAGGAACATCGTGTAAATCAGGCTTTTACTACTCGCGCTTTTTAATTTTTTTTTATTGCTGAAGGGCCCTCTCTTGACCTCGATCACGCTGGTAAGCGATGGATGAGGTCTATGATGGAACGAGCGAGCCTAGAAGATGCCTAAGCCACTGGAAACAAACCAGGCTGCTTGACGCCGGACTACGGTGGGAATGGTCGCAAACCAGGCGGACGTTAGCCCTACCACCGCAAGGGAAAAATTGGCCAGTCAAATAAGATGTTGGGTGTTCTACAACTACTGGCGGAACAAACTGCGCTACACGAGGAGGCTTCTTCATGCATCCCCATGTGGTTAATCTTTGTGTACGTTAGTTAAGTGGCAAGAAAGTTGCATCGTGTAAATAGGGTTTTTGTTAGTAGAAGACATTCGGACACACCTATCCTCTTAACATAAACGACTCTTATGGTCTTTTAAGACTACCAGGATGGAGATGGCTAGATTTTATTTGTAGCAAATCACCTTCGCCATCTTCTAAACGTACCATTTGGCATTTCTCACACTTTATCCGTCCACTTAAGCTGTTTGAGAAGTAAATAAAATAAAACCCAGTAGGTTCATAATGGTTCCCAGTTTATTGCTGTTTTCAAAATAAAGAGGCATTGGTACTGCATTGAGTGCTATTCGCTTTGTTATGTGAAACCTTTTATTGTTTAGTTAATTATTTGTAAGGAGCTTTCGTTTAAAGGGAATTAGTTTACGTTGACGGGTTTTGTGTTTGATTTTTAGATGAGTGAGCTGTTAACCTTTAGTTTTCGTTTACTTTTTAGGGCTTCGGGCCCTTTGGGTCCGAAGCTCTAAAATACGTGTAAGGGAATAGGTACAGACCCTGACAGAGAGTTCCACACTTTGACCGTGCACATAATAAATGTGAAAATGAAGCGGTGAGTATGACTAGTCGGTTTATCGACCAAGCATATATTTTTTTATATCTAACACTAAAATAGGTACCTACCGCAATGTTTTTTAAATAAAGAAAACACCACAGATTATTCTTTACAGGCTAGTTTTTTTATTTATTTTTTATTTAGATATTACTATTCACAAATTTAAGACAAAAATGACATTCGAATATTATTCCCCTGACAAAAGAACTTCCACAAGAACCCTTACTCCCCCACGTCTCAACGGAGTAACTGAAAGTGCTACAGAGTAGAAAAGAAAAAAGTAACGGGCTACTTTTTAACCCGACCGCTTAGGTAAGTTAGGACCCGCGGGAACTTGAGATACCGAATGACCTCGCACAAGTTTTAAGTTCACTGAAACTTAAAAATCTCGAGGGCACAAACGTATAAGATGTATATCATAAACTTGGCTTGTTAAGAAGTGTGTGTAAAATTGTATGATATAAAATACAGAGGTTAAACAAAGGAACTGTGGGTAATAGAGTTTCTTGCAGGCACTGGTTGCAAACTCAACCATTCTAGTTACTATATATTCTAGAAATCTTGACATTTCATGTGCTTGGTGAAATCTGGAAAACAAACTTTGTTTACCGTAAAGTAACAACATCAAAGTTAGGCATAATCATGATAATATTAGTTAATGATTAAGTTAGTGTAACCACTTTTTTCATGATAGCAACGTTTATTACACTTTCGTATCGAACCTGGATCCACGCGAGACACAGTGGCTTTTTAATCGTTTCTATAATTACGGCATCCAATCGGCTAATAATAAAGAATATGTTTTTAATCAAACAAGAATAAAGAAAATATTGATACTAATTATAAATGTTAGTCACCGATATTTTCTCGTGTAGAAACGAAGTTTACGAAAAAAAATATTTAAAAACTCATTAAGAACTTCACACTCAAGGATACAATAATTCAAGGTCCCTACATAATTAATTATAGGTACCTACGGTCCAGAGCTGCCAAGGATCAATCTTAATCAAATGAGTCAAGCTCATCCCGAAACCTCCGTCTGGGCCTCCCGCGATGTCGTTTGCCATTAAGCGGGACCCACGACATAGGTACGACTGCTTATACCTTTCCCTTTAATATTCCATTTTGTAGGTAGTATCAAAAATGTCGGCCTCATTTAACGAACAGTACCTGAAAACGAATTAACTGGTTATAGCTAACTGGTATCAAATAGAGCTTAGAGGAAGTTCTACTTGCGTACTTATTAAAATCTTAAATAACTACTTATCTTGATCTTTGTTTAATATCGATGTTTTATTGGTTCGGATTTTTAAATAAGCTGAATCGCGTTATATTATATTTGAATAATATCTCTTTTTCGGTGTTTGACTGACAGTTATAATCCATTCGCGTAAAAAATACCTACCCATTAAATCAAACTTAGGCTTTACTTTTTTAGTAGGCCCAGAAAGAGATGGCGTGACGAATTGGACGCCTATATGAAGGATTGGCCAGATGAAGCAAGAGACAGGAAAAAGTGGAAAGACGGAAGGGAGGCCTTTGCCCTGCAGTGGGACATAACAGGCTCATAATAATAATAATAGACTTTAATATCTTATAAATATATGAAAACTCTCGCAAATATGATGCAAAAGTTTAGAGAGCACTTAAGGACAGAATATCAGTTGTGACCATTTGTGACACTACGAAATTCGCCCTTACTGCAACGGACTGAAAGGTTCTGTCAATGTGAAATTATTACCTGATGTGCTGTTAACTGGACCTACCTTGCTACACATACCCGCAAGCTTGCCAGATCCTCAATCCTCTAATGTAAAATGTCCTTAGTAAACCGAATGATTACCTAATACATTTTATTGAAACTAATTTGGCTCCACAAAGCCAACCCCAGATAAAAAATAACTCTGCAAAAAGAACAATACCCGAATTGATTTTCTAGTAAGCCCAGGCTCCGAACGTCCAAACATAATTGACATGAATCGACTCTCAGAAATCTATTAACAAGGGAATTTCTGATCGCACTGTTCGCCTGGGGCGCGTCATTATGCCCAGCCGAGCTTCGCCCCTAGATGGGCTCCCGTCATAGAATAAATGCAATCAACGGGAGAGCGGGCACGTTCATGGCCCACCGGTGGGCCTGTCCGCCCACACGACGTCTATTACAAGTCATCGGGCGACGTCTACGTGAAGTGATTGTTCGGTAATATGTGATTTGAATGAAGGGAGGCGTGATGTGTGTTAGCAATTATGTGTGTTCTGTTTCAGATATTTGGAAGTAGATTCTATTGTATCTCAACATTCTAAGAAAATACCAGGATTAGGTTGACACAAAACAGGGAAGAATTGTGTAATAATATAGGATTCTATTTATGTAGTAGGAGAAAAAGACAAAAGCGTATTCGATATACACAATATTCAAATATGTAGCACCGTAGCTTACGTAGCAGCCGCTACGCCGTAGCAAGCTCGTAGACTTACATCTTGAACTCTCTGTGCATTACGTTCGCTGTAAGCAAGAATTAAAAATCACACATAATGGTAAAAAAAAACTCGCTTAAATGTTATTGGATATATCTGCGATATTTATTTTTAAAATATCGCAGCGTTATGAAAAAAGCCTTTTTGTTTGGCCTCACACAGGTCTTTCTTTATTTTCACTATTTTGTTTTAAATGTAAATTTTTCATTGTTTGTAAATATTTCCTGTCCGTGTCGCCAATAACTTTTTTTTCTTTCTTTCTATAGTCACCCCTTACACAATGGATAATCATAGCGACAACACATAAATGTAGTACGTTAAGTAGCCATTCACGTGTGACCATTAAATTTCAGTGACACAAATAAACACAACGCCATTGACACACACACACACGCTCACAATCACGTGTAAGGTACTTGTATTCAGTCCCCACACTATCGATGGAAGGCATTTCGTCGAATCGCTGTTTATTTTTGTCCACAATACAATTGTTTGTCATGTTTCCGGAGGGGATATTTATAGTGTTGCACAACCATGACTGCTGTAACACAGCGGGAAGCGATCTCACCGTAAATAAGGCAAAAAAGCCCTCACGGAAAAACGCTGTGTTGCGCCGAAAAATGTAATATTAATTTATTTGAGCGTTTTTTACTTGGTGTTCACGCATATTTATATGCGTGTACCTTTTATGTGAAGCACATGATATACACACAGAGGTACTTATCAATGTAGTTTAAAATGTTCACTTTGTTTGGCGGGTTGGTATCATACCTACATATTAAGCTACAATTCACATTTGACTCTTTCCTCGTCCAAATGGAAAAGGAGAATTTGATACTAATCTTTCCCCAATATACAGATTATACATAACATATTATAAATTAAAGTCACTTTTCGTGTCCATCTATGTGATCACGTTGTTCTTCTAAACTACGCAACGGATTTCGATGCGGTTTTCATCAATATTTAAAGAATTTATTCCGGAATATTTTTGAGTATAATATATTAATATTGAAATTAAATAAAACAAAAAAAAATTGATGTTTTGTCAAGCCTTTTTTTAAGTTGATAAAAATACACTATACATTCAGATACCTACCAACTTAGGTTGCGTTGTAGCGTGAAGTTTTATATAACGTGTGAATAATCCACTGCGTTGTAGCGTGACGTTTTATATAACGTGTGTATAATCCACTGCGTTGTAGCGTGACGTTTTATATAACGTGTGAATAATCCACTGCGTTGTAGCGTGAAGTTTTATATAACGTGTGAATAATCCACTGCGTTGTAGCGTGACGTTTTAAATAATGTGTGAACAAGTCCACTGCGTTGTATGTCACGTTGCAAGCTGCATGTGGATCTCAGAGGGCGTGAAATGCGAAGCGATCTTAGAGTTTCTTCCGATAAAATGTTTACGCAAGCACTGAAGACCTTTTATGATATCCTGTTTGTATTATTATTATACATATAACTATCTGAACTTCGTACCGCCTCATATCATCAAAAAAAGCTTTCCATACAAAATGTATGAGAGAAAGAATTATATTTTTCTTTTTCTTTAAGAATATTTCCCGTGTTTTATTAGTTATTCTGCTATTCGGGGCGGAGACAAAACTGTCACAGTATATCAGCTGAGATTTGAATGTACAGAAAATTTTAGTTTGTAGTCAATTTGCTAAGCAAAAAAGTACGTTAAACAATCGTATGTTTAACGTACTTTTTTGCTTAACTTAATAATTACCCATCTCTCCACTAGTCCAATGCTTACACTAGGATGCATATCCGGTAGGCTCTTAAATCCTTACCTATCCTACGGGCACGTCTTCCCTACCATTACCGCGCCCCCCGGTCTATTCTTTGATATGCAATGGTCGTTGGAGCACCATGAACATGAGGCTGCAGGAGCTAGTGCGAATCTTGAGGTTCATTTGATTAATCGAGTCTGGTTTAACCACGCTGGGATCGGTGCAATTCATTCAATCATTCATTCATAACTTACTTTTATGCTTAACTTAACATAATTTGCTTTACTTATTTTTAATTTAATTCACCTGATTTTACTTTGAAGGTTATCACAAATAAAAAGTTCAGCATTAGTTTTTTCCGCTACTGATGAAATAATGAATAAAGCCTAATCCAATTTAAACAAAAAAAAGTTTTAAATTGAAACAAAGAACTTTATTTATTTATATAAATAAAACCTACTTGCTCAGAAAACTTGGTCAAAATAAAATAAGAAAACTAATCAAACTAGTTAGAACTCAGTTATAGAACGATCTAGCAAAAGTATCGAATCAATATGAAACAATTTAAAACTTATCCGTCATTAATTTTATTTCTCGAATAACTCTAGACTCTTTTCTTGGTGTTTCTAAAGTTTTAACGTAGGTAATACAGTTTCGTAAATTTAAATAAACATCACAGCTCCTATAATTTAAAACCAGTTTCATAATGTTAACACCTGTATTCCCCCTAGAGAGATTCCCTTATGAGCAGTGGTGGCCAAGTGGTAACGGCCGCGACTTACGAGTTGTAGGTTCGAACCCAGACAGGCGCTTTACTTTGTGTAAATTATTTCATCACCACTGCTCTCAAAACGGTGAAGGAAAACATCGTGAAGTAACCGGTGTATCCTAGAATCAAATATTCGAAGACATGTGACATCTGCCAACCCGCACTGGGCCCGCGTGCTGGATTACGGCCCACTCCCTCTCACCGAGAGGAGGCCTGTGTCCCAGCAGTGGGAACATTATAGGCTGATTATCATGATTCCCCCAAGGCAAAAGTGGGTGTTCTTTAGGTACCTCTACCTCATAGAGGTACCTAAAGAACACCCACTTTTCGCCAGTAATTTTCAAGTCCCATTTTTTCTAGCGGGCGAGCCTATTGCCATCATCCGGCCACTAATCCAGACTCCGGCCTGCTTCTGATAAATTCCAGATGGAAAAACCCAATATCACTTTGCTCGACCCGGGAATCGAACCCAGGACCTTATGCTCAGCGGTAGCGCTTGCGGCCACTAGACCAAAGAGGCAGTCAAACACCAATAAATCATGGATTATGTGATAAATGATATTTATTTCTGTAATTTGATTTATATATTTTTTTTTAACTAAAACCTAGAAGTTCGCTGTTTCCTCATTGGGTCCGTATTAATGACTCTAGTACGAAAAAGGGATGGTGCTATCGGTCATTGTATAGCTCCATCTCTCTCTTACACTGGGATCATGATGGAATTAAATGGTCATAATTATAGTCGGCATCTGACTACTCTGTAATGTATATAATGAATTGCAATTCCAGAAAATGTTACGTTCTATTTTGTCACAAAGCTGCCAAATACAAAAGCATTTTTTCAAAATCACCACTAACCTGTCAGTATAACCAACCCGGGCTACTTATAAATTTCACCACTCCACCGGAACGGTGAAAATCGAGTTTCAAGTGTACCTACCAACGTCAGCATATTGGTCGGGCCACGGCTTCTGTATTATGAAGTCCTATTTTGCTGTGACATTTTTCGTTCAACACTACACGATTGGATTTTTGAAACGTGTAAATTTGATAAAACACAGTACGTGGGGAATGAGTGAGTTATGGCCGTTTCAGATTGGGGAACGCAGTGGCGGAAACGTACACGTAAAAGAGTCCTGTATATCATTTTAAGCCGTAAACTGGATTGGAAAGCGTGTAGCAGTATTGCTTTATGTTTTTCTTGTTTATTGATCTCGGTGTCCGACTTTATTTGCATTCTAATATCGTTTTAGAAGTGTGCGTTTTAAAACTAGCTTTACGACACCTACATGTAAACTTTAAGTAATTTATTGGTTTTGACTATATTTTTGCTATAATTATGGATGGTATTTTTGTCTCATGAAGCAAATTGGTAATTTTAAGTGATAGCAGTATGAAATACTCATATGAATGAAAAAACCCTTTTATTGCTTTAAAGGTACAGTATTATTATCTTACGGAGCGTCTGACGTTTTACTTGTGGTTACCAAGTGTAAAAACACGCTGTGAATGTGTGTGTAAGCGCTGGAGCTCTCGGTACCGTCTGAGACAACGGCGGATTCGGGTGTGTGTGTGTGCGTGTGTGTGTTATGTGCTGACGATACTCGTCTTCACGCACACATTCACAGTATGTTGGTACACTTTGTTATCACAAGTATAGCTCGCGTGACTTCGTGAGTTAAAAATAATGTACCTTTATTATATTTAACAATACGTGTTTGTTTTATTCATATGAGTACTAATTAATATTCCTATGACTTCAAGTAATCAATTTATTCCTCATTTTAGGAGATGCTGCTACGTCTCGTATAAACGAGAATATATTCGCTAATTATTAAATTTCCAAAACCTCCACTAAAATACAAATCACCAGCAAACTACCCAAAAGAAACACATACGACGAACGATGACACCACCCCATTTTACACTTTTAATCTATAAAATATCGCTGTACAAGATAATCTATCAAGCTGTGTGACAACCAGCACGATATTGCAGCGAAATATAAAATTGCTGGGACGGTCCCGTAGGTAATGGTGGGACGCGTCATCAGAAGTAAATGCAACGAGGAAATTCCGCGGCGGGCACACGTGCACCAGTCTTGAGCGGCCTTATGCTACTGTGGATGCGATTGTACTTAATAAGCTTATTGTGGAATTGTTGAGTGCGCGACTGTAAATTGTATTTTTTGGTAAAAAATACTTGGTGTTCTGTTTTTCGGCGTCCTTTGTCCCATTCTTAAATGAAATTAGTGCAATGAGAATAACACAACACAAAAAATTAGAGCTTTGAAAGTCCGCGTTATCATGTTTGAAATAAAGTAGCTTACCATGTAGGTTGGTAAAATTGACTACATAATACACACATAAACTGACGCCTTCTTCCCATGGGATAGGGTAAAACTGGCTCATACGGACGGCTTCATTAATTACTAGGTACCAGCTTTACTATGAGCATTACTTTGTATTCGTATGCACAGGTTGCTCCCGAATAATGCAGATGTCTGGTCACAGAACATAGTTTAAAAAACAAAAAAATAAAAAAAAAAAAATTACAAATAAAATTAAACAAGTCAAGAAAAGTCTCCACCCCACTCCTAATCTCAACAATGCAACGGTCGCAGGTAATATATTTGGAATTTTCCAGTGCTATGAAAACGTTACGTGATCTCGAGTGAGGTTTTCGTCTGTAAAACGGGCCAAAACATTCCTATTACCTCAATGGCATCGTATTCCATCCTATGAAATTTAAGCTGTCTTCATATACAATTATTTACTTCGCAAATTGTGACAAAGGTAACTTCTGTTGTCCATAGAAAGTGGTGACGACGAGTGCGTACGTATACGCGAGACACGCTAATTGTATGTGTATGAGTGTGGTGTTTTAATTAAAGCACCTGAAGTTTGAAAAGGGAGCCTGTGTGTGTGAGTGCGTTTTGCATTTTTGGTTGAGTAGCACTTTATGTGAAGTAGACGTTACTTGGAGCGGAGTTGTGCAAATGTGTTTGAGTTCATTTATGTGTGTGTTGTAACTAATGTTTTCTTTTGTGAACAAGTCTGTTTAAATGCAAGTGCTAAAGTTTTCTTGCCATGAGATGAATGCTGATTGGGTTGATTTACTGGCATTGTGTTTCCAACAAATGGTTTTCGGTATCATATTCATTGAATTTTTTATACCTACGGCGTTGATTAGAAAGGTGTGATCAAAAAGGGTGTGGTAAAGATCATCAAACTGAGCAACTTTTTCCATGGGACCAACATCGTATTAAAGAAAATAAAAAGTAAAAAAAAATTTGAAGTTAGACGGTTTTAATGAAAATAATACTGATTAAATTGTATTGTCATCGAAACTAAAGGTGTACCAAACATCAGATCAATCTGCCAACAGGGAAGGGGTAAAATTTTAAGTACTAAATTTGACCCAAATAAATAAATAACAAACAGGGCAAGCTAAATAAAACCATTTACAAATAATTACCAGCCTCTCATTCGTTCAGGTCGTGTATGTATTGAAGTTATAATTGTGTTGTAGGTGGTTGTTGTTGTAGATGGTAATTTATTCGCGATTACGATGTAGGTCCCATGGAGGAAGTTATTCAGTTTTCCGGTCTTTACCACACCCTTAAATTTAACCAAACTCTCTCTGATATTATGTTATTATCACTTTTTTCTGATATTATATTATTATCACTTTTTTCTGATATTATATTATTATGCTGTTGAATATGTGTGAACATACGAAACCACTGTTTTGTATTAACATTGCTGTTAGTTTACATACTAGTAAAAAAAACAGCAATGACCAAATACCAAAGCTAACATTGTAACTGGCCGACTACACAATTGAAATTCATTTCGCCGCGAAAAACAAATGAAAAAAAACTACTCTATTCGCGCCAGACTCAATAAATAACGTCCATTAACAAGCCGACAAATATTTAATAAGACTTTGTACATAAATAACCATTTAAAAACACCCTGAGAAATATAACTGTACATAGTAACTACTTTTGTGTCCATACCTACATTGATCATTATCTACATCTATATTATATACGTGAGCAGTGGTGGCCAAGTGGTAACGGCCACGACTTACGAGTTGTAGGCCATAGATTCGAACCCAGACAGGCGCTTTACTTTGTGTTAATTATTTCATCACCACTAGTCTCAAAACGGTGAAGGAAAACATCGTGAGGAAACCGGCATGTCCTAAAACCAAAAATTCGAAGACATGTGACATCTGCCAACCCGCACTGGGCCCGCGTGGTGGACTACGGCCCACTCCCTCTCGCCAAGAGGAAGTCTGCTAGCAGTGGGAAAGTTATAGACGGACTATATAACCTAAATTATTAATATATCTATCTTTCTAATATAAAGCTGCAGAGTTTTTTAGTTTTTTTTTGTTTGAACGTGCAAATCTCTGGAACTACCAGTCGGATTTGATAAATTATTTTTGCATTTGATAGCACAATTCTCGTGGAAGGGTACTTAACATCATGCTAAGACCCGTACGAGCAGAGAAAAAATAAAAAAAAAGTCAGAAAGAACGCTGAGCGAAAGCGAAATAAAAGCGCGGGCAGGCGATGCGATGCGACGGGGACGGTCAGGGAAACAAGAAATTTCACGCGGATGAAGTTATAGTAAAGTATAGTCGCGGGCGGAATCTTATCGATATTCAAAAAGGTTCATGCCAAAGAGATGCTGTCTGACGCTGGTTTTCTAATGAACTTTATGCTTAGGTCTCTCCTTACGTATTTGGCGTTTTTCGGCTTGTGTATTGAATCGATTTTGCAAAAGCATTAGCATAAGCAACGGATTACACGTGCTGCAAATGTTAAATAATTAACACTTCTTTGCCACTTATCTTACGAGCTAATTTAATTTTCTGACGTACACACGTACGGAGTTGTAAGCACAACTACCTATTATAAAACAAAAACAACAAACGAAGATCTTGCGACTCCGTGAAATGACATAAAGCTTGCAATTCAACTGATATATTAGTCAATTTAAATTTAAATATCACTTCCTACAGAAATTAATGGTGGTTCTTTAAAACAATTTTCGTTTCTGTCCCCCTGATTTGAGTTCTATTCATATTTATTACTAGCAAGATATTGTACTTTGCTTTTATAGGTATTATGTCAGTGCTTCCATTATGAATCTTGCCGCGTTTTTCATTTGTGTGATCGTGTTTTGTTTTTTTTTATTTTAATTTAATAAGTATGACTGTAGTTACCAACATATACGTAATATGTTGGTAACTACAGTCATACTTCCTTTTATCTATACTTTAAATCTATACTATATAATATTATAAAGCTGCAGAGTTTGTTTGTTTGAACGCGCTAATCTCTGGAACTACTGGTCCGATTTGAATGATTTTTTTTAGTGTTGGGTAGTCCATTTATCGAGGAAGGCTATAGGTTATATAACATCACGCTACGACCCTTAGGAGCCGCGCAGCGTGTGACACCGCGGGGAACAGCTAGTGGTAAATATGTGACTTCACCTGAGCTTTTATTTCGCAGCAGCAAGTGTGGTGTTTGTGACTTAGGTAAGTGTTACTAATGACGTGCAAGGTCAAAGCAGTTATTTGAAATAGACACATAAAAGGTCCATTATAACGTCAAAATTTACAATAAAATAGAATTGATTCTAGTCGCCCCTTCAAAAAGGTAGTTTGTTAAAGAGAAGGATGAGCAAGAAACTCCACCGTTAAACTTTTAAAATGTTTTACAATATTTTGTATACATCAATCATATAATTATATGTGAAGAAGATTCACCTATAATAAAATGAGTATACCACAACAGGTAAAAAAAATAAAGCAATGACAGATAAATTAATTATGTGATAATTACATGTTGCTCACATATTTAAAAACATTGCAAAAGTATACAATTTTGCTAAAAATGGACACGCGTGTGGTGGACATTACCTGTATTTTTTAAATTTTTTCTGTAACAATTCTTTGCTTTTTTGCCATCCGCATTTACCCACATTATTGTGTCTAGATCCCAAACAACTCAAGCCGAAAATTTCAATTCCAAAACAAATAATACAAAGAAAATCCCTGCTCTCTGGAGGATTGCTTGCAAGAATATCTTAAGACTAAGTGGCTAACCCTTCAGTCCTAACTACCGTCTTCTATTTGCATAACAAACGGTTGACGCAAACCCTCTTTGATGTCAATATACAAAACTGCTCCGCCGCGTTGCCTGTTTAACTGGCCTGTTCAAAGTTGGCTTGAAAATTGGGTCCAATAATTTGTGGAGACATTATGAATGAAGTTTTATGAGAGTTTGAAGAGGAGTAGCTATACTTCTATTCTTCTTTTTCGCCGTATCAATGATTTAATTTCCATATTTTAAATAAGATTCGACCAGAATACGGCAGCTTTAACATTGGCCTCCAAAACTTAACCGACTACGGAGCCAGGTGGGCCGCTACAGGTGCAATTGAGGCTGTGGTACTGCAGCGGGATTGTCCGAAAGGGTTACCGCTACCCCGGAACATAAAGGGCTAAGGAAGGAACACGGGTGGGTTTTAGTCAGTAAGAGTCTGACACTCCCTTCCGCTCCACCCAGAGCGGTAGGGGTCATTTGATGATTTACCAATCTCAAAAAAAATTAAATTAAAAATTTAAAAAACCCCCGACAAAAATAAAATTAAGGAATCCCTACAAAAAGCATGAAATAAAAAAATCTTATGGAAGTCGGGGGACCGTTCTGCATGTGGAACAGCTTCTATTCTGAGGTCCCCCGACTTCCATAAGATTTTTTTATTTCATGCTTTTTGTAGGGATTCCTTAATTTTATTTTTGTCGGGGGTTTTTTAAATTTTTAATTTAATTTTTTATTTCATGCTTTTTGTAGGGACTCCTTAATTTTTGTATTTCATTTCTTTTATTTTCTTCCGTTTTAAGATTCTGGTAATTTGGTGTTTAATCAGGTTTTTTATCCGTCAAAAAATATTGATTAAGTAATTTATAGTTGAAGAATAATTTTTAAGACTAAACAGATTTTTTTTGTTTGATTATATTTTTCAAGGTTTTAGTTTTCATTTCGTTAGGTAGTTAATATTCCTTATTCCCTTTCAATAAGTATAGTGTACCTACATTATTCTACTTGTCAAGCCCTTGCATTTGATACCTATATTGAAGGAGTTGTGAAAAAAAAAATGTAATTCGCCATTTTGTGGTGGCGGCCATCTTGGATTTGAAATTTTTAATAGTGTATAGTATTCTACTAGTCAAGCCCTTTCATTTGATATCCATATTGAGGGAGTTGAGAAAAAAAAATGTAATTCGCCACTTTGTTGTGGCGGCCATCTTGGATTTGAAATTTGTTATAGTGTATAGTATTCTACTATTGAAGCCCTTTCATTTGATACCCATATTGAGGGAATTGTGAAAAAATATGTTATCCGCCATTTTGTAGCGGCGGCCATCTTGGACCGATTTTCATCAAACATAGCTAAGAACACTCCCGACTAATACACCTTTCAAACAAAAAAAACTAAATCAAAATCGGTTCATCCGTTCGGGAGCTACGATGCCACAGACAGACACACACACACACACACACACACACACACACACACATACACACACACACACACACACAGACACGTCAAACTTATAACACCCCGTCGTTTTTGCGTCGGGGGTTAAAAAAAAAGACTGTGGTACTACGACGGCCCGCAGTGGGAGCGGAGTGGAGCCACCTCACAAACGAAACCTCATCTCTTGTCATGTTCTCTGTGCAACAACTCCTGCACTGTGAAAGTAGTTATACTCCAAGTCCAAGATTTTCATTGCTTGTTTGCATTTTTCTACCAAGCTCAATTGGCGGATTATGGAAGTCAAATGGAGTTGTAAACCATATACTTAATGTTACTTACTTGAGGTGCAAATAAACTATTCTTTTTTTATTTTTTATAGTTGAACAGTGCCTGGCATGGCGCGTTGATGACATGTGGAGTAAGACAGTGACCGAATGGCGCCCAAGGACTGAAAGACGAAGCTGTCGGTTGAGAAAGGCGGATGACATTGTTTCTATCGCAAGTAGAACCTGGATGAGACTGTCACAGGTGAGGATTACAGGCCTATGCCCGGCAGTGGCTATGGATGATGCTGATGATGATAAGGAGCAGGTAAACGTCGACCGGCGAACTATTGCTGCATCCATTCATGTTCGTTCAATCTGCAAGATTCAACTTAATAGGCTGGTAGGCTATATCCGGAACTTGACAAACATCACTGGTTTCAGTACGAAAATTTGTATTAACAGTCCTAGTTACAAATAGCTTTACATTATACCTTCATGTGTTCCGTATGCCTCGTATTAAAATACCTGTAAGCTGCGATGAGAATATAAGTATTTCCTACAAATGTAAAATGCAAATAAGCCGCATCTGGTACTAACCAATGCCTACATTTTAATTGAGAATATTCTTTTCTTGACTATTGGAGCCACAACCCTCTATAGACTCTATATTCTACAATATAATTGACGTGGTAACTACTCTATTACCGTAAGGTCTATTTTTCTACAACAGTTACATATTTTCGACCTTATTTATATTTCAATTTGGTGGGAATTGTTGTCAAAAGTGAAAAAGCAATTACGAGGTTAAATATACTTACAGTCATACTCTATGGCCACAAAGCATAATATACAAACGAAAATCATGAGAATCAATTGATTTGAATTCTGAAACACTGCAATCTATACACTTTCTCGTCAGTCTTAAAACCATTAATTAATGCTAACTTTACTAATCACTGCTCTCAAAACGGTGAAGTCAAACATCGTGAGGAAACCAGTAAGTACTAGGACCAAAATTCGTAGACATGTGACATCTATCAACCCGCATTGGGCCCGCATGGTTGATTACGGCCCACTTACTGAGAGGATGTCTGTGTCCCAGCAGTGGGAACATTATAGACTGATTAATGATTATGCTTACTAATCACACCATTTAAATCCAAGTCAAGTTCTAAGTGATCATTAAGCAGCTCATTATAAATTAATACCTACTTTAAAGTATTCAACTTCTAAGAATGAATATCATATTCACACTTCACACGTCTTAGCTTTCGAAATTGGAATTTTTGAATTGGATATCTAAAGTTTTAAGTGATTTTTCACCGAAGTCTGAATGAGAAAATCGAGCTTTATTGGATTATAATGATCTCGACTTAAATTAACGTTAGATTACCTACTAGGCCTTAGAAAGTTTAGCAAATGATTTTATAATTCAGTCACTAAATTGGCCTTAATGATCACAGTTTTGGATCGAAGAAAAGCGGTCAAAGTCAAAGTCAAATCATTTATTTCAAATAGGCACATTAAAGGCACTTACTTTTGAACGTCAAAAAAAAAAACTAAATAGAAATGATTCTAGTCGCCCATTCCAAAAGGTAGGTTTCGGTCGGGGCGACTTTTTAAAAAGCCTAAGTAAAAAGTCATAATTTGAGGTTTGGCTCCCACCTATTTCCTCCTCCAACATTGGATATATTTAAAAGCCATTTCATAAACTGATTAAGAAGGATATAATATACTGTGTCCATTTATGTTTTTCTTTTTTCATTAATAGTTGTGTACACTGGGCCACTGTTGACAGCGGTTTAAATCAACATTTTTGAAGGTTCTAGTGCTTATAAAAATAGTGTATCAACAAAAAGGAAAACATAGGGACAAACAAGTAGTTAATATTTATTATTCTGTGAAAAAAATATTGCTTTATGGTCATTAACCAGTAAGAAAACAGGTGAGAGCGTTTCTATGGAGAAACGACCACCCGCATTTCCTCTTACATATTTATGTGCTATAATGGCGTTGAAAATAGCACATCATTTGTTTTAAAAAATCAGAAAAATAGTAGTGGAAGAAAAAAAGATATTAAGAAATCATTGAAAAGTAATTAACGACACCTTTGAATGACAATATTAATATATACGAGTAGAAAACTGTTCATAGATTCAACAAAAATATACCATGTTGTATTAAGTTTTTCATTTACAGCTCCATTACAATTTAAATCCAACCATAACCATAATCAGCCTATAATGTTCCCACTGCTGGGACACAGGCCTCCTGTCAATGAGAGGGAGTGGGCCGTAATCCACCACGCGGGCCCAGTGCGGGTTGGTGGATATCACATGTCTTCGAATTTTTGGTTCTAGGACATGCCGGTTTCCTCACGATGTTTTCCTTCACCGTTTTGAGAGCAGTGGTGATGAAATAATTTACACAAAGTAAAGCGCCTGTCTGGGTTCGAACCTACGACCTACAACTCGTAAGTCGTGTCCGTAACCACTGGGCCATCACTGCTCTCAATTAAAATCCGAAAAAAAAATTAAATGATTAAATTGGAATTAATTTATTTCGAAAAAGATCCAACCAAGAAAGTCTAGTTTCACAAGACATACTAATAAAATCTAGTATACCTATATCTGTAATAAGAATACCGTCTACACCTCAAGCGTATCAAGTGTTATTTACGTCTACGGAGAGCTTCTTACCTATAAGATCTTTTACTAGAGATAATTAGTTCGACGAAACAGAGTTCTTTGAATGTCACTTGTCGTCAATTAAATTAAAATTATTATGAACAGGCAAAACCAAATTTTCGAGTCCTATTGTGTTGTACGCACAATACGTATTGTAGACAACTACGTCAAAATAATGAATACCTCCCGAATTCGATGATTTGCTTTTATATTTCGTACAAAAAGATATTTCAATAGCTATGAAGAGACGTATTTTGTGTGTCCCAATAGTTTGTTCATAAGAATGTATTATGTGGCACAGTCCTTAAAGTGAATAGAAATCAAAATAGCTTGGTTTGTACCTGGGTCCTCTCGTGTTTAGTTTATTTCTCAGGAATCAATGGTAAGACCAACTCTAATACAAATAAATTATTGGACTGGATTCAGCGGGGTAATTGCGTAACACACTATTAGTAGCAATGGTTTTCATTTTGAAAGTTTAACAACATCCATTGCGTTATTTATGTTGTTGAGCAGACGAATTTTTCGAACAAATAAATCAATGGATTAGCAATATTCTTCAAAATGATTCAGATTGTGAATGATAATGTGTTACGTAATTGGGGTGCAGGAATGTACAGTCAACAAAGGAGTTAAGTATACAGGAGCGTCAGATATTGTTGAAGGTTACTAAGAAACCGATGGATATTCTCGAATAAAATTTTAGTTTATTAATAGAAAACAAACAGCTCATTTATTAAATTAAATTTCAGTCCAGAACATCCATCGGTTTCTTAGTAAACTTCAACTATATCCGACGCTCCTGTATACTTAACTCCTTTGTTGACTGTACATAAAAGGTGAAGTAAGATTGTTTAACCTTACTTAATAAGTGTCATTATTTAAACACATATACATTTTAGTATTGTTAAGTACAGACGCCAGCAGGTCAACCTACCCGAAACTGTCAGATTTTCCCAATCAACCTTGAACCTTATGCTTTAGCAATAAAGTCGAAAATCTAATAAAGAAATCTGACAGATTGTAGTAACTTGATGTGCTGGCGTCTGTACATAAACGTTGAATAATTTCTTAGGTTACCTTGAGAACACGAGACACAAGCGTAGTTGATTATTTTGATACTTGAAACTTCCATTTAGTTACTATTCAGATTAATAGCTGTTACATAACACGTAACTCAATTTATTTTCTCTTATGTACTATCTCTAAAGTAAGATTTTATTTATATTATTACTTTTATCCTTCCCTCTAAATAAAAAAGTAAGTAAGTATTTTATGAAAAAAAAATAAAATACATTTATTTAGCACAGACTAAAATACACACAATACATACACCAGAAGGCCAATTGTCGTAATTTAAAATGTTCAAAATCTAGTCGCAGTCTCATCTCAGCGACAAACAAATGTCAAAAACTTGTCAAAATGTAGGGAAATTAGAGGCATTTTTGACAGATTCAAACTGAGATCGACTGTGAACGTTCTTAAAATTACGAGAATTGCTGCTCCGATACATCAGAAAAAATACAAATCTAATAGAAAGTGTCAAAACGGCACAAGTCACAACTTACTTAATTCAAATTTGAAAGAAAAGATCCATTCCAATAAAAGAATAAGAAAGCGAGACGTACAACATTACAATTACTTTTCTCGAAGAAGATCATCTTTAAGACAATTAAAATACACTCCTACAAAATGTTCCTTTCTTCAAAAGAAAACTTGACAAAATTAAAAATAATTGTTTATTTGAAGATTTTGGGCCTATTTGCTTTGTCTCGTTAAGATACTCAAATCCGGACAAAACAAGAGGGACAGAAACTTTGGACAAATTTCGTATCGACACTTCGTTATCATTCGAGAAGAAGCTCTCAACTCAAACGGACACTTGGGGATTTGGATAATAGATTTATAATTTACTTTTCGGAACAAAGTTGACATCCGAGTTTGCTTGTGTTTCAAAATTAGGGGACAATACGCAAATGAGCAAGTTGATTTTGTTTGAAACTTTTGATGGCATTGATCAGTACGATAAAAATAAAGTAGGTAAGCCAAAGAAGTTTTGTATAAATAATACTAGCTGACCCGGCGAACTTCGTACCGCCCCCGCCAGCCACTCTGCCCCCGCTTTTTAAATCTATACTATAATTAATATTATAAAGCTGCAGAATTTGTTTGTTTGTTTGTTTGAACGCGCTAATCTCTGGACTTCTGGTCCGATTTGAATGATTCTTTTAGTGTTGGGTAGTCCATTTATCGAGGAAGGCTATATAACATCACGCTACGACCCTTAGGAGCCGCGCAGCGTGTGACACCGCGGGGAACAGCTAGTCTCTGATATCTTCTAAGATATTCATTTTAATGATATGCTGTAAAGAGCAATTTTGATCTCCTTGAAATGCACAACGTATTTAATGTATTTTACTGGATAAGGAATAATACTGTATTGTTTAAAATAGCTTGGTAAATAACCCATTTTTTTTTGTAATATGTTAAATATAAAAATGGTTACTGTGGGTTATCCTTAGGAGATACACATCTAAGTACCATCGCGGATATTTTATCGATATTTTTAAGATATACCTACAATTCCGAAGTACATTAATTTGATCTATCTCGTAAGGTTTAGCAAGCGTTTGCAATGTAAGCGCACAAAAATATATTGTTTGTTACGACATCACATTACAAATCATTGAATTTCTCGGCTTTTCTTTACTATAATATGCATGTATTATACATAAACACCTTCTTCTTGAATCACTCTTTCTATTGCTGAACACTGCATTAAAACCCGTTGCGTAGTTAAAAATACAGGGAGCGGGAGCGACTTTGTTTTATACTATGTGAAGAAAAGATGTAGGAACGACGAGAATCTCTTGTTCTTCTACACACATAGGTAGTTTATACATGAAATAAAATGTTACTTAAAATAGAAACTGCGAGCGCTTTTTATTAAAAGTTAAAAAACAATGCCACGCAATAATGAAGAATTAAAAACAACGAAACAAGCTGATGTTTCAGTGATTTTTCCTTTCCAAATACGCTACAGAATTTTGCGTACCGAGAAAATAGCATGCAGTCGAGTTGAGAGCAAAATAGTCTCCACCAGCATCCATTGTAACTGAAATTTCGGCCTCATAAATCTAGCTGGGTGTACCAAAGTTCCCGTATGCAGTGGACACAAATCTTGTGTTGGGGAGTCGACTCTGCAAAAAACTACCAATAAAAAATTCTTAGAGCAAACTTGCGTCGCGTATTTTTTTTGGTTTGTTAGACGAATAACGTGACGTGATGAATTTTGTAGTTTCAATCATAAACTATGTAATAAACTTCGTATTGTTCATTTCTATTTTAGGTTTATTCATAAAAAAATAATGTATAACGAAGACTCATTGTATTCTCAGCATTGTTGTACAAGAAAACTTGGAAATTCGTTCAGCATTTCTAAGAAAACATTTTCTCTCATCTTCCAAACGAAAGCGATTCAAAAAACTACCTACGTCAAAATTACCAACACCGATTCACAAAAGCTGCTGACGAGCGTACACCCACACGTGTATATACCTCCCGTCGTCGCTTCGTGGTTAAAAAAGCGGCTTTAAAGCGTAATTTCCCGATGAAGCAACTTTGCGAATGTGCGGCCTTATATTCGCTGCCAATGGCCATAGAATGTCTTTCTAAACGCCACTCCACTCCGTTCTAATGAGGCCGTTCCATCCATTAAGCTATTTAGTAATTAGGTGCGAGCATGACGGCGCAGTTGCGAATGGACCACAATGAGTGAAACAACTCGTTTATTCACCCTGCATGTTCCCTTGACGCATTTTTAATGTTTATTGGGTTACCTAAGAGCAAATCCTACGTTGGCTACTTTTACATGACTCTTGCAGCCTTTATTATAAAGCAATTTCAAACGAATAAAAGGTAGGTAAGAACCAGAACCTAATAGATTTGAAACTTGTTTTAGCATACTATTTTTTAGTTAAAAAATAAATATTACGTTTTCTCTGACAGTTTTCCAACCACGTCTGTGAGCATCCAATTATATTTATGTCTCAGTCTATTTTCATATAAACATATATAACTCGAATTTGAAACCGATTACCGAAAAAAAACTTTGCGATTGACAAACAAATAAAAATTCCAGTCACATTTTTTGCTGTATCCTTAAAATAAATTTAATAAGACGTCAGAAAAAAATTTCGAAAGCTAAAGAAAAAACAATGAAATGTGCATGGGCAGTCGGCTACAGATGACATCAAATCTCATTGGGTTAAGAGCAAATCCTACGTTGGCTACTTTTACATGACTCTTGCAGCCTTTATTATAAAGCAATTTCAAACGAATAAAAGGTAGGTAAGAACCAGAACCTAACAGATTTGAAACTTGTTTTTGCATACTATTTTTTAGCTAAAAGATAATATTTCGTTTTCTCTGACAGTTTTCCAACCACGTCTGTGAGCATCCAATTATATTTATGTCTCAGTCTATTTTCATATAAACATATAACTCGAATTTTAAACCGATTACCGAAAACAAACTTTGCGACTGACAAATAAATAAAAATTCTAGTCACATTTTTTGCTGTATCCCTAAAATAAATTTAATAAGACGTCAGAAAAAATGTTCGAAAGATAAAGAAAAAACAATGAAATGTGCATGGGCAGTCGGCTACAGATGACATCAAATCTCCATCAGGAGGGGTTTGCTTGATCTGAATTCGATGTGCGTGCGGCGCGGGTCTTGTTCGATACTCTACGTATATTTTATGCGCATAATACAATTAGACGCATGTGTGTGCAAAAAAAGGTACAGACAACAGCAAAAGTAGATGATCAAAATCAGAAATTCAATAGGAGTCAAAACTGATCACGAATATATGGCAGCTGTACTAGTAGTAAATGTTTGGCATAATTTACAATCACATACTTTTGAATCAATTCGACGCCACACAGTTCTGACGCGAACTCCGTACATTAGTATTGAATTTCTGATTTTGGTCATCTACTTATGCTGTTGACTGTACCTACAGGACTGGTTTTGAGAAAAAAAAGCTGTTTTCGTGAATTATTTATTTGTAAGAATGTAGTTTTACATAAAATGGTATTAATATATTTATGTTCTAATTTACTCTATACCTATACCAGAACATTTGTGGTGTACAAATATTCAAATGTTATTCGTACAATTAATTTTCAGATTTGTGATTTACAATAACTCCAATATGAATTAATCCTATTCTACCCTACTAATATTATAAATGCGAAAGTTTGTGAGGATGTATGGATGGATATCTGTTACTGTTTCACGCAAAGATTACTAAACGGATTTGGATGAAATTTGGCACACAGATAGTTTATAACCAGGATTAACACATTGGCTACTTTTTATTACGATATTCCCACAGGATCGAAACTTATGCGAATGAAACCGAGGGGTCACTGCTAGTCATCATGTCAAAACTAAGTACAGACGCCAGCATATCAAGTTCCCCAAAACTGTCAAAATTTCCCAATCAACCTTGAACTTTATGCTCTAGCGATAAAGTTAAAAATCTATTAAATAAATTTGACAGATTGTAGTAGCTTGATGTACTGGCGTCTGTACAGTCACGAGCATAAGTATATATACACTTGGCTTTATTCAAAGGCGACTTTCTCCTTTATTTTTTAATGAAATTTTATATTATTACGAACATAGTATTTTCGAACCCATAGGTTTATGTAAAGTGTCGTACTTCAACGCTGCATTCGTTATTTCGTGAAAAAATCGCAATTGAAAGTTGCCAAGTGTTGACATATTAGTGCTCGTGACTGTACATGTCATCTTGTGCGTGAAGTCAACATATTTGTTTCTTTCACGAAATTAAACCGAAAATAACCAAAACAGAATTCAATTTCATGTTTCCTACTTCTTTCGTGTCGATACAAGCTGCAGGGCTAAATGTCTGCAGACGGACGCTCTAAGGTATGGGTACACGTTCAGGCTTGTACATTTCGGGAAATTAATTGTTTATCAAAGTGACATACTACGTCAATATTTTTTTGTGTTTTAGCCACTCCATACAACTGTCATAAAATGAAAGTTGTGATTTGAATATAAGGACAGTGTAGGTTGATAGTCAATTTGATTATTGTTTCTCAATTTCTATAAACGTTACGTGAGGTTTTACAATTTTATAACGCACTGTTATAAAATTGTAAAACCTCACGTAACGTTTTTGACTAAACAATATTTGACGTCACAGCAAGAAGTGACGCCGTATGTGTTTGTTACGAAGTTACTGGAACCAATGAAGACGTCGGATAAGAGTGACACTGGCTGGTGACAGTCAATATAGCTGAGCGTCGCATCTATGGTTGCGTGGCGGTTGCTTCTGATAGCCGATGATGTCTGGGAAGCTGCTGTCGTACCACGTTCACGACGAACACAATCCTGCTCGAAATTCCGCACAATCCTGATGATAATGAAGCTGAACCACTTACACGATGACCACTAATCTGGTACAAGGTATCCTGCGCCGACACTATTCATCATAATGAGCCTATAACGTTCCCACTGCTGGGACACAAGCCTCCTCTCTGTGAGAGGGAGGCCGACACTATTGTATTCACATTTTCATAAAAACCAAAACAAAAGAGCATTCGCCACTTCAAAAACCTTATTTCGAGTTGAGATTTGTATTATTACGTCTAAATGTTACGTAGTTAGTGCCCTCACTAAGTCTCAGTGAATTGTTGTGTAAATACAACAAGAGTTCTCACTGAACCCGATACAACTTTGCGTTTACAGACATTATTGCTTTCTACGAGTACTTCGTTCATTATCTTACACCGAGCTTCGAAGTTAATAGAAATTTGTTGCAATTAGAGCATGTTTTAAGCCAGGTAAAATTAAATATAGGTATGAAATATGGCCTGTCCATTTATAAAGCTGTGTGCCGTTTCACGCGGTTGATATACTTGTTTTTCCTGGACTAAAAGTCACTTTTCTTAGACACCTAGGTACCTATTAATTTCACTTTGTTAATCTAAACTATTTTATATTATATATAGAGAAAAGATTTGATTTTTTGTATGTTTGTTTATTTCGCTTTCACGCTAAAACAGCTGAAACGTTTTATGTGAAATAAGGCACATGGGTAAACCACGTTTTTAAAAAAAACGAAACGAAAAACGATTTTCGTTTTTCGTTTGACCTGAATTAGGACAAAAGACAAATTTCTTGTAGTTTTTCGAGAATTTCCAAAAGTTTTAGTTTTGATCTCTAGAGAGACTAAATAGACAATTAGACATCCGACGAAGGTGTCGCGTATGTATCAGAAATAGGGGAGGCGTATTTGATACAAATTTGCAATTGTTAAATACAAAAACTAATAATAATTTTGTGTTTCTATTCACTCCATTTTCCCTAAATTATATTTTTTTTACAAATTAATAAAGGTTTTTAATACATGTAGCATACCGTTATAATGACCAATAACTGCAGAACTTTTTATAAGTATTTGTACTCCTAGATCCCTCTTATTTTATTTTAGTTACTTAAAGTTGAGCTTATTGAGTTTTTTTCTCGCTCCTTTAACTTTGAGAGTTCAGAATAAATTGTTCAGTTCTTATTTGCATCTACCATTGCCTTTGCTTATTTGACCAAGGATGCATCATACACCAAGAACATACAAAAAAAACTTCATTCACATGAATAAGAAATGTTGCATGCTAAAAGCAAACATTTTGAAAAAAAAAATTTTCAAATATCTCGTTAACTATTGAATTTCGGCCATACATAAAAGGGGTTCAATTTGTTGCATTTTGGCCCCCCAGTTCCTGACGGATTATACGTCGAATTACAAGATACCCTGTATAATGGTATTATTATGAATGCACAAATTGTACCTAATAATTAGCGCACACTAATTAGATACAAGAGGGTTCAGAAGACTTGAGAAACGTTTGACTCCAGAAGCATTTTGATGTAGTGGCACTTACAGAAAGGCGAAGTACCTGGTAAATAATTCGTGACTCTTGAGTAATATAGACGTACTGCTCCATGCTCGTATAAAATTCGAAAAAAATTACACTAGATTGAATAAAAGCATAATTAGCCTATAATGTTCCCACTGCTGGGACACAGACCTCCGCTATTCGAGAGGGACTGGGCTGTAATCTACCACGCGGGCTCAGTACGGGTTGGTAGATGTCACATGTCTTCGAATTTTTTGTTATAGGACATCCTGGTTTCCTCATGATGTTTTCCTTCACAGTTTTGAGAGCCGTGGTGATAAAATTATTTACTCAAAGTAAAGCGCCTGCCTGGATTCGAATTCACGACCTACAACTCGTACGTCGCAGCCGCCACTGCTCTCAATAAAGTAAAAGGTGTAAAATCTCACCAATTTGTATACAGATCTTTCAACTTGCCCTAATTGGGAAAGCAATATTAATAATTATGCTTGACTAACGAGAAACATTTACCTATCTTGTTAGACTTGTAGTTCACCTTAACATGCTTACAAGTAAAAATCAATTGGAACTTACAAATAAATACGTTAGGGTTGGGAGGCCCATAACGTTTCTATACTTAGGTACTTCGATAAAGAACCCGAATCAGAGAAACGATCCAAATCCGACTACAAATATAGGACATACTTCGAACACGTAGTAACAAAAGAATCGCCCAGTAAATAAAACAACAGCATACCAATATATCGCTGAAAAGGCTTCGAAACAAGAAAGTTCAGAATACCCGAGGGAACAGCACAAAATTCGCAAATTTCTAAAAAAGAAAAATAAAAATACTCGTCTCAGAAGTTACTCTCAGCCATAACTTGTTGGTTGAAGGTTTTTTTTATAGAAACATGGACGAAATACAATAACGCGAGCGGTCCCTTGCAAGTAAAAGGGGTAAAAAAAACTCCACTTTCAGTTCATAAGAATAGCTGGCAGTTTCTCGATAACAAATATTTGATTAAGCTCGCTGAATTTTAATGTGAGAATATTTCAACGGGCCCCTCTTTGTGTACCGATGTGTATTTAACGGGTTACTAGCTTCTGTCCGCGACTTCGTTCCCATGGCAGTCTTATGACACCACCATTTACTGATATAACAGCCACATTTTTATAAAACTTTCCTGTCGAAGTGTGAAGAGACTCACGACTGGTGACGCGAGCAAGCGACGTACAGTTGTCCGTGTGAAAAGCAGTTCGGCCTGAGGTTGACACCCGCAGCCTTTAGTAGTAATTTCCCATTGCTTGTGAAGTATTTAGTGAATGAATGAACGCGCGTTTCTGTATATACTAACTAATGGCACAATACTGATACACTGACTGATAGTTTCTTACAGATTTTTCCTGACGAACAGCTATCACCAAAATAATATAACAGTGGATTGTAAACACACGGGATTTTTTTTGTTATAACCAAAAATGACAGAAGAGGCCTAAACTTTTTGTGTTTGAACTCTCTTATGATAGTTCGTAAAACTTACACAGATAAGATATCATTTACATTACACACATAACTATAGGTACTACTACTATAAAGGAAGCACAAAAATATAAAGAGTTGGGAACCGAACATTGGTTTGCAAAGCAGTAGTTGAACTGCTAAGTTATTATGCTTTGTTGAAGGTTGACTATAATAGCGGTTCTTATTGACTCATGATTGACTGTATAGCGGGATGATAGTCATTTAAAAGGTTAAATCTATAACTATCTGCAAGAAGTATACGAACAAATTACACTATTGCACATCCCCCATAGCAAATAGCGTGATAATTTATAGCCACTGACCAGACTTATAGAAAATATCTATGCAATATTTTAACATAATCTATCCGGTAGTTTTTGCGTGAGGCTGAAACATACATTCAGACAAACAGACAAAAATCCTAAAAATAATATGTTCGTCATTAGAATTGTTCCCAAACCTCGCAAAAAATACTTAAAAAAAAAATATATATTCTATGTACAGTTTTGACTTCGATAATTTTATAAGGAATTTGGGTTATGTATCACGTACAATGTGTCCTCATTTTGCATCTTTTCAGCTCTTTTGTAATTTATTTTTTATTTTATTAAATTCATTTATTTCAGGCGACGTAGGCCCTTTAAATAAATGAATTAAATAAAATAGATAAATAACTAAAAAAAAAGGCCTAACGAACTTTGGGTTAGATAATATTATTTACGGATTATATTCGTAATAATATGAAGTAGGTATTTCCATACATCATCGAGAGATCATTGAGAGATATAATTATTAACACTCATGTGGTTGTACCACATGAGTGTTAATAATTATATCTCTCATCACTTTTGAGATCGGTTACCCTTGGGAAAAGGACCCATGGGTATCGTAGGACACCTACCCTCCTACCCGCCCTTAGTAGCCCACTCAATCACCATTAATTACACCATGAATAATTACGTTGATTGGTCTCAACATCCCTATGTAGGTACTGTGAATATAATCAGGACAATGTTAACAAGTGAATGAAATCGTAACAAAAAATAGCAAAATGTTTGGGAAGAAAGTAATGTATATTTAATAGAGCACTTACTACCTCATAACAGCACCAGTAAATTATCTGAAAATACATTATTACATACATATTTTAGTATGAAAACATAATAACTCATCTCCAAGACTCCTATAAACTCACGGCATGCTTAAAAAATCTATTATTTACATCATTCTAAAATAGCTCTATCTGCGCTTTTGCTTGAAAGAAATGAGTTCTAAGATTGCTTGCATAATATCACAGTAGCACTTGAAAATATTATTAAGCAAAACAATATCCATAAAAAGTGCCCCGCCAGAAAAATGAGCTCATTTATAACACCTAGTTGCCACGAATATGGCATTCAGTGGCACAGAAATGAAGTCTGGACAAAGTTGAACGCATAGCGTAGTAGCTGCAAACTTTTGTTATATAGTCTCTACGGCATTATTAGATAAATGAAGTCGACTGAAACGCTTTTAATGTTTGTCTTCTTTCTTTTAATTTTGCAATAAAAAAATTATGCGCGGTTATAAAACTTTGAGATAAAAACTGAACTGTTTCTTAATGTCCTTTGTCAGTTAAATGTTTGTAGATATTGAGGCAAGGTACAGTAAATATTAGTCTCTCATAAATATAGCACCTAAAAAGTTATCCTGTAGTCAAAGCTTGTGAACATTGTAGCAATAGACTGGTAAAAAGCCTCTTCAATCAGTTTCAGCTTACGCTTTCCGAACTATGTTGGGGTCGGCTTCCAGTCTAACGAGATGCAGCTGAATACCAGTATTTTACATGGAGCGACTGCCTATCCCTTCGCATGTCGCGTGTACAGAGTATGTTTTTGTATGTTTCTATAATTATGTCTGTAATTCATATGGTGTACATAATAAAGAGTATTCTATTCTATTCTATGTACCGATAACAATAGAATTTCTATTGTGTCTGCTAATTGGACATGCGACGGGCTATCTGACCTCCACAACTCAGACACTGGGAAAAATGATACCCCTTGGTAAGACTGGTTGTCAGACTTTTGTGCTTCTGACTACCCGTAACGACTGTCAAAGATGAACGAATGACAGCCGCGACCATCGGCTTAACGTGCTTTTCGAGTACATTGCAAAATTTTTAACGAAGGATTGCTTATTGGTCCCAAAACCACTGTCTAGAAATAAACACTTGTTTATTGACAGGCTACCCTATCGGACAATACCGACATGATTCTACAATACCAGATGTCGTTGACGTAAATAAAAAAAACTTTTTTTTATTGTTTTTTTTGTATTTAGGTTGATATGGATTTGATACCCATCACATTTTGGTTTTGCGACCTAATTTAATTTGACCCAGTATATTGTGTCTGATTTCTGACTTTAGAACCAACAATTTCGTACCATAAAGGAAACAGACAGTTACATTCGGCTTCCAAACTATCAGCTATCTGGCCGCTACAAATGAGTTCTTTCGCTTCCGCTCCCAGCAAGTAACCGTGTCGAGAGCATCCGTGCACATGCTAACGCTTGCAAATTTGTTTCAAGCCGCGCCAAACTTCAGGCACATGATCGATTTTTGGTTGAACTGGTTTAGATGATGGGTAAAGATTTATACTTAGTATGTGAAGTGCTGATGAGTATGTGTGTGAGTGTGTCAAAAGACATAAATATTGCGGAGAATGATGATGATGACGTGAAGTTATTAATAGTCATTATATAGGTATGACAAAGCATGGGACACATAAACTTAAAGTGTCGAGCTTGAATACATTGCATTATTTTTTAAATTGTCTGAGATGGAAAACAAACACGATATGAAAACGAGTTCTTGAGATTTGCATAAGTCACACACTATATTGGTATCAACGTTTCAAGAAACACATAAAAAAATTCTTCGAATTCAAGTCAAACATTATCAGAACTCCATTTATTTGTTTATCAAATAAAACAAGTAAAGCAAAATATACTTTACTTCGTGAAATGTGAAGTATTCAGAAGTAATTTTATTAGACTTTGTTATTTTATCACAGTTGCTGTAAGTTCCCCGAATTAAATATACTCGTATGTTGATTATTATAATTATTAATTCAGGGCATGAAACTATGAATTTTCTTAGACAGTGACTTGGCGTCGCTTGACAAATTGTTTTATTAAAACTCGCTACAGTAAAGTTTAGTTAAAAGACAACTATTTCAAAACAAGCTCAGACAAATTAATACTTGTTCTAACAAGGACACCCCTCTAGCTAAACCCAATATTACAATATTCATACTGCCACAGAAAATCGTTCGAAAGTGTGTGTGTGTGTGTGTGTGTGTGTGTGTGTGTGTTTTAATGCGTAGTGGTAAGTTCCAAATTACACATGTGAGCTATCAAAATAGTACACGATATTATATGGAGCGCGCGCTTTGTGGTTCATTATAGCTCTAAGCCCATATTAATAATTATGTACGAAGCAAGTTCCACGCCAACAGTGTTCATAAATGTGAAACTAAATACACTGGCAGCCAAGATTAGGGAGTCGCCAGCAAATGAGTTTATGGCGTGTTAGTGGAGGTACCATTGTATCATTAGGGATCAAAAACTCGAGCTTTAATGTTAAAACGTTTGAGTAAATAACGCTAAAAATCTTTACGTTATTGTTATAACTGTTACGGAGGCTCACGCAACGGTATGGTTCCATTGTTGGTTTTATTTAGATATTCTATCGTAACAATTTCTCTATCGTGATTATTTGGTATACGTTGTTTACTTTTGTTATGTTTCCATTATGGGTTACACACGCGATCGATTTTTGATGGAGCAGTCAGTTTTTTGTTTTTGAGCCTTCTATGTTTTTTTCTGTTTAGGTATTACAAGTATCGTTTTGCGCACGATCGATTTGTACTTCAGTTTGCTTGATCCGTACACTTTTAGGTACATATTGTATACAGATACATTACATACAAATATTTTTTATGTGATTTTGTACGTGTTTTCTACGAAGTCACATTTTGTCATGTACGCTACCATTCTCCACACGTTTTATCACAAAAAATATTGTTTTAGTTTGCAAAACGATAATATAAATATTACTTGTAAATATTATACATCTTCCTTTACAAGTAATTCCAAGAAACTGACTCCTGTTTACAAAATATTTCCTGGAAAATCTGGGTTAAACATCCCAACCGGGGATTATAGAGAATCAGATTATTTTTTTTTTACCAAAAAAGAGTTTCCAAGCGTTATAACTTTTAAAGGAAATTGTTTAAGGGAAAAGAGAAATTAATCTTTCTCTTAATTAGTAAAGTTGGTCGGACGCTGCGACGGAGAATTTCAAGGCCAATAAATCAAGGTGCTGCTCCAATTTCAAACAAGTATAGTACAAACCATTCTTTGATTTTAACGCCTTCAATATTTTAGACTACCCTTATCGATAATTCAGTCTATACTCTGGGCAAAGTAACAATCGTGGGAAAAGTTACCAGTCGTGGGCAAAGTTACGTTGACGGTTTCGACCTCTGTCGATTCCAGTGAAGTGTTAATAATAATACTTGAAACTTATATACAGAGGTTTCTAGGAAATCACCCCGCGGCATCTTAGTGGTTTGTAACTTCACATGGGAACAATTTCGAAAATTATATATAACTTATGTGAAGGGATCCTAGTTTGGTTGAGTTCACATTGTTGTGGTAAAGTAGGATGGATTATATTGAAACTATACGTATTAATGAGTATCTATAGTGTGTTACAATGTAAAGTACCTACCTGACATAGTTTGTATCAGTTTGTACCTATATTGCCAAAGTAGGTTTGTAAATATGTCAGCTATCTAACAATGTAATGCAATGAATAATATATCAAGACCAGCATTTTGTTTAAAAGGGTGTTATCCGAATTCGCCTATTTCAGAATCAATTTTAAATGGTCAAACTATTGTATTTAAGTCCTGAAAAAAATATATGTATCAGAGATACATCCTTGTTTTAGGGAAATTAAGGGTAAATTGGAATTTTTCCGATGAAAAAAGAATCTGAAACAGGGGTCCATTTCAAAACCATCGTTGGTGTCGTTATCTGATAATATGAAGACGCCCATTTGAGACACAGGACATTATATGTAATCATTTTAGTTCACTACACCCGTAGGTAGGTACCATAAAATGTTAAATTAAGGGAAAAACATCGAACATAGGAAAATCTAATATAGTTGATCAACTGCACATATTTTATACTGTGACATGGATTTTCCGCGAAATTGTCGACGGCATATCGTAAATAAATACGTCGTGCAGCTTTTGAGGGTGGCGGGTGTAGGTGTATCGTTTCAAAGGCCTACAGGCTTAGGTCTAATATTTTGCCAACGCAATCCCAAAAGGCAACCAAAATCGAAGGTTTGAATCCAGAATGGTGACTGTTGCTGGTACTGAATTTGGAAAAGTTACTAACCGAGATACATCTAGTATATCTACTGGTCCTACATTAAATTTCTCGTTTGCTATGAATGAGTTTACTCATCCTCTTTGAAAAAGAGAGGATCCCTGACCAGACGGGTGTTGTATCCGACGATTGATGTCGGGACGTTATATACAAATATGCTAGTTGCGCGGTAAACTCTGCTTGCGCGATGCAGGATTTTGCTTGACGTCAGTTTAATGCGTAGTTTGCATGATTGTGGCGATATAGATGCCGCCACAGATGCGGTCACGAAATAGACGCCGTGGGTTTCTTCTCGAAAAAACAAGTAGCTGATATTAGCTGTGCAGGTGTTTGGCATTCTTATGCTGTGAATGCGTTTAGTTCCATGTAGGTACTTCTTAGTCACATTTCTGAAAACAAAATGACAATCGATTTTTTTATCAATAGTTGTACAAACAGCGCCATTTCGCCAACATTTGGAGAACGTACGTTGCGCTCGAGTAGACAATTATGTAATTGGAAAGTGACCCTTCGCTTTCGACGGATTACTGGTTAGAGCTGTCAAGGGTTCGAATCGACCCTCTTAGAGTATTTGAGAAGGTTCTCTAAGCGTTTGACATTTCGTTGGGGGACGTGAAACAAATTTCACGGTGCTGGGAACATTTGTGAGCATATTAAGTATTTTAAATGATAATGTGGGGGTTGGAACTACCTTTGCGTTCAATAGTGTGGTCGTAATGTACCCCATGACGTAATAAAGTGATGGTCGTTTACGTTTAGTGCCGGAGACATTGAATTGGATTGTGTGCTTAAGTATACCTTCAGTGGAATGTGAAGGTTGGTTGTCTTGCTAATTTGACTTGCTATGCAAGAAAGTCTCATTTATCAGCATTTTTAAACATAGATAATTATGAAGGTATTTGACTGGCTTTGCAAGAAGGTCAAAATTTTCTGCGTTTTCAAACGTGAAAAAATAAATAAAATACTTACCTATTTTATTCATTTTTTCACGATCAATACAAAACAGTAAACAACATAGATTTAAACGACAATGACAATAAATATCAATAAAAATAATTATCTTCTAGAATTCAAGTGCTCATGCGGCCGGTACTTAGCATGAAACCTAGCAATAGATAATTGTAATTAAAAATAGGCTTTGTTTCAACTTATTATACCTACTAACCCACAAGTGGGCAAAGATCGATGATAATAAAATTCAATATTTATCAAATTCTCAAAGTCAAAATCAAATAATTTATTTCAAATAGGCACATTACTGGATTTTAATCTGTATCCTGACCGTACCTATTAACCAAACTCAACGTAACGGTATTAGAAAGCGTAAAATAGCAATATTTTGCGAAAACAATAGACTCTCTGACTCGACGTAAAGGGACTCGACATAAAGGAAACCATTCATAAAAGGTACATTTGAATGTCAAAATTAAAAAAAAAATTGAATTGATTCTAGTCGCCTCTTCCAAAGTATTTTCGTATGGGGAAGAATGGGAAAGAAACTCCACCGTTAATTACTCTTTTAGAATGTTTTACAATATTTTGTATACATTAATTATATGTAAGACACCTATAATAAAATTGATATAGCACAATAGGAAAAAAGAATTAAAAATAAAGCTATGACAGGAAAAGTAATAATGTAATTGATATATGGCGCTCACATAATTATTTACAAACTAGCTACACCCCGCGGTTTCACCCGCGTGAATGTCGATCCCGCTTTATTATCGGGAAAAAAGTAGCCTATATGTTAATCCAGGGTGTCAGCTACCTCCATGCAAAATTTTATAAAAATTGGTCCAGCCGTTTGAGCGTGAAGACGTAACAAACATATACCCACCCACACCCACACTCACAAACTTTAGTCTTTATAATATAAGTGTGAAAATGTAAAACTAGATGATTTTCCTAGTTTTTTTTTGTTAGCCTGTACTATCCCACTGCTGGGCAAAGGCCTCCCCCAAATCCTTCCAGAAACTATTTCCCGCGCTACCTCGAAAGAGCCCTCGCGGGACGCAACCAGGTCATCGCCTAAAATTTTAACAAGTATTAATCTAATGCAGTAGGTACTTAGGTATCCGCCCTCCCACTTCACTTATGACAGACAGGTACTTCAGTCCCAATCCAAGCCTTTCAAACTCATCGCCAATACGCCAAAATCAAAACAAGAAGCTTTTGTTTGAAAATTCGAAATTCAAACACAAAACAGATTAAAGTTTTACGACATTAAAGGCAAATGGCCAGTTGAATATAATTAGTAAAATAGATATAACGAAGAATCAAAGTGAAAGGTTCGGGAATGTTCGAGAAGAACGATTGGGGCCGAATAGATAATTATAATTCTCTGCAGGGTTCGTCCCCTCCCTTTTAAGACGAGCTAATGTTAATACGTAATTGAAATTTTGATACCAGGTGGATTTGTTCGCTAATCACCCTCTTAGTTTGAATTAGGGCGATTTAAAGTGAAAATCTTTGCCTTCGAATAATCGAAAAATCAGGGAAAGATTTCTCCTGTTTCGTAGGTTTACTGACACAAATCTCTCGTTGATAAACACTCCCGAGTCCCGACTAAGGTACACTGTTAGTAGGCCAAAGATACCTTTTAGCTAAAATCTTATGTATGATGTGTGTTTATATCTTATAATCTTATGTGTGGGGGTGTGTGTGTGTGTTTATATGTTTGTTACTTCTTCACGTTCAAACGGCTGGACCAATTTTGATAAAATTTTGTATGGAGGTAACTGACACCTGAATTAACATATAGGCTACTTTCTATCCTGATATTACCACGGGATCGACATTTACGCGTGTGAAACCGCGGGGCGCGGCTAGTTAATAATAATACCAGCCTATCCTGCCTATATATCCTGCCTGCTATTACAGCCGCACCGCAGGGAAGGTATTAGCATTGATCACCACGCTGGCTCAACATGGCTTGGCTATAGTTACCTATATTAATGACAAGTCAAAGTTTTCTCACAATGTTTGTCCTTCACCTATATCAGTAATCATCATCATCTGCCTAGCCTTTTCCCAACTATTAGGTATATGTTCATCATCATCATCATCATTTCAGCCGAAAGACGTCCACTGCTGGACATAGGCCTCCCCCAAGCACTTCCACTTCGACCGGTTCTGTGCTTCTCGCATCCAACGGGTTCCTGCGGCCTTCACAAGGTCGTCGGTCCACCTTGTGGGAGGCCTTCCAACGCTACGTCTTCCGGTACGTGGTCGCCACTCCAGAATCTTTCGGCCCCATCGGCCATCTGTTCTGCGAGCAATGTGCTGCCCACTGCCACTTAAGTTTGGCAATTCTTCTTGGTATATGTTGTATTATATATTTTACATGGAGCGACTGCCTATCTGACCTCCACAACTCAGTTACTGGGTAATAGATACCTCTTGGTAAGACTGGTTATCAGACTTTCGGCTTCTGACTACCCTGTATCTGTCGAAGATAAACTCAAGTATGATTGTAGTAGTCATATGCATTGAAAAAGTCACGTTAGAAACTACTTGCCCACTATGAAGCCATAACCTCTTGCGTCAGAGGTAAGGCCTTAACATCCATCACGACAAATGGCAATATACGAGTAAGCCGGTAAGTTAACTTCAAGTTTATCCAACCAGCTTTAATCAGCCGGGTTATTCTTACCCGTAGACCATATATGTTCTCATTTTATCGCAAAGAACCACTTCTCAGTGTTAAAGGATTAAAAAAACACTAAGCTAAAACTAGATTGGAACTCTCGTACAAGTTCAGACAAAAAGTTAGCTAGAAATGAGCTAGGACTAAAAATAAAGCGGCCTTTTGACCTAAAGTTAGACACGATTTTTTTTTGTGGATGGGATATCATCAAATGACCCCTCTCGCTCTGGGTGGAGCGGAAGGGAGTGTCAGGCTCTTACTGACTAAAACCCACCCGTGTCCCTTCCTTAGCCCTTTATGTTCCGGACCAGCGGTAACCCTTTCGGACAATCCCGCTGACCCGGCAGGCTTCGACCCTATGGGACCCTCCTCGATGCTGACATCTCTTGCACGTTGCGAACACGTTGAAGAGCCTCCACGTGGCGCACCCTGGGCAACGTCGGCTCCAATTTCCCACCAGGTTTGGGTGGACAATTGGGGCGGGCGGCAAATCTTCAACAGGCGGAAAGTTAGACATTTAGGTACGCTATCCGTAAGGTGGCCATTTTAAATTATGGAAGCTAAGTATACAACACTTAAAAAAACATAAAAAAATCGAGGCAAATAAAAACCTTGTTTTGTAATGTATTTATTTATTATATTTTACAGAAAGCTTAAAGACTAATAACACAATTAAAAATCATTCATAGGCAGGAAAATTTGCTAATTACAAGCTTCCACATATAAATTCCCTATATTCCCTATATTGTGTATTTATTGTTTTGTTTATTAAGTACCATGTTTTGTTTATTGTTGTTTTGGAATATCAATTTATGTTTGATGGGAAGATTCCATAATGTATACCACGCTCTGTAAACAAGGTGAAATAAACAGAAACAAGGTAACAATATCGTTAAAAAGACACCGTTGAAATCTATACAAATAAATAAAATTGAAGTAAGTATCGGTTTTTAATGTCTAAATAACAGTTTTTTTACAAAAAGCATATGAAAATAGGTACACTAACAAGCATATATATATATTTGTAACAAAATATTTTTGTCTTTATCTGTCTCTTTGTCCCGGCTTATTTTTGTAACGGCTGGACTGATTACTTTCACTGGCAGATAGTTGATGTTATAAGGAGTAACGCGCAAAAAAAATGAAAACCCATGAAATACAATTTCTTTATCGACAAGCATGCGAACGAAGTCACTGGCCCATTAATAATTAATAATATAGTACCTACGTGGGCAGTCCGTAGGTTTACCTACTGAATATGATAATCACAAGAAATACAGCATTACTCTTCTAAGTTGTTTGTGGAGCCTCCTACGCATTTCTGCAAAAAATACTACACGTAAATGAATGCAAATGATATTCATCACGCAAGAAAAGTTCAATGACCGTTTTGGTACTCAAGGCATGAAACTACTTTTCCTCGGTTCTTTAACTTCGTACGCGTAAAATTCAATAAAGACTTGAGTGATCCTAACTCCTGACACACTCAAGAAAAACTACGGTCAAACACATATTCCTAAGTAACAGAATCTCACATTGATTTCCCATGAATCCCAACTTATGTTGGCGACATAAAAACGGCCTACTTGCGCACTTTCGTCAAACGGCCAGTCCGATAACCTCGCACCTCATTACACACTGACCCTACTCAATCTTATCGGAAACGACGCAATCAAAAATCGTTAAAAATACAAAGAGTTAACGATGTCATTAGGGTTTCATTTCATATATAAATCAGTGGGATCTGAGCCGTTGACGCACGCAATGCTGCGAGCATAATAAATCTTCCACTAACTATAGCGCATTCATTAAAATTTCTTCCAGCGTGCGTGCGATAAACCAGGAATACCTTCGCTGGCGAAAACTTCGAGTTATCTCTCTCACGTAGAGGGTCGTTACGTTAAAATTATGGTTGTGGTTAAACACATGCTACATTTACTCGAAAGTTCATGTTACGCCCGAATAACTTCTCGTTTACGGAAGGGTTCCATTTGGAACGCAAAAACACTTCTGCTGCGTACAGCGTCAGGCCCAGATGGCTTACTAGTCATAGTTCATTACTTGATCTTTGTAAAACGAGGTTATTGCGGTGTTGGAGGTTGCAAACTTTTTCGTGGTTTCACAAAATTGGAATATATTAGTCTAGCTTCTGCCCGCGACTACGTCTGCGTGAAATTTCTTTTCCCCCGACCCACCCCGTCGCATCGCATCACTTTCCCGCGCTATCTCTTCGTTTTAGCTAAGCGTTGTTCCTGAATTTTGTTATTTTTCTCTCGAGTCATAGCGTGATGTTGGATATAACTTATAGCCTTCCTCAATAACTGGGCTATTAAATGCAAAAATATTTTTTCAAATCCGACCGGCAGTGTCAGAGATTAGAGCGTACAAACAAACAAACTATTCAGCTTTATTATTAGTACCTATAGGTAGATACAGATTGGTCTTAAGTTAATATACTACTCTCTCTTGTAGTTTTCCATGCCAAAAATGGCACAAAAGAATACACGGAATCACTACAATGAATTTTGTAAAAACATAACGGTATACATAACACATAATGTAATAAGATAATCGTATTAAAGCAACAATCGGAGTGTTCAACCGAAAAATTCAGCCATTAAATAAAATAGAAATTGTAAGAGAATAAGTTTCAACCTACACGGGATGACGGGACTTTTGAACCCCAATAATTTCACAGGCAATTATGAACCCCCGTTAATTTCGAATAGGGCTATAAATAAAATAGCGCAGATTTTCTTTCAAAGTTGATAAAACTCATTACGTGGTGTTCTTAATTCATTGTACTTTAATGAAAGAATATGAATAATTACCTAAACAATTTATCATCAGTACCAACACTGAGTTTATTTAATAAAAGTCGGTAAGGTTTTGAAAACAAAATGGCGAATGCAAAAGTGGCCAAATTCTGCTCGCAAGTTTATGTCACTAGATTTTACCAAAGTCAGATATCTTTTATCCGTGGAATAAAATTGACGTCTGACAGTTCTATTATGGAAAAACTATTAAAAATTCAAAATATATTCTCAGGATAAGACTTATTCTAGGTAGGTATAAAAGTTTGGTAGAATTCGCCCTAAATTAGGAAAATAGTCTTTGGCCAAGCAGTTTTTATTAAAAAAACAACATCATCCAAGCACTATCACAAGCAATAGAAAACTAGTTTTTAGGGTTCCGTACCCAACGGGTGGCAACGGAACTAACCCTCAGCTGTCCGACCGTCCGTCCGTCCGTCTGACTATCAGCGGGCTGTATCTCATTAACCGTAATAGGTAGACAGTTGGAATTTTCACAGAGTTTGTATTTCTATTGCCGCTATAGCAAAATATAATAAATCTAAAATAAAATTATAAATTAAAAGGGGTTTCCATGCAAGAAATGTGTGCTTTTCGGCGTTTTTTGCCTTGTAGGTCTTACTGAAAATCTATACAAAAGAAAAATTTTAAAAATCGGCAATGACTACAGTAAGATGCTACTTCCCATCCTCCTCGCATATATTTCAATCGCGTTTTACGACACCCAACACGCCCACAACACACTATCTAGTAATACACTATCTACAATACATTTTAAACACGGTCTTACTGAAAATCTATACAAAAGAAAAATTTTAAAAATCGGCAATGACTACAGTAAGGTGCTACTTCCCATCCTCCTCGCATATATTTCAATCGCGTTTTACGACACCCAACACGCCCACAACACACTATCTAGTAATACACTATCTACAATACATTTTAAACACGGTCTTACTGAAAATCTATACAAAAGAAAAATTTTAAAAATCGGCAATGACTACAGTAAGATGCTACTTCCCATCCTCCTCGCATATATTTCAATCGCGTTTTACGACACCCAACACGCCCACAACACACTATCTAGTAATACACTATCTACAATACATTTTAAACACGGTCTTACTGAAAATCTATACAAAAGAAAAATTTTAAAAATCGGCAATGACTACAGTAAGATGCTACTTCCTATCCTCCTCGCATATATTTCAATCGCGTTTTACGACACCCAACACGCCCACAACACACTATCTAGTAATACACTATCTACATTACATTTTAAACACTGCGACAAACTCGTTCCACATAACCTACAAAACACAAACGCCGCCGTCCAAACAATGACATGCGAACAGCAATATACTAACGACACATACGTACATACTATGTCAGTACACAATATGAGTCGAGCGGAAATTAACAGACCACATTGCATTCCATAATGCTTGTAATTAACGAAATAATACCGCGTCGGAATATTCATTTAACAGCAACATCAAAGAGAAATATTGTTCATTCGATTGGATGATACGTTTAATTATGCCCTTTAAGTGCACCTACGTGTATGTAAGCAGAAAGGATGGAATGATCTTTTTAATGTCAACGGTCAGCAGCTTAAGGACGCGTTTACGAATCTGACAAAAATAAGTAGTTTTACGGTACACTTTGCAGCAAAATGAGACTAAACCAAATGTAACTAATAATTACCACAGATAGTTTACTCCTTCATCTTCAAATGGTAGCTATTTTTTATTAAAAAATGTTGGTTTTTAATATAGTAAAAAATAATTTCCGTTGCCTCTTCACACAAAATCGACGATATCGTGCTGACTTTGGGGATATTTTTCTTCTATTTAATAACATAAATTTATTTATTTAAAAATATTTTATGTAAGCAGACATGTTCAACTCAAAAAGGTACTATAAAGAACTATCAAAATGTTACAAATAGGCTCAGAAAAAAATAAAAATCGGAGTCTATTTTTTCACATATTTAGCTGTAACGCGTGAATCTTATTGGATTGCAATAAGGGTTATTTTACTGGTCACTGTCTTGGTTTATTGCACAAAAATTTGTAATGAAATATTAGTCTGCGCTCGGCCGCCGTCGTGAGTGGACTCTGTGTCGCTTGTAAGCAGCAGCTTGTGCTGAAAAAGATCGCTGTACGGATACAAAATATTTGACATACCAAACATGATACTTCACGCATTCTATAATGTACCTACCTACTACCCAAGGAGAGATTTTATTCACTATAATTTTTCTAGAAGTAAGTAGGGATTATAAATTCATAATATTATTATTTCGTTTCGGACTTGATGGAGTGACCTGCAGGTGTACTTCGAAGACTGCTACTGGAACTAATAGCCGAGCTGAGCTAGGTGTGCCGAGTTTGGGCTCATTTCGTTAGTTATGATGAGACCTTACCTCCGGACTTGATGGAGTGACCTGCAGGTGTACTTCGAAGACTGCTACTGGAACTAATAGCCGAGCTGAGCTAGGTGTGCCGAGTTTGGGCTCATTTCGTTAGTTATGTTGAGACCTTACCTCCGGACTTGATGGAGTGACCTGCAGGTGTAATTCGAAGACTGCTACTGGAACTAATAGCCGAGCTGAGCTAGGTGTGCCGAGTTTGGGCTCATTTCGTTGGTTATGTTGAGACCTTACCTCCGGACCTGATGGAGTGACCTGCAGGTGTACTTCGAAGACTGCTACTGGAACTAATAGCCGAGCTGAGCTAGGTGTGCCGAGTTTCGGCCCTTTTTGGTAGTTATGTTGAGACCTTACCTCCGGACTAGATCGCGTGACCTGCAGGTGTACTTCGAAGACTGCTACTGGAACTAATAGCCGAGCTGAGCTAGGTGTGCCGAGTTTGGGCTCATTTCGTTAGTTATGTTGAGACCTTACCTCCGGACTTGATGGAGTGACCTGCAGGTGTAATTCGAAGACTGCTACTGGAACTAATAGCCGAGCTGAGCTAGGTGTGCCGAGTTTGGGCTCATTTCGTTGGTTATGTTGAGACCTTACCTCCGGACCTGATGGAGTGACCTGCAGGTGTACTTCGAAGACTGCTACTGGAACTAATAGCCGAGCTGAGCTAGGTGTGCCGAGTTTGGGCTCATTTCGTTAGTTATGTTGAGACCTTACCTCCGGACTTAATGGAGTGACCTGCAGGTGTAATTCGAAGACTGCTACTGGAACTAATAGCCGAGCTGAGCTAGGTGTGCCGAGTTTGGGCTCATTTCGTTGGTTATGTTGAGACCTTACCTCCGGACTTGATGGAGTGACCTGCAGGTGTAATTCGAAGACTGCTACTGGAACTAATAGCCGAGCTGAGCTAGGTGTGCCGAGTTTGGGCTCATTTCGTTGGTTATGTTGAGACCTTACCTCCGGACCTGATGGAGTGACCTGCAGGTGTAATTCGAAGACTGCTACTGGAACTAATAGCCGAGCTGAGCTAGGTGTGCCGAGTTTGGGCTCATTTCGTTGGTTATGTTGAGACCTTACCTCCGGACCTGATGGAGTGACCTGCAGGTGTACTTCGAAAACTGCCACTGGAACTAATAGCCGAGCTGAGCTAGGTGTGCCGAGTTTCGGCCCTTTTTGGTAGTTATGTTGAGACCTTACCTCCGGACTAGATCGCGTGACCTGCAGGTGTACTTCGAAGACTGCTACTGGAACTAATAGCCGAGCTGAGCTAGGTGTGCCGAGTTTGGGCTCATTTCGTTGGTTATGTTGAGACCTTACCTCCGGACCTGATGGAGTGACCTGCAGGTGTAATTCGAAGACTGCTACTGGAACTAATAGCCGAGCTGAGCTAGGTGTGCCGAGTTTCGGCCCTTTTTGGTAGTTATGTTGAGACCTTACCTCCGGACTGGATGGAGTGACCTGAAGGTGTACTTCATCAAGTCCGGAGGTAAGGTCTCAACATAACTAACGTAATGAGCCCAAACTCGGCACACCTAGCTCAGCTCGGCTATTAGTTCCAGTAGCAGTCTTCGAAGTACACCTGCAGGTCACTCCATCAAGTCCGGAGGTAAGGTCTCAACATAACCAACGAAATGAGCCCAAACTCGGCATACCTAGCTCAGCTCGGCTATTAGTTCCAGTAGCAGTCTTCGATGTACACCTGCAGGTCACGCGATCTAGTCCGGAGGTAAGGTCTCAACATAACCAACGAAATGAGCCCAAACTCGGCACACCTAGCTCAGCTCGGCTATTAGTTCCAGTAGCAGTCTTCGAATTACACCTGCAGGTCACTCCATCAGGTCCGGAGGTAAGGTCTCAACATAACCAACGAAATGAGCCCAAACTCGGCACACCTAGCTCAGCTCGGCTATTAGTTCCAGTAGCAGTCTTCGAAGTACACCTGCAGGTCACGCGATCAAGTCCGGAGGTAAGGTCTCAACATAACCAACGAAATGAGCCCAAACTCGGCATACCTAGCTCAGCTCGGCTATTAGTTCCAGTAGCAGTCTTCGAAGTACACCTGCAGGTCACTCCATCAAGTCCGGAGGTAAGGTCTCAACATAACTAACGTAATGAGCCCAAACTCGGCACACCTAGCTCAGCTCGGCTATTAGTTCCAGTAGCAGTCTTCGAAGTACACCTGCAGGTCACTCCATCAAGTCCGGAGGTAAGGTCTCAACATAACCAACGAAATGAGCCCAAACTCGGCACACCTAGCTCAGCTCGGCTATTAGTTCCAGTAGCAGTCTTCGAATTACACCTGCAGGTCACTCCATCAAGTCCGGAGGTAAGGTCTCAACATAACTAACGTAATGAGCCCAAACTCGGCACACCTAGCTCAGCTCGGCTATTCGTTCCAGTAGCAGTCTTCGAAGTACACCTGCAGGTCACTCCATCAAGTCCGGAGGTAAGGTCTCAACATAACCAACGAAATGAGCCCAAACTCGGCACACCTAGCTCAGCTCGGCTATTAGTTCCAGTAGCAGTCTTCGAAGTACACCTGCAGGTCACGCGATCTAGTCCGGAGGTAAGGTCTCAACATAACTACCAAAAAGGGCCGAAACTCGGCACACCTAGCTCAGCTCGGCTATTAGTTCCAGTAGCAGTCTTCGAAGTACACCTGCAGATCACTCCATCAAGTCCGGAGGTAAGGTCTCAACATAACCAACGAAATGAGCCCAAACTCGGCACACCTAGCTCAGCTCGGCTATTAGTTCCAGTAGTAGTCTTTGAATTACACCTGCAGGTCACTCCATCAAGTCCGGAGGTAAGGTCTCAACATAACTAACGAAATGAGCCCAAACTCGGCACACCTAGCTCAGCTCGGCTATTAGTTCCAGTAGCAGTCTTCGAAGTACACCTGCAGATCATTCCATCAAGTCCGGAGGTAAGGTCTCACCTCTCGCGCCCGGCCCTGGTGCAAGCCATGGTCCGGGGCGAGAGGGAGTGGGAGGCAGTCACCTCCTTCTGCGAAGCAGTCATGCTAGCGAAGGAGGTGGCGGGACGGCTCAGGGAGAGAGCCTCCCGTCCCAGCCGCCGCGGGAGACGCTCCGGGCGTCGGGAGCCGCGCGACGACTCCCGGCCACCGTAGGCGCGGGCCTGCGGGCGGAGAGTAATGGGTAGCTCACCGTCCGATCAGGACCAGGCCCGTGCCGGACGGCGCGTACGTGTTCCACGCGCGCCTCAAAGAGATGTCAGCATCGAGGAGGGGCCCCATAGGGCCGAAGCCTGCCGGGTCAGCGGGATTGTCCGAAAGGGTTACCGCTGGCCCGGAACATAAAGGGCTAAGGAAGGAACACGGGTGGGTTTTAGTCAGTAAGAGTCTGACACTCCCTTCCGCTCCACCCAGAGCGGGAGGGGTCATTTGATGATTTCCCATCCGCAAAAAAAAAAAAAAAAAAAAAAAAAAAAAAAAGGTAAGGTCTCAACATAACCAACAAAATGAGCCCAAACTCGGCACACCTAGCTCAGCTCGGCTATTAGTTCCAGTAGTAGTCTTTGAATTACACCTGCAGGTCACTCCATCAAGTCCGGAGGTAAGGTCTCAACATAACTAACGAAATGAGCCCAAACTCGGCACATCTAGCTCAGCTCGGCTATTAGTTCCAATTAATACATAGGTACGTACTTTGGCAAGTACTTGATTAATCACTGTCCAGTGAAATTAAGTAAATATTAAAAAAAAATACATGGCAAAAATTAAATAAAATTAGGCTCAAGTATCAAGTCGTGTCAGTTTACTCATAATTTCACCGCTTCGCGCATGTCGCTGTGTGTGTGAGCCGTGCACGTGTAGTAGTGAGACTCAATACCTAAAATTGAAGCGCGTCAATTCGTAAACGCGTCCTTAATGTGAAAAGTATTATTGACGATCCCGAAATGATCTGATGAATTTATAGCATTTACATTTAAAATCGCGTGCGACACAAAGGCACCGCAAGTTGCAACGAGCGGTGCCTTTGTGTCGCGCGCGATTATATCGCGTGTCGCGCCGGTTTGTAGGAGCCTTTAAGATTCATGGGGTCGACTTCCAGTCTAACTGGATGCAGCTGAATACCAGTATTTTACATGAAGCGACTGTGTATCTGACCTTCACAACCTAGTTACTGAATAATACGATACCCCTTGGTAAAGTCGGTTATCAGACTTTCGAGCTTCTGACGACATGTAACGACTGCCAAAGATCCAGGATTGACAGCCGGGACCAACAGATTAAAAAAAATGTCTCCCAGCAGTGGGAACGCTACAGGGTGATATTGGGCACAAATCCAGACTCCGAGCTGCTACTGAGCAATTCCAGATGGAAAGATACAATCACCAACACTGAATATTGTTGTAAAAATAACAAACAGAAAAAAAAAAAATCCATCTTACTTCAACAATTGATATTCACAAAACACTCTCTCTTTTAAGGAAAATCTGTTGTAGTCTCAATTTTTTTTATTAAAATTTGACAAGTTGAAGGCAAAAACAAATTAATAGAAATTGGGCCACTGTTCATAAAAAGAAAAAGGTTTTTGATTTATTTTGCAAGTCTATGTTGAAATATTTATTTCCGCTTGTAAATGTCTACCGGCTTAGTACTAATTCTTTATCCGGTAGCAGACAGTGCAATGCCCTTGCCATTGTTTGACAAAAATAGGCCGTATTTTAGCCCGTAAGAGGCGGCTTTGGCCATATTATAGCCTACAGCTGACCCGACAGGCGTTGTCCTGTTTTTAATTCGAAAGACACGTGGCGCTCTATTATCATAATAACGTTATTGTTTTCCTCGCGAACAGCACTTTTTTCGGGATGAAAGGTACCCTATGTCCGTTTCTGTAGGTACACCTGCCAACGTATATGCAATAATTCAGTATGATCGGTTCAGTGGTTTAGGCGTAAAAAGGTAACACACAAACAAACGAACTTACTTTCGCATTTATAACAGTACCAGTTGCGCCCCGCGGTTTCACCAGCGTAAGTGTCGATCCCGCGGGAATATCGGTATAAAAAGTATATATATAAGTATAGCCTATATGTTAATCCAGGGTATCAGCTACCTCCATACAAAATTTTATCAAAATTGGTCCAGCCGTGTGAGCGTGAAGAAGTAACAAACATATAAACACACCCCCACACTCACAAACTTTCACCCTTTATAATATTAGTGAGATTATATTTAGGATAGCAACAGTCATGATTACATTCTATCTGCAATCAACCATTCATTTACTTAACGTGATTCGTTTTATGCTTATTTCTATGGAACCGGTTATTTCAACGGTTTATGTACATATACATAATTATTGTTATAGGGGATTGAACACCTGCATAAGTGAATTATGATTATGTATGCCATCGGTAGGTACCTTCATCATCATCATCATATTTCAGCCAGAAATTAGCCTCCCCAAGCATCGCCACTTCAACCGGTTCTATGCTTCTTGCATCCAGGGGATTCCTGCGGCCTTCACCCGGTCATCGGTCCATCTTGTGGGCGGCCTTATAACGCTACGTCATCGTTGTCGTACATTATCATTTATCACATAACTAGCTGACCCGGGTAACTTCGTGCCGCCTCAGAATCAATAAGAACGAATGTGAGTATGAATTATCTTCATTTTTTTTTCGTGATTCATTGTATTTTGTTTTAGTTATTCTGCTATTTGGGACGGAGACAAGTCCAACAAATCAAAGATCATAAAAATTGGTCCATACGTTCTTGTGTTATGAATGGTGTAACTAATCCAACTTTGTTTTATTTATAAAGAAGATGTTCAACGACGACCGCAGCATGTTGTCATTAATTATAACATAAAATACGAAAGCATCTTCTTATATGAATAAGGTTCATAGGTATTCTTTACTCGTTGTGAAAACACACACAAAACTAAATATAAGTTCAGTAAAAACGGTATCCCAATGAATAACTAATGGCAGATGGCTATTCCATTGCCAAAAAACGTCGTAGCTAAACGTTTTCCTCTCTCAACTCTTGAAACTGTCCGGAGACAAAAAAGTTTTTTATGTATTTTGTCCCAACCGCTATAAAAATATCAATTGTTACTGTAAATGTGTGGTGCGTTAGTCCCCTTAAAATATAAGGTAGGTATGTTTTTTTCAGGATGGAGTTACTATGCTATGTAGTATTTTCTAACTGAACAGACAGCTGTGCTGCTGGGGAGTTTGTAGCGCTACTTCTCCGCAGCGAAAGCACTATGAAGTGATGAAGGGCGGGCGTTTTGGGGAAGTGCCTTTTGTAATTTTGACGTTCGAAAATTGCTGATTCTCAGCATTGTTTGAATAAATTACTTTTGATTTGATTTTGTAGTTGTGTGTGAAATTTAAGCTTCTAAAAATTTCTCTATCTAATCTAACTAGCCTGTACTGTCCCACTGCAGGGCAAAGGCCTCACTCTCCCTTTTCCACACAATTCTGTCTTTTGCGAGTGCAGGCCAGTCCCTACGGTAGGAGTCAAGCTCGTCCCGCCATCTTCGTCTTGGCCTGCCGCGATGTCGTCGTGCGTTTAGTGGTACCCAATCGGTGGTTCTCTTAGCCCAATTGTCATCTGACATGCGGCAAACATGTTCGGCCCAGTCCCACTTAAGTTTAGCGGCTTTTTGGGTATCGTGTGTTGTTGTGAGTTTTACTTACTAATATTATGTATGTTTTTTCAGGATGGAGTAAATATACCTAGTAGTTGTGTGTAAAAATGATGGCTTCTAAGGCCCGTATTACAGAACCTCACTCAAGACTCAAACATTAATTAAACAAGTTTCAAACGATCAAATGGCTCTAAACTAGTTTTAAGTAATGCTTCAGTGTTGAGTGAGATTCTGTAATACAGGTCTAAAAGTTTACTTTGAAACAGGCTTTTAAAGATGCCAATGAATAAAATGATAGTAATAATTTTGGTAATGTGGGTCTGTGTGTAATTTCCTATTTATTTATAAATCCTCACACTGGAACGCACTGGAGCAATTACACCAACGGAGCAAAAAATCACTTCTTGTGCTGATTTACATCCATCCTGTGCGCAGTGGATATTGAACGAGTGGCGATGGATCCACACACGCTCATGCAGCGTGAAGACATTTCTCCATAGCCTCATCACTCCTTCCATACCACATTCATTGCGAATTTTTGAAACTCAATGATTTTGTAATGATAATGTTTTTTCCCGAATTACAAGTTACACTATCTGTATAACCCAAAAAGGTAGGTAGTTTTAATCCAGGTAGGTGGCTTGCTTGTTTAATACTCAGCAGATTGCATTTAAAGAAAGGTATGTGAATATTGCCACTCAAGTCTTAAGAGAGACAAAGTAGGGCCGCAGGGGTTCGTCTCGTAAATCTGGAAACTCTCAGTTCCTGAAATTACAAAACAAAAGCTAAGCGTTTCAAAAATGTATGACATCTTTTATTTTCTATCAAGCCAATAATAAGTCGGACAAAGTATCATAACAAAACTCATTTTATTTTCAACGACATCCAAAGTAAGAAATATCGCAAAATATAGGTCCTTAACCTATATTTTTTAAAAGTTTCATGAAATTTCTTCTTTGTCTGAGAAAATAATGCCTTCATTCCAACCGGTCATCGGTTTTCCCTTTGATCAATCCATAAATAACAAAACAACAAAAAGCACTCAGTTGCTATACCGCTCTATTTCTGAAGCACCAATCGACGTACAATATTTAAAAAAACATACTGTTCAAGCAAATGCTTATCGTAGAAGTACAAAGGTAATTTTCTGGAAAGTTCAGATCCAATTTTGCACGTAACTCAATTTTCTGGGCCTAATTTAGTTTTTATCAGCTTTTCGACTTCTCGTGAATAATTACGTACCGTTATTCTATTATCTAATTAAGTCTAAGCACATAAACGGATTATTGCAATTAAAAGTTTTTATTAATGGCCATATTATTTCGTGTAAATTATTACAAATTTTGCACATTTGGCGTGATACCTGTATTAAAATGACAGTCAAAGTAAAATGAGCCTTATTAAAGCCTCATTAAAGACCTCCATTAAAATAAAATTAACATTAATCACTCCATCCATCTCAATCACCATATTGTGATCCTCCAGAGCCTTATTAAACTTCTTCAGTTAACCTTAATTTATCACAATTTGTCTGCCAACATAACAATAACAAATTGAATCCATTTGGGGCATCAGCATGCAATAAACAGGTATCTCATTACTTTAAATGCGCATAAAACTCCCACTATTATTTCAGCCATTATACATTCTCGTTAAAAGCAAAAATTTACGTGCGAGCACATTGCCGGTGGATTTTTTTTTAGTAACGAGTCTCGCTGTGGTGTCATACACAGTGTCGGTATTTCCATATCTAAATGGAAAACGGCCCTATACAATCAATTTTGTTCCCACATTCCATTTGAAAAGTGCACCTGTGCTGAGAATATGGATTGTTTATTTTTGTTTGAATTGGAATGCGTTGTCGGCAAAGCATGTTCACACTTGTGTCACGTAACTCCTATCGCAGCCATTACTAGTAAGTGGTTTTGTATCTTGGAGCGATTCGCTCTCTCACCTTGTATTATTTCTCTAGTGAAGTACTTATAGTAACTTTGTGTGAGATAGCGGTGTGTAGCGCACGGATTTCGTTAGTGACGTTGAACTAGAATGTATCTTACAGTTACATAATATATTAAACTCTTGCTGTTCATACCCAAATGTCCTTTCTTTGGTATTGTTCGTCGAATCGTTGAGCTCCTTAAATTCTGAGTTGAGTCTTCACATGATCTGATCAAAATTTTGTCTGGACTTTAAAAGAGACTGTGACCGCTGAGTCTGTTTCGGCCTTTCTTCTCAGAATAGTTAGATAGGAAAAGCCGACCTCATCTAGTTTAAAAAAAATATGATTGATGTGTAAAAGTGTTTGTACAAACTTACCTTGAAAATAAATCATTTATCATAGTTGTAGTGGGCAAAATTTCAATATTTTTCGTGTTGTAATTTTCGTGTTTAGGTTATTAGCTAGGACCCTTCGGAGTTGAGAAAAAGGAAAGTCAGAGAGAACTCTAACCGAAAACGAAGTAATAGGGTGGGCAGGCGATGCGATGCGACGGGGTGGGACGGGAGAACAAGAAATTTTACGCAGACGTAGTCGCGGGCAGAAGCTAGTATTGTATACAGAAGGTTTTGGTGTACAGACGCCAGCACATCAAGCTACCTGAAACTGTAAAATCCCAATCAACTTTGAACCTTATGCTTTAGCAATAAAGTTGAAAATCTACCTATTAGAGAAATTTGACAGATTGTAGTAGCTTGATGTGCTGGCGTGTGTACTTATATAAATTTAAATGAAATTGTATCTAAGTACATCGAACCTAACAATGGGTTTTTTATGCGAGGTGAGGGAAATAATGACACAAAATGGGATCAGCCCGTAATAGGAAAAGTCTTGTCCTCATACTTTTTCATGTTCTTAATTATACAAACCCTGCACTCTATTGCGTAACACACTTTCTTCAATTACAATCCGCACCTTATTTATTGTATATTTATACCATAGTTATAAATAGAATCATTTTGAAGAATATTGCTAATCCATTGCTTCATAAGTTCGAAAAATGTCTTCTCAACAACGTAAACAACGCAATGAATGTTGTTGAACTGTCAAAATGAAACCCATTGCTGCTGATAGTGTGTTACGTATTTACCCTACTGAATCATTTTTTGAAGGATATGACTAATCGATTGCTTCATATGTTCGAAAAATTTGTCTGCTCAACGACGTAAATAACGCAATGAATGTTTTTGAACGGTCAAAATGAAAGCTAATGCTACTGTTAGTGTGTTACGCAATTATTCCGCTTGTTACTTGTAGGAACAAAATACACACATTGTAACTAGAAAGCGCCCTATCGTCGATCGGCCATAGCAATGGCTATTAAATCAGTTCCATCTTGAAAGTCATTGAACCCCAATCGTCAAATATCTTAGAGCTATATTAGATTTGCTATAGGTGAAGAGGTCTTGACTATATTGTTTGATAAGAGATAATATAATAAGTAAAAAAACCGGTCAAGAACGAGTCGAGCTCGCGCATCGAGGGTATACCATCATAATAATTTATGTTTTTAAATTTTCATCGGCGAGGCCTATAATCGTCAGAGAATTTTAACACTGCGCGCTGCAGCGTTAAATATTGCAGTTTTAGGTCTGCGCCATCTCTTGACCGATTGTGGAACTAATGTAACTTTTGTTCTGGTTTCTGAAAAAATGTGCTATTTAGAGACATTGTTTTATTTTTCCAGTAATATTTACATAAACATCTATCACATAGAATTTTTTCAGATTTTTATTTTTGCTAACTCCGGGGATAAGGGGGGAACGATATTTTTTTTTAATTTTTCATCAAAAGTCGAAAACTATGCGGCCAAAAAAAAAATAAAAAAATGTTTGAGAATGTGCAAACTGCGCTCTTTCATAATTATGATACTCCACATGCCCTAGTAGCCCCACTTCGAATTTTCCAGACACCCTTTCAGACCATGTTGCAAAAAAAAATATATATATTTCTTTCTTATTTAGAAAACAGTTGGGCAAACGTCATCTAAAACAGTTCCAAATTTCAAGTTGATAGCATAAGTAGTTCTTGAGATATGCTATGACAGACGGACAGACAGACAGACTGAATCTCACCATAAGGGTTCCGTTGTACCATTTTAGTACGGAACCCTAAAAAAGAACTTAGCTTTTTCCATTCGGCAAAGAAAATGAGCCTTATTTTACTTTTTCTAGAATTTCCTTTAGCTCAGAAAAGTATTTATTTGCTTTGAAACGAAGAAATGACCTACTTAATTGTTAAGGTTTGAGTTGTTGTTTCCACTTTATTACATGTAGACCATGCATATAAATAGCTCAAGGATTATATTTTTATTTATTTTAATACGCTTACTAATCACGCAACTTTTAGTTTTATATTATGGGGTTTCGTTTATTTCAGTTGTGAAAAACTTCTGTATGTGAAAATAAAATCTTACAATACTAGGGCCTTCAGATTAAGGGTCATAGCACACGTATCAAATCGGAATGGGATCGGCAGCGTATCGCCTTTCGCCTCGCCGTCAAATAGGCGTGAACCTAACGTAAGCACGTAACCAAAGCGGATCATAAGATCCGATACGTCGACTCGGCTACGGCTAGGCGAACGCCGCGCTTACGGCTCGCCGACCGCCTGGTTGATGGTGCAGCGGGCAGGCCAGAGGGGTGAGAGGGGCAAGGGTGGACGAAGAGACGTAAGCTCGGGTACGGAGAGACGTATGCGCGGGGACGACGAGCCATAAGCTCGGGGACGAGCCGTAACGCACCGCACCGCGGTTCGTGAGCTTGTCCCGAGGCGAGGCGCTTACGTCACGATTCCGATTAGTGTGCGTTGCAGTAGGGAGTTTCATACAAAGAACGGCTCGAATTAACTGAAAAAGTAAAGTATTAAACGAGCAAAATTGCTCCTTTAATACGACTAAGGGACAATTTCACCATTGAAACTGAACGCGATCACCACATCTAAACCGCGTTCAAGAGCTGTCAGTGTCATTCAACTCAGATTCAATTAGTTAAACTAGTGTGCTTTTAACATTTCTCAATTGTTATTAGAAATTGGGCAAACGTTTTACTAACTGACGGACAACAGCTTGTCGGTGTTGAATAAGGGCCTACCAAAATGGCGAAAAACCACACTCACACAACACGCGAATTTTTGTCTATTGTAACATACATAACTAGCTGACTAGCTGTGCCCGTGACTTCGTTCACGTGGAAAAAATAGGGTGTCTCTTTACTAATTATTTTTCTAAAATTAAGGTAGCGTAAGTTACTCCTTATAACATTCAGCTATCTGCTAGTGAAAGTCCCGTCTAAATTGGTCCAGTCGTTTCGGAGATTAACCGGAACAAACAGACAGACAAAAATTATAAATTAGGTACCCGTACAGATACACACACTTCATTTGCATTTAGTAAAAAGTTGTTATTTTTACATGACAAACAGACAATTAATATATCTACATATATATACAATTTGATGTATTTGTATATAGATGTAGATATAACCCAATCGTAACGTATCAGCATTTTGTTAATTACCATCGTAATTATCAGCGATATAATTAATAGAATCATCATTACAATAAATGAGGTATAAATAACTCTATAATTACACACAGAATTCGATGAAGCAATCTAGTTTATTATGCTAATCTTGACGCACATAATAAGCAATTAATACATTACCGTAATACCTGTGCTGGGACAATAGATATACATAGGTATATAATATATATACAACCATTATACGAGTATGCATTGATAGTCTATTGTGCTCATTTACCTTCTTACTGAAGATGTTCAATGAAACCATGTGTCCTTTGTCTATCAGAACCACAGATATAGATAGACCTAGATAACGCAAGTATCACGAACTGTATGAAAACCAAGCGTGCCATTTTTTGACTACCTACTATGACGTCAAAAGCTCGCGCTCTCGCTCACGCTTACCTAGCCAGCAGTATACAGGACTGAGCGCGAAAGTGGCGGCTTACGATTCTTTATCGTAAGCTGGTGCGATTTTAGGCACGCGAAGTAGTTGCTCTTGCGTTATCTAGGTGTATCTATATCTATGATCAGAACGTTTGCAATTACAGGCATGGTCATCCATATGGTGATTATTATGTACCTATTATTTATTTATTACTAGCAGCGCCCCACGTTTCCACCCGCATAAGTGTGGATTCCGTGGGAATATCGGGATAAAAAGTAGCCTATATGTTAATCCAGGGTGTCAGCTATCTCCATACAAAATTTTATGGAAATTGGTCCAGCCGTTTGAGCGTGAAGAAGTAACAAACTTATAAACACACACAGACACATACAACCTTTCACCTTTATAATATTAGTGTGATAAGCCTGTGTTCTCCTACTGCAGGGTAAAGGCCTCCTTTCCCTCTTTCCAGTTCTATCGGCCTACTGCCATTGAGGGCCATTCCTTTAAGAAGGAGTCTCGTAGGCCCAGAAATTATGTACCTAACAAATAAATCAATAATTCACCTTAAATTATTTTTAGAATAGAATGATGATTTATAGGTTTTCTATAAGCCTTTGTCTCTAGTTTTAGTTTTAGGTATAAAAAAGCAATGTTAAAAGCGTTGGCGAAGTAGAAAGTGATGCGTAAAATTAACATTCCGACTCCTCCCTAAACTACCTATAGGGAAGATTTGTTACTAACAATTAGATCTGCTGTCTTGAATGGATTAGAATGTTGTGCCACAATATTGAGCAAAATATTTGTTTGAAAGTTGCAACAGAAGTAGGTACAATGCAATTTTGAACAAATATTTAGCTCAATAACTGAGATTAAAAAAACTGAAGTGTTAGTCGACTTTTGTTGCTGACTGTACTAGTAACCTAATAACAGTTTAACTATGGCTAAACACTATCCTTACTACCACAAAACAATGTTTATCAGTTGTTTAGGCTAAATACCTTTTAATCATGACATATTTATATGGACTTTGACGTAACACTTACATTAGACACACGTTGAACAAGACAAGTGTTTAAGTTTTTGTGGTAAGACCCTATTATTTCTAAAAGAACATAACACACAAGTGCCTTGTCATTACTAATAGTCACGTGTAACATTTCACGTCATTCTTTGAAAGTCCTTCCAAGATCCTACTTTATTTTCGTAAATTAAATCAGCTAGTTTTTAGGGTTCCGTACCCAAAGGGTAAAAACGGAACCCTATTACTAAGACTTCGCTGTCCGTCCGTTCGTCCGTCCGTCCGTCTGTCTCTCACCAGGCTGTATCTCATGAACCGTGATAGCTAGACAGTTGAAATTTTCACAGATGATGTATTTCTGTTGCCGCTATAACAACAAATACTAAAAACAAAATAAAATAAATATTTAAGGGGGGCTCCCATACAACAAACGTGTTTTTTTCTGCGTTTTTGCCTTGTGGTACGGAATCCTTCTTGTGCGAGTCCGACTCGCACTTGGCCAGTTTTTTTTGGGAAGTATGTTCTTCTAACTACGCAAATAAACCAATGGCTACTTTACCATAAATTCGTCACGTCCAAAACTACGCGTCTACGTTACCATTAACATGTAAGTTGCACTACCCTCCCTGCGGTTACCCTTTTGGTCTTGAATTTCCAAAACATCGTGTTTACAGAGCGCCTACAACGTAAACTGGAAACATTCCTTAAATTTCAAATTCCGAGGATAACTGGTTTAGCTGGATAACCGGACAGAAACCCGCCCTGAAACTTACGCCAAGTATTTTCATTTATCTTAGTTTACTAAGTTAGTGTTCGTAGGCAGAAATGTGCAAGCATAAAAATATGAGAACAGTTTCGGTATTGAAGATAAAAATATATGTATAAATTGGCTAGTTAGGGTTCCGTACCCAAAGGGTAAATAATAATTTATCTTTATTTCAGACATACGTCCATACAATTTTACAAAGAAAGAATTAGTGGGGTTGTTAATAATAGTACACACAAAAAAATAAAACAAAATAAAAAGTAAAGTAAAGACGGGACCCTATTACTAAGACTCCACTGTCCGTCTGTCTGTCTGTCACCAGGCTGTATCTCATGAACCGTGATAGCTAGACAGTTTAAATTTTCACAGATTATGTATTTCTGTTGTGGCTATAACAACAAATACTAAAAACAAAATAAGTTATATATTTAAGGGGGGCTCCCATACAACAAACGTGTTTTTTTCGGCATTTTTGCCTTGTGGTACGGAACCCTTCGCAACTTGGCCAGTTTTTTTATCTTTATTTAGAATTGGGTGTGAGGAAATAAAAACAATGGAAGATTATTGGCTTTAGAAACAGACTTATCGGTATTATTTTTCGGAGACACCACGCAGCGAAACACGACGCCGACAATGTTACGTGTATAACTCATAGTTTTACGGTTTTTAATTATGTATTAGTTTATTATTTTATAAGATTATTTGGTGTATTTTATCTATGGGCCTTAGTTGCCTGACAATAAAATGATTATTATTATTATAATCAAGAAATCTGAATATAAGGTTCATTAAAATAAGCTGAGTTAGTACCTACAGTTGTGAAGCCCGAAAGTCTGACAAACAGTCTTACCAAGGGGTATCGTATTACCCAGTAACTGGGTTGTGGAGGTCAGATAGGCAGTCGCTCCATGTAAAATACTGGTATTCAGCTGCATCCGGTTAGACTGGAAGCCGACCCCAAACATAGTTGGGAAAAGGCTAGGCAGATGGTGATGCAGTACCTACAGTTGTGAAAATAAATGGATAAGGGACGTGGATAGTATCTACGAGTAAGTAGGTGGGCAAAAAACCCTACGAGCCCCCCTTCCCTTAAGATTTTCAGTCATATTGACAGTAAACGTACCTAAATATATTGAATTAAGGATTTGAGATAAATTTCAAGTTATCGAATAACAAACTGAATGTACTTTCATACTAAACCAAGTTCAAATTCCATTGCAACCAAAAACATATTAGGTCCTTTTTGTTTTGGTCACTCAAAAATCAACTTAGAACACGTTTCACTAAAGTAGATAACTGATTAAGCAGCTATGGAATGTAGGTAAATGATTTGAGATTATGAACACACACTTAGTTAGAATTCATGTGGCTATAAATTATATACACCTGATTAATACAACTGATTCACCACTATTCCTTACCAAATTCCGCCTCCACCATTTTGCGCCAAAACACCAACTGCCAGTCAATCACAGCTCAGCCAAAGTTGAACAAACGATCAACAACACAAAATCCCAACTTTCTTCTTTCTTTCCCACCTAGACATCGTGCACTTTCCTGGGAATTCACTTGTTGTTACAATACGACCGACGTAACTTGGCTGGCCTGAGTATAGCCTTTGCGAACTTTCGCGCATGTTCTCTCACTCACACTCGCCTCATGCCACCATTTGGTTCCTAAAAAACGTTCGTGCGCAGCCTTCTGCGCGAAGTTCAAGCCCCCCAACTTACGTCGGTCGTATTGTACACAAGTACAGTTTCTATCCTAATTAGTTCATCAGATAATTTAGTTTGCGAGTCGCTCGTTACGCCGGCGAAGTGGACAGGCTAATGCAGCTTGAGCCTATGATCTAATTATTTGACGAGACAAATACAAATTAGTGACGTAGAGTACCTGCTTGGGCGAGCTTGCTGTTCAATTATTTGATTTTATGAGTATGACGCCATTTTGGAAGATGGCCGTCCAGTTTATGAGATTAAGAAAGTACTTAGTTAAAATAAGCTTATTCAGCCTGTAATGTTCCCACTGTCGGGACACATGCTTCATCTCGGTGAGAGGGGCTGTAATCCACCACGCGTGCCCAGTGCGGCGACATCTACCAGATGTCCATGTCTTCGAACTTTTGGGTTTAGGACAGGCCGGTTTCCTCGCGATGTTTTCCTTCACCGTTTTGAGAGCAGTAGTGATGAATTTACATAAAGTAAAGCGCCTGGGCCACCACTGCTCAAAGAAAGTACGTAGCTAGTAAGTAAAGTCACTGAAATGAATAATTACGCAAATTGACTACCAACTGAAATTATACATGCTAATATTCAAATCACAACTGTCATTCACTGACAGTTGTATGAAATGGTTGTGTCGATGGTAACAATTTGTAATTTTCCTGACTGTACTTAATCAAGATAATAACATAAACCATTTTAGTCGTAGCCGTATCTTTAGGTTGTTTTGTTTTCATGATTTAAATTACTGTGAGTATCAGCGCAATTTATTATGTGACTGCACGAGTTATTTTGTCATTGTCATGCCTTCGTGCGTCCTATTTTCGAATGTAGCGCTTCGTTTAAGAATTCAGGTTGATAAAACAAAAAGCATCTTATTGAGAAAATTACGGAAGCCGTTTCTATTTAAAAGTGCGCGGATCCTGAATAATCGGTACGATTTTCATAACGTTTTTAAAAATGTTTTTTTTCAAAAAGAGCCTCGCTGGTGTAGCGAACTTAGGCTTTGACGACACGGTTGGTACAGTGGTTAAGCGATTGAGTACTGCGCTGCGTGTCGCGGGTTTGATTCCTGCACGGAACAAATATTTGTATGACCTACAAGTAGTTGTTTCGGGTCTGCCTGTTTGTGTTTGTGAGTTTCAATGTTTGTAAACGCACCCACAATACAGGAGAAATTTCTAGTGTGGGGCAAAGTTTAAAAAAAAAAATTAGGCGTTACTACTGAGCCAAGGTGGTGGTTTTGATTCCCAGATTGGGTAAAGTATTATTGGATTTTTCCTTTAGGAATTTCTTAGTAGCCCGTAGTCTGGATTTGTGCCGAGCTGATGGCAACACGGTCGCCCCCTTTGGGGTCAGCTTCCAGTCTAACCGCACCGGCTTGCAGCTGAATACCAGTATTTTACATGGAGCGACTGCCTATCTAACCTCCACAACCCAGTTACTGGGTAATGTGATACCCCTTGGCATGACTGGTTATCAGACGTCACCCCCTATTATATGAGACTTAAATATAACTGTCGAAATGTTATAGGTGTACTATACAGGATGGCAGGGACACCGACGCGTAACCTGTTACCATGGATTCAGTACATGTGCTTAGGATCATGTGCAGAATTCAAGGTTTCAGTTTTCGCGTCGATGTGCCAGCACATCAAGCTACTACAATGTGTCAAATTTCTTTAATAGATTTTCAACTTTATCGCTAAATTATAAGGTTCAAAGTTGATTGGGAAAATTTGACAGTTTCGGGTAGCTTGATGTGCTGGCGTCTGTACACACCCCTGTTACATAATCCTTTGGGGAATACAGGCGTTATTTGTATTGTGTTATTAAAACACCTACCCGTTACTAATAAACGTTATATAGCGTCTGTATAGTTACACAACGCTTTGTCTTCATTTTTTTTTATTGCTGAATGGCCCGCTCTTGACCTCGATCACGCCTGATGGAAAGCGATGGATGAGGTCTATGATGGAACGAGCGTGCCCAGAAGATGCCTAAGACACTGGAACTCCCACGTATCGTAGAAACACAGCCGGCTGCTTGACGCCGGACTCCGGTGGGAGGGTGGTCGCAAACCAGGCTGGTGTTAGCCCTACCACCTCAAGGGATGAATTGGCCAGTCAAATAAGGTGTTGGGTGTGACTGTCCAGAATGCGCCGAATGCTCGGTTCAGTTGAGTAACTGGCGGAGCAAACTGCGCTTCACGAGGAGGCTTCTTCATGCATCCCAAACTATTTTTTCTTCTTTCGAAAGTCAAATAACTGACGACTAAAAGAGAGAAATCGGTTTGTTTCATTCTTCTGATACGAATATAATACGTTTATTACTAAGGGGGTTAGAATATTTAATCGATGTTTCGAATTTTACGTAACCCGTATCGATGGAAACTTGTCAACAAAATTACGCTTTTTAACGTTCAAAAGAATTCTAACTTATCTAATGCTCGCATTATTCCGTGACAGCGTCGCATAAGGTAATTTAATACAAAGCTATAATTTACAAAAGAATTATATCAAGACAAAATATAACAACGCAGTCACCTTTATATCACGGCCTCAATGAAGCAAAATGTGTCTCATTTTTTGTGTACAAAATAAAAATAATTCAAAGTCGTAAAAACTGTCTTTGTAGGTGTATTTTTCTGTTGTTTCTTTGTTGTGAGACAGACGTTCTATTCATTAACTTGGTATACTTTTTAAGCCGTTCTGAGATTTTTACAGGTGTTCAGTACGAAGAGGTCGGTACGTCATCATGTTTTTCTTTGTTTACTTGCTATGTTTACCTGCTTTGAATTATGTTCATGACTCTTTATACGTAAGAATCTTATTTTCAAGACGATTATTCAAAATTATTTTTTTACAAACATTTTTTAACGTAGGAATATTTATTTAACACGAAGAAAACTGTCAACATTTTTATAGAATAATCTTGATAGTAGACTATTAGATAAGGTAAAGCTAACTAAAAAAAAACATGGAATCGATTTTTAGAAATGACTTTAATCTTCCTTTTACCTGGAAATAATTACAGACTTTAAAAATCTTAATCTATAATTTATTTACAATCAATATCTAGTTAGTTACAACCTTAATTACTTTTATACACAAAGGAAAATTACTAATTTAAGTTATACATTCTGTGAACGCTTAGATACCTACATTTTTACAACCTATATCACATTTTCATTTTTTATGTCTAGTGTCATTACAATGTAGAGATCGGGTGAAAAACAACTGTTTGCCGTGATAAAGTAAAGTTAAGTACACAGAACCACGCGCTGAATCAAAACTGCTTAACTTTTTCGGGACAAAAAACTAAAATCTTTAAAAAGAAATGTTTAACTTCTTCGCTTTCAATGAATGGAAATAGGTACAGTCACTGTCACAGATACCTTACACAAGATTCAAAACCGATTTTCTCCTAAAGTTTTGATAGATATTTTATGGCCGTACGAACATAGTATTGTCGAAACCATACTATTATGAAACAGCAGGTCTGTTTTGTAAATATTAATTCACCGTGATAACTTAGGTGAACGTGAAGTGAGCTGTCAATCGTGCCATGGCAATCGCTAGAAATCGTGCTATCAATAGTGGTATAATTCTGTAAAAATCTCACAGTGAAAACTAAGGTGAAGTGAACTTGAAGTGCGATGTTATTCCACCTGATGCTAGGGATTAACACTACTGACAGCTCACTTCACCTTAGTGTTCACGGTGAGATTTTTACAGAATAGTTGGGCAGGTCTCAACGTTGCAATTTTTCTTCAAGAGAAAAATGCTTTTGAATTTTGCGTAAGTAACTGTAAGGTATCTATGCTCGTTACCTACATTATCATGGCAAACATTTGACAATTTCACCCCATATTAAAATAGGATTGATACAGGAAAATACCCATACGAAGTTACATAATGTAATTCAGTTTACACTTAAGTCCGACATTTAATTCTATTGTTCAGAGTCAGTCACTAACCACTCATACTACTAACATTTTATTTTGTATCTTAAAATCGTATTGTCAAGCGTTTTATGTACATTTAGATATGTTATTTGATGAGAATAAAATTACTGTGAGATTTGATGCAAAGAATATTAAGTATCTCTGACGCCTGCTATCCAAACTTATTTAAAGTTAATTTATTTACACAATATACTACAAAGTCAAGTAGTCTTCGTCTCGGTATAAAACAAATTTCCTAACAATAGAAGCCGATGTTTGTAGCACAATTTCGAGTCTGAATAGCTATTGATCAAATGTTAGGGGAGGCACTTTCGCCAAATTCAGTCTTCAATCTAATGTTTACACAAAAGAAAATCCGTCAAATGTTAACGTCCTAAACGCTAAACTGTTGTTTCTATGACATCCGGGCAGGGTCAACAAAAACCGTCTTTTAAGTCCGGATAACCCAAATCAGGCATAGCTCTTCTTGAACCGTTGCCTCTTGAGTTCTCGACTCGCATGCCGCGCCCAGCTCGACCTAGACTAGCGTACCTTGTATCCGCGAGCTTATCCCTTTGTGCTACCTCGTCGTAGTAACGAGCGTCGTTCAACCCCGCACTGTATTTCTGACTTAAGCTGTACTTATCTATCGTCGCATACTTTTGTACAGTAGCATATTGGCGAGCAGCTTCTGGGACGCCGTTTGTTTTAGCGCGATCAAACGGTCTCTCTTCAGGCGGTAACGCACCATCTAGCCTCGCTTTGAACTCCTTGTCTTTTCTTCGTCGTCTTTTACATGCGCACAGAGCAACGGCGATAGCACATAGAAGAAGACCAACTCCAGCAGCAGCAGCTACGTAGGGTGGAGGTAAGGATATCCTGAAGGAGCAATTCGAATCATCTTCGTCGTAGCCTGAAGGACAGTGTGCACTACCATCGCACCACAGTGCGATAGGAATACAGGCGTTCAACTCTGGGCAGCTAAACAGAAAAAATATACTAATATTAAAAAAAAGCACTGCTGCAGAAACCAAATAGCAAAGGTTAAGTCAAAACTTACCTGTAACGACATTCCAAGGACACAGGTGGAGGTATAGTATTTGATTCGGGATCATGTTCAAAAGACGCTTTTTTCATCAGTTCAATCCACTTGATTGAATAATCGGCCTGTTCGTGCTGTAGAAAATCAATAACGTAGCTTCTTGCGTGAGGTTTCAAAGATGTCTCCAAAGTTGTTTGGGCAGATTTCCACCCTGGCGAATATAATTCTATGACATTTGTACCATCTGGACACACTTCTCTCAATTTTGAAGTATCCTGAGCTTCGTATATATACAGTCGATTTGGAGTGCTACAGAAAGGTGATGACGCTGTGAGTTCATAACCAGGAATTTTGACATACAGATATCTTCCTTGTACAGGAGTAACTTCATCACCCCCAGGTTCGATCAGCCAAGGTCTATGGACACATGCTACTTCTGCTCTCACACTTTCTGATATGACATGCCTGTCTCCAACTATTTCTGGTGCAACGGGTATTTGTCTTTTGTCAAACAGCCTAATTTCCCCACTGCTGCCTCTTAACCGTCTCTTGCCCCATCCCGTTGAGCACACAGTCTCATCTCCTGGACCAGTCGGAACAAATTTATATTCGCCTTCAAATGCAAAATCGTCATAATCTTCAGTAATATTCATCATCGTCACGGTAAAGTTGATTTCTACAACTGGGGCGGTTAATGTATGTACATTTAATGGCTCAGATCGATTCGTACAAATACAGTCTCTTTGTATCGGCACTCCTTCCCAAGGATATTCTGTTATAATAATTTGGGCGAGTCCTTCGCCCCCAATGGTTCTTTTCTCAGGCCTATCGCATTTCCAGCGACTCGTTCGGGAGTCTTTGTGCGTATTACAATATTTATTTCCAAAGTAAGTGCTCGTGAAGGTCAATTGTATTCTTTCTCCTTGTTTGGCTTCGAATCTGCAACATTATCATAATTTCAATAACATTCCTAATGTATTCCCAAGGTTTTAGAGGTTCTTAGGAATAGTTCTTACCTTAATATGCAAGTAAGGTTTTGTGCGCCACCTCTTCCATAGTAGAATATTGCTCGGGGAGCTTGAAACCTTCCAGAATAGGTCTGAGCAGATTTGAAGACCCTGTCGCAAGCTGATTGTGAGTCTACCAATGGTTGTCCTTGTTCACTCACGTCAACAAACTCGTAGCGGAGGACAAATGAGACTGGATAGAGTGCTGATCCTTGACGAAGTTCCTGTAAACAAATGCACAGCTATGTACGAATCCGAATAAAATTGACATGCGTTCACCCAAAATACACGTTAGCGTCAAAATTACAATTTGAGGTGTCCTTCTTCATGCTCACGAAGTGTGTCAATTCATAAAACATGCCATTAGTAAAATAGACACTACCATTAGTAAAAGTCCAACGAGGACAGACATTAATCGCCCATAATGATCTATCCCCAACAATTTTCTATTTACTATAAACCTCTAAACTTATTTCCACTTTATAAGTAGTGTATCGCCAAGGTCGATTCACGGTAAAGCGAGACCGCGTGTAGTAAAACTTCAAATATTTAGTTAGAAACTTGCTTCAGTCCTTCCTCTGTTAAATTTAATATTGAATAATAAAGCAGTTCTCAACTAGTAACAACTTGCTTAAGACCAGGTTTCCTATATTAACTAGGGCGTATTCTAGTTGCTGAGCAGCTGCGTAGAATTCTAATGGCACTGCTCAAGTTTTTGTAATGATTGTAACTATGCGTTAACTGGTTCTTTCATTTGTTCGAAGACGAGATTTTATGGTTAAGCAATTTGAAGAATGGAGTTTAAGATCTTGGATAATAGTAGGTATAAATTAAATATGCCGTATCCATTTAATGCTATTTTAGGTAACAAATCCAAAATCAAATTCAAATACGAAATGAGAGAGAAATTTATTCGCAAATTGGAAACTGAAATAAACTCTGACAAATTACGAATGTTAGTGCCTCGTGTAGAGTCAACGGAATGCGCGCAAAATTACGGTGACTCGTGAAATCCCATGAAAATTGGACAGCTATCGGTGCTCATACTAAATTGTCAGTAAACCAATTAATTTGGTTGATAAGTTCTACCTACTAAAATGTAGTATACAGGATCAACATAAATTAGCTAGAGAAACTCCGCAGACGTGATGGGAATCGATACCTAAGCATGACAAAATAAAAATCTTTTTGGGGGTCAACGACCGCTGGTGATTTTGTTACGAAAGTATGAGTTAATAAAAACAATTTTTTTTTGTTTTATCGTGTTTAGATATCGATACCCATCACGTCTGTGGAGTTCCGCTAGCTAATTTAATTTGACCCTGTATTATAAAAAATATCCTTACATCCTAATATACCTATTTCTGCAATATGTACAGTCAACAAAAGAGATAGGTATGCAGTATGTATTTTCTATTAATAAAATTTTATTTTATTAATAGAAAACAAACAGCTCATTTATCAAATGAAATTTCAGTCGACCAACATCCATCGGTTTCTTACTAAACTTCAATTATATCCGACGATCTGCATACTTACCTCTTTTGTTGACTGTACCTAGATTAAACCTCAGCACGTTCCATCTTCGTACTTATGCAAAACACCGCAAGAAAATAAAAGCAGCAATAACGAGTGATGAGTCGCAATAAATCTGAGTTTTACAAACACTTTGGGACGTGTCTCATCCGGTGACACTCCTAACACTCCAAATAACGTGACAACACTAAACCATTCTATCACTGTGAGAGTTGCGAACTAGCACGTGCTCCTTGCATTATTCACTATGGCAAATGCAACGGGAATGGCACGTGACTTATCTATCCTGGCCGCTATGAATGTTACACACGCCAGAAAAGTTACATCTAGCTGAGGGAATACGGCTGAAAGGGCAGTGGCGAGGGAGAGAAGGAAACAATGGGTAGTCACTGGCGTAATCCCGCGTGGATTGCTGCTTAGAATGTCAGAGCATTGGATCGATCTCGGAATAAAATATAAGCGAGCTGATATATGCGGGATTGATATAATGGAGAAATCATGTTTATGGGATTTTTATTATTATCCTCTGATTTGTTGAGAGGGTCTTTTACGAAAAGGAATATCGTAATTTGGGTGTTGTTCGATTCTCCTTTCTATTTGCTTATGATATAAGGCAATAGGTAGGTATATGACAACGAAGTAAATACAAATTGACTCGTGTACCGTTCTATGATATTCTATAAACAAGAGAAATGTAGGAGTATCATTTTCATCAAAGAAAGATGTTACCAGGACCTTGGCTTTTAATGGTTCTTGTCATTAAGGTCATGACAACAATACACAAAATATTTGAGCTTCAAGATTATGTAGTGGCAGACAATTCTTTTTAATCAAAATAAATAAAGATTCTTGGGTTTATTTTGTTTATCTAAGGCTGATTTTTCAATAGTCAGATAAATTTTATGTGAAGAATAAATCTTGTGGTTTGACTGTTTCTGTATAGTAAATATGTCAAACTGTCATAATTATTCTTCAGACAAAAGTTATCTGACTATCGAAAAATTTGCTCTAAAGCTTTTATTAACGTTTATCGTTGCCAAATTGTGAAGAAATTTCGACAGTGCTCTATGATTTTATTTTAGTTTTCCTTGTAACTCACAGAAATAAAATTCTACAAAAATATTGTAACATTTTTCCTCGGTCACGGAAACCATTCAAAAATACAATCTACGTGAACAAACACACCAGTCTTCCCTCCATTACAATCTCCCTTATATATTCCAGAAGCCATGTCCTTAGTAATTCAGACAGAAATATGCGGAAAGACATAAAAATTGCGCAAGAGCACTCGCACTATTATCTTGCGATGCACGTGACGTGTTTTAGCCCTGCTTCTAAATTCATGACCGTTCCGAGTCACTTCTATGCAATATGCTCTTCCTATATTTTGACTAAAAATTTCTCGCCGCTCGTCACACGGCTCTTTGCATACGGGAATACGTACCAAAATGGGTAGATAAATATTTGCAGCAGTAATTAGCTTTGGCAGTTGTTTGTCGGCTGTTTGTTGCTTTTATTACGTGCTTAATTCTTTTGAGAGTTGACCAATATTGGTGAGGAATAGGGTCGTTGTCAACGTTTATTTTCTCTTGACTGTACTTACCTGTCAAAAAGAGTAACCTAGATAAAGTGGATAAGACAGAGATTAAAATAGAAGATGAACTAGTAAGGGCTCGAGGAGGGTGGAGGGGGGGGTTTATGGGTTCAGACCGGAATAAATCGAATTTTTTTCGGTACATTTTCAAATAGGATTCGGATTTTATAGAAGGGATTTGTAAAACAATTGAATTATATAACGATAAAAATAAGATAAAAGTGAACTTATGATTTTAATATAGGTTCAAATAATATGTATGATTCGATTTGTTTCACCGAAGAAAATACAAAGGCTTAAACCCTTTGTAAACTGGAACTTTGTAAACTGGAATCAAATCTTATTTTATTGCAATAAAAAGCGACTAAAGATTTTTGATAAAGCTTTTTAATGGATCCTATTGTCGTCTGAAGATCCACTTTATGCACAAAAATAGGGTCTTTGTTAAAGCCTTTGACATTTCATTAATCACCATTAGACCACAAACAATTCGGTCACCTTTTGACCTTTCATTTTCACCTTTGATATTTTCATCAAAAGATTGGGACGCACATATTATTGATAAAAGAGCATTATCATGATTATAAGCTCATTTCCAGACATTGTGTTGTACATAAAAGTAAACGAAAAAGTGATAGCGTAATATTTCAAGTCTCTTGCACCACAAAATACGTTATACGTTAACGCTAAACGAATTCAAAATAATGTTCTATTTCTGCCAATCGTTTGAAGATGAGAGAGCTGTGGAATTATGTTTTCATCATCATCATCATTTTAGCCGAAAGACGTCCACTGCTGGACATAGGCCTCCCCCAAACACTTCCACTTCGACCGGTTCTGTGCTTCTCGCATCCAACGGGTTCCTGCAGCCTTCACAAGGTCGTCGGTCCACCTTGTGGGAGGCCTTCCAACGCTACGTCTTCCGGTACGCGGTCGCCACTCCAGAACCTTTCGGCCCCATCGGCCATCTGTTCTGCGAGCAATGTGCCCTGCCCACTGCCACTTAAGTTTGGCAATTCTTCAATTATGTTTTAAATACGTTTAACTTTAAACACGTTAGTTGATTTGTGGTCAAAATGGACTTTAGATTTCTTATAAAGTATTCAGCAATCATACCTTTTCCTGAAGATATTTGTCTAACAGTAAAACTAAAAAACCAACCGTTCACCCGTCTGAAATCTCGGCCATTGGTCTATTGCTGTTTTGGCAAGAAATGCATCACAATTTTTTTTATGTCCATGTCATTAAATGACTTCTTTGTTAGATACGAATACAGCGAAAAATTCACGCCAAAAATAAGAAAAAATATAATATTCAAAAAGCGCAAAAACTTAACGGTTTCCACTTCGCCGACTCCTGCGAAGCTACTTAGCTAGTTCAAAAGATAGCGTGCATTCGTGCCACTAAGTAGCCCATGTAAATCAGGCCTAATTATTTACTTACTTGTAGTATAGTTAGCGCGTTCCCAGTTGTGATGTAGCTTTCGGAGGGGGCGCACGGTCGAGTCGCTCTGGTCGCGTTAGAGAGGAGAGCGTGGTCGCAAAGTCGGGGCGATTCTTCGCGACAGAAGAGTCCGAGTCGAGACTTCTTGTCGCTCATGTCCAACTAGTGGGAACAAGATGTTGATTAGATAGACTTCATAATATACTTAAGTATCATCATCATCTGCCTAGCCTTTTCCCAACTATGTTGGGGTCGGCTTCCAGTCTAAACGGATGCAGCTGAATACCAGTATTTTACATGGAGCGACTGCCTATCTGACCTCCACAACCCAGTTACTGGGTAATACGATACCCTTTGGTAAGACTGGTTGTCAGACTATCGGGCTTCTAACTACCCATAACGACTGTCAAAGATCCACGAATGACAGCCGGGACCAACGGCTTAACGTGCTTTCCGAGGCACGGAGGGGTCTCGGTATGTAAAGATGGTCACCCAACCACAGACCAACCGCGGCAAGCGTAGCTTAACCTGATCGATCGACCTGTGCGGCTGTTGTTATTTAGCCACGGGCCCCTCAATATACTTAAGTATAACATCGCATATTCTGTGACTAGCTTGAGAATGATACCAGTAAAATCTAAATAAAAATTAAGGACTTATTTATTTGCAAAGCGTTTTTGGAAAGAATTTTTCGTTTACGGGAAAGGACACTATGTAAAGAAATATTGATTGGGTAGTGCTCAAATCAATTTCAATGAAATCTCGACTCATAAAAAACTCTCCCATAAATTCATGCAAATTGAAAGAAAACTAAAAAGGCCCTGAATAAATTATTTAGTTATTCAACTCAGCAACACTATTTACATAGTGTATCTGTGAGCAAACGGAAAAACTTTTCTGATTAAAGTGCCAACAAAAAATAAGTTGAACTAGAACCGTTTATCCATTCTTAATGCAAACTGAAGAATCCCGAACGAATGAATGAAACGAAACACCGCACTGCAGTCGGTGGAACTCGGTAAAAGTGCTCAGACACATTAAAGAAAATTAATGTTTGGCTGCCGACGTCAAGTGGGAGGTTGAGGTGGTTGGCAAAGTGAAATGGCACGAATAAAGGCAGTGAGAATGCCGCCCAATTCTATATCGCCTCGTATTACTTGTATCATCGCGTTAGTCTTGCGCAGTGCGAAAGTTTTACTCCTACATGCTAAACTTAATCCACATTTCATTACGGTACACGTTGGCTCCGGACTTTTTACCATTTAAATTCATGTACTATAAAATTTTATACGAACGACCCAGTATTGTGATTCGGTATGCGATAACAATTTAAATATTTTATTTTTATTGCGCGAACGCCAAGAATTGTTTCCGATAAGTATGGAAGTTAGACAATAACAGTTTTAAGTGGAGATTTACCGTGTTATTTGGGACATTAGACGACACATGGTGCGGTACTTCCCTTTTCTGCCTACGCGACTGCAAATCGGGATGGATTTTTAGGGATTTTTGGAAAGTTTTGAAGTCTCTGAGTTTCGGGAATCGAGTTTTTTCTGTAGTCTTATTATTAAACATTCTTACAGTTTATTGTTCTATCCATTTAGCGTAAACTACTTGTTGAAACCCAACATACTGGCTTTGATTCGAAAACAACTAGTAAAAAAAGAATTGGCTTTACAGGTAGGTTGAACAAAATTCTAAACAGAAAGTAAACTCAAATAATATTTTTTTTCACATTTTTAGAGTTTATTTATCTGGTCACTGGGCGTAAAATACTAATTGAAACCCAAGATACAGGCTTTGCAACTACAGCTAGAAACAAATGAATTGGCATTACAGATAGATCGAAGCAATATATTATCTACAGGTAGGTTTAACAAAATCCTAAACTGAATGTTGGCTTAAATAATATTTCTGTCGCCCGTACCGATTTCGAAGATATGAAATAACAAATGACGGTAATTTCCTAGCGGCATAACTTGCAATTATCATTCAAAATGTTATATTTCGGCCTTGTCTCGAGTATAAATCTGATCCCTCTGCGCCCATTTACAAGATAAATATTTAACTAATTAGAAGAGAAGTACTTAACGTCTAAGAAAATATTTAATTAGTTCGGTATAAATCGGCTAAAAAATATAGTTGTCTAACAAAATAAGTTTAGACTGAAAAAAAAAACGTTTAACTACTACACCTACACAATAATTGAGGTGGGAGATTTATAAATTTAAAAAAAACTGTCTAAATTATTTATAGATTTTTTAAAATGGTTTTTGATGACTATGGATTTAGATGGATATGGATACATAATTATATTGATTGGTTCCTCGCTTTCTCCCACACCGAAATACAAATAGTTACAGTCCGGCTGTCGAGAGAATTCGTTCCTGACACCTGTCAGTGCTACAATAATTCTGTTAACTAATAAAGATCAAATTCGACAAACACGTATTCGTTTGTGTAAAACTAACAGGTGCTAAAACCGCATTCTCCCGTCGGGTCACTGTAGTAATGATGACATAGAAAGTCTAAATATATATCTACGACTCTATTGCTTTATCCTCCACATGGTTCATAACAGTTTACGTTTAGGTACTACAAAATCAACTAAAAACAAACTATATTGCAACACAATTATTAATTTACCCGCTAAGATACTGCACAACGGTCCGTTGCATATAAAACGCGTTCTTTATGCTATGAATAACCGAACGAGAATCAGCCGGTACGCTGTTACTTGTTAAATATATAGCCTCATATAAAATTCGACTGCATTCGGGTATACGGTACCTATTATAAAGGAATTAAAAAGAACGGGACGGAAAGGATACAAAATAAAGGAGGCTTATGAACTCATTGGTGGAAATTGTGCAGCAGTTTGATAATACTGGTTGTGAATGACGATAATGATCTAATGTTTGGGACAGGATTGGATTGTATGTGAACTGGTGGTTAATATAAAATAGTATCCTCGATAGCATGCCCACACGAATGCAAGCTATCATTGTAGCAAGAGACCCATACTCGTTTTTAAAAGATTACTTTTCGAGTATGAACACGAGTAAATGTTTGACGTCGATATAATTTTCAATTGAATACATCGAAATAGGTTAGTAGATAGGGTAGGCAATAAAGGTTTGGATGAGAGTAGTTTCTGTCAATTCCGTCAAATTGACAGAAACTACTCTCATCAAAACCTTTTCCCAACTATGTTGGGGTCGGCTTCCAATCTAACCGGATGCAGCTGAATACTATTATTTTACATGGAATGAATGCCTATCTGACTTCCACAACCCAGGTACTGGGTAATACGGATACCCCTTGGTAAGACTGGTTGTCAGACTTTCGGGCTTCTGACTACCCATAACGACAGTCAAAGATCCACGAATGACAGTCAGGACCAACGGTTTAACGTGTTTTCCAAGGCACGGAGGGGTCTCTGTATGTAAAGATGGTCACCCATCCACAGACCAGCCGCGGCAAGCGTAGCTTAACATGATCGATCGACCTGTGCGGCTGTTATTATTTAGCCACGGGTCACACACAGAAACTACTCTGTGCCTATTAATTTAAAAGAATTTGAGGATGCAGTCTATGTCTATCTAGGACTTTGTAGACGACAATATAACCTTCTTAGCGCGTCGATGGAAGTCTAAACATAATCAGCCCAGAATTTGGCTACGAGTTTGGCACCTTCAGTAGCGCCCAGTTCCTGTAACGCGCAGGAAACAGGACACTATATTAAGTGTCTCATTATTTGTGGGACCTACAACCTTCTACCAAATGAAACTTCAGCGTAAAAGAGGCAGTAACCGTTCTACCCGCCCCTTCGTAAAAACAGGAGTTATGACGTCACGTGTATTTACTCTAAGGAAGCAAACTATACCAGCTTCTGTATAGCACAAAGATTAATCTGCGCTGTTGTAGATAAGTCTTACTGGTAGCGTGTATCAATCATGCCTTTGTGCTTTGTGAAAATAGAATTCTTGAGCGCTCAGCTAAGTACCTACGGTTACCTAGGGGAATAATTTTAGGATTATAGCCTTGATTAAGTGTAATATAATGGGATAGTTTCTGAACATAATATGGGATTGGGTGGGTCACATCAGCCGCATGCACGATGACCGCTGGGAAAATGGGTCCACACAATGGGTGCCTGAAGATGGACGGCGCCGCCAAGGCCGGCCCATGGAAGATGGCGAGATGACCTAGACGCGTACCGCGAGGGCTGGTTCGAGGTGGTGCAGTAAAAGAATCCTGGAAGGATCTGGGGTAGGGGCCTTTGCCCAGCAGTGGGATAGTATAAACTAACAAAAAAAAAGAAATAAATCTTAACTACACTTCCTGTTCAACCATCCTAAATAACTGCTCTTCACCTTCAACTCCTATGACTTTACTAGTACGATGAGTATTTTAGACGATACTCTGCTCGGAAAACAGCTACAACTAAATTTAGTACTGTTTGGATAAATTGGCAGTTTACAGTGCTGCATCTCGGATTTTTCTAGACCCACAGTGCTACGGCTGTATTCAAATTGTATAAAATTTTGTGTTGTTTAAAAACATTCTTGGTAAGTTTTACATACGATGCATCTTTTAGAAGATATAAATCAAAAACTGAAAGTAATCGGAAAATTTCGAGGTTTTTCTAGCATCATGCAGTAAGCACATGTCTTTTGAAGCTGCGAACTTGGTTTAAAATTACTGGTATATATTGTAACAACATCCCAAAAAAATTAGTGCTGTGCAATATTTTGCGACCTAAGGCATTTTAAATGACTGGCCTCGTAGTGATATTAATATGGTCTTATGCCATCCTACCCAACTACTATAACTGTAACATAGGTATATTATGTTACAGTTATAGAAGTTAGATTCGTGTTTACAGTGGTATTATGGTTCTATTCAAGGCCTTAATTTGGATAAAGTAGTAGTATCAGTCGACGTAAACATTTGCACTTATATCATTTGCCACCAGCCCATTCAGAGTACTAAAAGGAGCAAAGATTGACATAACAACAAAGTAATAGTAGCGTAAATCCAATTTACCAAAGTTAAAATTGTACTTATAGGAACAATAATTGGCAAAATTACCTTCCGATCCAAGTCAGCATCAGGGGCAGCACCATCCCATATTGTCAGTTGTGACGAACAGTCTTTCTGTTGATCGAAGCCAGCAGGCTCCGTTCCAGCGGAATGGTACTTCACAAACGACACCCAAACTATCTCGTTGGCGCGACCCTAGAAATCGTAAATCGTTACAACCCTAGCTGTTTTGTTGAAACACTACATCAGGGATGGCAAAACTATGGCGCGCGTGCCATTATTGGCGCGTAACAGAAAATTCTGGGCACGAAAACAACAAAAAAAAGATTTTTATTTTCAAAATCTTATAGAGATTAAGAGCAGATTTTTCAATCAGGAGATAATTCTTATTCGTGGAATAAAATTGACGTCTGACAGATTCTGTATGGAAGCACTGTTAAAAAAACAAAATTATTCCTCGGATAAAATTATCTGGCGTTGGAAAAGTCAGCCCTTAAAGAATTAAATTAGGTATTAAAATAACTTTTAGGAAATGTTATTTTAAAAACCGTTCCTCGTAAAGAATTTGAATGACAGTAATTTAGTCTTATCGTTTATGAAATCGGTGGTACTTCGTGGCAAATGTAAAAAGGCCATCCCTGCTTCACAGTCAGTAGACATGCAAAATGGTTGCCTGTACCGAAAACGTGGATAGTTTAGCTGACACAGAGTATCGAATTACTCCGGTTTTGTTAACAAGAGTTGAGGATACCTTATGTTTTGAAATTGAGTCAGACCTCCTCCCACAGGGTGTTAGCCTGGTACTTGTTCTGGCAATACAATGAGACCTATTTATGTCTCTTCAATATACTACAATACATTGAAATTTTAGGTATGTATATTATATAACAGCCTCGTTACTTATTCATTGAGAACCTATTGCGTGACTTTTAGACGTACGTGACTTGTAACTTTGTAACGTTCCTTTTTTTAATTTATAAATATGAATTACATAGAATAATAATTACCTGGCTGAGTCAGGAGAGTACTGTGCCACTACCAAGAAAATGAAAAGAATTTTGTGACCATATACCTACCTACCTCCTCTCTCTTCTTTTATAGATATATACTTTTTATGTTGACACTTTACGTGGTATTGTTTCTTTCCGCCACGTAAACCTTTTCCTTTTAACTAGAGCCTTTAGATATAAATAAGCCAACCGAAATGAAATAAGTTATCTCTTTACTTGCAGACCTTCGTGCTGTTTATGGAAAATATTGATTTCTTTTTTTTTCTTTTTCTTGGAAGTAAGATTAAAATAAGCTACAATAAATATTGAAGCTTATAAGAAAAATAATCTTTTATTGAACAAGAAGAAAATTCTTTTTGTGTACAAAAGAAATCAATAATATTCGCTTCATTTGTTCATCCATTATAATAATCTGCCGATTGTTGAAATATTTATTATTGATGTCTGTATTAATTGGAGTTAGTCCAACATCAACATAAATATAAGGATAAACATGTTTCAATACTAAAGGTTGCACAAGGATAGCACAAGTATCAAACCGGAAAGGAATCAGCACCATATCAACTCGAGTCGTTCAGTATTCTTGGTATCAATATTCAGTAACTGAATACGTCAACTAATATTATAATGGTATTTTGTACGCAAACGTATTTTGTATGAAATACCAGGGAATATTCTGAAATACTAACTGAATACTAAATAACAATACAATAAATTCCTCATAGTTCTTTCTCAGTAGGTATACGAAAAGGTCGTTTACCGCGGGACCGGACCAGACTGCTTCTAGGTATTTTCTAAAATTCAACACAAAACATAAATATCTCAGTCAAAAATTTACCTGGAAATAGTAGACACAGGACGTATTCGGTGGCAGTGAATGCCTCGGATTCCTCAATACTCCACTAGTTTTGTCTGAGGAGCGGAGCACAAAACGGCACCGACCATCCGAACGCACGTACGAATGTGAATCCTTCTCGACATACAACACCTGCACAGGAAAACATATATTTACTCGAAAGTCCTATATACAAGTACCAACGACTCCGCTTTGTATTGGATGCAATACAATCAGCTTTTCAGTGCAGAAATAGTATGGATTTAACTTAGCAATCGTTCAGTCTCAATTGGAATTGTTACCATTTATAAGACGGAGTCTTTATCATTGGAAATGAAGTTTTGTTTTCGATGAAAGTTTTTCTTTTCGAATAGTGCTTTCGAGAATCTTTGATGTGTTTAATTATAAGCTTTTGAATCGATTACATGATTACTACGTGTTATCTAGTATATCAATAATACATTATGTGTATTTGTGCAATGGTTTAATTTATTTGATAAAAAAGTATAATTATAACACCTTCAGAGACCTTATCCAAGGCGATATTAGAAGTCACAATATCTAAGTACACAAATTTATAAAAATTAAAATGACCCGTAAGTAAAGAATGGATTACAATAAAATCTACAATTCCAAAATAACATATTTTAACACTTCCAGCCTTTTCCATCACAAATCTTCCACATTTCCCAAGCACACGCATGCCACGGCACAAAATAAATTCAGATCTGTCGTCCTCAATACTCTCACACAAAATTCACAATCTGAAAACCTCACCTGTACTTCAAGTTCGAATCCGGGCAGGTAGCTCAACGGTACCGGGTGAAAGGGATTATCGTACGGCGATGTATGAAACTCCAGCAACATATTGGGTCCTCTGCTGACAATATCTGGGACCGCATCTCCACCACAAAGGCGAACTAGTACAGGCGAATCGCGTGTGGATCCGTCCCAAACTGTGAGGTAATCTTGCACGACATTGCATTGGTCCCAAATCCTAGAAGATTGATGGATTAGTGAAGTTTGTTAAGTAGGTTAGGTTTTAGAATAGATTGGGATCTGGAGTGTTGCTGAGTGATAATTAGAAGTTTCGTCTTGTATTTAGGGTGGATTATTTGAATATAAACTACAATAAGGTTGGTTTTTCAATAGTCAGACGACTGACAGACTTTATTTGTTAACCACCTACAACAACAATAAATAATATTCTATTTTAACTTTTATTTTAAAAATAATAAAATCTGTTAAACCGTAATAAATATTATGGTTTGACAGCTTTTGTATAAAATAAATTGTCAGACTGTAATATTTTTTTCCGCAGATAAAAGTTATCTGACTATTAAAAAAAACAGCTCTTAGTGAGGATAGTAGGTATTTATATGACATAAATATTGTGATAGATGACAAAGAAAGTTTCAAAAAACATTACTAAATATTTAAACATAAAAATCCTACCATTAAACGTCCATTATATAAATGACAGCTTTTACCACTTCCAACAAAATATTAAAATAGAAACCTGACATCAAAATCAATAAAGCCCAAGGTCGATTCACCAAAAATGATTAAGCCTAATCTATTCAGATATTCAATAAATCCATTTTGAAACAAAATTCTAATTTGCCCTTCTTCGTTCGCACTCCGACGCTTTCTAAATCAACCGTAAATAATGTTCCCAAAATGTCTTGGACGGATAAAATTTGTCAACATTATTAGGGTAACAAATGAAGGTTTAATTTCAAGGAGTAAGGGCCGCGCAATTTGTGCGATTTGTCGCTGCGTCTAGACGCAGAATTGTCGATTGCATCTACATCTTGACTGTCGTCTAGTCACTGCGACAAGTAGAGAGGGCGTGCGACTAGCCTGCCGCAGCTTTGAACAAAATGTGTGAAAATTATTGTCGGCCGCAGTATGTCGTTGTGTCTAGTCGTCGAGTTGTCGCAGTCGCTTGTCGCATCGTGTGCGACACAGCTAAGACAGTGCGTTAACTAATAACGTGCCTGGACAGTAGTTGTTTCATTAATCTATATTACGGTTGTAATTACGATTATCATCTGACATGAGTAATGGTATGTTATGCAGGTAGAAGTGTTCTGTTATAAGGGTTTCTGAAATGGGAATTTGAGCGTACATTTTGAAGGTTGACGGTTGTAGCAGTAAACTGTTCAATAGTAGGTAATATAACTTATGCACAATGTAAACACAGCTACACACTGACTGGGCGATGCCCCAGTCACCCTGGCAGCTGTCAGTTGTGTTTAAGCGCAAACTGCAACCATGAATTCAGCACACGTTTCTTGACCCCATAGTGTAAACATTTCTCGTTGGTTAACAAAAAAAAACTGCAGTTTTATTTAAAAGTGCAATAAACCACCTACGCGGTCAAAATGTATGGAACAGCAATTTTTTTTTTGTTTATCCGACGTAAAATCCAACGCCTGGTGGTTCAGAATCATTACTGAATCCATGATACGGTTGCGCTTCAATGTCCCTGCCACCCTGTATAATAAATAATCAAGTATTTTTCGCATGTGCGTTGTTTTTCAGGTTCATAACAGACTACAAAAATAGATTCTCGATAAAGAATTTTTACAAAAATCCCAAAAACCGATTTTTCGTACATTTTAACGACGTTATGGTGACATACACTATTGTTACAATATCGAGGAGTGTGGAAACTCCATGCTAGAGGTTTTTATTTTGATGGAGTCCACATGCGATAAAAATATTCAAGTTTTTTTTTTACGTAGTCTGCAAGTTCTAAACATGAGTAATTGACTGCAATTTTCATTTTACGTTCATGTAGAAAGAAATGTAAGGGTGATTCTTCTCTTAGTCTCAATCTCTAAGTACAAAATTTTATCATCTGCCTAGCCTTTTCCCAACTATGTTGGGGTCGGCTTCCAGTCTAACCGGATGCATCTGAGTACCAGTATGTTACATGGAGCGACTGCGTTTCTGACCTCCACAACCCAGTTACTGGGTAAGACACTTTGATAAGACTGGTTGTCAGAAGATCGGGATTCTGACGACCCGTAACGTCTGTCAGAGATCCATGAATGACAGCCGGGAGCAACGTGCTTTCCGAGACACGGAGGGGTCTTGGTATGTAGGTAAAGATCACCATCTACGGACAATCTAATTACCTCTAATTTGTGACAAGTTTGTTACTGATATGAGATTGCGACTAGATTTTCAATGTTTTTAATTACAGTAATTGTCTTTCTAGTCCCAGATCTCTTATAAGATTATATTATGAAAGAGTTACGAACGCAGTAGTTCCGTCAACTAACAAAACTTTAACCGTGAGAGCACGGTAGTAGGAAAACAGAAGTTTTATGTGTACTCACTTTAAGACGCGCTGACTCCTATCGTACTTCACTATTTGGTCTTTGATATGTATTTTGTGACTATTCGTTTGTCTTACTGCTACTAAAACATGTTTATCTGCTGGTATCTGCAAAGAAAGACATCAAAGTAAATTCAACTCTGTACACAAGTTGTCAAAGTTCATTTTTGTTTACCGGAAAAACTTCCAACCCTTACGCGTCCGACATTTATTATGTACATTTCAGGTGTAACAGTTACGCAGTTTGGTGTGAATTTTATATTAAATATTAACACAAAGAGCCACACAAAGGCCACATTATACATCTCTTGCTCACGATTTATTTTCTAAATAAAACCAGGAACAAAACACCTTTTTAATTGCTTTGTTCTCTGGTTTTAATTTTTTCTTCACACCTTTTATTTTGAATAAATTAATGCTTATAATAAAGACGTAATTTAGATGGCTTATCAGTCGATTCGCACGAATTTACTCGCCCGGAATGGGCGAATTATTTTTTCCATAGGTGACTCGCACAAAGTTAATATATTTCTGGGTGAGCCGACCACTCCAGAAATATGTATTAGGCAATTGGACATTTTGAATTTTATGCAATAAAGTATAGAAAAAGGACACTAAAGTACAGAAGTGATAAGAGTTAAATATTATAAAACGTGTACTGTTTTTCATGACTTCATTGCATTTCTGAAGCTTTTGACTCACCGACAAATAAATCATTATTTAAAAGTGACGATTGGCCCGTTCGGGGCGAGTAAATTGGTGCGAATCGACTAATAAGCCATTTAGATATGACTTCATGCTCAAACCTTTTGTAAAATATCCCAATACATACCTATCTAGCCGTATACCATGAAGCTACATTGAAAATGATCTCTATACCTTATGTAAGTTAACAATAATAATACGGTAACGTAGGTGCTTCATTTCCAAATAGAACAATGGTTTAATTTCTGTACCAATAACAATACACCTACGCAATCTGAGATACCAAAACATAGCGTAGTTACACACTGCTAAACCGAAGATAAATGTGCACAGGATATAAATTATACAGAGTCATTTTAAATTGGCTAACTAAACTCCACAGACGCGATGTGTATCGATATCTAAGCATGAAAAAACAAAAAATAAATTAATTTTATGTTTTTTTTTGTGGGATTATCGACCGCAGTTATTGTAATGATTTGAAATATCAGTTTTTTTTATGAAAAACGAACAGAATGCCCAACGAGCCTAAAGAATTAGGCTCGTTGGGCATTTTTTGAGATGGGAAATAACCATTGAACTCGCGCCACTGTTACCGTAAGCGACACCGCGCGTGTTTTGTTTATAGGACGATTAAAAAAATACTCGATTCGGATGTGTTCGGCTGTCCTCGGGATGTACTCGGTTTTAATGTACCTATATCCGATTTGTCAGTGAGTGATGGCAAAGTATTCTGTTTGTGTTTTGTTTTCACTTCTGTCGGCACTCCCGGAGTGCTACTGTTTTTTGTGTAAACTTCACAGACGTGATGGGTATATTTAAACTCGATAAAACATAAGAAAGTAATTTCTCGACTTATACTTCAAGTTACAACATCAACAGCGGTCGTTGACCTCCCGAAAAACAAACCTCAAATCTTTTTATTTTGTCGTGTTTAGGTATCGATACCCATGACGTCTGCGGAGTTTAGTTAGCCAAATGGAAATAACCCTGTATAACGATTCCATTACGAGTATAAACTTTAAAACTCCTCGACCAACGAACAGTGACCAATCACATCACTGGTTTCTCGTATGCGAAAGGCGAGAATACATAAACCCAAAAAGATATATCCCATTTCCATTGCTTACCTTAGTGTGTTCAATGCGGTATGTACAAGTTGCGTTGCGGGGATAAACGCCAGGAAAGTTCGGGGACTGGATGCGACAAGCTTTAAGGTCGCAGTCACTCAGTATTCTGTCGCAGTAGGTCCCAGGTACCCTCTCTCCTCTCCACGCGCCGACAGTGGCATTACCGTATCGTAATCTTGCTTCACTTCGCCTTAAAAACTTGTAAGCCAACTTGAAGTCGAAATTGTAGCCCACGCCCTGTGATCAAATAGGGGTTTCAGTATTTGTACTGGTAACTGCGTATAGGTAAATGGCGGAAATTGTGAAATGGCGAAAATGTTAGAAACAGTTTTTGGGTTGTCGCTTTGAATAAAATAAAATAGGAAATTAAAAACTGAAACTTATGTGGAATCCTATTAATCATCAACAAGTTTTGGTTTATTAATAGGAAATTGCATGAAATTAATTTATTCCTCAGTATTTACAACCATAAACTTCAAAAGTCCACTCAAAAATATAACAGAAAGTAATCCAAAATGTTCAACTTCTGTCGTATTGAGAAACAGTCATTAATCAATTAGAAGAGCAAATTCTATTCCTAAAGATAAAAGGCAGAGCGCATTAACAAAATTTAGGGAGCCATCCGAAATGTATTAAATGGTTCCGAAACGAAATTCCCGTTATTAAATTAAGGAATTAAGGCGGTACCCAATAACATTATTGTAATAGGGAGGTATCCTTATCCTGTGGTCCCGGGAGGGTACCCGTAATCGTCGCCTAATTAATTGATCGAAAGTTCAACCCTTAGTGCACATAATACGGCTGCTAACAAGAGATAAAGGGAAGGCAGCGAACCGTTAAAAGCGGGGCGATGTGAAATATTAGTCAAGTCACAGGCGAAAACGTGTAGTTAGTTACATCACGTCAGTACAACACAAAGGGATGCTTAGTAAGTGACTCTTAATGAAGATAAATACTGTTGTTCATTTATACGGATTAACTTTGCTGAGAGCAAAAACTCTAATTAAACGTGTCAGTTTGTTGTGTTAACAAATTGTATGTTAAACCTTATCCCTACGTGTTCCCTTTCTGAATGTACCTACGTGTACGAGATTTTTCATGTCGGTTTTAAAATTCTTTTCACGGAAGAGGCTTATCTTCTTTTTTTTTACGCTCTTTTTTAATCAACGTCAACGTTAATGCGACAGAGATAAAATGTCAAATCTTAATTGAGAACATCTCAATTTGTTACTTTTGAAAAGGTCTAGTTTCAAGTCTAATTACATTAAGGGGAAAGTGCCCACGGTAGCCCGCGATACTCGAATTTTCTTACGTTTTTTTGCAATTTATAGGTCAGTGACAGGTTGTATTTTGAACTAAATATGATTCGCGACAGTAACAAAGTATCATTAATATTACCCTCTATGTTCATATACCCCTATTGAATGACTATTTCATAAAATATCAATCAATAGGGCTTGAACTTAGAAGGTCTTATTGACAAATTTAATCATTATATTTCTTTTAAGAACCAATTTCAACGTGACCAACTACGTTAGTAGCTTTTATCAACTGATTCTCAACACACTAAGTAAAGTTTATTTAGAACAGACATTCATTCACAAAATCCTTCTCACCTGTTGACTCAGTCTGTCCAGTCTCAGCGTCATATTAATAGAATCTGACTCTGAGAAGTACACAGTGTAGCCCCACGCAGAGCCGCACCATTGTCCAGTGGGCGGCGACGGAGAGCGCTCCACTATCGTCATGTGCCCGTCAGGACAGCCGTCCGAAGTGAAAGACACGAACTTGCCGACCGTAAACGTATCGAATGTTAGCTGGAACAAAGGTTTTGATTAGATTCTAGTAGTATTATCACACTAATATTATAAAGGCGAAAGTTTGTGAGTGTGTGGGGGTGTGTTTATATGTTTGTTACTTTCACGCTTAAACGGCTGGACCAATTTTGATGAAATTTTGTATGGAGGTAGCTGACACCCTGGATTAACATATAGGCTACTTTTTATCCCGATATTCCTACGGGATCGACATTTACGCGGGTAAAATCGCGGGGCGCAGCTAGTTTATTATAATTGTCATCATCAGCAGCCAAACAGAAACACACGTGCCTGTCTCTTGCACAAAAGGATGCAAGTACCTACTTAGCTTGCATGCCCCTTTGTCTTGACAATTTATTATTGGTAGGTACATGGGCATGTCACGCAATAGCACGCAAGCTACTTGCTTATTTTTATGCAAGTTGCTTCCATGTGTAATCATGACTTTATAGGGGCATTTCTTACTAAACTCGACCCTCAGCCGCTACACGCAACCTTGCCATTCTGAACAATATTTTGTACTGACAACAAAACGTGGGTAAGTAAAAGTATGCAAGCAAAGACAATTTACTACTTTTTAGCCTGTGTTGTTTATGTGCTGACACGTCTATCCATTACAACGCTCGGTATTGTGCCTATTATTCAATACGTTGTTATGCATAACGAGCAATTTCAGTGAATATTTCATGATAATACAGGGTGTTACATGCGCTGTCTGTTACCATACACATACACTTAACTGAACAATAAAGTTTTTATTTTAAAGATTTTTTTATTTTCATGACTCTTACTGTCATGTATTAGATAGTGCTTTACGATCGATTTTTTTTTCGAATCCTTTCTGCAACTTTTTTATTGTTATACTGCTGCTTGTACACAGAACCTACTTAATTTATATGCCATTGTATACATCATTTAATGGAAATTAATTCTGTACTTTTCGAAAATTGATTTAGTGCAGCAGAAACGAAAAAAAACATCATTTCTATAAAATTTCCCGTCAATCAAGTGTGAAACCTGAAAACATTGTAGCTTGCGAAAAAATCAATTAATTGAGCAAATTTTTTGTTAATAGATTGTTTTCACCCACATTAGGAACCATATTAAAAATGGCTTTTTTATTCATAAAAAACTAACTAATATAATATATATGTCTATGGTTTTCTATACGATGAAATGACCATTATGAGTCGTGCACTTTTGGATTTTCCAAATTTTCTTTTTTTTATTATTTTACTTTGACCGCGTAGGTATTGCACTTTTCTATGAAACATTTCTACGCTAGGGGTCTCGAATCATGTGCTGAATTCATGGTTACAGTTTAAGCATCGTCCCTGCCATCCTGTACAAGAAATTGCAAAAATGTTAATTTATTGTCTGCACACCAAACCCGTGTGTGTTTTATAACATAGATAAAATATGTATTAGTACATAGTTCCGTAGCAAGGTGGTAAGACCCAAGGTAACCATTAGGGATCCAGAAAGAGGAACTTCGTCACAATGCGTGACGGGTCCAAGACTGAAAAGTTATTTCTAGGGCTTGCGCAGGCGTACGACGGTCATGGGTTTTGTGTGGTACGTGGGCATCGATAAATTCATGCCAACTCTAGAAATATTTTACGAAGCTTTCAATTATTCGGGAAATTAAACAGTAAAAACTTTGCTTTTAGGTCTCGATTTCATATTTTTTAAGACACTGTTTTTTGATGTCCTGTGATGTTTTCCCTTCTTTTTTATAAGCATATAATTATTATTTTAAGACTGTTAGCTTATAAAATCAATAAGTAAATATATAGTTCAAAAATATAATATACTATTTAATTATTTTTGTAAACAATGCAGGATGACCGCTGGGCAAAAGTTTCCACACAATGGGTGCCTGAAGATGGACGGCGCCGCCGAGGTCGACCCAAAAAGCGGTGGCGAGATGACCTGAACGCGTACCGCGAGGGCTGGTTTGAGGTGGCGCGGGAAAAGAGTTCCTGGAAGAACTTGGGGGAGGCCTTTGCCTAGCAGTGGGACAGTATAGGCTAAACAAAAAAAAAATATTATAAAGTTAGATACCTATTACTTTGTGTCTTTGAGATAAAAAAAAACACTACACAACTCTAAAGTATTTATAAAAGTCTCGGTTAAAAAGAAAGTTTTAAACAAGCACAATACCACCCAGGAAATAAAGTGAAAATCGTCCTAATGATCGGCTACCAACAGATGAAGAAGAATTTAAACCTTCACAAGAATAAGACAGTAACATCTGTGGAGCGTATATTTTTAATGAGCTCGTTTGTCGATACGTTTCCTTTTCAATTTCACCCCTAAATATAGATGACGTGTGCGTTCCATTCATACCGAAGGAAATGGAATGGCGTATCTTATTTCAGGACTGGCAGCGCAATTTGCGTTCTGCCCCCGCGTACTGAAGCAAATAATGAACCGTTTATAATACTAACAATAACTGGGTGGAGGTAAATTTGTAGGTATGTAGGTACTGGGTATGAAATTACATGTTTTTGGCATTCGAGCTGTTTTAAGATTTTCTTCTTAACTTATCCATGGCATTGTGAGTGCCCAAAATACAGCGTGGCGCTTTAATGGCGACATTAATTTACCGATTTATTCCGGTCTGATCCTCTGAACCCCCCTCCACCCCTTCCTCAACCCCCTCCTCGATCCCCTGCTAGTTCGTCTTCCTTGTTTTAATCTCTGTCTTATCCACTTTATCTAGGTTTACTCTTTTTGACAGGTACAGTACAGTCAAGAGAAAATAAAAGTTTCATGATTTACAAAATTAAATAAAGATTTTTTTTTTTTATGTCTTTTGCATGCTTGATGGGATTGAAGCCACGGCAATACAAAGGTTTTCTCTAAGTCATACGTATACGATTTCGCGTTTTTGTTTTATGAACGTATTTTAATTTTGTTACACGTTATTATTTATTTACAATTTTCTAAAATAGCATCTTGGACAGTACCTAAAGTAGCGCAAGGGTCATTTGCCGGATCATAACATCGCATCAATGAAATTAAAACGAATAACGTGCAAAGAGTAGGCGAATTGAAGGAAAGAGAGAGTAGGCGAATTGAAGGAAAGAGAGAGAGCCCTATGTTCCAGGCGGCAGTTTTCAAATTATGAATTATTTTATGTTGTTATAATTTTTATGATTACTGGCTGGATGTCGCCATTGTAGCGGTACCCTGTATATAGTTCCTAGTATATTATAGTGGTATTTAGTGGAGTCAATTAATTCCTGTAACGTGTAGGTATCTGGGCATACAGGAAATGATCTTTTAGTGTCCCATTGTTTGTGGAACAGCACCACAATTTGCACTCTTAGTTGGATTGGTCTGTGAATTCTCTCCGGATTAGGTATTCGTTGCTTCGACCAAACTCAGACCGAAGTCTGTTAAATTTTTCGTTCAACCTTAAGATCGTACTGGGAATTTACTAGACATAATATAGGTAATTAGATCATCCTTTATTTAAAAGTCTGAACAGACGTCTAATAATAATTCGTGTCTGTATACATAGAATATTCAACAATTCTAAATAGAGTTTTGTGAATATTAAAGCTATCTTAATCAAGTTAAACGCGGTTGAAACTGATGTTTTGACTGCTTGGAGACCTATTTATAATCTTGTGAAATAGAATTGATCGTCTACTGAGCTAGACTATGATTAAAAATAAAAGCTTTAATAATAGTTGTACACGAAACTAGGACACGAAATGAGGTTGTTCTATAGTTACACAAATAACGTTCTCTTAAGAGGTAGGCCGCAACCTCTTCCGAGATTGTTATTATGTACTAGCTGCTGCCCGTGACTTCATTCGCTTGACATTGATACCTCTTGATTTTCTTTCTTTTCTTTTTCTAAAATACAAGTAGCTTAAGTAACTCCTTATAATATCAGCTATCTGCCAATGAAAGTCCCATCAAAATCGATCCAGCCGTTTCGGCGATTAGCCGGAACAACAACAAAAATTAAAACAAAATGTTTTTTGTTTAAGATCCTCCTACCGTACATACTTTCATATTTTATGCATTTAGTAAAAGCTGCTATATTGACATTACAAACAGACACTTCAGTTTTATTCATTTGTACGTATAGATGTAGAACTAAGTACCTTATTGTCTTATATCAAAAATTACCCAGAATTCATAACTTCATGTTTTTACGTTCATTTATTTCACTCTATAAAAAATTACCTTGGTGGGGTGGGGTCATTTAACTCAACTCCAGAAGAACTTACTAGTATGAGTAAACTAAAAAATAGCTTTTCATTTCCAACATAAAGAATTACAGTAGGTACCTAAGCATATTTTCAACGTTATCATTCTTTTACGTCAATACCAGTTCGACCACATCAAAATTCAACCCCACCGGTTCACTAAAATACAATCTTCCTATTTCAGATTACAATCACATACTAGTTCAGTCCGATCCGTTTGACGGAGGTCCGTTTTCGGATTCGGATCACGTCTCTATTTCTAAATACCTGTATAATGTCTCCATAGTTTCCTCCTGTGGCGGTGAAATTGAGGTGGCAGACGAATGGGAGGTGATCCTCACGAGGCCTGCGGACCTCTAATTCGTATGTACGGCCTACGTCTCCCATGTATGTCCTGTTGCATGCTGTAACAAGGAAAATTTGATTTAGGGGGTTATTGTTATTAGTTTTGTGGTTTTAACCAGGGTTATCATATTATCCAGTAACTGGGTTGTGGAGTTTAGATAGGCAGTCGTTTAATGCAATTTTGGGTATTAAACTACATCCGATTAGACTGGAAGCCGAACCCAACATAAAATTAATAAAGAGATTACACACACATACATACACAGTAAACACACACACACATAGACACATCCTAATACACTCACACGGACGTGGTTAGGAAAAGTCTATGCTTTGTGACTTTTCGAAGATTCACAAGTCATTAATATGTAGTTACTACATTTTGAAAATGGTTATGAGTTAACACACAGATACTTCCTTAATCACTCACTCATTCTTGAGTTATGTTGAAAGTGGTTTGGACAATCAGAATAAAGTTTTCCGTCATGCCTCGTACACTAAATAGACTTTTTAAAGAGTCAGTCACCTGTTAGACCTTTGTCAGATTATTGTAAACTGAAGTATTGTGGTCAACCTAGGTACTGTAGTAATACATAAAATAAACCTACAGGGGCCTAACTCTAAATTTTCAAACGTGGCATTGGTCTCACAATAGTCATTTTTTTGAGAAACTGAATGCTAAAACTCACAGTCGAGAGCCCACTGCAACGTTTTTAAATTAGTAGACTTCGCCCCCTTGTTTTAACAATTCAAAATAAAGACCTTCAAATGCTCCACAAAATTTAACTCATAATATCTATCATTTGATGTGTGTTACGTAAATTTTATCCCGCAGTATGTTGACTTCAAAACTGTATTACAACTTTTTCTTTAACACGTCATTTTATTTTGATTTTTGGGCCTATAAATGCCTACATGAAAATTCAGCTCGATTTAAGAGTCCGGCAGTGTATGATGTACAGACGCCAGCACATCGAGCTACTTCAATCTGTCAAATTTCTTTATTTGGTTTTCAACTTTATCACTAAAGCCTAAGGTTTAAAGTTGATTGGGAAAATTTGACAGTTTCAGGTAGCTTGATGTGCTGGGGTCTGTACTTATCATGTCTGATGACAAGTCAAACCTTTAGTAGTAGTACCTAGCACACCTCTTTAAAAATTAACTCGTCCGAAGAAATACTACCAGCTATTTCTGACAAACATAACACAAATTAAATTCAAAATAAAACTGCCAAAATATAGAAACAACATTAAGGATAACCATTATTTACGTACAACTATAACAATAAAACAGATGTTTAAGTTTGCATTACTCTTGGCACGGGACAAACAAAAGCAGTTTCTTCCCGCACATAATTGTTTAGCATACCGTGAAGTGAAAGAGCGAAGATTGCAGACATACGAGTAGAGTATTTGATACTGTGTTGTGATTATAATCATTTTTAAGAGCGTTTACGACGTACGGCATTTCATACAAACTTTCAAGCCCTTGTTTTTCGAAATTAATGAACCGATTTTAATGAAACTTCATACGCATAAGCAGGATACAAAGGTCTACAAATTAAGAACATTTTCGAAATATCTTATTTAAAAAAAGATAACTGGAAATTTCTGTTTCCATGGAAAATTTAAAATAGGTCTAATTTGGCTGTAACCCTATTTTTCGGAAATTTTCTTAAGTAACTTTTGGACCTTTGTGTCCAGCTTATGCTTATGAAGTTTCATTAAAATCGGTTCATTCATTTCGAACACAAGGGCTTGAAAGTTTATATGAAATTTCGTACGTTGTAAACGCTCTGGTGTATTTTTAAACAGTTGTTGTATTTCATTTCCGACTACTTAATAAAACTGGATCTATGTAAATTGTCAGTTTGTACTGACAACTTAAATAAATCCGGCTTTAGACGCAGTGTACTCGTACGTATGTAATAATGATACATTTTTGTAATGACTTTACTGTTGTCGGTGTAGAGTTCGAAATACAAAAACTGGCTACCAAGCCTCAACTAGTCTTACTAGTCAACTAGTCTTAGGGTATCGTATTACCCAGTAACTGGGTTGTAGAGGTCTTAATATAGGCAGTCGCTCCATGTAAAATACTGGTATTCAGCTGCAGTCAGTTAAAAAACTAGGCAGATTGATTGCCTCTGTGTTAAGTGTTGGCAAAATCTTCTTACTAATTACTACTCGTACTTTAAATTAACACTAAAATCTTATAACTAAAGAACAGCGATTCTAGTCACTGCCTGAGAGTACCGTGATCTGATTTTATAGTCAGTAGCCCAGAGGCCAGCCAAAGGCTTTGATTAACTTCGATCCACTATCAAAAGAGGTCGCCTTTGAAATTAAAAACATTGACGTTGAATTTTTGAAAGGAATTTGACTATCGCGTTTTCGGCGTCTCTAAGTAAGGTTATCAAAAAATACCTACAAGTCTACTTACTTTTGATTCTGATGGAAAAGTTTTTGCTTTCAAACTACTCAGACAGTGAACAATTAAAGTTTGGTTGTTATAATGAACTCCCGGACTCTTAAATCGAGCCACCTTACATATTTCTGAATACAGGGTCTACTTATTATTACCTTTTTCTATTGATCATGAATTGAAATTTGAAATAATCACTACACCAAAATGATGACCAGCACGCTAATTGCGTCACAGAGTTTCAATCACAATCCGAGAGTTTTGAAGAATATTTGTAATCCACTGCTTCATAGGTTAAATTAATTCGTCTGCTTAGCAACGTTAATAACGCAATGAACTGTTGTCATTTGACGGGTGTTACGCAATTACCACGGATTATGTTGACTTGAAAACTGCATTATAACTTTTTCTTTGACTTATCATAGTTGTGATTGGCCTGCCCAACACCTACAACCCACACCACCCACATACCTACATGAAAATGCACAGTGGCTCCATTTAGCAGTCCAGGAGTGTATTATCATGTCTGATGCTAAGTCAAACGTTTACTAGTACTATAAAGGTATGAGGAATAGGGTTTAAAGTTCACTCATTCTCTATTTATAGAAAAGGTAGGTTCCTTCGACCAGACGGATGTCGTGTTTGGTGGGCAACTGCCCAACGATTGATGTCGGGACGTAGCATGTATGCTAGTTGCGTGGTAAACTCTGCTTGCGCGATGCAGGATTTTGCGTGACGTCAGTGTGACGCTAGTTTGCACGTGGCGATGTAGATGCCGCCACAATACCGTAGTTGCACAGATCTTTGAAAAGGACCTCGTCTTGGCAAATACTAATAGATATTTTTGACAAGCATCGCTGTTTAATTCTGTTTTGGGTTGCTGTACAATCACTTGAGAAATTTCAGCTTTGTATCTGGGATAGCAATGAACCTGCTACTCCTCTTGTACAGACGCCAGCACATCAACCTACTAAAATCTGTCAAATTTCTGTAATAGGTTTTCAACTTTATCGCTATAGCATAAGGTTTACAGTTGATTGGGATAATTTGACAGTTTCGGGTAGCTTGATGTGCTGGCGTCAGTACATATTCAGATGTCTAATAGTCGACTGAGACCAATCACCATCATATAGAGAATTTATTCGGAAAGGTGTATATGTATACAACAGGTAGGTAAGTATAGGTAGTGTATAATATTAAACATGATATCTCAATGTTTTGTCAAAAAAGGCGCGGGATGCTAGTAATTATTAAAAAAAATAATTGCAGAACATGGAGTACCAAAACTGTTGCAACAAACGCTGGCTGGCTGTTCAAACGTTGATGCAATTGTAATATATCGGCTATATTCATAGACCCATCAAACGCTCCCAATAGCCTTTGAGAAATGTTTCCACACAATATCATAACCTACTGTCTGAACCACTCGGAACATTCATCGTTATAGAGCTATGTCTATTGCGCAGTCATAATTGATGTTTGAGTGCATACAACTGAATCGTCCAAACACACAGCATGTATTACAATTATGCAAGTAAATATTTACTGTGACATCGTTCGACAGTGGCTTGATTTGTATAGTATGGCGGCGATGGTACATTTCAGTTTGTTGCTTTGTGTTTTTCGTTGCAAAGAACCTTCTTAAAAGGCTTAATGATTCTAACAATTTAGAGCGTACTTTAATAAATTATTACCCAAATTGCAGTTGTGGCCGCAACGAGTTGTAGGTCGTAGGTTCGAATCCAGACAAGCGCTTTACTATGTGTTAATTATTTATCACCAATGCTCTCAAAACGGTCAAGGAAAACATCGTGAGGAAACCAGCATGTCCTAGAACTAAAAATTATAATACATGTGGTATGGTTGTCAAATTAATTGGCTTTACTCCATGCAAGTTTAGACGCGATTAAAAACTTGCCTACTAAAATTACGTCAATATTCGTCAGTCGCTGATTAATTTGACAGCACTAAACTAAAATTTATCTTCTGTCCTTTTCTTAATGAAATAGAAAGAAAAAGATGCACTGAACTTAAATTTAGTAACGTTTGTAAACAACAGAATCGGCACCATTTGCTGTTGTTATTGACCGCTATTGACATGATAAAAGAAAAATTGAATTATAATCCAATTTTTGTCGTCACGAAAATACCAAAGAGAAAAAATGTTATGCCTAACTTTACGCAAGTCATTAAAAAATACACCACCGGTACCTGTACCATTGTTAATCCTTTCAGAATAAAAATAGGGAAATGAGAAGGAAAAAGGTCGTGAATAAAGCGCCCCGTACAATGGACGTCGGCCATATTTTACGATCTTTTTAAAAAAACCGCGCCTTTTGTCTACTCTGACAGCGCATTACATAGCATAAGACAAGTGTATACTTCGGTCCAGAATCATTGTTCCCATTCATGTTCTTGCTTTTGTTTTTGGTTAGGCAAACGCGAAATATCAAAACAATGTCACCACTTAATTACGTAAAATGATACCAGCCAATTTGTTAGGTTTATTTCTTGCAATATAACTTAGATTCAGAAGTTTTGATTGTTATAGTAACTTTTAAGTGAAAGACGAGCTGTCGAAACAGTAAAGTTGTTTTAGTTGCTCTGTAGGCCTTCTCATTAATTTTAATGGTAGATACGATTGGCGCTAAGATTTAGTAATTAGCTTTTGCACGCGAGTCACTGGTTTGATTCCCGTACTAAATAAATAAAAATGAAGACTGTAAATGTGCGCAAAATACAAGAGAAAATCTGTTACTTATTAAACCGCGTTTACCATGGACCAGTCCAGTATTTTACGTGTGACATTGACGAATTACTAGAAAAATGCCCAAACAAAAAATGATACTCCTCAACGTTTAGTAATAAAAAATATATTTTACCTACCGCACAGTTAATAAAAAAGACTAAGTTATGACCGGCACCCGGGATATAATTTATATTGAATTATAGAGCCAATTTAGGTAGGAAGAAAAATATTATGTTAGCTCTCCTGAATTACTGAGTCAACTGAGCCGAGTTATTTAAGGATTCAGTAATAATAAAAGTTTGATGGAAGACAAACTCACTTTCCTAATCGTTTTTGCTGTTACCAAAAATTTATAGCTTCGTAAAAGGTGACCATTACTCGGTTCTAGTTAACAAACAAAATTTTTGAGTACCAATCATTATCTTTTGACACAGACTTTTGACAATATTCTCAAGACAATGGATTGGTTGGATCATTCGGCTCCCTACAAAATGGTTGAGCTGGATGGAGCACCCTCGTTTTTGAACGGGCGCCATCGGTTGAGACTGGTCAACTCTTAACTGCCAGTGCTTATTTTTACTCTTATATTTTGAATTATTTCTTCATTATTTTGTTTTACATTGTTCTCACGTGCAACAAGAACAGAATTTTGTGTTATCTGGATTTAAAAGAGTGTCCTTGGAGTTTCTTGCTCGTTCTTCTCTATAGAGATCTACGTTTTGGAATAGGCAACTAGCTTCAACTTTCTGACTAACTTACCGTCCCTTTGACAATTCAAAAGTGACTGTAAACGCTTTCAGTTGAGTTGAGTTGACAATATAATAACCCTTTCACACCTCTCTCACGTCTTTAGAAACTCTTTCAATACTAGTAACAGTTCATGGACATGGAGTCCATGAACTGACAACACAGACAACAAGGCTTACAGAAAGTCTAGACAAAGTGAAATCAGACAGTGACAAAAATGTAAATATTTTTGAGAGTCGTTGTTGAAATACTAAACATTTTGTAAGTGATTGGCACCTCACGTAGCCTCAGGACTACTTTAATAAACTGTCAGAATTTTATTGACAGTTTATTGATCTTTAGTGTGTTTCAATATTTGGCTTGTGGCTAATCAATAACAGCCGCACGGTTCGTTCGATCAGATTAAGCTACGCTTGCTGCGGTTGGTCCTTGGATGGCAAGGGATGGATCTTTACATACCAAGACCCGTCCGTGTCCCGGAAAGCACATTAAGCCGTTGGGCCCGGCTGCCTTTCGTAGATCTTTGACAGTCGTTACGGGTCGTCAGAAGCCCGAAAGTCTAACAACCAGTCTTATTGGGGTATCGTCTTACCCAGTAACTGGGTTGTGGATGTCAGATAGACAGTTGCTCCATGTAAAATACTGCTATTCAGCTGAGTCCGGTTAGACTGGAAGCCGATAAAAAAGACTATATACGTAGATGATGACAATGAGTGTGTTTCAAACAATTTTTAGACCTCTTTACGAATAGAAAGTGTTTACAGACTCTTCTCATTGTGTTTCAAGCCTGTTCTTAGCAAATAAAAGCCCAAATTAACCAGCAAGAACTATTCCAAAACATACCAGGAGCGAATGACGCGAAAGGAAGTGTTTGCTTAGCGAACATAATTGAGACATTTTAGTGAGAACGCAGTTAGTATTCGCTAAAGTTTTCTCAGAATGGCAACGAAATTGTTCTTCCGAAAGTTAGTCGGAGACGGTTCTCGGATAGGCACGCTAAAACGTTGGCGATTGCCGAATGATAGTAGGTATAGCAGGGAATGGGAAGTAAATGTTTGCTTACTAAGTGAGACTTCTTTTTAGATGCTATCAAAGAAATCGAAAGCTTTAGGGAACGCTTTTTGTAAAAGAGCAAGCACTTAGCGAGTTTCATAATAGAGTGGGTTGGGACCCTTTTGGATCATAACTTTTGAAAAACCTTTATTCATACAAATAAACGATGTGTTTCGGCGTTGTTTGACTGGTTGCGTCGAATGTGAGTTAAACCGTAATAATAATACCTAATCCCCTGACCGATTTCGGTCACTGTATCCAATCTCAACGGAGATATTATAGTGCACAATTGTATACGCAAACACAGGTACACTCTCTGTTCCTCTCATAGTCCAATGGGACGGGAATCCGACACGACCGTGGAGAGATCAGGCGCAGGACCAACGGCTTCACGTGTTTTCCGAGGCACGGGGCTATCACACCACCAACTTCCAAACTCCTGGCTGTTACTGAGAAATTCCTAATGGAAACACCCAATAACACTTTTCCCGACCTGGGAATCGTGCGCAGCAGTGGCGCTTGCGACCACGAGACCAATGGAGAAGTTAAACCGTAAACAGTCATCAACATACATACATCTGGCACTAATTAGTAGTAGCTTAACCTGATCGATCGACCTGTGCGGCTGTTATTATTTAGCCACGGGCCCCTCAACATGCAGCAGAGTAAATAATTAAATTATGAAACATGTTTCACTGCCTCGAGTCTTTATCAATAAATATCCTACTTATATCTATACTAATAATAAAGCTGAAGAGTTCATTTATTTTAAGCTTTGTTTAAACTGGCTAATATATCTGGAATTACCAGTCGGATTTGAAAAATTCTTTTTGCATTTGATAGCTTAATTTGAGAAAAGTCATAGGTTACTTAACATCACGCTACGACCATTAGGAGCCGAACGAAAAGACAACAGTCAAAAAGAACGCTAAGTGAAAACGAATTTGTAGCGCAGGCAGGCGATGCGATGCGACGGGTGGGTCGGGGGAACAATAAATTTCACGCAGACGAAGTCGCGGGCAGAAGCTAGTTGTATTATAAACGTGAAAGTTTGTATGTTCGTTACTGAATCACGCAAAAACGGCTGAATGGATTTAGATAAAATTTGGCACACATCAGATAGTTTATAACCTGGATTAACACATAGGTTACTTTTTATACCGGTACTACGTTTCCCTGTGATAACCTCTCCAAAAAGTAGTAAGAAAGTAGTAGGTATTTATAAAATTCTGACATGATACATTCGTGACTTACCCCCTTACTAATAATCGTTGTATATCGTCTGTATAGATACTCAACACTTTGTCTTCTTCTTTCGAAAGTCAAATTACTGACGACTGAAAGAGAGAAATCGGTGTGTAACTATTCATCTTATATAATACGTTTATTACCAAGGGGGTAAGACTTTTTTTTTTTTTTTTATCACTAAATGAGCCCGCTCTTGATGAGGAGGAAAAGCGATAGATGAGGTCTATGATGGAACGAGCGTGCCCAGAAGATGCCTGTTCACTCTTGCTTTGAAGGACAACTTACAACCTTACAGAATCTCAAACCCTGTTCATTACGTTGTCCCAGAAATTAATCTCAAGATCACACTAACCAGCCCTGCACCTTTATTGCGTAAGACACTATCAATATCAATCTGAATCATTTTGAAGGATTGCTAATCCATTACTTCATATGTTCGAAAAGTTTGTCGCTCAATAACGTAAATAACGCAATTGATGTTGTTTAACAGTCACAATGAAACCTGTTGTTACTGATAGTGTGTTACGTAACTACCCCGCTGATTGAGTAAGTACAACATTCCTGTTACGATCGTACAGTCAACAGCAAAAGTAGATGATCAAAATCAGAAATTCAATACTAATGAACGGAGTTCGCGTCAGAACTGTGTGGCGTCGAAGTGATTCAAAAGTATGTGATTGTAATTATACCAAACATTTACTACTAGTACAGCTGCCATATATTCGTGATCAGTTTTGACTCCTATTGAATTTCTGATTTTGATCATCTACTTTTGCTGTTGACTGTACAAGCTGGTGGTGTAACAAGCGTATACGGTTTATTACTCTGAGCGTACAGCATATGTAACAAAGATTAGCATAGCAGTGCAGACAACCAACAACTCGTATTACTGCACTGCACTGTAAAACAAATAGCAAGTAAACTTCATCATTAGAAACCTCGTGTTGCCAACGTAACAAAGATTGACACAGCAATACTGGCAACAAACAGGCCTTGTTAAGACTACATTACAACAGGAGCCTGCGTCCAGCGCTAATTACGTACGAGGCCGCGAGTAGCGCGAACATTTGTGGAGCAGATAATTATTATTTTGCCAGTGTATGTGCATCAATGTATGATGATGTAGTATGCTTTACAGCAAATCATTATTATTTTGCAAGTGCACATAGCAGCAGCGCAGAGGCAGAGCGAGATAGCTTGGATATAGTGTGTGTTTTTTCAACAGGATCTCTGTTATGATCTATCAGTTAAGTTAAAAATTTGATACAGTACTAGCTTCTAGCGTCTACGTAGCTTCTGGCCGCGTAAAATTTCTTGTTCAAGTGACCTACCCCGTCGCATCGCATCTCCCGTCGTCAACGTGATGTTAAATAGCCCAAAGCCTTTCTCAAAAATTGGACTTTCATATTTTTCATTTTGCTCGGCTCCTAACTAGCTGTGATGTTAAGCGGAAATGCGGGTGGTCGTTTCTCCATAGAAACGCTCTCACGTGTTTTCTTTCTGGTTAACTACTTGTTTGTCCCTATGTTTTCCTTTTTGATGTTAACTTTTTACCTGACTACGGCGAAGCAAAAAGGAGGTTTATGATTTTGACCGGTATGTATGTATATTCATCTGTTCCCCTCATAACTTCAAAAGTTAAATAATTGGACTAATGAGGTATCGTTAGAAGCGTCTGGACCATCCGCTGATTATAGACTATGTGATGTCACACTAAATTCAATATAGAGCCCTCAAGAGGACTTACAAATAAATATTTTGGGATGGTGCCTTGTTGGGTATCAAATGAAAGGGCTTATTAATTAGTACATTTCAAAAATATAAATATTACTGAAATATGCCCCAAAATAATTAAATAAAAAATAGTTTAAAAACTAAAACCCGACTACTGAAAGGATGAAACAAGAAAGTGCCTAGGCCGTGGTCGCATGCCGCTGTACTAACATACTTATAAGCTATGGTAGCATGCGACCATTTTCAGTAGTCGGGTTTTAGTTTTTAAACAATTTTTTTTTATCAGGACTAGAACCCTCAAAAAATGCCGATTTAAACCGCTGTCAACAGAGGCCTAGTGTGCAAATTTGACAACTATTAATGAAAAAATATATTATTATTATATTCTTCCTTCAGTTTATGAAATATCTTTTAAATTAGTCCATTATTGGAAGAGGAAATAGGCGAGTGACAAACCTCGAATTCTGACTTTTTACTTAGGCTTTTTCAAAAGTCTTTCCGACCGCATTTTTAAGAGTTTTTAAGAGTTGAGCTATCAAATGCAATAATATTTTTTCAAATCCGACCGGTATTTCCGCAGATTATCGCGTTCAAACAAACAAAAAAACCAATCTTCAGCTTTATTATCAGTATTTATTTATAGATAGATTAGTATAGATTTTATTTTTGGTTGGCTGCCTTTAATTATTCAAACCCTCATTCTGTATATTTTGTTCTAATGCGGAAAATACACAGTTTAGTTTGCTGTTGTATTCTGATCGAATGGCACAACAAACGGGTGGAATGGCATAATCACTATGCATAGTAAATGAGTCGGAATTCGCACTGTAATTAATGTTATCTGTACTCTGTAGTTTAGCATTGTAGATCTGTTTACTAAGCTTTTCTAATCAACTACTCAATGAGTTTTTAGATGGCTGTTATTCATCGTCATAATCAGCCTATAATGTTCCCACTGCTGGGACACGGTTCCCTCGAGGAGAGGGGAGTAGGCCGTAATCTACCACGCGGGCCCAGTGCGGGTTGGTAGATATCACATGTCTTCGATTTTTTGATTCTAGGACATGTCGGTTTCCTCACGATGTTTTCCTTTACCGTTTTGAGAGCAGTGGTGATGAAATTATTTACACAAAGTAAAGCGCCTGCTTGGGTTCGAACTCACGACCTTACAACTCGGAAGTCGGGGCTGTTACCACAGGGCCACCTGGGTATGATATAGGTTGAATAAAAAAAAATGCTATTTATTTTTATTGATTTTTATAAACATTTTTTTTATTATTATTATTGCTGCATGTTCATTTTTAGAATTTATATTAATGTTATTAATTATGATGTTTGTAATGTATCAAATACAATTTAAATTGTTCCTGATAAATAAATAAATAAATTATTGAAGCAAATTCAGATTCTGGTATAACCCCGAACTTATAAAGGACGTTACGTTAAACGGGGCATAATAATCTTAAATAAATAATAAATGTCTAACGGGCCTCTGCGAATTGACTTCAGCCCCTCGTGCACCTTCCAAAGGTCCGGGACCTCAGAGTCCTCAAATATGGATGTATTTTTTTTTAAGTAAAGTTATATTTTAGGGACTCATGAAAATGACTTTCACTATCGAAAACACCGTGTAATATAAAAAAAAAATTGCTGTTCCCTAAAAAGTGTCATACGCGATCAAACAATAATGTTTAAAAAGAAAAGAGGACTCATTCATGGAATTGTAATTTGGCTCTTATTAGTCTACCCAAGCAATGAAAATAATCATTCAGCATTTATGGGGTAGGTATATTAAAATGACCTTCATGCAGCAGATATTTTAATGTCCGTCCATCACACAAAGGACAGTCATTTAATCTGCATTCGCAATTAAAAATGTAAACAAATATGAGTTTATGGAAAAATAACTTTAAATCCAATACAATAAAGTGCAGTTTACGCTCAACTTCAAACATTTTTATAACTTTTTCAATAGTGCTAGTCACTCTGAAATCAACTTAATTACCATAAAAATAAAGTTTATATGTAGGCTGGCTGTATTCCTACCACAACGCAATATGAGAAATTCTTAAATAATTAAAGAGAGAGAGAGATTTAAATTACACATTTTAATGTCTTCTTTAGAAAGTGAAATTTAAATAACTAAAAACCTCTAAAGAGGCCATTGAACTCATAATTATGAATAACTTTAACTAAGGAACCAATGCTGAAATCGTGATATAAAAAATCAGCTGCGCCCTACAGTTTATCGAGCTATGCAAAGATAGAACCAAAAAATCGAAGACATGTGACATCTATCAACCCGCACTGGTCCGGCATGGTGGATTATGGCCCGCTCCCTCTCACTGAGGGGAGGCCTGTGTTCCAGCAGTGTGCAGTGGCAACATTATAGGCTGATTATAAATGGATCAAACTTAAATGTATGGATTAGCCGTTTTTTTTCGCGAATTTATTTTTGGTCCCTTAGTAAAATTTGTTCATAATGATGAGTACAATGACCTCCTAAGATATTCTCATTTACTTTAAATCCATCCCATATAAATTCAGACTTTTAAAGCCATAAATTCAATTTAAAGTACCTACTTATCTATCCGTTAGCCATGTTCGAAAGCAAATTTGTCTCGTACTTCTAATTCATTGCAAAATCGTAGGTACACCGAAGTTTGTTCAGCAAGTTTCAGTAAGACTGCATTACCAAATGAGTGCACGCGTTTCACTAATTAGTTATGTGTAAACTTGGGTCGACGAGGGAATATTTGCGGTATACGTAATTAATCTTTTAACAGTTTTCTATTTGGAGTGCTTCGTGATCATTTTATCAGTTTTTACGTTCTAGCCAGAACTTCGGCGTGTCTGGTCTGTCCACAAGATTTAAAAAACCGAAGTGTTAATCGACTTTTGTTGCTGACTGTACAACATTGAAACAATTAACGTATATTGTATTATCTAGGAATCTAGGGCTCTGGACAGTGAAAACATTAAAACTATTTTTTTTGTGATTTGACTCATACTCACTTACGCCGTTCGTGATGTAATTAACGCAAATATTGTTAAGGGGGAAGCGCTAAGGTAGCCCGCGAAATTAAAATTTTCTTACGATTTTTGCTATTTGCAGCTCAGTATCTGGGTGTACGTTGATTAAAATATGATTCGCGACTAACAAATATGTATTTACAGAATTGTAATCATTAGAATCAATAATACAACTGTTTGTTAATTTATTTGATTTACTTATTTACAAAAATCAATCTTTAGTCGATTCTGTAATATTCGATTTGTAGGTACCTATGTCATCATCATCATCAGCCTATAGCAGTCCACTGCTGGACATAGGCCTCCCCTAAGGTACCTATGTAAAAAAATAAAATTATTTTTTAACCGCCATCTCTAATATTCTTTACTACCCAGACCAGCAAATTGCAAAAATCGTAAGAAAATTTGAATTTCGCGGGCTACCTTAGCGCTTCCCTCTTAAGGAAATTTGACTACGCGGTTACTATGAAGTTGCTACGCCGGCTGCGACTCGTAGCAAATAACCCAACATCGTATAAATTAAGTCACGAGTGAACAAAATTGTTTTGATGTTAGCTTTCATTCTCATGTATAAATAACATCACCAATTAACGTGTTTCATAATTATTATATAGAGCTCTGAACAGTGACAGCAATAAAATAAAATTGATGTTATGATTTGACTTCACACCACATTTAGGCCGCTTGTGATGTAATTGACGCAAATATTGTAAAGGAAAATTGACTTCGCGGTTGCTACGAAGTTGCTACGCAGGTGCTACGCTGGGTAGGAAGCGTAGCAAATAACCCACTATGTGTATAAATTCACTAGTGAACATAACTGTCATGATATTAGCTTTCATTTTCGTGTGTTATTATTGGCCGACTTCTTAACTGAGACGTTGCCCGAGGTAGCTGCGCGGTGCGGGAGGGGTGATAGTTGTCACAGGTTGACGAATCACTGAGCTCTCACACACGTCAACACACCCGTCCCGCACCGCACCTCAGGCAACGTCTTCGGTCTTTCGGGTGCGGTCGGCCTATAGTATACAAAATAACAACACCCAGGTGAAGTGAGCTGTCAATAGTGTCAGTCTAATAGCATCAGGTGGAATGCCAGCCGGTCGATTCTGTAAAAATCTTACCATGAAAACTTAGGTGAAGTGAGTTTGTATTCTACCTGATGCTAGGAATTGACACTATTGACAGCTCACTTCACCAAAGTTTTCACGGTGAGATTTTTACAGAATAAGCCGGCAGGTCACTTTAAGCTCAGTTCACCTCAGAATAGATTGGGACATCTGTTTCCCATTATGGTAGGTGGAAAATATAGATCACCACGTGTTATCCTTACATAATTCTTGCATTATTTGTGTTGGTAACTATACGAGAATTAGTTAGATTACAAAGAGTGTGCAGCATCTATTACCAAACATGAGTGCACATGTGCTGTGCACTAGATAATTTATGATCAAACTCGTACCTGTGTCCCGTTTACATTTGCGGTGTAGTTAATTATTCTTTCACCACCATTCGGGTATACCTAACGATGTATTCAATGTTAAATAATTTAATTGTGTTACGGTGTAAAATGATTATGTTCTTTTGTGATATTTTAACTATAATGAAGATTGCTGCAGTGTACTGAAATATGACCTGATCATCTCATTTCTCATTAAGAAATCTATATATTTCAAGATTTTCCTAAAACCCAATATATGCGTCCAAATGAAAACCTCTTTCTTCAGTGTTTTTGAAATACTTAAGCTGTAGTTCCAATTTCATAAAAATAAACATGGTAACCCACAAAAGGAAAATATCAAAACAACAACTTACATCTTAAGCTAAATATTTATAAATAAAATAAACTCTAAACACTTTCTCAGCTGTTTTAAAGAAAGTAGCACACTCTTACACCCACACTACTTTGCAGCGTCACCGTCATACACACACACACACACACACACGCCCCCACACCACACAAACACATTTACACCGTCGCCATCTTCAAGTATTTTTACAAAATGTTTAGTTTTCAGATTCGCGACCCGGGTTGCGTCACTGATCCAGATTCTTGAGTAGTCCTCTCCACTTATGTGATCGGATGTTTTCACAATTTGTCCTCATTTGCCGGTCATCTATCTGAATGCAATCGGTGCATCGTTTCAAACGGGGGTTGGCAATTTTGGGAGATCTCGAATTCGAGGTTTCAGCACTTTGGAACAAGTGGGAATTGCTATTCAATCCCTCATTATTGCTTTTGTACTTATCACGTTCAGAATTGCACTACAGTGTAATTTGTAAATGGGGGATAAACAGAGTTTCTATATTTTAAAGTAGAGTTTAATGTGGGTTGTACCTATATTCAAAGTATCATAAAATAGTAACGAAGCCAAAACTGTACACTCAGTCACCAAAGGAGATAAGTAGGACAAGTGAACTTTTTTTTTTGAACATTTATTTGTTGTGTTATATTTGGGTTCACCATAAGCAAAATAAGCCAAGGCCCAGTCCAAGTACCTCATCATAATTTGTAGCTTTGGTATATTTTTCATTTCCTTTCCTCTTTTTGATGAAAATACTAATAAGGATCATTATAATTTTAAGCTTTTGGCTGACGTACTTTAGGTACCAGTATCATCCACCTTGACTCAATGCGGCGTATTTTTACAAAATGTTTTAAAAACCCGGGCTTTCCGTTTTTTTGTTGCACCTGACCTAATTTCGGTTTGTGTAAATATTTTTTGTACCCTTCGTTTTCACGAAGTGTATATATTTAAAAAAGCGAATTGATTTTATATTTAAACTCCGTAGTGTGACTGACCCATTTACATATTTAATTCCGGGATAAAAACAACAAAATATATTTTTCAATTTGCGCGAATGAATGTTAAAATATTTTGTGGTTTTTGGCTCATGTAAAGTCGGAGTTTTTTGGATGATTAATGGATAACTTTTTTACTCTTTTATGGAAAGTAATTTGGATATTTTATGTACACTGTATCACCCATTAGCAGACAGATAAGAGTTATAGATGCCATCTAAGATAAGAGTCACCATCTAATGCCCTCGACTATTTGAGTCATTCTATACGAGTAGCCGGTAAGACTTCAGTTTGTGGAGCGAAATAAAGCTTCCTAAGACTTTAAAATGCTGACACAGGAAGGTAAAATATTTGGGAATAACGCTGGATACCGCTCATGATAGTTTGCGGCGTGGAACCCAGGTTTAACGTGGAATTTTGGATTTTAGAGAGAACGTTAGAATTAAGTTGTTTTACCACACAGTCCTTTACCAACTATAAAGTTTGTCTACTTTCTTGTTGGATCAATAAATGCCAGCACATATTGTGCTTACAGAGACAACTCAAGAATGCCTTATTACTAATAACGGCCCTTTGATCCTACACTGGAATCTAAAATAGTTATAAAAGGCAACCTCCTAGGCTACTACCAAGCCACCGACTGCTTAATATAACACTAACTTATTCTGTGATCGCTGGCTTTAAACTTCGCTTAACCCTTACGGCCTCACAAAAAATGGAAATAAAAATTCTACCGAATAATTTTTACGAACCGGCGAGTACCCTGTCTGAAAAAATTGAGCTTAGGTATGTAAGTACTTAGTCGCACAAAAAAAAAATTAAACTTGTTAAAGGCGTACCTATAATAAGGACACGGTAAAAAATTACGAATATTCTTAGGAAATATGAATGCAAACATGGTGAAAAATTTAAAAAGTCAACCACTCAAAGACTCAGGCGGATAATAAACCTTCTTTAATTATAGCGACCGCCTGAAAACGAGCTTTCCCTTTTAACGTACCCACGTAGGTGGTCATTAAGCCAAAATATAGCTACAATTAACAAAAAAACCTGCGTTTAATAAGGTGTTAAGTTTACCGTGGCGGTGTTTACAAAATGGACTGACATTAGTCACGGAACCCACGTCGAGATACGGCCGTGTGTGTTTAATTCGCTAGAATATTCATAGGGACAATCATTGTGCCTGCTATATTAGGGCTGTGTTTATTAAATGCTTTATTTTTTTTTGTAAATAATGTAACTGCGCTTCGTTGTGTTCACAAAATTATATATTTAACGGTTTTGATTATAATATTTTCGAGTGCAATTTTCTTATCACAATAAAACCAACGGTTCCCCCAACCCACCAATGCTTTTGGCAATCACCAATGTTTTTGGTCACCAATGGTTTTGTGTTAAAACTAACACTTAACCATTTGAAAGTTTTATTGCTACTTTGACAATGAGTCGATGACGATTGAGTGTGCTTACTATTAAAACCAAATGTAAAAAAAAAAAACTGGTACGTGCAATGCATGGTCTTGAACCATAACATCACAATATTCGATACCTGCAAACTAATCCCCTAAAGACTAACTGCAAATTTTCTGCATTGAAATCGCAACTCTATTGTTTCAGTACAATTTCTATACCACTCGCTCAATAAAAATGTAATTCCTAACTTCGTTCTGCGGTCTGCATCAGACTGATGCACCAACTCCCCTGAGAGAAGGAACTGAGCAAACTCATTGTAATCTACTTCTTTCAATTCCCTTTGTGAGTACATCTTCAGTTCTTTTGTGTAAGACAATTATCGTTGCAGACATTTTCTGAGCAAAAACGTATTTTACGAGCGCGGAATGAGAGCCGTCTTGGTGAAACTGCGCGAGTCAGATTAAGGCATGCTTTGCAAGCGAATTTATTTGTGTTAGGGATCGACGCTAGTGCTATGGACTGGCAAATGTACCCGAGAGTATATTTTGTTTGGGAGCCCGTTCTGAAAGCTTATTCGGCTAATATAGACAGGGATTATTACCATTAATGTTCTGTGGTTTAGGTTCGTCTTTGTTCTGTTACGAATTTAGTTTCCACGAAATTAAATCCTACGAACAGCTTAGAATTCTACGAAACCGAAATAAACGTTGTTTTGTTTAAAATAATCTTTTATAGTTGGTTTTGTTTTGGTTGATAGAAATATTTGTAAACATAAATACATTTAAAAACAATTTAAAGGTCACCCTACCTACAGCGTACAATGCTTTCAAATTATTCCCATTAATAAAATACTCTCAATAGATTTTACAATTCACCCTAACATACTGCTATTATGCAATACTCTAATAATAAAGAAAATGTCAGGAAAGGACACCCCACAAGGACGGACGACGTACGGCGACCTATTAGTGTTACCCATGAAAGGGCCAGGTGCTTCATAACTTCTGACCGCTGACGCTTTATATTATGGGTTAGAGAAAAGCGATAAAGCGGCTTTACGGATTGTGAGCTGTTGTTTTAGATTACCGTTTATTTATATGAAGTGTGGAGTTTTGAGCGACATAGTTAGCTATTGTTTCAGCAAAAAGGCAACAAGAACTGTTTTGACGAGAAACTGAAATATTATAGTTTATTTAATACTATTTTTGTGAAAGCCTACCACGTCCTTATTGATTAGTAAGGTTTTCAAGATAAATTGAGAAGAAAAGATTTTATAGCGACGTTTGAAATCTCAATCCTTTACAGTTACCGCAGACAACAATCTGAAGTGCAACATCATGTTTTTGTGAAGTCTTGCATCATAATTGACAAACATCACCCAGATATAGGTATTCAACTCCAAAAAAACTACAATCTGTTGCTTGGGCAGACAGCGCATCACGTTTCTTCCTTCAATTCTCCATTGCCAGCTGTCACTCCTTTTTCTTCCATATCATCCAATCAATTTATCTTTTCTTTGGTCTTCCTCTCCCTCTTCGTCCATCTACATTTATATTCATCACTCTTTTTGTTAAATGCGTTTCATTCTTCCTCATCACATACCCATATCAAAACAAACGTTTCCCTTTTTACGTTTCTAGAACTGGCGCCACTTTCAAACTTCTTTTTATACACTCACTAGCTGCGCCCCGCGGGTTCACCCGCGTAAATGTCGATCCCGTGGGAATATCGGGATAAATAGTCTATATGTTAATCCAGGGTGCCAGCTACCTCCGTACAAAATTTTATCAAAATTGATCCAGCCGTTTAAGCGTGAAGAAGTAACAAACATATAAACACACACACACACACTCACAAACTTTCGCCTTTATAATATTACTGTGATTTCTCAGTTACCACTCTTTCTTTCCTACTTTCTTTCCAAACAAACTACAAATATTAACAAAATAATACAGAAACGATACACAGTAACCTAACCCAACCGAACGATAACGTAAATCCATAAACATGTTGTATAATATGTTTTGGCGAAGTCCCCGCATAACTCCCCGGGATGAATATTACATAAAAGGCAAAAGGGAGCCAAGTCTGTCCATCGCTGACACAGCCACTCCACTGCCATGCGACGAAGCATTCGAGGCTACAAGAATTGCGATTTTGGTTCCGTAAGAAGATGAAAGATAGCGGTTTTGTAGTGTCATCAGTCGCGTCAATAGTTTTTGACTTTCCGTTGCAGAATAAACTTTGTTATCTATTGTTAATCCTAATAAAAATAAAACCTAAAAAGATGGGTGTCAAATGTCAATTCTTAGTTAGACCGCTTACAATTACTCACGTCTATTGAACCAAAAAGTGAGACCAATAATATAATTGAAAATATAAACACGAGTAGAAAAAAACTGGCCAAGTGCGAGTCGGACTCGCACACGAAGGGTTCCGTACCACAAGACAAAAACGCCGAAAAAAACACGTTTGTTGTATGGGATCCCCCTTAAATATTTATTTTATTCTGTTTTTAGTATATTTTGTTATAGCGGCAACAGAAATACATCATCTGTGAAAATTTCAACTGTCTAGCTATTACGGTTCATGAGATACAGCCTGGAGACAGACAGACGAACAGTGGAGTCTAAGTAATAGGGTCCCGTTTTTATCCTTTGGGTACGGAACCCTAAAAAGAAACCATAGCACAAAAAAAACAAAACAAAAGAACTTGGAGAACACAAAACATTCCAGTGCTATCAACACGCACAGACTCCTAGACGTCTCAAACTTTCCGCTTCTTCACAAAGTCGCTTGTTCTAAGGCCCTCAATCCTTAGCCTTCCTTTACTACCTTTTCTTTTGTGACAGATGTCAGCAAACCGAGAAGGGGAGACATATTAAAAATGCGTTTGAATGACCTAAAATGAGTTTCAAAAGATTTATCGCACTCCTTTTTGTTATGAAGAGTTTGGCTTCTTTCACTTCACATATTACTTTTACAAATTACATATTTGATGTCAATGTCCCGTATGTATTTGTGGGCTTTCAAAAGGTACCTAATAATTTCGAAATTATTTCTAAGATATGAGTTGGTCTGTCTGCGGCGACACGAATATATTAAAGTCACGGTTACACGGTTCGATTTAATTGCTTGTGGCATACCATAACTTGAAGCGCCAATAAAAGCTGCACCGATTAAACAGTATTTAGATTTTGCAAGTAATTTGTTACTTTAATTTTATTGTATGGTACAGGCAAGAAATCCCGCCGTGCCTCGGAAACCACGTGAAGCCGTTGATCCTGGTTGTCATTCGTGGATCTTTGGCAATCGTTACGGGTCGTCAGAAGCCTGGAAGTCTCACAACCAGTCTTACGAAGGGGTATCGTATTACCCAGTAACTGGATTGTGGAGGTCAGATAGGCAGTCGCTTCGTGTAAAATACTGGTATTCAGAAGCATCCGGTTAGACTGGAAGCCGACCCCAACATAGTTGGTACAAAGCTGGAGTAACTGGGGCTTAGGTAAGTAAAAGCAATAATAAAAATTGCACAATCTAAACATTATTTTATAGACGGTGCAAGTTTCGCTTCAATATGTGGATACCCCACGCAAGAAACCTGCATCGTGTAAATGGGGCTTAACAACCAAGTTTGCACTCCCGCAGCACGAGACATAACAATAATCTTATGCAGCGTTCACATTGTGCGAGTAACAACACTATAAGTACTTACGTGTACAGGACTTGGGCTCGTCGCTCTTATCTCCACAATCGTCCTCTCCATTACAATACTTGTCCAAAGATATACACTGTCCAGTGTCACACAAGAGTTCGCTCAAGCGACAAGGTGTCGCTCCACCAACGTTCCTTGGAAACTTCACTTTTTTAACTGGCACTATACTAATATCTGACGTGTCTATACTATCCTCATTCACAAACTCCTCATTTAAGTCCTGAGGACTGCACAGTTTTAGGGATAGTAACACTATTATGAACAGAAATGTTCTACTGCTGGTCACATCTAGGGAATTCTTTGGGTGACACATTTTTAAGTCACCGTCCGGTTCCCACTTTTGTCACAACATTTTGTTCGGGGGAGCACTGCACTGTTTTAGTACCTGTAACAAGAAATCATTTTATTAATATTTTGGTAGTCATTTTAATTTACGGGTAGTCAGAAGCCCGAAAGTCTGACAACCAGTCTTACCAAGGGGTATCGTATTACCCAGTAACTGGGTTGTGGAGGTCAGATAGGCAGTCGCTCCATGTAAAATACTGGTATTCAGCTGCATCCGGTTAGACTGGAAGCCGACCCCAATATAGTTGGGAAAAGGCTAGGCAGATGATGGTAGACATTTTAATTTACTAGAGTTTTAATACATATTAAAATAGAAAAAATAAATGATACCAAACTTTGCCCAATAGTAAGTTTTACATGAGAAAAGAACAATAAATGTATGTCAAAAATCCAAAAGAATGCCCAAAATATACTGTAAAAAAATATCGTCATGAGTGAGGTATTTCAAAAACTCCACATTTTTTGCACGACCCAAATACTCTACAAAACATCTACTTATTCACTGCTCCAAGTTATTTCAAACGTTTACCTCAAGCTTTAGCGGGAAGTCATTAAAATAATAGTAGGAAAATTTCATGCTAATCAATACGACGGTACAAAGTTTTACGTAACCCGTTACTTGTAGGGACTAAGTCGGTTTTCGTTTACGTAATCACAATTTCAGCTACTTACAAAGGGTGTAGCGAAGCGTGAACCGAAATACTTACTGTGAAAGTTCATTATTAAATGTTGGTACTGTTTAAAGCTTTAGTTGGCAGGTAACGGATTAGGCTACCTGGCCGTAAACAACTATGTGTGGCTCACAGAGAAAAAGATTCTTGTACCGAACCCTTTTTCCCAACCCTTATTGGAACCTAACCTACATAAAGAACACCTAGTGGTGAACGAGGTTTTCACCTTATTTACAGCTCATTTTTACTTGAAAAGCCTGTATTTAGGATCATCACTGTTGATAAATACATAAAAAATGCGAATATGAAGTTATATAACCGGTGAAAAGTGGGTGTACCTTAAGTACCAGCACATCAAGCTACCCGAAACTGTAAAATTTTCCCAATCAACTTTAAAACCTTATGCTTTAGCGATAAAGTTGATAATCTTTTAAATAAATTTGACAGATTGTAGTAGCTTGATGTGCTGGCGTCTGTACATACGCCTCTGCCTAATCGTCGGCGAAAACAGGCATGATTTTATATTATCCCCCTTACTAAGAAACGTTGTATAGCGTCTGTATAGTTACACAACGCTTTGTCTTCTTCTTACGAACGTCAAATTACTGAAGACTGAAAGAGAGAAATCGGTGTGTAACTATTCATCTGATATAATACGTTTAATTAGTAAAGGGGTTTGTGTTTAAATGCCTGCCTTCTTCTAGGAAAACAGGTGTGATGGTATTTTTTTAGCCCTTTATGTCCCACTGCTGGGCAAAGCACTCTCTTTCCACCTCTCTCCGTTCAGAGCTGCTAAGGACCAATCTTTATCAAAGGAGTCAAGCTCATCCCGCCATCTCCGTCTGGGCCTGCCGCGACGTCGTTTCGTGACATTAAAAAATTACATGATTTCTCCTTCTCCATAAAACTCACAGTCGTTAAAACCGCCGTCATAATTACAAAATACCATAAAACCGGAAAATAATTAAACGCCTAAAATAATTAAAAGATTAAAACAAATCGATTTACGCTCACAAAATTACTCTCAGTTTAATTAATAATAAAAATATACCTATTGGTAAAAATTAATTATTTATAGGCTTCGAAACTGAGTTATTAAAAAGTAATTGGGTGGTTTATTATTAACATATGGATGGGGATGGCAGGGAAGTAAATTACTTGTACGTAATTAATAATTAAATGATTAATTTATAAATTAATCTTGATTAAGCTTTTATTTTTTACCTTTAGCAGTGTATAAGGTAAAGTTATGCTGAGTATGAATGTCGATGGCTATAAGAGTAGAGGAAGACCAAAGAAATGATGGATGGAATGTGTGAATGATGATATGGTTAGAAAGGGGGTGACTACCGAGATGACGACTAATAGAGAAGAATGGAATTAAAACATACATTTATATTGCGCCGACCCCAAATAAATTTGGATAAGGGCAGCAGAATGATGATGGTTTAGGTAGAACTTAGAATACCTACAGTACGAAATGATTAAGGACCTAAATGCAAATAACGCAAGTTTTATAATGCCTAAAAGTATATGATCGACTACAGTAAACAAAATCAGAAAAATACATATATGATATTCTTCAGGATATATGCTAGTTAGATAGTGTGTTGAAAACATAATACAATTAATTTGATACGATAGAAAAAATCATAAATATACCTCTAAAAGCTTTCTTTTTACAATAAAATCCATATTATTATACTTACAATCATTCTGATTTTTTGTCAGATTATTCTACAAGCAACATACTAAAGAACTAGTGTTTTAATTTTTTAGTACAAACAACAGATTTCTTGTAAATAGATAATTGCTTCATATTTTGCATTAAATTACCAGCGTTGTGTCACCGCGCTTCTCTTTCTTTTCTATGCAGTCCGACAGTGACCGTGTTGTAGGTCATGTAGTCCCCTTAAGTTATTATCGTACGATATTTTATTAATATCGTTTCAAATTGATTTTAAAAGAGATCTCCTACAAATCTCTTACTTTGACTGCTACGAACAACATTAGCATTGCATTGATATCTTTAAATCTGCTGATCAACTTTTTTTCCAAGATTGAAGTTAACAAGTGTCAAATAAATAAATTAAATCATTGGCATCGAACATTATTTGGCCCGAAAAAAATACCCAACATTCGTACGACAGACAACCTTGAAAAGGTATATTGTCTGGAAACTGTTGGAAATTTTAACACTTAAACTTTTCCCCATATTTACAAGGATTCCCAATACTAACGTTACTTCGATAATCCAGAACATTAAGCACCTGTATGTTCCATAAAAGCTACATTGACTGAACAATATGTGATCAAAATACGTTTTTATATACACTTTTATTACCATATTATAATACGGACTATGGTTAGGTTTTCAGTTCACTGATTTGAATATAATTCAAACGTTAATTTGGCCCTTGATGTCACCGAGTACATGATAGGTTTTGGTACGATTCATGCACACTATTACCTACGCTTTGGTTTAAAGGGTTTATAAATGTGTATAATGCGATTTGTGTTTGTTATTTTGATTTGATTAAAGATAAAAGAGTGAAGCGTAGCGAAAAAGATGGTCTACAAAAATAAGTTGATAACTTTTCTGCCATTTTGATTCAAAATAAATATCAATTTGCCCGATTTCTTTTGGAAAACTCTCTCAGAACAAAAATTTTGGTAGCGAATATGCCTTGAAAAAAAACAGTAGGTACTTTTATTTATGCATACTACTAGTGACCCGTCCCTGCATCGCGCGGTTTTTAACGACCTGCAAAAATATCGTGATTGCATTATTATATTTGAGTGTATTACCAATAGGGATATTACATGCATATAAAAACCTCCCGAAATGGCAAACATGGCATCAAAATCCGTCGCACAGTAAGGCTGATTGCTCACACGAGCTTGAGTCGAGGCGGGCGTCAAGGCCTAAGGAATAAATGGCAGTGCGCTCATATAGGTCTAGAGTCGCGGCACGGGCGAAGTGGTGGCGGCGCAGGATCAAGCTGGGGGCGCGGCGGGGAGCTGTGCCCGACCGCGATGCGACTCCACCGCTATTTCGTCATTTTGTTTCGGACGTAGACGTATTTATACAGTTAAAATAATGCGTGACGATTTTGAAACCATGAAACCAACGTGAAATTCATCGAACTTGTACAATTATACTTGTATGAGTGCAAGTACGTTTTCATCTTCTGATGACATGTTAAATGAATTGGAATGTGTGAAGGAAGTATAGCCGCCCGCAACTCGACTCTACACAGAGACCACGCCTCGACCGTGATGCAACGACACCGCGACCTCGCCTCGACTTACCAGTACGCGACGCGCTTTAGAAGAATATCGCGGTCACACAGACGGACATGAAAACCGACTTTAATTTATAAAATTATAAAGAAAACACTCTTTTCTTGCTAATACTTTTGAATCGCACCACCTGTACTCTTTCACAATCCAACAACGAGTAGCTTTGCACTACATTTTTCCATTTAAAACGACATTTGCCCCACCCAGAAATAACAATAATAATTATCATAACCGTTATTTCAAAGTGTTGCCAAAGTAAAATAATACATTTAGTTGCCATAGTGGAAATATATTTTAAAAGTTTGTTACAATATTAATAATTTGTACTTTGACAGTGTTGCCACAGTGGTTATTATAGTGCGGTATTAAAATAATGCATGTTTTTTAAATTTAATCAATGAAATCGCGACGAAATGTATAGAAAATACAAAACGGATCCACAAATAGATGCGGGAGCCGTTGAACACAAAATAATCCCATTTATGTACCATACAAAAACAAACAATAAGCACTACCCTGTATTATCATAATCCGACAATAAAACACTTGGAACCAATCCGATTACAAACACACATTTTTGTTTAATCCTATTATATCAAACGTACCTACACTCGTAAATTTCGGACTTAATCCCGAAGTGCATGCTCGTATAAATCACAAATCAGCAATGCCGTATGTATCTTTACTTCTATTTCAACAATAGCATAATGTTAATTCGTAGGATATCATCATCTGCCTAGCCTTTTCCCAACTTTGTTGGGGTTGGCTTCCAGTGTAACTGGATGCAGCTTAATACCAGTATTTTACATGGAGCGACTGCCTATCTGACCTCCACAACCCAGTCACTGGGTAATACGATACCCCTTGGTAAAACTGTTTGTCAGACTTTCGGGCTTCTGACGACCCGTAACGACTGTCAAAGATCCAAGAATGACAGCCGGGACTAACGGCTTAACGTGCTTTCCGAGGCACGTAGGGGTCTTAGTATGAAAGGAAAGATGGTCACCCATCCACAAGCAAACCGCGGCAAACGTAGCTACGCTTGCCGCGGTTTGCTTGCGGGTCGATCAGTCATGTTAAGCTTAATATGACTGATCGACCCGTGCGGCTGTACCATAAACCGCATACATGAGGTGCATAAACAAACACGTTGGAGAATTATATAAACGATGACAGTAGCCAATAAGTTTAAGTAAATCTTCCAAAGATAGGCACTTTATCTCTCGTTAAGCTACTTAAAAAATATCTTGCCGAAACGTATTATCAACAACGAACTAATCTAATTGCTGTTTGGTCACGAAGCCGATTGATCTCTTTCCAAGTGGAATATTTGACTAACATATCTATGATCATACATCTTTATAGTCAAATATCAATAAGTTTATAGATAAATGACAATCTATATCTATATAAGTATATACATAAAGTTATAGAAAAATGACAATCTATATCTATATACATAAAGCTGAAGAGTTTGTTTGTATTTTGTTTGTTTAAACGCGCTAATCTCTGGAATTAAAAGTCAGGTCAGTCAAAGGCGAGTATTAACTTATTACGAGTATTAACATGACGCTTGGGGAACTTTAGACGAGCAAAAAAACGTCAGTTTATCGTTAAACAAAGACGAAGTAATAGCGCGGTCAGGCGATGCAATGCGACGGGGGAAACAAAACGTTTTACGCGGACAATGTCGCGGGCACAAGCGAGTATAATATATACATAGGAATCATTTGTGAGCCTCGGAATTTAAAATATTTCATAAAGGATAAAACATACCTACTATCTTTAATATTATGATCCTAGACATAATATTAAATGTGATGAACATTATGATAGTGTCATATCTCCCAAAGAGCTCTTCTGCTACTTAAATACGACCTTCTATCAAAAAAGGGCAGCTATTCTTCACCGAAAATACGTACCACAAAACACTCATAAATTCCGTACGAAAGCCCAAAGTGCATATAACAAAATCATAAATCAGATTATATAATATACATTTCTTTATCTAGGCATGATCTAGCACTTACAGGTGCGCGTTGTAATTTATGGTCTCCACACATGTCGGAAAGGGTGGCTGAATGTATTGCCCTACTTACGAGAGGTCGATTTTGCTTCACACTTACTGAGTTCATATACGTTTGTGTTATATAATTTGTCCTTTGTTTTTGCTTCGGTAGGTATAGGTAAGACAGACTTACTTACTGGCTGACTTCTAGCAATCGGGGGCGATTTGGGGTATCTAATATTCAATATATAATAATATAATAGGGGGCGAGTAGACACACTAAGGCAATTAGGGGCAAGATCCAAGGGGCGAGCGGAGCCCAAACCCTTATTTCTGGCGCGTGTGTGCATATATTAATTAGTAGATTTTATTTCACGTATGATAAGTCAAGTTTTTAATATTAAGCTTAGGTAGGTACTTATTTATATTTTAATAGCCGTCATAAATTTATCTTTCATTTAAAATTACCCTACAGTAGTGCCAAGTATTAGCACATTAAATTAGTGCCTTATGCAAGTGGCATGGTTGAATAATACAAACACAACTAATAAATCAGTGTACCTAAATGTGCGCTTTGATCATTTGTAACGTGACGATATTATCGTGGACGTCCACGTCCATGTCACGGCATCGCGATAAGACGGAAGTAAAAAATACGAAGACGCAATTAGATTTCCGTCTACGATAACGTGCACTTATTTCCATACATTTTATGGACGTCGACGTCCACGATAATATCATCGCGTTAGAAATTATAAAAGCGCATATTGGGTATTGGGTACTCCTCGTATATCATAATCAGCCTATAATGTTCCCACTGTTGGGACACAGGCCTCCTCTCTGTGAGAGGGAGTGGGCCGTAATCCATCACGCGGGCCCAGTGCGGGTTGGTAGATATCACATGTCTTGGAATTTTTGCTTCTAGGACATACCGGTTTCCTCACGATGTTTTCCCCGACCGTTTTGAGAGCAGTGGTGATAAAGTAGGTCGTAGGTTCGAACCCAGATAGGCGCACTCGTAAGTCGCGGCCGTTTCCACTGGGCCACGGATACTGCTTACTCCTCGTATATGAAGTTCTAAATGAAGATAAGCCAAGTTATCCAATCAACTCCACCAGTAGACATAAACGAATAAACAGAAAGTGCAAAAAGCCTTTGTCTCAAGATTACAAGGGCTCGAATTTCCTTATATCTTGTTCATTTCCTTCTTCAAGACTTTTTCTTTTATTGCAGGACACTTAAATGTCTTCCTTTCTTTGTAGATATAGGTATTCAATCTCTTTGTAGTTCAATAATGGAATTTATCTTGAAGTAGAATACTGTGTTAACAGTTTTATGTATCAGGATCGTCGTAACGTGATAACAAATTTTCATAAGCGGGTGTAAGCCGTCACCCCCTTCCCCGTTCAAATGTAAATTTTCCTAAATTCCTTCATTTCAATCCTTTACCGAAATCAGGAATTCAAATCGCGGTTTTAATCTTGAAACGGATTTTGGGGAAAAAAGTGATTCTTGTTCTTAACTTTTATAATATTTTGTTAAATGGGTGAATTAATGCTGTATTTTAATTCAAAGTAGGTTTCCAGCCCGAATAAACCTCGTCCAACATTGTGAAAATGTGTTTCAAATCCAATATCGTTAAATTATTATAATGACACCTATTCGGTACCTCAACTATTGATAAATTGTAATTCCACAATATTATAGCACATCCTCGCATGTAATACCTACAATTTAATTTTGTTGAAAATGTCATACAGAACGTTTCAATATAGGCTTTTGATAAACGATAATACAAGTACATAATAATATATATACCTCCAAATATGTATGAAGTTAAGCCCGTTTAATTAAACGTCTGTTGTAATTATAATGGGAGTTGTGCTCAATAAATTAGACATAAAAACAATTCTACGGAGGCCCAATAAAATGAAGTATCCTGAGCTTCATAGTGACAAGAGTCCTTTAACAACAGAAACAGCTGTTGTTGCATTATTATCCTGTTGGGATTGCCTTCTAGTCTAACTGAATAGTATAAGTAGTTGTAAACTCAAAGCATTTAATTCAAATAAATCAATTACAGGCACTTTTGAAACGTCAGGGAGTCAGTCAGAAATATGAAGCTAGTTGTCCATTTCAAAGCGTAGTAGTAGTAAACTCCAAAAACACTCTTTTTGATCAAAATATTGGTCACGTTTACTTATAGAGACTGCCATCTGAGGTCATCCAACCTCAATAACTACTAACACAAGTTGAAGGTGTTATGCTTAGGACTACCTTCAGCAACTATATTCCTAAGCCATCCGAATCCTAGAGAGATCTTGAAGTGTTTAAAATAGTCACTCATCCAAATGCTCGCCGCAGCAAGTGCAGCTTAACTTTGCAGAACAATCGATCCACAATGCTGAAAGCCACGAGCCCCTCTAGCTCTGTTTGCATTAATAACCGTGCAATGTGCACGACTAGGCGTTTCGGAAGCCACCACAACTGTGACGTTGCAATGCAAATGAACGTAAAAGCGAATTTGTGTTCCCCAATGCAGAGCGCTTATAAAGGGTTTAAATTTGCAATTCTATTATAAAAGCGATGCAGATAATACGTTGAAATGTAAAACCGATTGGATGGCCCGTCGAGTGAGTATGTGGATAGGTAGATAACGTTTCAACTGTGACCTTGGACATGACGCTGTATTTACTGCGCTAAACCCCAGTGATGGTTGAATATTGCCGTAGGGTTGCATCTGTAATCATTTGTGACACTTCATTTATACTAATTTAATCCTTTTATTTTACGGATTGATAGTAATGACGATGGTGTTTTGGGTTACTTATTACATTGTACTTAATAATGTTACTTTTCTTGCAATGCCGATATATGTTGGCTATAGTCGCTACATGAGAGGTTGTGTCCCTACACAACCTTTCATGTGTACCTACATTTGGGTATTTTGAAGCCTGTAACGCAGAAAATTGTTTTTTATTTGTTCAGCCTATAGTGTCCCATTGCTGGGCAAAAGCCTCCCCCAAGTCCTTCCAGAAACTCATTTCCCGCGCCACCTCGAACCAGCCCTCGCGGTACGCGTCCAGGTCATGTCACCACGGCATTCTGGGCCGACCTCGAGGGCGCCATCCATCTTCAGGCACACAATGTGTGGAAACTTTTGCCCAGCGGTCATCCTGCATGCGGCTGATGTGACCCGCCCAATCCCATTTGAGCCTGGCAGCCTTCTTGCCTACGTGTATTATACCCGTTTTGGCACTCAGCATGGTTTTCCGAATTTTGTCCTGTCTTTTTACACCCAGGATGCTGTGCTCCAATGCTCTTTGGCAAACGCCAAGGCGGAACTTTTGCGACTCAGTGAGCGACCAGGTCTGAGCACCATAGGTCAGGACGGGCACGATACACAAGTCGATGAGTTTGCGCTTCAGGAACTAGTTTAGTTCAGTTTATTTATCTAATAATCATTTGCCAAGCTTTTTCCCAACTATGTTGGGGTCGGCTTTCAGTCTAACCGTATGCAGCTGGATACCAGTATTTTACATGAAGCGACTGCCTATTTGACCTCCACAACCCAGTTACTGGGTAATACGATACCCCTTAGGTTACGATACTGGTGGTCAGACTTTCGGGCTTCTGACGACCCGTAATGACTGCCAAAGATCCACGAATGACAGCGTAGCTTAACCTGATCGATCGACCTGCGTGGCTGTTATAACTTAGTACAAGCCCCTTAGCGTTTATATATTTATATAATGTTAATAATTCATACAATGTCATTCAATTACGTACTTAGTTAAGTAAATAATAGCAGTAATAGTTGAAGTGAATATTAAATTTCACTGTTACATTACTGCTATATTACAAGTTAACTAATAATTAATTCAATCCTCGAGCTTTACTGGCAACAATTTAAAAAGTTCGATCGTAAAAAGTTTTGAAACCGCCACCCACATTGATCCCTCCAGAAAAGATAATTTGCTGGACAGTGACAAATTAATGAGTAAATAAAGCGTTGATAACGATCAGTAACAAAAACGGAACCCCTGCTTAGGGAAACGCCGTGACAAATGAAGACTACAAGAAAAAATAAGTGCACAATTTAAATGCCACCTCAGAGCTAAGCTGGACAAATTGACTCTTCCAGCCATTTTTGTTTAAACTTCTATTATTCTGGTTGGAATTGTAATATTGTTTGGCTTTAAAGATTTAAATGCCTTTTGTTTATCGTGAAGTATAGCGTTTTATTTGGTTTCAGGGAGCTGAATAGGTCTCCTTAATTAATAATAGTATTTTTTATTGTTCCAAAAACAGTTTTAAGTACATATTATTTTTCCACCAGTTATTTATAAGCTTAAAAGTATGCAATACAATGCAGTAAGTACTTATATAATTCATATTTGACCACGAGGTGGTCATTGTATTACTATACTAGCTGAGTCCGAAAATTATACCGCGAGAACGTACTACCAGGAAAAAAGTATCCTCCGTCCTAACCCAATCCTAAACCATGACGAAATCCGCCAATTAGAGTTATTTTCGCAATGTTATAATATCAGTATGGAGTATGGATTCTTGTAAAATGTTAAGCCACAAGCCTGACAAAGTAGGTAGGTCTAGAAAACTACAACAATCGATACTGTCGCTCAGTAACGACTGTCAGGGTATTTAAAAGACATGTTAAACTCGAAACAGTATAATCATAGCTTTATATGGATCGATAAAATCAGAAAAATTAAGTGTTACCGGCTAGGACTCACGCTTGAATTGTACCACTTAAGAGTAGGTTAAGAAGGTACATTATGTAGGCTAATGTAATTAGGTCTACAAACGAAAACTTTGTTACTTCACGTGCTTAGGGCACTTAAAAACTGCAATAGCGTGGTCATGTACAATATAATGCGACGATTATGAAATCGTTTCCGTGGAAACTGTTACAAATTATTTTTATTCAAGTACCTACGGGCAACGTAATTTGTATGTTTGGTAGTACTAATGAAAAGCTTCAAGCATTACCAGGTCAAAAGGTTTCTGCTTTTTGACTTTTTACTTAGAACCGCCATTATAGAAATTGTGGGTGTACTTCTGTTTATTTATTTTCTAACTATTATGATTGTAAGCATGGAAATAAGTTTATCGCATATTTAACTTTAACATTAATTAGGAATTTTAATCCGGTTAGACTGGAAGCTGACCCCAACATAGTTGGGAAAAGGCTAGGCAGATGATGATGATTAATTAGGTAATTTAAATCAAGGGAAATATCAGCTATAATCAAAATATTGTTATACGTGAATTTTAAATTAAACAGACAGTCTGTACGTCCTAATAAAGCGTTTACGCGCGAAGTACACGGGCCGAAATAGTATGCAACGTTTGTATTTTCATTGACGCGCGTTAACGCGCTGCAAACGCAACTAGCGCTTCTATTTCAAGGCAGAAGACCACCAATACGCAGACAACGCGTGTTACATGAATCACGCGTATAAAAAAAAAAAACAACAGACTTCCAAAAAAAAACACTGCAAAGTGAAAAATAACTTTAATTTCGAAAGTCGGTGTCAAAAAACGAAAATGTAGAACCAACGACACCGACTTCCGAAATTACAGTTATTTTTCACTTTGTAGTGTAAGTGATGTTATGTTGTGTGATTGTGTGAACAATGCATACATAATTATGCGATAGCAGCAATCGCGGTTGATTTGCTGGCATTTATTGAAGAGTTCCGTTGTCTGTTGCCGAAACTTATCATCAGATCTTTACAAAATTTAAATGGAACCATTTCGGAATAAACCTCTTTCGAACAAAAAAAAAAGAAATCCGTCTATACATATATGACGGAGTAAACATACATAAAAAAATGTATATATTAAATCAATAGTAAGAAGTAATAAGTAGTAATATAAGTGTAACATAATCATCCGAATTGAGAACCTCCTCCTTTTTAGAAGTTGGTTAAAAAGGCCGCCACCGCCTAACGCTACTTACCGCTTGTGTAGAAACGTATATTAAATTCAATTCCGATATCCATACCGTTAAATAGGAATATCACAAAATAATCCCTATTAAAATACAAAGGAGGATAGTCGATAACTAATAAAGCAAAGTCTAATTTTCTAAATGCAAACAACATTCCTCTTTGTCATCGAATCTCTGTCGGCCACTTCAATTAGGTCGGACGCGTAGCCCGAGGCTACACTGCGCTCCACGAACTATTTTATTAATTTGCATAAATTCAAATATTCAGTAACAGATTGGGAGAACAACTTGCTTTAGGTGTAGAACATTAAAATTGCTTTTTCCTGAGAATGCCTGTCAGGGTTAGCTTCGAGGTAATACGGGTTAATCTATCTTCTGTTCCAGGAATTGTGGTGATTGGAGTGCTTTGATACAACATTCAGGCAAAGTTCTGGTGCCTACGGGGATGTGGTTAGAATTTCTGTGAATAGTTCACAGATAATGGTGATTGGGTCACGAGCCTTCCTTGTTGGAACAGGTGTAACGTAGATATCTGTTTCAGCGTCATGTCAAAGCTCAAACAAAATCATTAAGGCAATTGGCAGTAGATAGCTAGTTTATGTTTACTTTGATTCTGAATTTCAATTCAGAATCGAAGTAAACAGAAACTAGTGTTATTATTATTGTTTGGGATCTTGAAGAAAACCACCTTATGCACTTGATTATTATTTTACACTTCTAAACTATTTCATTTCACTAAAGTATGTAAGAGAAGTGTGCACTCTGTTCATCGTGCAGTTAGAATGGCTGAGCCAACCATCTGTCAAGTTCATATTTAGTTTGACAACTATGACATGACGTTGACATTACTAAACAATTATAACTATTATGTCATGATTATGTCCTGCGTGTCCTGTCAGCTACACGTAACAGGATCGATGGACGATAGCTATAGTGCTGGCGCCAAACACGTACCCGAATTTTGGGCTGAGTTCATTTAGATTGCCATCGACACGCTAAAAAGAAGAGATTACAATGTATTGGTTACTGAGCGCCTTCGTAATAGTTATAAGCTGCAGAGAAAGAGTCGGGATAGGTTATTGTTATAAATATTTTAGAGAAAACTTCGGTCAAAGCACAACCCTCCTATTCCAGTATTCAACAACTTTTAATTCAACGTTCAATTGTACAACTTTCACGCATTTATCTCTCGCTATTATTCTGTAATAAAAATTTACCCACTGTCACTTGAAAGTAAGGCAACACTTAAAACATAAGGAGTGACAGGCAGGGGTCCCAAGTACCCCTCACTTGTTGTAAGCTAGGTCTGAGAGACCCGTCTGCCCTCATACAGTAATCCGATCCAGCTGAATTAATTCTGCTCTGTAGTTTTAGGGCTGTAAGTCATAAGTACACACATCAGTACGGTCTGTAAAATTTGCTTACCACGACTTTAAACAAGGGTTTATTCAAGACTTCAGCTTTTGTTTTCATGAAGATTTGTAGCATGAAATGGGAAGATTTAATGTTGAAGTTCGCTCACAGTTCACCTCTGAGTTTGCATCACTATCAAAATCACAGTGATCTTTATTGCCATTGCAAACATGTGTTTCTGTGACAAATAAACCTATTTTTCTTTCTTTCTAATTACATCTACAAAATCGTCTATATCGTCACAGTGTCTATAACAATTTAAAGCAAAATATCTCTTAAAGTTCGACTTTTAACTACCTGCAGTAAAAATACGCTTTTTTATAACTTATTTCGGACTGAGTTTAGAGATATGCATGTCAAATAAGTTTCGTTTATTACACTATTCTGTACTAGAAAAACAAGATTTGGTTGATGGCCGCGAAAAAACAAAAAGACGCCAATTTCAGTCATCTAAGTAACACCTATGCTGTTATTTTACTGCAGCTAATTAAAAGTCCGACTATCGATAGATCTCTCCACCTTCCTTTAGTAGAATAGTCCCTATAACAAGACTTCCAAGAACCACTATCTATTCTAGCTGGTCTATTCAGAGCCAAGACCGCAAGTCATAAACTGCACTCCACAAACTATTTTATCAATTTTCATAAATCCAGTGTCCCAGTAACAGATTGGGGAACTAGGGAACTATGAATTAGTAAGGTCCCGCCCGTTTGTGGTCGACGAAAAACTACCAAACTTTTTTGGCACGAACTTAAAAGCTCTTGGGTATTAAAAAAACTGGCCAAGTGCAAGTCGTCCCTAGTTGCACTGTTGTTCTATATCATATTTTGGTTACCTAAACATGGTTATAGTTATTTATTTATTTATATGGCACTTCAATGACTTACTCACTACGACATACACAAACAATTAATTTAATAGATTAGATTTTTTTTAGATTTAATTAATTAATTATTGTTATGACTCGGAAGGTCGTGTCAATTTGTGCAAATATTGTGTAGGTGGCATGAGCATTATTGGGATAGAGAAAATATGAGTAGATTGGTTATCAAAAAAAATGCTGTTTCATACAAAAGTGCCTGCGTGGTCAAAATGTGTGGAACAGCTTTTTTTTTTCTTATAACCCACGAAAAATTTCAACGCGGGTTTCAGAATCATGTGCTGATTCCATAGAAAAACAGGTTGGGCTTCGCTATCCCTGCCACCCTGTAAAGGAACCTCATAGGGGAAAGTACAAACTTTTTAATAAAATAAAATCATAATAATTGTCTAAAATCTATCCTATTCTATCCTAGAATGTGTAAAATATAGACGGAAAGGCAGAAGGACAAACAACAAAGTGATTCCATCAACGTTCCGTTTTACCAATTTTTGCACGGAACTCTAAAACTAAAACATACATTGTGTTTTCTTCATTTATATTATTAGGTTTCGACGCTTTCGCTTTATGAATTCTGGTAGTGTTCCAGTAATTTGATTTGCTTTTCCGTTGCATAGAAACAATAACAATACTTGCAACACTGGCTTTTAAAGAGAGAATGAGCTACGTTAAAGTAATTAGGTAAAATTAGGTTTGTACCGGATTATTAATGCAAAATAGTCTGCACGTGAGGCGATGGGTTAACTTCGGATATGTATGGTTAATTTGTACACCGTCATTGTCAGTCATTGGCGCCGATTCTGTTGTTCACAAACTAACCTAAATTTAAGTTCAGGCATCTTTTTCTTTCTATTTCATTAAGACAAGGACAGAAGATAAATATTAGTTTAGTCCTGTCAAATTAGTCAGCGCCTGACGTAAATTGACGTATTTTAGTAGCCAATTTTTTAATCTCGTCTAAAGTTGTCTATGGAGTAAGTATCTTAATTTGACAGGACTAAACTAATATTTATCTTCTGTCCTTTTCTTAATGAAAAAGATGCATCAACTTATTTTTAGCTAGTTTAATCATTTATGTTTAATTATAATGATTATTTTTTGACCTATCAATAATAAATTTTGCAGAATTTAGCTTTTTATGGAACACTTTTTTTGAGGATAGATGCCTACCTGTATGGATAGTTGCCCCACCATGAAAATACTAAGAAGGATAGATGCCTGCAGTAAAGGGCTTTATACTTTGTAAACGAAAAACCGAACCAAATATGAGGTCGAATTACGAAAAACCATTTTTCATTTTTTTTAATGTTTTAATTTTTATCATTATAAGATAATTCAAATACGATACAAACAAACATAATAAAAGGATGACGGGCGGAATGTACCAACCGACCAATAACGACCAGACGTATGTCGTTAGAAAGCTCTTTTCATGACTATCATTTGTTATTATGGGGGCTAGTCTCAATTCGTTGTGGGGAAAATGTTATAGTTACTTGAATTATATCTATTAAAATAAAAGTTGTTAATTCTAGATATCTAAAAAAACAGTTTTTGTGTGGATTCCATGTACTTTCAGCGTTATAATGTTAAGTATGAGGTCAGTCAAATCGTGAAAAAGAAAGTTAAAATAAAAAAAAACATAGAGTTAAAATCGTTTTTACTGATTTACAAACACAATTCTTAATATTTAAAAACTAGTGTAGAGGATGTTGTCGCCGGTGCCGGCACAAAGAAGTCCAGTTGTTGACAGAAGGATTTATTTACACCAACGTACAATATTTAATATAGGACGAATCCACACAACCTTTTCCCAGAAGGGACGAAGGAGGGGATAAGGTGTCCTCTAAACCAAAAAATTACACTAGGTCTAGATTTAGGCTAACTAAGTAGCGATGTCCCGTGTGACTATTCCAAGGTAGGACGTAATCCACAGATGCACCACTAGTTCAGTTTTTCTCTCTCCATCAAAATAAAATATACTAGCGGAGGTTATTAACCCTCGGAGAATCGCGACACCGCGATTCAGAAACGTGACGTTTTGCGTATGCGCCATCTAGCGTAGAGTTGCGGTATGTTGTGGTGTTTCTCCTAAGTAATAGGTGGCGTTGATTATAGACCTTATCTACTACACAAAAAGGTACACAATTCAGTGAGGTGCGCCGCGCGGCGCCGTGCGGCGTAGCTCGACGTAGTAGACACACACACACACATTTTTTTTAACTGGAACTGGAAAACTGGAACTAACAACTTTTATTTTAATAGATATAATTTAAGTAACTATAACATTTTCCCCACAACGAATTGAGACTAGCCCCAATAATAACAAATGATAGTCATGAAAAGAGCTTTCTAACGACATACGTCTGGTCGTTATTGGTCGGTGGGTACGCGTCCCATACATTTTTGCCCGTCATCCTTTCAAAAACATTTGTTCAACAAAAATATTAATTCTTAATTGTTATTAGGTAAGTATATTATTAAGTGTCAACATGCATTCATACTTTTTTTAAAATTAAAATAACACAAAAAAGAGATCATTCCTAATCCTACAATGATGTTGAACCGGATAGTCCTTTCAGTTGTCCACATCTTCGTTGTATTTTTAGCAGCATAACGTCTTCGCAATATTCTCGATGGAAGCCCAAATTGTCGGGATATTTCATTTATCCTCACGGTTTTTTTTTTTCATCGAAAGCTGACTGTAGTTGTTCCACAGTCCAAGAACATACTCGAGCTTGCACTCCTTCCTTTCTTTTGTATTTTCGTGGCATGGTTCTGCTACAAGTAAAGAGTCCAAATATAAAATACGGAAAAACATAAAAAATATAACAGAACACTAAAAATAGTTACACTGATACCATTCTAGTGTATGGAGGGATAGATGCCCCTAAGGGCACCTATACCTCGAAAAATCAGGGCAACTATCCTTTATGATAGGGATAGATGCCCAAGTATTATTTAAATAAATTAAAAACAAAAGTGCAACTATTAACACCCAGATGAACACTTAATGAACCAGTCCATTGATGTAATAAAAAATATAATGGAATGTATTACTACTTATAAAGTTATACAATGGCAAATACCAACCTTTAAATCTTTGGAGTGTTCGTGAATTTTGCCGCGGAGATGATTGCACACACGAGCGAAACGCATCCTCACCGTACGACAGCCAGGGGGTACCTGAGGTGCGGGGTGACTGCGGCTACTACTTATACTATTAATTCATAGTTGCGAGTTTGGGAAGTTAGGTTTTTTGAAAATGAGGCATCTATCCCACTGCGGCATCTATCCCGGTTTTACCCTAAACAGTTGATCAGATTTGGATGAAAATTGGCTCATAAATAGACCATTTCCTGGATTAACACATAGGATACTTTTTATCCCGATATTCCCACGGGATCGAAACTTACGCAGGTGAAACCGCGGGGCGCTGCTAGTAGTAAATAAAACTAAAGTAATCAAATAGACGCAGCTGGAGTCCCTCTTCCATCCCTTAATCGAAATCACATAGTACGTAAGTAGATAGCCATTTGAAATGTTAATCCCGGTTAATTATGTAGGTATTCTATTTCCATTACGATAATTAATACCATAAGCACATAAACCAACACTACGTAACTAGTTTCTAGAACTACTCGATACACGTCGGTAATTATTACCGCCACGCAACAAGGACATTTTTGATCAATAATGTGGTAATATGTCGCATAGGTGTCATGCATTAAACGTGGCTTATAATAATCTATTTACTTTGACCCGAAAAAGTGTAGTACTGGATATGAGTATCTACTTTACAGGCCGCTACAATCAGTAATCGTAAAGGAATCAGCAGGATTGGCAATTTATGGATCGTGGTATGTTTTGATAAGCACGCAGGATTATGAAACAGCAAGCAGCGTACCAATGTGACTTTTTCAATTCATATGTACCTACCTACTTTCTGAGTTTATCTTGGACATTAGCGGGAATACCGAGATAAGAAGTAGCCTATATGTGAAACCAGGGTATCAGTTACCTCCATACCAAATTTTATCAAAATTGGTCCAGCCGTTTGAGCGTGAAGAAGTAACAAACATTTAAACACCCACACACACACTCACAAACTTTCGCCTTTATAATATTAGTGTGATTACTGATAGTTATCGGGGAAGGAAAAACATCGTGAGGAAACCTGGACTGATAGTTAACATAAGTCTGACATCGCCAACCCGTCTTGAGCAAGCGTAGTGATCAATGCTCGTGTCTTCTGTGTATGAGAAGAGGCCTTCGCCCTGCACTGACACAGTAATAGGCTGCACCCGAATTGCGTAACACACTATCAATCGGAATCTAAATCATTTTGAAGCAAATTGTTATTTCATTGCTTGATAAGTTTGAAAAATTTATGTGCTCAACACGTAAAATAACGCAATGAATGTTGTTGAACTGTCAAAATGAAACCGATTCCGATTGATAATGTGTTATGCAATTGCCCAACTGGTTTTACCTATTGTTATTTTTGCGCAGTTTTGAATTCAATTTTACGATTGTACCAAACCATATTTTTTGTCCAAAGAAAACAGTCAACCACTTGTATTTTTTGCAATCAAAGCGATTAAAATCGAAATCAGCCTTCAGACCGTGACAACAGCAGGTTACTAATTTGCGTGACAGCCGTCGAGTAAGCAACAGTAATGAGCATATGCGGCACACAAACATGTCGCACTGGCGACATAACTCATCCCATAACGTATGGTAGCCTATGAGCACGGACAGCTGATATAGGTGCACCTTCCGCGTTACAATCCTACTCAATCCTAAGTGATAGTTTCTGTCTCTCTCTTCCTTGTAATTAATTATATCCTCTTATACGATCTCACTTCAACTTTGTGGAGCAAACCATTCCTGTTTATTAATGCCAACCATTATTCAACGGCAGCCGCAGATGAGGCAAAGCGAAGGAACATTCTTGAAATATATTCATCTTGTCTCGTTAAAAGTAAGTTGAGTTGGAAACTTGACTTTATGATAGTTGTCGTTTGTTTTTAATTCTTCAATCTGGTTGGAACTGTGTCTTTAGTATTTTTTGCATTTCGTACTTTTAAATAAAACTTCATGCGACGAGTATTTAATGAATGTGCGACGGCTCTGGTCAGTTAATTTTACATCTGATTGATTTATTGCAATGCTGTTAAAAATTAACGAGAACGTTTTAAACTACACGTTTTAATTAATTATTGGGATGACTCGGAAGGTCGTGTCAATTTGTGCAAATATTATTGACATAGGAACAATATGAGTAGACAGGTAGGTACCTCTTTGCAATACGAACACTTTTCCCAAATGTGACGTATACAAGGTGGTAGGACATCAAAATCAAAAGTCATTTATTCAAAAGGTTGTGCGTCGCTGCCATCCTGTACTTTTCAGATTAAAGTTTAATTTAATTAACTCCCAAAATACATGCTTGCCTTTTATTATTATTTTACCCAAAATTAATAATATCAACCAAATTATATCTACCATACAAGCACAATAAAAAAATCCATTACGTTTGTGCATTATTCCCCGACACAACATCATTAAATAAACTGAATACGTATACATACGTCCGTAATCTATGAGCACCAACGTTGGTATATTGAACCAGTGTCCATATAATTTTATTACTTATAAGTGGGTAGTACAATAAAAGCTGGTTGTTCGTTGCACGGCCAGCGAGCCAGTTGTATGTTTCCTGCATACTAAACAGCGTGAAATGCGACTTCGTACGTATTATTATTTGCTTAATAATTTACTAGCATGCTGATTAATAATTTCAAAATAGATACAATCATATTGTGGTCTTTATTTGGTTATTTAATTATTTAATCAGCCAAATGTGTGGCTTGTTTAAATTGTAACGCGCTGTGACGTAGTTGTGTGTGTGACGTGAATGTGGGAATGTGTGGTTATCTGGATTTTCTGTTGTTATTAAATATAATTACCTAATTATCCTGTATAATTATTATTGGTAAAACATTAACAACCTGTCAAGAGGTCATTGTACTCATCATTATGAACAATTTTTACTATGGGACCAAACCTGAAATTATCACTAGAAAGGTAAACTGTGAATCTTATTAAACCATTTATGAGGAAAATCAATTCAACGAGCTGCAAAATACTAAATATTATATTCTGTGCACATTGAAATGTTTGACGTTAGGACATATCTTTATGATTACAGCATCCAAGACACTGTCAGTTTATCAAGGAAGCGTTAGATTTTAATTGGTATCTCCCTCTAATCCGTCTGCTAGGCGTGTTGGTTATTATAGTTACTACAACACCATTTCACTAGAGAGCCACTTCGATATTTACGAGTATATAGGTTATATTACCTATATCATCTTTATTAAGGTACTAGCTGACCCGGCGAACTTCGTACCGCCTAAGAATCAATAAGAACGAATGTATGAGAAAATGAATTATCTTTATTTATTTTTCGTGATTTTTTCCCGTTTTATTAGTTATTCTGCTATTCGGGGCGGAGACAAGTCCAACAAATCAAAGATAATATAAATCGGTCCCGCCGTTCTTGAGCTATATACAAATGGTGTAACTAACCCGACTTTGTTTTATTTAAGTATATAGATGATATTGGCGGAGGCCTTTCAGCTGACATTATGATGATGATGGTATTCTCATTTATTTTTAATACTTACTTTTGAAAATTGTCGGTTAAATGTAGAGTTTTGATAATTCCTTCACCATTTTGCAAGTTGACAATTAGACGGTTAATATTTATATACAATTATGAATTTATTCCATTAACATTATAATACAAAATATATATATATATATACTTTATGGAGAAGAAATTTTCTGATGATAGTGAAGAGGTTTTTATTTACTTATCAATTATTCATCAACGAATATTGGTAACGGCTTATGAATATTTAGCTAAGGGTCTGGTTTTACTACAGTTAAAATTCAAATTCTATCACAACTCTCAATTCAGATTAAAGATAACCTAATCTCTTAATTCTAAACTAAAATCTCTTCTAATTAAAATTAAGGCTAACAAAATCAATTTCCCCCTAACATTAAGGGTTCAGCCCCCAATACATAATTAGGTAGCTTACAACAACACTTTGCAGGGTCCCCAAAAGTTTATTCGTTAGATTCTCCCCGATGGTATCGTATGCAAATTTCCTAAATGCCTCTACGTTCCGCCGGGCAAACTACCGTCTGCATTCAGTTAAATCCCTGATCTAGGCCAATCTCTGTAAAAATAAGTTACTCATTGAAAATAGGAGCAGCGGTAAAGAATGAATTCTGTATCAGTCAGTTGAGTAAATAATTTGTTCCATGATTGAAAGGGGGAGAAAATGAATGTTGGGATTATATCTAATTGGAACGAATTGCTGAGTTGTATTTTAATCTGTATAACCTTTACATTAAAATACATATTGGCCCCCAATACCTGCATAATTAGGCAGTACCTATGCAATTAGGTATACTTTACTGGGCCCCCAAATATTTCTTCGCAAAATTTATGATCATAGGTACCTAAAATGCTTCCACGTTCACCTGCTTTCAGCTAAATCTCTGATGTAGGCCAGTCACTACACAAATATCTAAGTGTCTCATTAAAAAAACTATAGCAGTATATATATTTTGTATCAGTGATCAGAGTAAATAAATTGTTTTCTGATTGAAAAGTTGAGATTGAATGGGGGAAAAAAAGAATTGTTTGGATTATAATTAATTGGAATTGGCTGAGTAGTCCTTGAGTCTTGAATAGGATGATTCTGTTGACTCAGCTTTTAACTGTGCATGTAGTAGTATTCTTTGTTGATTATTTAAAAAAAGGCCGTAGATGGGTTCTTATGAGTTGGGACTTCCATTTCTACCTCACCGAACAATTACCACTATTGATACAGTTTTAATCATTTTCCACATTTTATAGTCAGTTTGCTCAGTAATTATTCCATTAACAACTTTCTTTATTACTAACTTCGCCCAGAGGGTTTACCCGCATAATTTTCGATCCCATAGGAATTTCGGGATAAAAAGTATCTTATGTCCGACTCCAGGTCATGGTCTACCCATTGTGCCAAATTTCATCCAAATCCGTTGAGCCGTTTTAGCGTGAAAGTGTTACAAACAAACATACAAAAAATTAAATATTATCTCTTATTATTATTGGTGGGAATGAACAGTGCGAATAGCATCACATCTATAAAAGGAGTGTCAAACAGATGACAGGTCCCTATTTTCCCGCCAAACGTCGGAGCGATATTTTTTTATGTGTTCTAATTATTAATATTTTTTATTGTATTAAAATAGTTCGTAGCAGTTACCTATTTTTTTTTTTTTATAAAATCCACTTCTGGTTCCTAAAAATGTTATTATTATATTACTTTAGAACACACTATCAAAAATCACGAATACTGTAGGAACACAGATTATTGCAGGGCAGCCATTAATAGGGAGAACATTGGCAGGACATTGACCCAGAAGCTGTTAACATCGCAGTACTAGTACTTATGATGTCGGCCAAGCATTACGTTAATATCCTATGGCTTACGAGTAATAGTGTCCATACAATAATTATGATAGCCCGAGGGCTTGACACAAATATTACTCTTGAGCTTAAAATGTAAATATCTCTAACTAATTACCAATGACTAAACTTGGAACTCTGAATCTTTGATAGGTAGCTTACCAAGTTTTAGGACCACAAATTCAAAGTCACACATGACAAAACGCAAGTTCCATTGCAACCAACTATCTAAGATTCTGATTAATTCAAGTAGGTACCTAGTAAGTAGGTAAATGCAGACACAAATATTTTCAAAATTTACAGTTTAATTAACAACGAAAGCAATTACCCATAATATATCGCTTAATTTGCAAATAAACTCGCATAGTATACAGGCTAACTACACAGATGTGTTTACAAGACGCTCGCGCCGAAACACGGCAATTCCATTTACGAACGCTCCAATGACAATATTTTGTGACGTAACAAACGCAGAACGAACATAGACATCTACATTAATCAACAAAATCTTCTTAACAGTAAAAATTTAAATTAATGCAGATTTTTCTTTACAAATTTCGTTTAGGGTCCCTGTCACTGAGATTATTTGTCCTCGCATTTTCTTCGTAACGAAGTGTTCCTCTAAGTTGTTATTCCCAATTCGCTACGGTATGTTAGGCAAAGTAGGAAGGTACCTTTTCAAATAATTTTTTGCCCCGAATTTAGTCCGCTGTATATTTAAATTTATTGTCTTTATGTGACCCGTGTTAGACCCCGTGTTACCTCTTTTGAGACCTTTTTGTTCTACAGACCGTACGTAATTTGTCTCAAAATATTTTTAAGAAAAGTTCGGGCAAACACTGAAAAGCTATTAAAAAGGCTCATGGTAAAGTTCAAAGTTTTTTAAATTGAATTTTAATAAAAATATTTTACGGTGCTGTATTAAATGCATGAAAATATTTGTTACCTGTAAGGAGCACCAAAACAATTTGGAGAAAATTCGATTACCTAAATCCGAAAAACATCCCAGATACAAAACATCCAAAGTATTTTCCATCGAACTCCCTATAATATTGTATAAAATTAATGACCCTTCAGACTGTCCTAACTTTATTATAATCTCTTCGGTGCGCAATCGCGCAACCAACCACATGATCCAAATTACGCGAGCGACGGAGAAAAATAGATCGACATTTTTCATCAGAAAACTTTGGTTAGCAACTTTCCGAGTCAGGCAGGCATGTCTTCTTTATTAAGCCCGATAGAAGATATATTACACATCTAATACCTACGGGCTCCCATGTTTAGGTACGGACTACCTACAGAACCCTAAGGAAGTGCGATAGCAGAATAATAGGCGTAGGTACCGCCTATAAAGATAACGTCGTTCCGTTTCGGTTACTTCGCTGACCGACATAGCGTTGACATTATTCTTTACTTCCAAAGAAAGATAAAACGAAGAAAATATTTCGTGGGTAATCCCCAAGGGCAGTATATTTTCCTTATTTCGAATATAATTTACGTCAACTCGATTCGACAGAATGCAAAAATGTTGTAAAAAGAACCCTCCCTGAAAGTTATACGTATTAATGTTGTGGGATAAGTTACATGAGAATAATTTTCTCGGAAAATTATGGATTGCCGAAGGGCGCTTTATCAATGCCTGAGTAATATATCGCTTCTCTTCTTATATTTTCCAAAAGGAAAACAACTTCGTCATGAGTTTAGGATCACGAGTTTTTCTGGTTGGATACAAATATTTTACGTTATATTATAACGGCACTTTTGGTAATAACAACGAGTATGGAACATCTAATAAATTTTATGGAGATGAAATAATTAATTTTCCTTTACGAATAATTAATTTAAACGCACGTAAGCAAACATTAAGTTGTCCGAGAGCTCTATTTGTTATAGAAACTTTACATAAAAACATGGCCACATATCAAGCTCTTTATGGTTATTATCCTCGTATTCGTGACATCAAAACACTCCCGACTACGGTCAAGATAAACAAATAACCGTCCCGTGTGTTCTGGTCAGTTAAAATATTTGAAACAAATAGCCGATTACCTACGACGATTACCGAACAAACAACTTACGAAGAAATATGCGCAACATGAGAAAAACATGAACCCCTCAATACAACAAACAGAATATGTCTGACACGCTTCACTTGGTCTCAGCAGTATTGTATTTTGTCGGCCATCATTGTGTTTTCGAGCATTTGTTTCCTTACGAAACGGCAGTTAGGAATATTTATTGGATGAACTTGTGGCGTGATGTCGTTTTTTAGCCAATTGTAGCCATTTTTGTATCTACCCAATGGGGTTAGATATATAGAAGGTAATAAAAGTTTCGATGGCAATTTCGATTCAGTTGTACAATCACTTCGCTATTTTTATGTCTTGTTACCACTTGAAACGACTGTTCAAAAATGTATGTTGGAAAACGTGGTTTATCACTCACGTATTTTATTGGAAATAAGTTTGGAATGGCATTACGAGCTATAGTTTCCACATCTGAAATGCTAAACTGTAATGGATTAACATATTTGAACGTGTGTGCATTTTATTTTTATGTATTACAATAAACGACTTTAGAAAGGCCCAATAAGACAAAGTTTAATATTTATATATTAATTATATTATTTGTTTGAAAAATATAAGAGTGGTAAGTTGTGTATCAGTGTTGCAAGAACGTTTGACAATATGCATACGATACATTGGCCAAAACATAAAGTTATGGAATATTACACTGCCAGTATAGGCAGTGTAATATTCCATAACTTTATGTTGTCCAAAAAGATTTCAAACATAAAAAGGCAAAAACAGAGATTTTTATCAAAACACTTAAACGCAACGCCAATCATTATAATCCCTTATAATCCAATTAAATCTGTGAGGGCTGCCATCAAAAAGTCTTATTAAAGTTTAACAACCCATCTTATGACGGACAGGACTTATGCAAATGAGTGAAGGGTGTACGAACGGCTGTGTGTCCTGGATTAAAGGGGACGGTTCGAGTCGGTCTGTTTTTACAGTGCCACATGGTGTCGAGGGCTTTTAAACAAAATAAGCAAGCGAGGGGGCGTATATAACTGTAGCTAAACGGCCACATCTACATTTTTGGGTCTCTGTACTCTTCTCTCGCCTGCGGTCCCCGCACTTGCTCCAAGGGATTAGCTAGAAAGCTTATTGATGAGGTGAATCCAGGTGCGATTATGCGGTCGTCAATATTAAAGTGGGTTTGATAAATTATTCAATGTTTCGACCGGGGATGTTATAAATCATTTATGAACATTAAGTGAGCATTTTGGTTTTACCTGGTGCAAACAAGCCTTTTAACTGTCACCCTGATTACGTAACATTTCAATCACATTCTGAATCATTTTGAAGGATATTACTAATCCATTGCTTCATAATGTTCGAAAAATTTGTCTGCTCAACAACGTAAATAACGCACGCAATGAATGGTGTTGAACTGTCAAAATTAAAGCCATTGCTACTGTTAGTATGTTACGCAATTACCCTGCCGGCGTATCAGGGGTCTTCTTTTGCAAAAAACGCGGCCTAATACAAAATTAATGTACGAGATATTTCCTAGATTACACAATGGAAGCCTTTCGTTCTGATATTAAATGGGATGCCTTTATAAAAAACGGGCAATATATTTTCTCGCGGCCTTCGTATCTGACCCAGACGGTTATCTAAGTTCTCGCGGCGTCCGTTAGATTTTTCTCAGCGAAACACCACGCCTTTGGTAAAAGTACATCGTCTCTAATCTTCCCTTGCTTTCACGGCTTTGTTTTAGAAAAACCTCCCTTGGGCACCGCGTCGCTCCCTCCACCGTCTCACTGGCTTCAGAGTACATTATCTATGTCAATACAGTGAAACGGGCGAGCCATTTTACGAAAACATTTTGCTATATCGCGTGTATCCTTAAAATAAGGAGCCGTGTGGGAACCATTACGTAGAGATTTCTGTCCCACAAACAGCCCATAATATGGGTATCGTTAGGCAAGCCACTCACAGTGTATTTTTTCTGAAACACGATTTATCGGATATAGCACTAAGGCTTATTTTTCCGCAGAACAAAGGTGACATCCATGTTGAATGGGATTATCTATTGTGATGCATTAGTTTCGGGTCTGTATCAAAAGGTCGGAACGAAATACCTTGTTTTATTTGTATGACACAAATATAGCCGGTTTGTTAAGCGGTTAGTGTTATAAATAGAGCCTGAAATCGTTTGGATTATTGTTGGTATTTCAAGTTATCACAACATCATGTTTCGCTGTAATAAATATAAATGGCTTGGATAACGCCCGTCGGCTTCTCCTTGAAGTCGTTTTGTCTCCGTATTTCTGTTTATTCCCGGCAATGTGTTGTAGCAATGGCTATGCTATAACAGTACATTTAATTCCCATCAAGCTCATGTATACGAAGACTTAATTCAATTCCATTTCACTACTCGGCAATTCGAATAAAATTGGTGCAAACAATTTAGTCGTCATTGGTAGGTACAGGCAAATGATTGTTTCATCTAATACTGCTATTTCCGGCTGAATACCAGCACAGACGGCTACTTACAGTTAGCGTAATCCGGTTTAATCCGGTACAAAGTAAGTGCTCCTAATACGGACACTATTTCACGTAGATAATTGCTTGGCGAACGGAGCGGGTCGCCAGATTAAGGCCGCGTGCGACAACACTGCGCGAACACTCCTTTTAATACGTGGATTTACTTTCATAATGTTATTTGTTCAGCGTTTTTAATAATAATGAACGATGAACTGAATATGTTGGTTTTAGTAAAACTGTAATGGCTAAAAGGATTCTGGTGCCGCCACCGCGAGGCTGTAGTTATGAAGGGTATCATCGTTAGGATATACTTGAAATAACTTATTAAGGCAGATAATAGGGTTCATGAACCCTTTTCATTTAGTGGAAAATGTCAATGAATACAACAAAGTATAACATTGTTTGATTGAGAAACTAAACTTCACTGAAAATCTTTCAAAACTTTAAAAAGTAATTACAAAATCTGCTTTCAACAAACAACTATTTAAGTAAACAATAGTTCATCATAAACCCATCTAAATCAGCTTCCTAACCACTCGCAACAGTTGGTGTAATAAAACTCTATTTTAATTTTAATTTAAAAGAGGGTAACTTCTATTCATAGTCATGCAAAACAGTTCCAAAGTAATCTGTAAAATTAATCCCTTGTTGAATAAAAAAATCAATACAAAATATTTAGGGCAGGACATTGACATAATATATTACTAGCGTAAGGACCGGGCTAACAGCGCGACTAAATGGCACCAACGCGCTGGCCCTAAAATGACGGTTTTAGGGCCAACGCGACTCAGTTGACAGTGGTGCGCGCGAACTTCGAATTTCGAACGAAGAACTTCTTTGTAAAATGTTCAGACGGGCGTATCCTTACTTTTGAAATCATTGGGCAGGACTATTCATACAACTTTAAAATTCGAATTAAGTTTTCACTTGCTCCTCCCAATTCGTGCCGTTTGATTACTGTTTTGATTACAAAGGGCGTTCGTTCGACCCCGAGGGGTCCGTACACGGTCAGTTGATCGATAACCATCGCCCTGGGGTTCCTTTCCACGGTTTTTTGTGTATTTATGATCAAAGCTGATTTAAGTGGTATGAAAATTTATTGTGTTCTTGCTTACTCGCATCTTTGCTTGAAGATATTCCGGTCTCGTTTGGGTCCACTTTATTTATGTGTTTTTATCTGTGAAGGTACTTCTAAGTATTTATGTACAGATGAGGGTTTTAGGCAAGATGGTTATGTTTAGGGGAGCTCGAGTGCTTGATCGTTTGAAATTATCCTCTTCAAATTCTGTGTAGGTAGAGATATTTTTACCTGTATAATTTGAGACGAACTTAATATTATGAATCAAAAACCATCTTGTATTTATTATTGAGGGACTTGAAAGGAGCAAAATAGACGGCAAATTGTCGTAATCAAAAACGTTAAAAATCTAGCCGCAGTTCATCTCAGCGACAATCCATTTTAAAAATGTAAGGAAATTAGAAGTATTTTTGACAGATTGAGATCAAGCTGTGAACGTTCTTAAAACTACGAGAATTGCCCTTCTGATAGTAATTAAACATGTTCTGTTCTTTCTGTTCTGTGTGAAATTACCTATTTAAAAATGTATTCACAGATTCAAAAACGTATAACGCCATGACCCAGAAAGCCTGGACCACCATAAAATGTAATTCAATATTTTAATGCCGGCAACTTCATTATCTTTTTCAAAAGTCTTGCATTATTCATAACGGGCAACATTTACGTACTTAAATAATAATAAGTGTTTCAAAAAATGTTTTGTATTTTTTATAAATGTCGTTTCTGAATGTAATAGTACATTCTGGGGCTGGTCGTAAAGACCAGCCAGGGCTTTAATTACTAAGTAAAAAGCTTGGGTTAATTTATTTTTCGAAAATGGCCGCCCTGTGTACGACGGTGTTATAAAAGGACACCGCTGTTTTAAAAGCTCGTATAAAACTAGTTTGTACTATCTGTGGACATTATGAGAGATTTTTAGTGGGCAGTTGAATACAAAAGTTATCTTTTTACCGTAATATCGCAGTAAAAACTTTAAAATATCAATGATTAAAGCTATTTTTAACAATAACATAAACTCACGTCTATAACATTAAAATATCAATGATGGTGTTATAAAAGGACACCTCTGTTTTTAAAAGCTCGTATAAAACTAGTTTGTACTATCTGTGGACATTATGTGAGATTTTTAGTGAGCAGTTGAATATATAAGTTATCTTTTTACTGTAATATAGCATTAAAAACATTAAAATATCAATGATGAATGCTACTTCTAGCAATAACATAAAATCACGCCTGTAACGCCTAAGGGCTGGGCAGACATGCACCCATATTTTGCCGGTTATGTTTAAGTCTCATGTAATAGGGGGCGAGCCTGTTTAATTGCCATCAACAGGGCACAAATCCAGACTCCGAGCTGCGTCTGAGAAACTCCAGCACGCGTAGCATGAGCACCGATTTGTCGACGGAAGAGTAGACAAAGATGACCACAGACTAAGAAAGAAGAGAAAGATGACGTTCCGTGTAGACAGTACGACGGCAGCAAAATAGAAAGAGTCAACTGCACTTTTTACGAAATTCACTCTTTTACATAATCATTATTTGTTGTCATAGGATTTTTTTTTGTTTTTGATTCTACTACTACTTTGTGGCCGTCGAGTACAAAGTTTTCTACTGCATTTTGTAGTCTGTGGCGATTACAAAATCTCTTAGACAACTGTCAGTTGTCAATGTGATTTTGACAGTTGGGATAGAAAACTTTCTTCTGAAATAGTCTACATATAAAAGGACCTAGACAAAGATCGTTTGAAACGAAAGACAAAATGACAGATTGTAGAAAGATTTCTAGGCGGTATGTCCAAAAAGAATAGAAAAAAAATGTCACTTTGTATAGAAAACAATGTGTCTTCTCTTCGTAGAGATAGAAGTGTTCATGCTACGCGTGCTCATGGAAAAATCAATATTAAAATATTTTATTTCACATAAACCTACAAGGGCACTTATGAAACGTCACAAGCTAGGTGCACGGTTCCATTTCGTCGTTTCCTATGGAGAAGACCCGGCAAGAAATTCAAAGGATACTCTTTTTTTTTTTTAATTTGGCTTTTACAATGTTTGGAATGGAAAAACCCAATATGACTTTGTCCGAACTGGGACTCGAATCCAGGACCTCATCTTTAGCAATAGCGTTTGCGACCACTAGACCAACGAGGTTTTAGCAATAACCTAATTTGTAAATAAAGTAAGTTAACGTTTGATTCTGCAATCAGTTAAAATCACGCAAAAAATCGCATATCTTTGAAACAACAGCCTAGTAGGTTTCACTCAGTCAGATTGTCCTTTATCTTTATTGAGGTTTATATGTCATGAAAAGGCAATATAAAAATACTAGCTTCTACCCGTGACTTCGTCCGCGTGAAATCTCTTGTCCCCCGACCCATCACATCGCATCGCCTGCCCGCGCTTCGCTGTTAGCATTCTTTCTGACTTTATTTCTTCTTGCTCGGCTCCTAAGGGTCCTAGCGTGATGTTAGATAGGCTATAGCCTACCTCAAGAATTAGGCTATCAAATCCAAAAATAATATTTCAAATCCAACTGGTAGTTCCAGAGATCAGCGAATCCAAACAAACAAGCTCTTGAGCGTTAATATTAGAATACATAGATAGTAATTTATCACATAAAGCGCCACCCAAGAAAATTGTAGAAGTAAGCCAAAGGAAATAAGGTCTTCGAAAGTGAACGGAGGCAGTAAGAACTTATGATCAATATGTCCCTCTTTCAATATTAATAATAATGTGAGTTCAATAAAACCCGAATAATGCTGAAAAGGCGATGGAACAATTTGTCAACGTAGGCTTCACGGCACGGTTTCATTACGGTACGGTGTATAAACCGAGCCGGAGAAAAAACGTGTCCGTGTACAAGCTTCCATACTGATCCGTACAACACTGACGAACCGTGCCGCACCATTATGCCTTATGTCTATCCATTGAATATTATATGAGACATACCGTATACGTTTTTACTGTTATATGGAGAGCCTAGCACTTTGCGAGCGACTTCATCCGCCCTTTATTCCTTATCCCTTGGGAATTTCGAAAAAACTATTCCTTGTCTTCGACATAAAGAGATCTTCTGCACAAAATTTCAGTTTTCTAGTTCCAAGGGTTCAGTTTGCGGTTTGTTTGTTTAGGTGCAGTTTGTTCCGCCAGTTAGGGTCAGTTCACACCGAGACGCGACTCGACGCGCAGTTTTCAAGATAGAAATACAATTACAGACCTTATCTACTACACTAAAAGGTACACAATTCAGTGTCTACCTACTACGTCGAGCTACGCAGCGCGGCGCAGCCGCCGCGCGGCGTAGCTCACTGAATCGTGTACCTTTTTGTGTAGTAGATAAGGTCTGTAATTGTATTTCTATCTTGAAAACTGCGCGTCGGGTCGCGTCTCGGTGTGAACTGACCCTTACTCAACTGAACCGAGCGCCGGTCGCGTCCTGGACAGTCACACCCAACACCTTATTTGACTGGCCAATTCTTCCCTTGCGGTGGTAGGGCTAACGCCCGCCTGGTTTGCGACCACCTTCCCACCGGAGTCCGGCGTCAAGCAGCCGGCTGCGTTTCGTTGATGCGTGGGAATACCAGTGGCTTAGGCATATTCTGGGCACGCTCGTTCCATCATAGACCTCATCCTCGTGATCAAGGTCAAGAGGACCATTCAGCAAGAAACAAAAAAAAAGGGTTTGGGCTGAGGGTTGATGACTCAGTGAATGACTGAGTTAGGTTCGGACTTTTCTTTGTAGGAGTGAGTTCACATGTGGCGGTATCTTCATTGCCGCATGCAAACTACGCATCACACTGACGTCGCGCAAAATCCTGCATCGTGCAAGCAGAGTTTACCGAGCAACTAGCATATTATATACAATGTCCCGATAGCCCGTCAGACACCACACTCGTCTGGTTGGAGGATCCTCCTTTTTAATGGAGGTTGAGTAAACTTTACACCCTGTTTCCCATACCTCATTGATGAAAAATAATAATTTGAACAGTACCATACTAAATATTTAACGGATAAACCAATACATTAACGTTGATAATGTTTAACTTCACAAATCTAACATTTTGTACTTTATTTCAATCACATAACACGTTAAGCAACAAAACATCGAGAAATATCAAGCCCATTCGAATTTTAATGAAAATGCTGAACAAAAAATCATTTCATGGAAACCATTTACTCGATTGTGGAGCAATAGCTTGTGCTGTAATACCAGGAAACTATATACGGCGACTGTCGGAAATAATCGTATAGGTAAGTGAATACAAAGTGAACCGTAATCTCCTTTATTTATTATCGATTTACGTAGGTATTATGGAAATCGGTTTGTAGGCGAGAGTTTTATTGTGGCTTATTATTTAAATAAGCTTTAGTTAGTTAATTTAAGGGGATTACAGGACCTAAAACCAAAAAAATACACGTTTTATAATGCCTAAAAGTATATCATCGACTACCGTAAATAAAATCAGAAGAATATAATATGATATTCTTCAGGAAATTATAAGCTAGTTAAAAATGTGTTGAAAACATACGAGTAATACAACTAATTTGAAACGATATGAAAAATCATGAAGATCCTCTAAAAACTTTCTTTTCACAATAAAAGCCATACTATAGATACAATCATTTTGATTCTTTGTCAGATTATTCTACAAGCAACATACGCACTAGTGTTTTAATTTCTTAGTCCAAACAATACATTTTTGTTTGTAAATAGATAATTGCTTCATATTTTGCAATAAATTACCAGCATTGTGTCATTGCGCTTCTCTTTCTTTTCTATGCAGTCCGACAGTGACCGCGCTTTAGGTCATGTAGTACCCTTAAATGAGAGTACTCAAGTACCGATTCAATGGGCAAGTCGCGCTAAATTACTGTACCAATATCATTATCATTCTCCTGCCCGATCCCAATTTACTTGGAGTCGGCGCAACATGTCTTTTTATTCCATTCTTCTCTATTAGTCGGTAACTCGGTAGTCAGCCTCATTGCGGACCCACCATACCATTGGCCATACCCCTGGCTGGTGGCATTGGGTCTAAAACTATACCACTGAGAAAATAGTGTTGTGGTAAACTAGTTTATTACAAATAAAAATATGTCACATACAATTAGTACTCCTATTGCGCAGTTCCCATTTACAATCATATGGGGTATGTCATGGGGTATGGCCAGTGGTATGGTGGGTCCGCAATGGTCAGCCCCTTTCTAACCATTTATCATCATTCACACAGTCCATCCATCGTTTCTTTGGTCTTCCTACTGTTATAGCCATCGACATTCATACTCAAAACTATCCTCATGACATTTTCCTCATTCACTGTACCAATACCTATTGCAAATAAATGATTATGATTAAATAAAGCGATCGTCATTTCTTTTTTTTTTACGCGCCGCCGAAGGCGTCGTCGCACCGACAGAGGGTAACAACCGCTTTTCCGAACAAGTGAGTGACATATGAACGCGATGATCGCGTTTCCGAATGACCGATCGTTTTGGTTATAGCAAGGCCGCGTCATAATCTAACGTGACTTACCAATCAAATCTGTACTTACGTACTCTCAATTAAATTCTACTAGCTTTTGCCTACGGCTTCGCCCGCGTGGTTTTCGGAAACTATCCCATGGGAACGTTCTACCGACATTAAATGGACCCTATGTGTTATTTTACGCCAAACCGGAACATATACCTATTTAAATAAACAGACAAACGGACAAAAGTTCTTAAAACTATATTTTCGAGATCAGACTCGTTCAATTACTTTTTTCAAAAATATTCAATGTATAGTTTTGACTTAGTTTACCCCGAAGAGACTACGTGTCTTGCACAGGGTACGATAGAAAAAATAAAAATTAAAATATAAAAAGATCGGTAAAAGTTCACCGACAAAGAACCAGTGCATCAGAAAAGTTTTACGACATAAATACCTAGTGTAAAATGGGTCAACTTGCATTTGCTTCAATGTATTTCAGTATCTTATATGTGTATATCTCTTTAAATCTCTCTCTATATCTCTCTTCTATCTATCTCTTTTAAAGATGTCAATTGAATGGTTTAAAGAAGACGTGCCAGAATGACATAATTGATATTTTGACGTCCTTCAATAACACAGATGCAGAGACGAAAGCAGAACTGAAGCAAGAAGATCTTAGCCCATAGAATAGGCGTGACTTTATTAAATATTTATATTCATACTAGCAACGCCCCGCGGTTTCACCCGCGTAAGTTTCGATTCCGTGGGAATATCGGGATAAAAACTTTTCATGTCCTTTCCCGGGACTCAAATTATATCTATACTAAATTTCATCTAAATCGGTTCAGCGGTTTAAGCGTGAAGAGGTAACAGACAGATAGGCATACGAACACACTTTCACATTTATAATATTAGTATGGATTTTTTTCAGAATAATTCTAGACATCGTTACCTATTGTGATAGAACAACCACCTACACAATCACTTACAATAGCCCCTAAATTCCGTCAATACCTAAATTGGCCCATTGGATTCCGTTGGTGACATTACTGAAATCTGATCCGAATGCTTGTTTGATAGCCGTTACTGTCGTCATGTTGACCTAGTAACTGACTCCGAGATCGATGTCTCTTGCTATCTAACACGGAATTTAGTTATGTTCGCTTATAATTCAATTCTTGGAGGTGTCGGCATTAGGTGCGGAGTACCTATGTAGGATTCCGGTGCAGTTGCGTGTCTAGGAATGCAATTTTATACTAAGAACGACCCACCTACATCAAAATATTCAAAGTGAGTAGACTTTTATTGGAACCGCTTTATTAGTTGCTCGTATTTTCATTTATTTTCGGCGTAGATTTAAAAAATCTAATTATTTTATTTCGTCACACTCGCTGCTCCCCGTGGTTTTACCCGCATAAGTGTCGATCCCGTGGGAATATGGGGATTAACAAAAAACAATTTCATGTAAAATGTTGCCACGACGAGACCACACACATGGCTCGCACTGTCAAAAAGTTGTACAGTGGCTACAAGGCCAACAACGTTCTCATGTTCACAAAAAAAAAAAAAAATCTCCTTGACTATCCCCTAGGGAATACATTCAAGGCTTTACATTGCCGTCGACCGCATCATTGCATCTACATCGTTACGGTTTCCTAAAAGAGTCGTCATGAAAATCGGTCATTTTCACCAGTATTTGACATTAAAGTGTCAAAAAACGCTCTGTATTTGGACAGCCGTTATTGTGTGACCGTTCATAGGTTTCTTAAAAAAAAAAAGGAAGCCGAAGCTTTTATTTAATTTTGACCATTCAAAAGTGCCTGTACAAGGTTTAATTGAAATAAATGCTTTGAGTTTGAGTTTACTTTACCAGACACGGTGATCATCATCATCAGCCTTTAATGTTCCCACTACTGGGACACTGGCCTCCTCTCAATGGGAGTGGACCGTAATCCACCACGCGGGCCCAGTGCGGGTTGGTGGATGTCACAGGTCTTCGAATTTTTGGTTCTAGGACATGCCGGTTTCCTCACGATGTTTTCCTTCACCGTTTTGAGAGCAGTGGTGATGAAATAACTTACACAAAGTAAAGCGGCTGTCTGAACACAATACGAAAAAAAAAAAATTATAATAATATATGTAGTATTTCTATAGAACAGCCACAGTAATAGATGGAGTCTTTTCCTTTGCGGAAACCGCACATGAATAAGACTTATAAGTGCTTAAAAGTCTAGACGCTCGCGCTGTATGTGTTGCGGTTGGGGTGACAACCGCAATTGGCGCGCATTAACCATTTCTTTTTCTTCCTTTTCTTTTATATTTCACCACTCAGTGTGACGTTAGCGGAATTGAAAGTTTTCACACATTACACAAGCTTTAAGTTTTCTGATAATAACAGAAATAGGTTACACAGCTTGTTATAAATCTAGATTTTGATTTGAAACCTTTTTTGGTCTAAATGTTGAGATTATGTGAACCAAAAAGTGCTTAGGGTCGTGTAAGGTTGCTCTAGAGAGTGGAGCAGAGTGACTACTTCTGATAGAACAAACTGATTTTGATTATTTTATCCACACAGCACAGGTATAAAAAAATAAACATTCATTTCAAGCAGCATAATAACAACCTTAGGAACATAATCAAAAAATAAAAATAACATAAGATTGAGACGAACGTATATGGTTATTAGGGAGTAATTTACACTGACCTCCGTACTAGTAAAAACTGTATCATGGTAAAGTTACGAGTTCGTGGCAACCGCATACAGCAGTAGCAGACGACGTGTCGCTACGACACTACTGGTTTGTATGTATTTATATGGAATACCTTCCGCAGCTAGTGACACGTCGCCCGACTACACGTCGCTCGACCGCAGACGTCGTGTCGCCCGACCGCAGACCAGTAGTGCCACCGACCCTGGAGCGACAGTATGTTGAATCTTTCTCAAATAATGAGTTTTTCCGATTCCGAGGAAGAAAAACTGATAAACCAGGTGGCCAAATATCCTGCACTGTACGATGCATCTCACAAAAACTATATAAACGGTGTCGTAAAAGATAATATTTGGAAAAATATAGGACTGGAGTTAAAAAAAGCGGTAAGTACCTGTATTGTTTATATTTATTGTAGTTCCCAAACAGGTCAAACATCTTGTCTCACCGAACATTCAGAACTAACTGGAATACTGCGCTGCCGTCAGCTGCTGCAGCCATCTGCGGTTGGGTTCGGAATCATGACTGCAGCGACATGACGCTGCGACATGTCTGTCACAATATGAATCAGTCATATTGTGCTATACTGTGTCTATGCTAGATTAATCACCAAATACCGTAGCTCTATCGAAAATGCACAGTACGAGTATATTGCATCCCGACTACCCGAAACACTTCCAAGCTACTAGCAAAGTCTATAAGTCGCCGATGTGTCGCTAGCATTCTATTCTAGCTCTTCATCACTTAGTCGCGCTGCGGCGACCAACTTTAATAAATGGGGTGATGTCTGGAAACGCGTACATTGACCTGCTTCGGTGACATCCAACGTCCACTATCTAGGACGTAATAAAGACATTGATGTGTGGACATGGTAAGACACTTGTCTTGGATTACGTACGGAAATCATTGTTTTCTTTTCTTTCCTGGTATGTTCTCGGGCTTTTGGCAAAGTCTATGTTTTGACGTTTTGGAATAACTATTTTAGTACCTCAGTAACAAACGCTAGATTGAAGTCTTTTAAGTCTTTAATCGACAAAATGTTGGCCTTTTTCACTTATAGTCATTTTCTGAAGTTAAAGTCTAGTATAGAAAGGGTTTACTTGCGTCAATCTCAATATCAAATTCCGATTTTCATGAAAATAAATTCATGTTGAAGATACAGAGCTTATTCTCTTTACTGCCGATCGGGAAATTGATGTTTATACATAGACCGCACAGCCACGGTCAAGTAAAAGGCGTACTTATGTAGCTATTGTATAGATAACTCCAAAGGCTCGGATATGAGTTTCCTCCTTGAGCGAAAAATTTCGTCTATTTTATTCAAGGTCGCAGAACATTGTCGTAGAGCCTTCAGCTTACAAAACCGCTTACCTCAGGCATTTTCCCTACATAATGTACTGCGCATTTGGTAATTTCACTTGTTTAGGTATATTTGCAAAAAGCCTTATCTTGTAATCTTTTGGTAGAATAATCTCTTTTGTTGCCAACATTCAAATATAAACTGGAGTCGTAGTATAACGTGCAAACGTATCATAAAATACGGGATGGTTTTAAAATATGTTTTCTGCTTTGTTATTTTGTGAGGGAAATATTATCTCGGTGCCAAATTACATGGTGCTTAAATTAAAAGAGGGTCATCAGAGTCTTAATGGGCTAGTTTGTTCTCTTAATTATAATGTGTGGACTACTGGAGCTTATTATTCCTACTATATACGTTGAAATTTTTGTCGTTCTGAAACCAAAAGTTCCTAAATTAATTCCAAAGATTGATTATTTGTTTGAAAATAGGGGACGTACTTAATCTACGGATTTTTTTGAGTTATTTGATGGACTGGTGTTCTTCGATTAGAATTATTATAGTTTATCAGGACACTCTTTTGCCGTCTGACATTTCATACAACTGCCAAAAAATGACAGTTGTGATTTAAATTTAAGGGTAATTCTAGTTGGTAGACAATTTGGTTGGTTTGGTTTTTGGCAGTCGTACGTTAGTCAGAAGCCCGAAAGTCTGACAACCAGTATTACCAGGGCGTATCGTATTACCCAGTTACTGGTTGTGGAGGTCAGATAGGCAGTCGCTCCATGTAAAATACTGGTATTGGTACCCGGTTAGACTGGAAGCAGACTCCAACATAGTTCGGAAAAGGCTAGGCAGCTGATGATGATGAGATAATTTGGTAAACAATTAACTTTTCTGCGTGTACATTGTTATAAAATGTTTAAAAAAATAATAATAATAATAATAAAGATTTATTCACAAAAAATACAGAAACACATTTACAATGTACATTACAATTCATTGCAAGTTGCAAAATCTGTACAAAATGTATATAACCCTGTCCCTTAGACTAGGTCAGCCTGTATTCTAAGAGACAGTGTTCGGCCAAATAATTATTTAGACATGATTTAATACAACAAATGAACGATTTAGATGTTATAAGCTTCTGTAATATTGATGTGTGTGTAGTGTAAATGAAATTAAATGTCGTTGTTACATACACGATAGAGTTTATGCTAAGTGCCTAATTATGTGCGTTTTCAATGTAAGAGCTGTAAGACTACTACTGCCTACAGTGTTGGAATACTAGATGATGTATGTGAGCAAGGACTCCGTGTAGGCATAGTCTTTTTGTAGTAGCCACTCTGTTACTATGGATTTAACGTTGTGTTTGTCTAAGTTTAAAATATTTAATAACGGATTAATTTTTTGGTATATGTGTGTACCTAGTATGTAGAATTGGCGTTTTGCGAAGGTGGTTTTGTGTTGGGTTCTGGGAAGGAGATTTACTCGCTTATTTGGGTTTGCAGACGGAGACACCGCATTTCACGTCCACATTTCACGACTGTTTTATGGAACCGTCCTGTACAATTCATGTTCATCACGCTTCCTATAATTGGTAATTGGTATTCATACACGGGTGGATGCTGTGACCATTGCTCGGGGGGATTGAGGTACCTACCTACCTAGTACCATGGGAAGTATGACGTGTTGCTTATTGCTTGTGTTTAAAAACAAATGATAAATACAGCATTTTTTTTTTGTTACGTTTTCCTTTTTTAGGATTACTAAGCCTCCGCTGTCCGTCCAATCGGCCATCCATCTGTCTGTCAACGAGCTGTATCTCATGAATCGCAATTGGTAGACAGTTGAAATTTTCACAGAGTGTGTATTTAAATAAAAATAAATAATAAAAATAAAATAAAGTAAAATAAATAAAAGAGGGTCTCTATAAATACAAAAAACGTGTTGTTTTTCAGCTTTTTTTGCCTTGTGGAATCCTTCGTGTGCGACTCCGACTCGCACTTGGCCAGTTTTCTTCTATCGTTGCCAATAGGTACTACCATATTTTTATATGATATGCCTACCTACATACTTCTTAACCACAGTATTTTTTATCACATAATTAGGTGCCACACTCAAAAATTATCACCAAAAAAAATAACACGCTATCGATCGGATTTCAGAGCAATAAATTCCGTATAACCTATTCCGGGACATAATATTTTTTTCGTACGCATTATATCCCATAACATAAAGCCATTTTGGCTATAATCACATATCTGTATGCAAATCTCAATGGACATGAAACCATTTCGCGTGTTTTAATTGCGTAACGGATGCTCGTCCGCACTCATAACCGGGGGAAAATTATATCTTTATTAATAACTGGCCTCGTTTTCCTACGCCGGTAATATTATTAGAGATTGTTCGTTTTTTTTTTATTTGATGGAAAATATTTTTCATTCTGGCTACTCTATCGAATGAGCTATAAATATTTATGAATAAATTAATGTTTGTACTAGTTGTTGGTGTTGGTTTATACCTATATAGTGTCAAATTAAATTAGCTAGATTATTTATTCTGCAGACTTGACGAGTATTGATATCTAAATATGATGAAACAAAAGAAAATTGATTTTTTCAAGTCATAGTGTACCTACATACAGTCAACAGCAAAAGTAGATGATCAAAATCAGAAATTCAATAGGAATCAAAACTGATCAGGAATATATGGCAGCTGTACTAGTAGTAAATGTTTGATATAATTTACAATCACATACTTTGAATCACTTCGACGCCACACAGTTCTGACGCGAACTCCGTTCATTAGTATTGAAGTTCTGATTTTGATCATCTACTTTTGCTGTTGTCTGTACTTTAAATTAACAACACTACCAGTGGTCGTTGACAAAAAACTATTACAAACAAAATAACAACCGACTTCCAATATTAAAGTTATTTTTCGCTTTGTAGTGTTTTTTTTTTTGGAAGCCGGTTGTTTTTTATTTGTAAATAAGTTTTATTTTTTACTTTATTATTGTTACCACCGCAAAAAATTACCCAAATCGCTATTGGTTTGGCTGTACTATTTGAAAAGTTTCAATTACTCCAGGATCCCATCATCAAATCCTAACCTGATGACAATGGGACCGCCTGGAAAGATCTTTTCACACCAAAAAATAAATTTCCAAATCGGTCCAGCTGTCTTCGAATAATCGGGGAACATACATAAAAAAAGAGTCCGATAAACTGAGAACTTCCTCCTTTCTTTGAAGTCGGTTCAAATACCTACATCAAATCTTTTATTTTATCGTGTTTAGATATAATTTGATCCCGTATACGGAGTTTTATGGTTAGGTATCTTTATTTTACTTATCTCCATTTTGCTGTCTAAAAATATTTAGGTAAATATTCAGAATTTCAAATGATTAAATGAGCATAATTAACCAATAATAACAGAATCATGAAAAAATTTTGGATGGTTAATCCCACAAATTAATTCATTTGTGGTTACATTTAAGCACCTTAAAATTTGAAATAATTTAAAGTGAAATTGTGGTAAACGTCATTGTATTATGTCTCATTATTTTGTCCAGTGATTGCAAGCGCAACTGCTGATTATGAGGTCCTAGGTTCGATTCCCAGATCAGGAATAATTTTATTTGGTCTTTCTATCAGGATTTTTTCTGAATAACTGCCTGGATTATGTCACTCTACGTAAAGTTTCTACATTTATTTCTGTAACTGGTATGGTGTACATAAGTTTCTACATTTATTTCTGTAGTATGGTGTACATAATAAAGAGTCAATCATCATCTGCCTAGCCTTTTTCCAACTATGTTGGGGTCGGCTTCCAGTCTAACCGAATGCAGCTGTATACAGCAATACCAGTATTTTACGTGGAGCTCGCCTCTTATTACATGGAACTTATACTAAACTGGCGAAATGTGAGTTTACACCTCTGAATAACCCGTCGGGTAAAACTGGCGTGATGCTCTTGTATTATGAGTGTGTTGGTATTATTTGGTAATTATAAAGGCGAAAGTTTGTGATTGTTTGTGGATCAATTTTGACAAAATTTTGTATGGAGGTAGCTGACACCATGTATTAACATATAGGCTTTCGATTTATCCCGATATTCCCACGGGATATACATATACGCGGGTGAAACCGCGGGGCGCAGCTATTCATTTTATAATTAGGTTATTTCTTGTCAAGCGACATTCAAAAAGATCTACATCCAAAGGAACCTCCTCAAACCATTTAAATTACTCGCAGAAAATCAAATCCTTTCGTAATCTCTATCCTGCGAAACGTTCGAAGCAAATCTTTGACGTTAAACTTATTGGTTCCCAGTTCCCAGTAACAAGTATTTCGTGTCTCTTATAAAAGACATTTTCAAAAGAGATACTACGGACTCAATTCAATTTACTCGATTGAGGAAGCAGTACCAGCAGTGCGAGGTGACATTCGAAGAGTACAATGATCGCATTCTTTGGAGCGTAGCGCATAAAAAGGTGCTTCTACCTGACCACGACATTAGCTTGGATGCTTTAACGATTTTCACTATGAAATCTTATCATATTTCTTGGATTCCTGCGGTGTGGAATTTGATGTAGTAAGGTTATTGAACTGTTATTTAATTAGGTATTTTTTATTAAATGGACTTTTTATACTTTTATGTTTTTAAATGGAGAAGTATTAGGTATGTTTTATTTGGTGTCGTAAGTAATGTCTTCTGTAGTTTCTAGAGGATCATTTAAAAAAACACCGAAAAAAACACCCTTCTTGTGGTCTCCATACAAGAAAGGTGTTTTTTTCGGTGTTTTTTTAAATGATCCTTTCATTGTTACCTACTCACTTTATTTTATTTTTATTATTTGTTGTTATAGCGGCAATAAAAATACTCATCTGTAATTCTGTGAAAATTTCAACTGTCTACCTATTACGGTTCATGAGATACAGCTCGCTAATAGATAGACAGACGGGCGGACGGCCAGCGGAGGCTTAGTAATAGGGTACCGTTGGCACCCTTTGAGTACGGAACCCAAAATAAAATTGTCTACGTTATTTTAGTATAATAGTAGCACTCCTAAAGTCCCAGTTCTCGGCGTTTCACCATTCCAAACCGACAGCAATTACACACGTAGTACTCAAAAAATTAGAACGAAAATATTCCTAAAATAATCACGGCTAAATCCATTTCAAATTCTCGCAAGTAAGACCTACAAAAAGTAACAACAGACCTTTATAAGCAATCAAAATTTTCTTTTAAACGATTTATGGTTTAGGCCTTTTGATACAATTACGCAATACGCAATGATCAAGGCACAACTTTTTGCCGCACCTACCCTTGTGCGGTCAGACATACTTGTTTCAATTTATTTTGTACGTAAAAACGTTATTACGGGGTACGGTCTAGGATTAAATTGGATTAGAAGTTTTTTTATTGTCGTAAGTTTGGTAGAAAGCTGAATTGGTATTGGGAAATCTTCTTTGGTACTTTTTATTACTTTCGCGTACCTACCTACTTAGTGCTGAAAATAATTGGGTAATAAATACGCTTTGAGTGTTTATTCGTGAAACGAGCTATAGTTACCTACTCTGTAGTATAAAAGATGTAAAGTTTAAGTCAGCTGTTGTATAGTCAGTAAAAAGCCATGAGGAAACCTTTAAATGCACATCTTTATCCATACTAATATTACAAATTCGAAAGTAACTCTGTCTGTATGTCTGCCTGTCTGTTTATTACATTTTCACGCCTAAACAACTGAACTAATCTCAATAAAATTTGGCAGAGAGATAGATTGCATCCCGGGAAGGATATAGAATAGTTTTTATCGACATACCTTGCGGGCGAAGCCGCGGGCGGAAGCTAGTGTTGTATAAAATAAAGTCGCTTAAATTCGTATCCATCTGTGTGACCACTTAGTTCTTCTAAACTTAAACCGTGCAAAGCAGAGGCGGATCGCGAGTAAATTAAAAGCTAAAAAACTGCCACCATTTTAATCCTAGTTAAAAAAAAAAACTACAGAGCTTAATTTTTAAATCACTGTTAAAATATTATCCAACTACACAAGTCCGGTAAAAAATATAATTTAATCCGGCACAGAATACTCAACGAAAGAGCAACTATCATTGCAAAACGAGCCATTTTTATTTAAAATCTCGTTTTCAGCCACTATTGACTCGAGGACAGTAAAGTAAGCGTCCAGCGAACAGAGTAATATAGGGCAGGCCACTTCGCAAATAGGCTCTGTTCGAATAAATCTACTGGAACTAAAATACTTGTCAATTTATTTTTATTTTAACAGCGATTTTTGTCTTTGTATTTAAATTTATTCTCAACTATTATTACTTGTCATTTATTTTATTTAAACTGCGCTTTTGGCTTTGTATTTAAAATTATTTTATATATTTTTGTAAGTTTAACTTCAAATTCTTAAGTGGGGATGGGGGGATGTTTATTGGAGGGGTAATATTATTTATGTTAATTGCATTAGCACATGCAACAAAGTTATAATGATGTTTAAGCACACACCGTTGCATTCTTAGGGGGACTACAGGACCTAAACGCTAAAAAACGCAAGTTTAATAATGCTAAAAGTCATGAAGAAAAAAATTATGAAGATACCTCTAAAAACTTCCTTTCTACAATAAAAACCATACTAATACATATACAATCATTCTGATTTTTGTCAGATTATTCTTCAAGAAACATACTAAAGCACTAGTGTTTTAATTTTTTAGTCCAAACAATACATTTTTTCATCACCACCACCACCATTGCTCTCAAAAACGGTGAAGGAAAACATCATGAGGAAACCGGTATGTCCTAGAACCAAAAATTCGAAGACATGTGACATCTACCAACCCACACTGGGCCCGCGTGGTAGATTGCGGCCCATTCCCTCTCACAGAGAGCAGGCCTGTGCCCCAGCAGTGGGAACAGTATAGGCTGATTATGTAATATATTTTTTGTAAATAGGTAATTGCTTCATATTTTGCAATAAATTGCCAACGTTGTGTCATCCCGCTTCTCTTTCTTTTTTAAGCAGTCCGACAGTGACCGCGCTATAGCTCATGTAGTCCCCTTAAGTAAGTATTCATTGCTCTTTCTTTTTCGCAGGTTTCAACAGTGGAACCATTTTCGCTCAATTCTGTGTTTTTCGTTTTTATCTTTGTATTCTCCGTTTAAGTAGGTACTAGTTATTAGTATTTCATACTATTTCGGAAGCAGTTTGTTTATTTTATTGGATCATATTTTATGGTGCAATTAGGAACTTATAGTAAATAGCATTAATCACATTCCAGTGCTTCCATCATTCAATAATTTGTGTAAATATTTAACTTCAACAGTTATTAAAATTTTGTTTAGACTACAGCTGATTAGTGGTTGTAATCAAATGTAAATAGTAATCTATGTACATCATATAATTATATTATTATAGTTATGAATGTATACTAATATATATTATACATCGATGATTGTAATGTAATATAAAGTGATTACTGTGCAAGATAATGATATCAGTCCACTGCTGATAATTATAACAGTCTCATAATTGCTTCATTTGATACGTGGAGATTCGATGTAGCTTGCTTAGATAGAGATCGTCTAAAACATTTGAAATGTGTATACAACAAGCAGGCGAGAGGCGTGCAGTTTTAAATTAGACTATCACTACTTACCCACCTGATGGAAAAACCGATACGATATCCAGGTTCCAATTCCTAGTTTTTTCCAGCTGTGAATGTTTATAATTATTTTGATGACGGTGTTAGTCTCAAATCTGCACTAATCATTGTAATTTTTTTTATATTGTTTGTACCCGACTGCGCGACGCAAAGGAGTGGTAGGTTGAATTTTAAAATATAATAAAAATGGTATGGGTCCCGCCTGCTTCCAACTTTTATTTAATTTAAAATGGGCTTGTTTTTAGCTTTTCAGTTCTTTTAACTTAAGTTTTTTACCGCAGTCGGGTTTTTTATTTTTTTTTAATAACTTTTTTTTTTAGTTAGGTATTTATTATTATTTTTTAAAGGGTTTCCAGAGCACATACGTAAAATAAAATATGTTTCTTTCTTTCCTTTGCTCTTATATGAACACTAGCCGTCCTGTCTATTTCTTAAGTTTATTTGTAATAAATTTCAAATCAACATCTGTGCACAGATGATTCCGTTTCAGATTTGATTGATTTGAAAAACTTACTACTTAGATCGATCTGAAGATAATTATATAAGAATGATGCAATCGGTGAGTTATGCGATGTAATATATCATACGTGAATTATTATTATAAGCATGTATTTTCGCGTGGACCAATAAACTACTTATTTTGATTTGTGCTCTCGACGAAGTGCGAGACTAATAATAATGTGACTGGAGGCTATGTACGAGTAACAGATAATTTTGATTGTTGGCTCCTATTGCAAACCACATAACAACAAGATGTAGGGACATCTCGTAGAAAGAGGAAATTGATTATTATGATATTAATGGGTATTGGCCGTTTTATCTATGGATATAATAAAAATTAAATGCTCTTCGGTAATAAGCGCATCACTAGCGCGTGGCTAGACCGATTTGGCTATTTTTTTGTAAAGATATTCAAAATACGAATTAAGTTTTTTATGGAAAGAAATATTGGAAAAATTTCCCGGAAAATGGTAAATTTCGGGAAAAAGTGAACGTGCATTTTCTATGGAATCTTCGTACGAACTATTTGGATTTGTATTATTGTATGAATTTAGACAGAACAACGTCTGTTGGTCAGCTAGTATGAAATAAATAATATTATTGTGAATTCAAAGCGTAAACTTTTGAGGTTTTGGCCCCAAAATATCATCTTTAGAGGTAAAGGCATAAAATGTGAGCCTTAATAACCAATGCAAAACCTGCCTCTGCCTCTAAAAATAAACGACAAAGAAAAGCGACAAAAATAGGAAACGGGTTGTATATATACCGAGACAATCTAATCTTTGTTTCATATCTAAAATTAAATTCATGAAAACCAGTATTTTGCTGTTTTTTCATTGGTACGCGAGTTTTTAAATTGTGTCCTTTCATTTTCATTATCTGCAGCATAAAAAAAGTATCGTTCAGACCATCACATCGTTGATTGGTTCATGGTGTAAATTGTTAAACTTTTGTTTATACACAAAAAAATGGTGTGTTTTTTGGAATAACATAAAACCTACCTACTATATGAAAATAAAACCAACTCTACGAAAATGTTTATGGATTATTTACGTCGAAAACTTTTTTCCCAGTTTCGAACATTTTGCAGCTCAGAGTCCCCGAGGAACCGATGTGACATGACAATCCGTTGAACTAGTTTCATTTTTCAAAACGTTAATTACGAAAAATATTTAGCCATCCCACACAGTTTGGCTTAATTCCACACAGTTTGGCTTAATATGTTTTCTGTTTTTTTTTTAAATCTAAACAAACTAATATTGTAAAACCAGGCCGACACCGACAGACTGACGGCTGAAAATTGTGTAAAATTTCGTCAGACACATCTAAGTTGTCATAAAACTGCGTAAAATACAATACATCGAAGCAACATAGGACGGGTACACACCGGAGCGGGCTATGACATTTTCCGTCCACAATAGAGTTACGCCCGCCGCGTCAAACAATGAACTCAGTCAATCGCGGTATCGCTGGTACTGCAAACAACACCGCTGGGCGTAACAACGGGGAATTGTTGCAAGTGTATACGGGACTTAAAGGTGGGTTTTGGTTGCGTCTATTGTGTACCGGGATGAAGTTTGGTATCGATCCCGTCAATCTTCAGTCTCTGTTATGATGACGGTACCTAACAATATTTGGGACTCTGAGTATCATGCGTGATTGGTCAGGCAGGCACGCACTGGCAGAAGTAGAGAAGACTCTGTAGAAATTGCGAGGATCAATGCGAGATTTTTTATTAGAAACTTGGCCTGGAGAAAATCGAGGAACATGATTGTATTGAAGAATGATGACGTTATAAATTGTAAATTATTTTATTTTGGTTTAAAGCTAATGTAAGCTATGCAGGAATGTGCGACCGTTTGCTGACCCTCGATCTAAAGGTAGGAGGAATAAATTGGGGTTATAATAGATGAGTCGGCTTTAATACATTATCTTTTGTCTTCCTTGGTGTCCAAGAGGCAATGATCATTAAAGAAAAAATGCATAATTTTCGTGTGAAAAGTCTTCGCTACCTCGACAATCTTCAAAAATCAGTAAAAAAAGTTGAAAAAACCGAACACCAGCATCTAGAATTTCAAGCATCATAGTTATATCCGCCGACATAACTCCTAACAGAGTTTAGCTGCCGTGAAAGAACAAAGGTGAAACTGGAAAAGAACGTATTTCTCCATTTTATAAACTTGGTTGAACTTCGTAAAACATTCCAGGGCTTGAGTATTTCAAAAGTATTTCTCTACGTCAGTTATAGACAAAGTGTGGGTGTAGAGGGCAGGTATTGATTGTTCAAAGGATTAAGTTGTAACGGTTAGTCTGCAATCTATTACGTTAAATTGCTTTGTTGTTTTAAACTACTTTCTACTTGTACTATCGTGATTGTTTGTCGGACAGATGCGACGTTCTAGTAGGTACTTGTAGTTTTTCTTTTTAATAGATTGGATAAAGGCTCCTTCAAACAAGCGCGACACGCTATAAAATCGCGCGCGACACAAAGGCACCGCATGCCGCAAGTCGCGCAACGAGCGGTGCCTTTGTGTCGCGCGCGATTATATCGCGTGTCCCACCTGAGCCTTAATGGTTTGTTTATTTATGAGACAAAAGTACTGCCTCAACTGCTGTATGTCCATTTTTAGATTTTTCTCGAGTACAGTGAAAAAAATATCGAAAGAACATGGCTAAACTACTGCCCTAAGCATGGTGTAATGAAATGTAATGTATAGTTTATGTTTGACATTAAACCGATCTTAATTTTTACCCAGTGTTCTAGAATGACGCCCAAGCTGATATCACAATTTAAAACTAGATTTTAGGATAGATTTCTATGAAATCTGGCAGTTTTCACGGAAACACCTGAATACCGAGTCTTTTCTTAATTGCTGGTAGTTAAGCGGCATTCAATTCATGGAAAATAGCATTATTACACGCTTGGATTAGATTCTCATTAATATGGCCAAAATCAAGTACCTTCGCGTAATTAGATTCTGTCGAAAGACCGGGAACCGCGGAGTCTGCCAACCTACATTATATTTTATTTGATCATTCATGTCGACATGAGGAAAATGTACGTCAGGTGCTAGGGCTTGCCAGATTTGCATAGCAATCAAACATGCCCGAAGTTGAATTGATACTTGGCAGAATATATTGGAAATGCTGCTATCCACCAGTGTATTTTTTGTCAAGCATGAAAATAATAAGAAAAGTCTCTTGCGAAGGTTTGTCGTGGTGGTCTTTGACCTACATTGAACACATTTGAGAAAGTCTTTGATATTTGATAGGCGTGATTTTTAGGGTTCCGTACCCAAAGGGTAAAAACGGGACCCTATTACTAAGACTTCGCTGTCTGTCCGTCCGTCCGTCTGTCCGTCACCAGGCTGTATTTCAAGAACCGCAAAAGCTAGACAGTTGAAATTTTCACAAATTATGTATTTTTGTTGCCGCTATAACAACAAATACTAAAAACAAAATAAAATAAATATTTAAGGGGGGTCCATACAACAAACGTGTTTTTTTCGGCGTTTTTGACTTGTGGTACGGAACTCTTCGTGTGCCAGTTTTTATTTATCACAATACTTTTCGGATTTTAATTTGGGCTCTATCGATTTTTGAAACATTGTTTATCTTGGACATAACTGTCACTGGTGAAGGACAACATCTTGAGGAAACCTGGACTAACGAGTTGGGAGGGATATCCACTAGCGAACTATAACCATGAGTTCAGCACATGATTTTAGACCCCCTAGGGTAGAAATGTTTTGTTAAGTTATGGAACAGCTATTTTTTTGTTCAATAACGTGCGATGAAAATCAACGCAGGGTTCAGAATCATCTACTGAATCCATGGTAATAATAGGTTGCGCGTCTATGTGCTGTTAAATATTATGTATCAAAAGGAACTACATACTTGTCTACATGGCTGCATATACTAGCGCCATTTACTATCTACTAGTGTACCTAACTGTGTGACGTTTCTGGAACATTCTAAATAAATGCCAGTATGTTGAAAGCCACTCTGAAGTTTTATTAGGTTATTGGTCTTATGTCCCAGCCACCCTGTATAGGTGACATAATTTGAAATCACTAACCCGTCTTTAGAAAGCGTGGTGATCAATGCTCGTCCCTTCTCTCTACAAGAAGAGGCCTTTGCCCAGCAGTGGGACATAGGCTGGTATTATAATTATTTTTATAATTAGTGATAGTTGAACCTCAGGGACTCAGACTGATGACTTATGGCACTGAAACGTGGTCGCTCACAATGGGCCTTATAAGAAGGCTAAAAGTCACCCAAAGGGCAATGGAGAGGGCTATGCTTGGAGTTTCCCTGCGTGATCGAATCAGGAATGAGGAGATCCGCAGGAGAACCAAGGTAACCGACATAGCCCGCAGAATTGCCAAACTTAAGTGGCAGTGGGCAGGGCACATTGCTCGCAGAACAGATGGCCGATGGGGCCGAAAGGTTCTGGAGTGGCGACCACGTACCGGAAGACGTAGCGTTGGAAGGCCTCCCACAAGGTGGACCGACGACCTTGTGAAGGCCGCAGGAACCCGTTGGATGCGAGAAGCACAGAACCGGTCGAAGTGGAAGTGCTTGGGGGAGGCCTATGTCCAGCAGTGGACGTCTTTTGGCTGAAATGATGATGATGATGATGAACCTCAGGGTTGTAAATTATATCCTCAACAATACATTCGAAGTTCAAGTAGAAACAAATGAGTGTGCCAAGTAAACGTTTGGTAAATAGTACTTCTAATTTATTCACAGATAAACACACAACACAGGAGTGCCGCTACAATGCATGTTCAGTAACTTTAGTAAAAAACAAAGGAACTGAAATAACTAAATAGAACACACACATGCTACAAAGAGTGCATAGTTACAGAGGTTAAATTAAAAGTGCTTTATAAAATACTAATTAGTGCCTGCGACTTTGTTTGCTTGGAACTTTGACCTCCCGTTTCACACCTAGAAACATACTAAAACTAGACTGACAAGCTTTATAATTATATATTATTATTTCTGTAATTTTGTAGTGTGTGAGCTTGTTTAGTGCATCCACAAGATAATTGCCACCCCTTTTTTCAGGAAAGGAGGTTATGGAATACACATTGTTAATGGCCCTTTCTGGTCTGAGTTGGCGCAGAACCGGTCGAAGTGGCGGTGCTTAGGCAATGCAATGGATGTTTTTTGGAATGAAATGATGATGATGAAGGGTCTTCTGGAAGTAGTAAAAAACCCCACAATTCTACATAAGAGGATGCATTCGGAAAGTTGGCAACGTCGCAAATATCTGTCAAATATTTATTATTATTTTATTTATTTAAACCACAATTATAACACCTATAAATAATATGTTTCGGTTTTGATTAATTTATCAATATTACTAAATTAAATTATGAAACATGGATCTGAGCGCACTAAAAATATTGATTAAGATTTGTAACAATAACACTATATTGTAATCCGTATTGAGCAAGCATTTTGTGATCAATACTCGTGGCTTCTCTGTATTAGGTATTGTAATGGTTTTAAATTTAGAAAAAGCATTTGGAAAATTTCAAACATCTTTTAAAAACCTAAAACTAAATATTCAGTGGTACGATATTCATTATTGCAATTAATAATCAATATAATATGTTAAGAGCGTTTACGCCGTACCGCATTCCATACAAACTTTCAAGCCCTTGTTTATCGAAATGAATGAACCGATTCTAATTAAACTTCATACGCATAAGCAGGATACAAAGGTCTAAAAAGTTAGTAGAGAACATTTTCGAAATGTCGTATTTAAAAAAAGATAACTGGAAATCTCTGTTTCTATGGAAAATTTAAAATCGGTCTATTTTGGCTGTAACACTATTTTTCGAAAAAGTTCTCTAATAACTTTTTAGACCTTTGTATCCTGCTTAGCGTATGAATTTTCATTAAAATCGGTACATTCATTTAGAAAAATAAGGGCTTGAAAGTTTGTATGAAATGCCATAGCCGTAAACGCTCTTAAGTGCAGTTCAAAGCGACTGTATAATTTAATTTAGTAATCAGAGCGGAGAGGAAGTGGCCATAATCCACCACGCGGGCATGATACGGTCGGTATCCGTAAGGATTTCCAAACAGAAAAAATGGTTGACAAAGCTATATGCATTCTTCCTCAATTCAGTCTTATCAAGGGATATCTTAATACCCAGTAATTGGGTTGTGAAGGCCAGATAGGCAGTCGCTCTCGTAGTCGATGTAAAATATTGGTATTCAGCTGCATCCGGTTAGACTGAAAGCCGACCCCAACATAGTTGGAAAAGGCTAGGCAGATGATGATGATTATGAATAAAACACTTGCACCGTCTAAACTCCCTGCTAAAGCTTGCGGGAGTGATGATGATGACGTCACGCTGAAGTATTTACACGAAGGCTGCGCTGATGTTCATACTCGGGGTCACCAGTATAGCGGTATGAGGAACAGGGTGTAAAGTTCACTCATACTCTATAGAAAAGGGAGGATCCTTCGACCAGACGGGTGTTGTATTTATGGTAGTTGCGCGGTAAACTCTACTTGCGAGATGCAGGATTTTTCGTGACGTCAATATGACGCGTTGTTCACGTGTGGCGTTGTAGATACCGCTACAAGTGTTTAGACCATAGCAAGTAATTTGTTGTTTTGATATAATGGTAAGCCACAGGCAAAAAAATTGCGTCGTGTAAATGGGGCTTATAAGTTCTTCCCGTATGTCGTCACAAGCTATACGACTATAGCTCGTGCTAATAATAAATTAATGGCCGATTCCTATAATTTACGGACCGTTATTGCTTAAAATTGAGACTTTTGTATCTTTACCAATAACGAAGCAAAGACCTCATAGCTTTGCATAGTCTACTAGTACGTAGTAGTAAAATTAGCTTACGAATCGATTTATATGCCCAGTTAGTCAATAAAAAATGCTACGATTACCAATCGTAGCATTTTTTAGCAAAACGATTCGTTTTTGTTTATAAGAACCAAGCATTAGTGAAGCTTACTGCCCACCGCTTGATATTTAAATAGTCCTGAAGGCTTATTTTTGTGCAACTGAATAACTAGAAATTCTTTACAATGTGATGCAAAAACCAAATGCAAGTAAAACGATAACAGCGCTAACATTTTGTGGAGTGCCATTCCGAAAAGTTCTTTAAAAGTTAAGTACCAAGTTCAGTATCTAGGACCTACTTGGATTTACAGAGTTATTTCTTAGTTAAGTTTTAATATTTGAAATTATTACTTTTAATTATTTTTAACAGAGCATTATTTGTTGTATGGCATCAAATAATTATTCCGTAATTAATGATGACTGAGTTTACAGTAAATTCTGCTTTTCAGCTAATTGTAAAACACTAAACTGGATAACCAACCGCTTAAATTCTAGAAAATTAAAAGCACATGCATGACATACATAATTATGTAAGGTCATTTGTTTTTTTTTAAACGTTTGAAACAACCAGATGTTTATCATTTTAAACTAGTGATGTGTTAATTTATTTACCTAATTATCTTAAAAGTTGTAATAGTAGAAGTCCCTCTAATAAAACTGAGTTAAATTATAATTCCGATGTATGACCGTACCCTAAAAAAACTCGCGCCAATTTTTCCTCGTCTTCTTCGGTAACCAGTCGTATTTATAAGCCTCAGAAAATACATTTATTTCACAAACAAAGTTCCAGTAAACATTACAAATACAACAAAGAACAAAAGTACGGAACAAAGTAAAAACAAAAACGGAGAGGGATGCTGGAGGATGAAAAGTGTTCCAAAACGTATTATTATTTACCTTACATTTGTATTTGTGAAGGCAGAAATACAAACTCCATTCCGGCACTCTGAGTACAATTGTCTGTTATTAATTACGTTACACCAACACTAGCGTCACATGGATTACAATAATACGCCAAAATTGGCTTCTCTCGCGCTTATTTATGAATACACAACATCGAATCCCGCTGCAGCTGCCTTACATCCCGCTCAATCTACCGCAACACGACTAAAACTGTCCCAATTTGTAAGCTATCATTTCAACAAATTAATGTTCAAAAATTACATAGTGCTGCCTTAATAACCGTCTCTTTTAAGGACAAAGGGTGTCCCTTCAGCATACTGTCTCCGCTTTTTACGAGTGAATTTCACAAAGAGTCGCTTTTATTCACATCTAACAAAAAAATAACAAAACGCCACGAATCGTCGCCGGTCCTATTGTCCGATGATGTGGGTAGGGGGGAGAAAAGCGAGCGCGTGTGCTACGGCGTAGGCGCGTCGTAGTGCCGCTACGGCCGGCTCGTCACTGGCGGGGGCTACGCGAGCCCGGACCGTTCACCTACACATATACATCGAGCTCGCGAACCTATCGGCACAGGGCGGCTCACGCACACACCTGCGCCTCTTACAAGAGGGCCGCGAGAGGAAGCGGGAAAGTAACATTTTTGGGCTTGTAAATGATGTACACACTAATGGTGATTTACTCACACACGGGACGCTCAACGCACAACTTCTCTCATGCCCATACACATAGAAGCGATTTAAACTTGTAATCCCTAACGATAATTTGTATTCAACGGATTTGGTTTATACTGAAATAGAAACGAGTAAGTTTGATTTTAATCATATTTGACCGTCGATCGAATAATAATTATAAGTTACGGATACTTTTCGGGTCGTAAATGAATTTTCGATTTTATGAATGAAATGAATTGAATCGAGAATTTCTTGTAGGGAATATTCGATACTTCAGCTCAGTCGCATATTAGAACTCAACGTGAAGTCGATAAGACTGACTCGATATGCAAAAACTCTGACAGCTTCCAATTGGAAACAATACCTATACATCTATGACTGACAGCTCAGGAAACTTACAGGGAGCATTCCGGTTTTGTAAAGGGCTGTAAAAGAAAAATACTAAAACGCTCAGAAATGAAGTATCTTTTTATAGGGTTCCTTAACTTATTAGTTTCCTAAAAGAATTGTATTTATTTATACTATTCATAAGTAAATAGATACGACCGGCTAGTGCAGTGACTGAGCGATTGACTTACAGCGATTCGCTGGTTAGAATCCCTCACGGACTAATATTTTCCATGGACCATAGGATCTAGGTCAACGCATCCAAGATACAGAAGGAAAGTCTGTGGGAAAACGTTTAAGAAAACATACACCGTGATGAAAATCTTCATAACAATGTAGTATGAAACAAAACGTATTTATTTGGGACAGTTGAACTTAAAACTAACATAAAATTAAATCATGAGTACTTCTCGACTGCGCCAAATAGGTCCATTGCACGTGTACTCGCTAAATCTGAATAAACAGTCTTCCAGTTCATGACAGAAGAGAACAAGAATTTTCCGTCTTTATTGATACTGTATAATTAAACAGCACAAAACGAGATGCAAACTTTCTTAATAATGTTTTGGCAATCCAGTTGAAGGTTTCAACGGGTTATTGAAGAGAAAATTTGTTTAAGATATACTTCAACGTAACAGCTACTCCGTCACCCCTCCGACTTCCCCGGTAGATACTCTGTATTGTCGAAGTTTCCCCGAACGAAAATTTACGTAGGTATTAAAGTTGAGTGAAAAGTTTTCAATGAAGATGTCGCAATTAATTTTCGATAAAATTAAACTCGTTAACGTCGGAAAATTACAGTCTTTGAACGGATACTAATTGAAATGTAGGAAAGTTTTTTCATTAAAACCTGCTGTGTATCTGTGACGCGCTGGTTTTTGGTAAAGTGTGTCGTTAAAGCTCTTTATTAAAGGTTGCAATTTTCTCTCAGCCCGTAAACTTCCAAGGAATACGGGCTTTCCGATATTATTAAAATAGTAATGGGGTCATATTCAAAATAATTGTAAGTTACGGATAGGAAACAGATATGAATATTATTTGATTGTAACAGAAAAATAACAGAAAGGAATTATTAGGGCAAGTTTAAATAGCACACGTTTATAACAGGCTACGAGTGCGAAGTCGGTGTGGGTCGCTAGGTGGGTACATAATGAAATAACATTTTGGTGATCGTATTTTAGTTGGTATAATTGCCATAAATTCATCATCATCATTGCCATAATGCCTTATCTCCGAAACTACCGAGCCTAAAATTTTGATATTAATATTAAGGCAAAAGGATTCTAATGATTAGAATTATGTATAGCCATATTCGTTACGGTCGTGAATCTTATTTTAATCAACATACAACTTTACACTGACCTGTAAATTGCAAAAAACCTGAGTCAATTTGAATTTCGCGGGCTACCTTGGCGCATCCCCCTTAACTGATACTGAGACGGCCGACGAGAGGCTGGGTACGCCTCGGCGAGGCTGCGCGGTTAGTATAAAAGGCTCAAGCAGTGAGGACTGAGGATACGCAGTAAAACATACACAGACAATACATGGCACAGCAATGCAATACATGGCACAATATACGCAAACTTTACATACTTCAAATAAATTTAAGTAAGTAAAAAAAAATGTTTTGGCTAACCTGCGGTGCACTAAGTACCTATTAATATTTTATTTTCATTAATTCATACATGAGACAATGTGAATAACGCCTAATCATTCATATCTGTTACGTAACGGAAAAAAGTGACAGATAAAATAACGTATATGAATTAATTGCACGTGTCTATCCTACAAATCTATTTATTTCCACACCAATTCACATGATTATACGAATATTTTATAGTTATAACAAATATCACAATACAGCCCTTTCCTAGTATGAGTAATAAAACAGTAAGTACTTACCGCTACTGTAAACGACTCACATTGAATATTTACTTTTTAAAGTCTAATTTTCTTCGACCACGAAACGAGCTGAAAAACTATATTGAACAAAATGGCAAAGCGTTTATTCTTACGCGTCGTGTAGTAACAGCTAGTGAACTAATTTTGCCAGTATTTCAAATTTCTTTATTGCCATGGAAATAATGTACATACGTAGCATAACAGAGAAGAATAACAGATATGTGCAAAATCAGGACACTCATTAATAAATTAAATTTGGAGTACACTAAATAGTATTTTATATTTTGTTTAGTAAAGTGTTGAAAGTTTAAACAATATTCTCTGAATATATATTTTTTTTTAACTTTTGTTGAATGGTTAATAATTAAATTATTTTTTTTAGTTTACCGTTAAAGACGTGGACATAGAATACTTGTATGAAACGGATCCTACGCAATGTCTGGTTTAATTTTTTTAAATGAATTGTTTAGGTTTACCAAATGTTTCGTTGTTTTTTATTAAGCTCAAATAAATATTTTATCTGTTTGTTTATGAAATTCTAGTCAGTTGCATCTCGTTATGAAAATAATTGGGTTGGACATTAAGACAGTAGTAAATATACAATTATTTTGAATATGACCCAATGTCATTATCACTATGCTTGGAGTTGGTAGACGAACTGTTGTTCGCAGTATCTATTTGTTAAGGGGCTTACAGGACCTAAACACAAAAAACGAGTTTTAGAAACAATAAAAGTAGATCGACTACAGTAAACAAAATCAGAAAAATATATGATATTCTTCAGGATTTATGCTAGGTAGATAGTGTGTTGAAAACATAATAGGTACAACTAATTTGATTCGATAGAAAAAAATCATGAAGATATCTCTAAAAACTTTCTTTTTACAATAAAAACCATACTAATATACATACAAGCATTCTGGTTTTTTGTCAGATTTTTCTACAAGCAATTTACTAAAATACTAGTGTTTTAATTTGTTTGTCCATACAATAGATTTTTTGTAATTAAATAATTGCTTCATATTTTGCAATAAATTACCAGGGTTGTGTCATCGCGCTTCTCTTTCTTTTCTATGCAGTTCGACAGTGACCGCGCGCAGGTTATGTAAGGCCCTTAATCTAAAAAAGCACTATGCATATTTAAATACTAGCTGTGCCCGCGACTTCGTCCGCGTGAATGTCGGAAAACAAAGAATGTGTCGCGTAGGCTAAGTCTAAATACCACTCCTTCATCGAAAATCAAAAATCTTCCAATCTTGCTTCGTGGGAAGCGTTACCTGGGGTTCTCTACCACAGCCCTTTCGACTGCAGTCACTGCGTCTTCAGGGTTCATAAAGTCAATGCGACGAAGTGTCACTTAGATTGTTGAGAATGCGATGAAACAAAAACGAATCATTACTCCGAATCCTACACTATAATTGTGTATAAAACATAACCATATTGGTTTGGTACCTTTTACGAACTACCTGCGAACGTAAAATCTCTCACATCCAAACAGATAAAAATTACGCCAGGGAGTTTAGAGCACACATGATTCTAGTAATCATGTGTGCTCTAAACTCTTGGTTACAGTTTGCACGTCGATGTCCCAGTCAGTCCAGTCACCCTGTACACACAGCATTATGGATTGATTTTTCCGCACTACCTATCACCGTCAGTAGCAGAAAGGTTCACTGCAATGCGTACGGCCTACGGAAAACAATTTGTTGCTTATATTGTTACGAGTACTTATAGTAACTGAAACGTTACCAACATAACAGATGGTATTTTTGGAACCCGACCCCTGCATGGAATATGCAATGCGATTTAATATTGTGTTGTTCCTTGAATCCAATCAAGGTTTCTGTATACAATGCTATTCGTAGCTATACAAAATGTCTATCCACTTTATAATTAAATTCCGGAAACGTTTAATACCGGAATTTTTAGAACTTATGAAGCAATGGATTGGCAATTTGCTTCAAAATGATTCAGATTCCGATTGATAGTGTTTACGCAATTAGGGTACAGGTTGTTTCAAAGCGTGGGAGTCGAATCCTCGTGTTATGACACTTATAAGTTACGAGTGAATGGATCATGTGGGTGTCGTAGAAGACACCTCTAAAAGTTATAATAAGGACAGAATATTGTTAAAAAAACGCGTTAAGTTGATATTCCTTCAAGTGGTAAACAGAAGTCTGGCAACGCTTATTGTACACCTATGACTCACCCTTTTCAAAGGTTAACGTATTATATAAATACACCAGAATATGGCTCATCTTACAATAGCTGTTTATTAGCCTTTACTGAAGCCTACGGATTGCCTTGTCTGTCTTGTGGTTGCAGGCGTGACTGTTGTGTTTCGGGTCTTCAATTTGATTCTCGAGTCGATCAAAGTGCTGTTGGCAGTATATGCTTTTTTATACGCTCCATGAATAATAGACTCGCTACGCTCCGCGGTTTCACCCGCATAAGTCTCGATCCCGAAAGAATATCGAGTTAAAAGTATTTTAGTTTCTAATCCAGGTCATGGTCTACTTATATGCCAAATTTCATCGAAATCCGTTCAGCCGTTATAGCGTGAAAGCGTAACAAACGAACATACAAAAAATCAAATCCTTTCTCTTTACATTATTAGTCAATACTAGCAGCGCCCGCGGTTTCACCCGCATAAGTGTTGATCCCGTTGGAATATCGGGATAAAAAGTATCCTGTGTGTTATGTTGATGTATAAGTTATATTACTGTAAAGTTTCATAAAAATCCATTCAGTAGTTTTTGCGTGAAAGAGTAACGTGACAAATAATAATCCATCCATCCATGATCTATCTATCCATCCTCACAATCTTTCGCGGTTATAATATTAGTAGGAAGGAAGTAGGTTAACAGCGAAAAATTTTCAAAACTCCCTTTCCAAAAATACAACTAAGTATCCATTGAATACCAGTCAATTCTATCTAAAACACCAATAGTTTCAGCAGACAATTCGACGGTCAATTTACTTGAAAGGCTGCAATAAAAGTGCATGGCCGTACGGCTATTCACCATTTTGGAGCAGTATTAGCGGGCGATCATTCTTTCGGCATCGCACTTACACCATTCGGGTTACAAAGACTTACGAAAAAATGGATGTGACTCAGATCGTATATGAGAGCGGGGTGGAGATAAAATAGGGTACAATTTAAATGCTCACCAAAATAATTTTTAGTACCAAATAAAATATCTTAACTTTAAATAAAATAAACACACTCTATACCGAGGTGCCTAAAGAACAACGTTTTAAGATCCAAAATCATTATACACATTATCAGAATAATTGTACGTAAAAAGAAAGAAAGAAAAGAAAGAAAAAAGTTTATTTGGACACAGTTCGTGAAACACAAAATACAAAATTAACAAAATAAAAACTATGTTACAACAACAATAGTGTGTGCCTCACGGCTGCGCCAAAAAGGTTCATTTCAGCATTAATGCCAGACAGATGCTGTCTGACGCTGGTTTTCGAATGAACCTTTAGGGAAAAGTGACGGGGAGTACACACAGTTTCGACATACCTAATACATACTTTTTATACCTACTTATAAATAAATAAATAAACTAGTAATCAAGAACATATCATTACAAAAAGAAAAAAACAAAAACAACAGTCTCATCAAAACCTGTGTTCGTCGCGATCAATCTAAATGAGACAAATATTGCTCCGTGCACGATGCACTCAAAGCGCAACAGGCCTCCGAGCGCGACGGACACCTACATGTTATTAAGTTATGCGACAAGAAAAAATGGGCTGTTTGAATAAAAGCAAATAGTCGTAACAATAATATATACTAAGATAATAAAAGATGACTCGGAAATAGTAAATTTAATGCTATTCGAAGAAAGTGAAGTACCTACCTTTATCAATAGATGAAGTAGGTAGATGCAAATGGAATAGAAGAAGGTAAGCGTTATTCACTATTTACGATAATTTACTTTTACGGATCAGCATTGCTATTATGAGTTTCGTGTTAGTGTAAAACAACTAATTTCTACCCTCTTTTGTTTTAGTTGTGCATTTTGCTCACATTCACAAAAGTATCGTCTTCGGCCAAGAAGAATAAATAAAACAAAACAAAAAAATAAAAAGAATAAAAAGGTGGATGCGTGATGCGTGATGCGATCTCGACCCCAGCTGTGCGTCACAGTCGCAAGTAGGCAAGGCACAATGTGTAAGTACGAAAAACAAAGAGTTGAGAGAGGAGTGAGAAAAAAAAAAAAAAAAGAGAAATAATGTGTTCGTTTATGTTTCCCACAGGTCTCACCATTGCGGCGGCAGTTAGGCGGCAGGATGGCACAGCAGCGCCATCGAGTAAGGAACACTTAAGGCAGCAAAGGACGGGAAAACACAGAGCGTGCCACACGCGCATACCCCATTCTGTATATTTATAACACAACAGGAATTATGTTTTAAGATAAGTACTGTAGGCATTTCATATAAGTGACACATTTAGGGCGACCATATCTAACTTCTGTTGCGAATCTATCAGATACTGCCGTAAACGTGTTCTGAACGTGTGGATATTGCCCAGTACCCGTAATGGTGGTGGGATATTATTCCACACCTTAGATGCAGCGTATCGGAAGGTGCCTCTGAAAGCTGCCGTCCTATGAGCTTGTGTTGAAAGTTGTTGCGCACATTGCCTGGGCGCGCAATCTCGTCTACTAGCCATCCAACTAAGCTTGTCGTACAAATACTTCGGTTCCCCAGACTTAACGACACCAAACAGCAGGCACGCTAGGTGTAACTTTCGTCTCGACTTCATCTTGAGAATAAAGTGTTTGTTAAGAAAGGGGGTGACATGACTTCTAGGGGGAACAGAGTAACAGAAGCGCGCACATGCATTTTGGACTCTTTGTATTAGTCGATCGGTACGAGCCAGCAAGCGTGGGCCGTAAACCGTATCAGCGTAGTTTAATTTAGACAGAACAAGAGTTTCGACTAGCTGCTCGCGAAGCTTTTCAGATAAGAACGGCCTCATCTTGTAAAGCAGTTTCAGACGATAGAAGCAGTTTCTTACAGAGTTAGCAACGTGTTTCTCAAATCTGAGGTTGCCGTCCATACATAACCCAAGGTTCCGCGCCTCCTCCACACGGTCAATAGGCTCACCCATTAGTTTTAAATTAAGGCTTAAAGGTATCTTCTTCAACTGCTGCCTGGTACCAAACAACATATATTTGGTTTTCAATGGGTTTAATGCCAGACAATTTTCATCTGACCAGAGAGCGATTCTTTCTAGGTCGTCGTTTAGGTCTCTAATGGCCGACTCATAATCGTCTGGACTAAAAGATAAATACAGCTGTACGTCATCGGCGTAAATATGATACTTGCATTTCTGAAGGCACTTTATTAAGTCTGCACAGTAGAGAATAAAAAGAATCGGACCTAAAATTGATCCCTGAGGAACGCCTCTATCTATAGAAGTTAGGGCCGAAGTTAATGTAGTACCATCCGACAAACGCAATTCTACCAGTTGTTTTCTGTTACTGAGGTAGCTGTGGAACCATTGAATGGCATTGTCGTCAAAACCGTAGTATTTTAACTTTGACAGTAATAGCGAGACGTTAATGCAATCAAACGCACGGGAAAAGTCGAGTAGCACCATCAGTGAACACATGCCCTTATCTTGGGCTGATAGAATATTGTCCGTAACATCCAGTAACGCCGTAGAAGTGCTGCGCTGTTTCCTAAAACCGGACTGTAGATCAGGTAACACTTCGTTCTCTTCTAAAAACCGAGTTAATTGACGGCACACTACCCTCTCCATTACTTTTGAAAGACAGGGGAGAATACTGATCGGCCGCAAGTCTTTAACTTCTACTTTCTTCTTCTTCTTCGTGTTGTATTTATACTCTTTTTGCCTACCAAAATGGATAAATGCTCACCAAATCTTGTTTCCCTGAAATATTGGCGACGTAGGATGTAAGAGCGAGCGAAGGGCACCCCGAGGTTAGGTTTAGTTAGGTTACTTTAAACCCTTCACACAGAAATAGGAGCCCCGCTAAGCGGGGCTCCATCGTCATAGGATGCAAGTCATGCAAGAGCGAGCGAATGACAATACAAATACCAAGTAACATGTGTTTGGGATACGCAATATTATATTTGATATTCAAAAAAATTGTACGATCGACCGTTAGCTTTTTTGCCTCAGTAAAATTATTAAATTGATAGTCGTGAAATAAAATATTGGTAACATCTATTTAGCGATAATAATTATAAAATATTTGGTCTGAAATTAACTTTAAAGGCGTTTATAAATCTTTATGGCATAGAATAAAAAGGAAAATACGTTCATTTTTACAATACTTTATAAAACACAATTTGGTGAGCATTCATCATTCATCCATTCTGGCAGGTATTTCGAATTTTTTGGTAGTAAAATAGGTACTTTTCTGGTAGGCGTTTAAACAGAAGCCGATAAAATATTCGGTGAGCGTGAGTTAGGTTGCTTTATCTGGTAAAGTAGCCAAAAACATTAAATTTTATGTTTGTGTTTGATGAACCTCATTTTAACGTCAATTTTATTCCTCCAATAAAAGTTATCTCGTGTTGAAAAAATCTGCCTTTAATAAACAAAACATAACTTAGAACATTTATAGCTGTTTCGCTACGGTAACTAGCTAAGGAAGCGACCCGAGAGTATGTGAAAACTGTTACGAGCGACGGGAAGCGGGGAGCGAAACTGACGTCTGCCGGTTGAGTGATTAGCGAGTAATTCAGTGTTGTATTCAGCTCTTCATAGAAAAGCGGCTGTATCCTACTAATATCTTACTTCCTATTCCCACTAATATTATAAATGCGAAAGTTTGTGAGGATCGATGGATGGATGGGTGTTTGTTACTCTTTCACGCAAAAACTGCTGAACGGATTTGGATGAAATTTGGCACACGGATAGTTTATAACCAGGATTAACACATAGGATACTTTTTATCCTGATATTCCCACGAGACCGAAACTTTTGCGGGTGATACCGCGGAGTGCTGCTAGTAAATCTATATGTCACTTTTTGTGTCTATCGGTGTGACCGCTTAGTTCTAAACTACGTCAAGGATTTTGATGAGGTTTGCTCCATAAATTAGAGAATTTTATTCCAAAAGGTTTATGTGTAAGCTGTTTTTATCTGCTGTATATTATATTGTGTGCTTTTTAGTCTGTGCTAAATAAATGTATGTTCTTTTTCTATTACTAAGTGGACTATTTCGTCACCAGTTTCTTTCCATAGTTATTTAAGCTTAAGACAAAGAAGAAGGGGTGGATTTTACTGCTTGCTTCCATTTACTCGAAAATGGGTATCGGTCTTTGAGTCAAGTTATGAACACATCCCAAACGATTTTTCAAAAATCCACCCTTGTGGGGGTGAAAAGCGGGGATACAGTTTATTTGAAAAATCTGATTCCTTTGATCTACAAACTTAAAAATTGGCCCGAATACTTATTTATCTAAATAAATGATAAAGATCATAAACATACATTTTCGAAACTTTTAGAGGAAAATACGAAATACACGCGGATGAAGTTGCGGGCAAAGTGCTAGTCTGGTATAATTATTTCGTATCTGTTTTACTCTGTGTACTTAATAATTTATTTTTTTTCCGAAAACAAACCTTAGGTATCTGAGCTACACAGGAAATGAGAATCATCAACATATATTGCACTTATCTTCATCCTATCAACCTCACACATACGTGGCAAAAAAAAACAAAATAGATTACATTTCGCAACCCTTCATTCATTTCATGACAGCCTCGCGTGTGAAGTACACGAAAAATTACGCTTTGTTTTCCTCAACAAAAAACATGCAATTTCTTGTCGCGTAATCGCGCCCTAAGGCTAAACTAGTACATGAAAAGGCTCGCTGTAGAAAAGGCAAGACCGCGATAGCCAGACCTTTGGAGAGCCAGCTTAAGATATTGCAGCTATCGAAAAGCCCTTTGAGACTTCCTACTAGCGGAAATTTAATTTAATCGCATTTTCTTCTTCGCTAAACGACCTCTTTATGCCAAGGCATACGGGTTTTCGTCTTTCGAATATTCCGTTCAAAATTAGAAGGATCATCGTACCGTGGTTAGCTTTTGTTAACATGATTTTTAAGAGCAATTCAGACGGTATATTCTGTAAAAATCTCAATGTGAAAATTTAGGTAAAGTGAGCTAGAAGTGAGCTGTCATTCCACCTGATGCTTTGACATTATTTACAGCTTATTTCAAGCTCACTCAGCAGACCAGCTGTTCGTAGTATTTTTTTATTTTTTTTTAAAACGTTGCCCCTCACTAGGAATTTCTCCTGTATCGTGTATATTGAATGAGTAGTACCTACAGAAAATAGTACTATAAAGAAAATTGCTATTCATACAACGTGCATGCTTCTGTTACCTAATAACATAATCCATTTTATTTCCTGGAACATACTGACCCATTTGTTGTGTGTTATGCGAATACGTTTATCTTACTGGGAAATGTGTGTACAAGAATCCTACAATTAACGTACTAGGGGCTGTTCATTTATTACGTAAGACGATTTGAAGGGGGAGCCCTCTCCCACCTCAAAAAAAAAAAAAAAAAAAGGAAAAGTCTTATTTTTTCTTGCATGGAGGTGGGAGGGGTCTAAATTATTCTTATGTAAGATCACAAAAGCAAGCAAAAAATCAAACCTAAGTTTAAAAAAATTTGCTATTTTTTTCTTTGCAATTTTGGTAGATACTAATTATACATAAGATTCAAAGAGGGGGGAGGGGGTTTATTCAAGTCTTATTTTTACGTGGGGGGGGGCAGAAATTGGTTGAAATTGTCTTACGTAATAAATTAAGAGTCGCTTATGAAGTAGGTATGTTTTGCTGAGTACCTACCGATCTAATACTTGCTTAGATACACATATAGTCTCGCCTTTTTCCCATGACCGTAGGCATACCTACAGAACACCACCTGCTAGACTGCTACGATTCTTAAATACTGCTTTCGCTTCGCTTACGTTCGTACGCTTAGATTGATGAATATTTTTTTTTATATTTACACAGATAAAAAACGACTTATAATATTTTGAGTACAAAGGCACTGCTTATTTTTTGAGAAATTTCTTCCAGCAGACCTGCAAATGGAGAAAGGAAAATGAAATGTAGACAATAGTGCGTGAGAACAAGAAGAAAAAAAAATATAATTCAGTGATTTCATAAACTAAAATATGATTATTTATTACTGAAATATTTATATTATGTAATACAAAAAAATTGAGGGGCCCGTGGCTAAATAATAACAGCCGCACAGGTCGATCGATCAGGTTAAGCTACGCTTGCCGCGGTTGGTCTGTGGATGGGTGACCATCTTTACATACCGTGACCCCTCCGTGCCTCGGAAAGCACGTTAAGCCGTAGGTCCCGGCTGTCATTCGTAGATCTTTGACAGTCGTTACGGGTAGTCAGAAGCCCGAAAGTCTGACAACCAGTCTTACCAAGGGGTATCGTATTACCCAGTGACTGGGTTGTGGAGGTCAGATAGGCAGTAGCTCCATGTAAAATACTGGTATTCAGCTGCATCCGGTTAGACTGGAAGCCGACCCCAACATAGTTGGGAAAAGGCTAGGCAGATGATGATGATGATGAATACAAAAAAATAAGAATCTATGCTTAACTGTAAAAAAATATGGCTTACATTTCAAAGAAAATCCAGAAACAATATTAACTCACACAAAAACGCGTTAGAATCCAAACAGAAGCTAACAACGTCTCAGAAACTCCCGATAATCAATATTTAAAGTTTTAAACCTCGAAATAGTTGTGCTAACGTAAATCCCGACACTTCAGACCCGGAGCTACGAAAGGCTATACGCAATTATCATAAAAGAGAACTCTTTGGAAAATACCCACTCTATTATTGTGCCTATTGTGACCTTTCATAGGTCAATTGCTCCGACGGAGTGGATTAAGGCTGAATTGAACTTATCTCAGACCCCTTAGAGTATGTTGTTATACGTGTCTAGTTCTTATAATTGACTCAGAGATAGGGGCTAGTGGCTAAGAGGGGCTCATGGTGAAGTAATAACAGCCGCATGGGTCGATTGATCAATCGACCCATGCGGCTCCGGCGGCGGATAACCTGATCAGGTTATCTAGGCTTGCCGCGGTCAGACCGTGGACCGGTGACCATCTTTATGCGTTTCACGGAGGGTCTCGGTACGTACTGAGACTCGTCCGTGCCTTAGAAAGCACGTTAAGCCGTTGGTACCGGTAGTGATTCTTCTTTGACAGTCGTTACGGGTCATCAGAAACCCAAAAGTCTGACAGTCTGACCAAGGAGTATTGTAATACCTAGTAACTGGGTTGTGGAGGATAGGCAGTCACTCTAACGAGTTCCCATGATCCCCGGTTCAAGTGTGGAAAAGGAACAGCAGGGTGGTTTTCAGTCATTAAGAGTCTGACAGATCCTTCCGCCCGCCCCTGGGCGAAAGGCATCCATGAGGATCTTCCAAACAGGTACAAAAAAAAAAGCATTCATTCTATGTAAAATACTTGTTTTCAACTGCATCCGGTTAGACTGGAAGTCGACCCCAACATAGTTGGGAAAAGGATGGCAGATTGACTTCGTATAATTCACTGGTCGGGTTAATTTATTTGTGAGAGTAGCTTCAAACATGTACTCGTAGAAATAATGAGGGTCCTTATTTGTTTTTATCATGACCTGATAAAAAAATATTAGTAAGTACTAATTTTATTTCATAACTAGATAAATAACTCAATGAAACTTTTTGCTTCCATGCATGTGATAGCGGAATTAAATATATATGTTTAAATATGGTAGCTATGTGTATCAGAATGGTCACTAGTTAATTATTAAGTGTACCTATATTAAGGAATAAAGTATAATCTATATGTAAGTAGGTATATCTAAATATTACCCAAATATAAAGCTTTGAATATCAGTAGGTATGGTTACTAGTTATATATGTGTAATACCTATGAATATGGTATGGTATGTAGGGGATGGATTTTATAAAATAAACCACAGAAAGACAAGACCAGATGTTTATTAGAATTTAGGCTTGTCAGTAATCAGAAAGTAAGTCGTCCGTTCGCAAATCTATTCAGCATGGAGAAGAACGGACAAGAAACTCCATGGAAACAGTATTATAGTATTATATCAACAAATGTATTACAGTTATTACATTGTCATAAATTATCGTTATTTTAAAAACAATTAATTACATCTGTTGGACAATGGTCCAAGGAAATCAGAATAATAGCAGCATAATAACAGTAGCTAGGAATATTCCATTATTCACCTTAAAACATTAGCAATATTGGCCATATTATAACAATACAGAAACAACATAGTTATCAGCAATAGTCAAGATAATAATATTAACTAATGGTCCAAATAACTCGGAATAATAGCAGCATAAAATGACAGTAGTAAAACAACAAACATTTAAAAACAGTTCCTAATCATCACATAATATAATAATCACAGAGCATGTTGATAATAATAAAAGTAGTAACAGTATTAAAATAACTTAACTTTTACCTGTAGGCCGGAGCTCCGTTCTGGTCGATGTCTCAAACAAGAATGTTGCTCTGACACTCGGAACACCCCCTTTTATGGTCGTGAACAAACAACTTTGACGGTTCTATCTACCGTCATTCAAAATATCAACGACATAAAAGATGGATTTCCGTTTGGAATATTTTCTATGTTTTGCTACACTATTCCTTAAGATTTTAGCTAGTCTACTTTTAAAGACATACTGAAATAATGTAAATTAGGTATTAGATACTTGTTACAAGTTTTAGGTTATGCAAAACATTACTATTTTATCAAGTTTTCAACAGTAAAGAATACTTATGATATAAATAACAATACCTATAACTAGGATAATCTATTACATGCAGTCCATATCCAAAAAGATAGTTTTTGGATATGGACTGCATGCCATATCCAAAAACTATTTTTTTAGAAATCAAAGACGCTAAGAGCTTGATCACGATATTGTCATCATAAGAATATGTCATCTGCTTAGCATTTACAACGTGTACAAAAATATACCTACACGATGACTTGAGAACCTCCATCTTCTCCTCATTAATAATCACACTAATATTATAAAGGCGAAAGTTTGTGAGTGTGTGGGAGTGTGTTTATGTTTGTTACTTCTTCACGCTCAAACGGCAGCACCAATTTAGATTAAAATTTGGTATGGAGGTAGCTGACACCCTGGATTAACATATAGGCTACTTTTTATCCCGATATTCCCACAGGATCGAAACTTATGCGGGTGAAACCGTGGGGCGCAGCTAGTATACAATATACCTAGGTTGTTGCACTGTATTGCGTTCGAAAACTAACAAACTCATCTGAAATTGAAAAGGAAAATCCTCTCAAAACATATTAATAGCTCCCATTAGCTCCCTAGACGACTGTAAATCTTCAATAAAGGATCTCATTGAAAACGTTTCAACGTCTAAAAGATACCTAGTTAAGAACTAACAAACGGTTTTATTCGTAGCACTAAACAAAGCCTTCTCTGCATTCAATTTTACTGATCTTTGTCTCATTTACATCGATTTAAATCAAATACGGGCCTTGTAATTTACTAATGTAATACTAAGAAGAAGAAGAAGGCCATTGAATGGCCAAGTGTATCAAAGCATAAGCATAATCAGCCTATAACGTTCCACTGCTGGGACACAGGCCTCCTCTCTGTGAGAGAGAGTGGGCCGTAATCCACCACGCGGGCCCAGTGCGGGTTGGTAGATGTCACATGTCATGTCTTCGAATTTTTGGTCCTAGGACATGCTAGTTTCCTTACGATGTTTTCCTTTACCGTTTTTTGAGAGCAATGGTGATGAAATACGTTACACAAAGTAAAGCGCCTGTCTGGGTTCGAACCCACGAGATACAACTCGGAAGTCGGGGCCGTTACCAGTGGGACACCACTGCTCTCTGACAGACAAAAAAAAAATAACTGAAAAAAACCTTCACCAATGGGATTTGATAGGTTTAATTTAACAGTTAACTGTCCATTATGATTAATTATGTTATCCTTTTAAGATTCTGCCAAAGTGGCCTTTTTAGGCCCCCTGGTCATTCACGCATGCTGGTTGCGAGTTCTATGCAACTGACCTTTCTGAAGAACAGCACTAAAAAGGTGAAGGTTATTTTATTGCTCCCTAATCAAATAGAGATCTAGATCATACAGAACGTTTGGATTCACTTATGATCAATTGTAGAAGGAGGGTGGAAACGTATCAATTCTTTGGAGAATCGCTATTTGGCGTATTGTGAAGCAAATGTGTAGTTCATTTACCAGGAGTCAATAATAAACTTATGATTTTTATGAATATTTATAATGCGTAGCACATACACACAATACACTTTTTTTTGTTTTCTTTTTTACTTGTAGTATAATATGTTGTGTTGTGTGTCTTTTAGTCTGTGCTAAATAAATCTGTATTCAGAATCCCAAGATTTTGAAGGAAATTCCTAATCCATCGCTGCATAGGTTTGAAGAATTTGTCTGCTCAGCAAGGTAAATGAGGCAATGAACGTGGGTGAACTGTCAAAATTAAAGGCATTGCGATCGATTGGCATTTCAATTATACCGCCGGTCTAACACTTTTGTTCATAATAATATAGTTCATTCGTGATTCGTAACTGACACTTTTGTTAGCGTTACATATTTAATTCACACATTCACTATTAAATAGTAGCTATTACGCTAATTTAAGGCTAATTAATACAACATGTTCGTTTAATAGTGTAGCTTAATTAGCTCGTGATAATTACCCTATCAATCATAGTAAAAGCACGGGCTATTGGGATTACGATATTAGCTTAAATATAGGTAGCTTTGCGGCCATTAATTTGCATTTTTTATATATGGTAAGCCCGGACGGTGAGTTGAGGCGTCCGTAAAATAACGTTTTGGAAGACGATAGCACGTAATTGTCATAATGTGCTGCCAGGCCGAAGTCCCAGAGGCGTAGACGTCTTCTGTACTGACTCTGGGTAGTCTGGGTAGGCTTGGTTACCAAGAGGCAACGTATTGAGGGTCTGGACGAGTGGGAATCGCTTTCAAAGCGTTTCGTTTTTCTACAAAGAACTTCTACGGTATTGTTAAAAGCTATTCGGTAGCTTTTGTCAATTTCATACACTTTTGACTTTGCCATCATCATGACAGACCTGTCAGAATGTCAATTTGTATAAAAAAATTAAAAAGTGTATATCACAGAAATATTTTTTTACAAAATATATTTCTCTCCGCCAAACTGTGGCAGACGTAGCTTCTTTTTTGTAAATATTAACATATTTTATTCATATAATGACACTTTTTCACATACGGTTAATACAACTATTCCTTAATTTCTTAAATTAAAAAAAAACAGACGAGGCAAACAAAATGAGGCCTTTCTTACTGTCTTTGTGGGCTTCTTTGGAAATGCTCCAGCCCCGTTTTTTTATTAAACCTATACTCAGCAGTGCAAGAGGGTGGAACATAACTTCCAATCATGATGACGATGAGATAGCTTTTCATAAAATAAAACTAACATTAAATAAAGGAAAACATACATCACGCTTATATTCTCCGAAGGGTTAAGCAGAGGTGCACCTTGGCAACTTTAAATTGCGATTTTTTCACGAAATAACGAATGCAACGTTGAAATACGACCCTTTACATATACCAATGGGTTCGAAAATACTATGTTCCTACTAATATAAAATTTCATTAAAAAATAAGGGAGAAAACCGCCTTTGAATAAAGCCAAGTGTATACATACTTTTGCTCGTGACTGTACACCCATATTTCACCGATTATGTTTAAGTCACATGTAATATAGCAAGCATTTTGCCATCACCCGGGCACAAATCCAGGCTTCGGGCTGCTACTGAAAAAATCGAAATGGAAAAACCCAATAACACTTTGGCCGACACGAGAATCGAACCCAGGACTTCATGCTCAGCAGTAGTGCTTGCGACCACTAGACCAACGAGGAGTGAAGGAAAAATTACACAATTAGCTAACGAGTTATTAGGATAAACGTTTCCTAGAATAGATGGTCGACTTGAACAGTCAAAACAAATCGATACTCATAGTGATATATTATTATAATTGTTATTGTGAATGTGGCGGATTTATACATTTTCTGCCAGTAGGCTATTCAGATTTTGCCACCCCCTACCGACCTCTACAATAATGAGTCAGTTTCTAGATAATATTTGTACCCCAACGATGTTAAGATTACACAATCAATAGTTTTTGGGGTACCTATCTATATTTCTGAGCTCATAAAAGCTCGAATGACGTACTAGGTACTAATAAACCGGGTTAGAGATACCGTGGCCCCTGGCACAGGCAGCTCAAGGAATACGGGTGGGTTTTAGTCAGCAAGAGTCTGACACTCCCTTCCGCTCCACCCAGAGCGGGAAGGGTCATTCGATGATTTCCCACCCAAAAAAATAAAAAAGGTATGCTTTAATACGACTTACACAATAATGTACATTCTTTGCAACCCCTAAAATCTGCCGCCCTAGGCTCCAGCCTCTCAGCCTGTTGGTAAATCCGCCATTGTGTGAACGTGAAGCCAGCTACACGTAGCTAAAAATACTAAAATCAATACTCAAACTAAAAAACAACAGCGAATTTTTTTGCAAAAATATGCATATATTTCCCAGGCTCAAACCGTCTAGTAGAAATAGATTAAAGGCTATTAAATACCGACTCTCGTTCAAAGTTATCGGTTAGCCAACTGCAGTGAAACTTGCTCGGCAGTGTTTCTTGCGAAACATAATAAATCTTTCTTACTGTCATTGATATTTAGCTCGTGCGAGGGATTCGCGCCACAATGGAAGGAGCCTTCAATAAATCATTTAGAAGTATTCTCTTTGCTTACATAAGTACGGTATATTATGTTCCCGATTGCTGCAGACAGGTTTAATCAATGGAATGTTATAGTACGTTATATGGTGTTTGTTTTGTTATTATTTAATGTAATAAGCGGTTAGTGACTATTTTTTGGAACGATGCGGCTTGCGGTAGGAGGTAACTGGTAGAAATCGTCAAGTAAGGAAAAAGCGTTTTGCCCCCTCCATGCGACTTTCTCTCTCTCTTTGTCTTTTTATATTTTATACGAATGTGTGTGCATGCGAAACTTCCTTTCTGACGGGGGTCCCCCGACCGCACACGTTTTTTTTTGTGCATAGATCCCGACTGAAATTTCAAAAGAGAAATTCTACATTTTAAAAACACATTTTTACCTAACTCTATCGAATCCATCATAATACTTTAATAGAAAACCAACTCGTCGAAATAGAGCTAAGTCAAAGCCCAGACTAGGGTCAGAATAATCTTTAATTCATTATTTTTATTGCCAATTATTTTTTGCTAAGTATCAATAGATTACTCCATTACCTATTAATCATTAGAAGAAAAAACAACTAAGCATTCTTAAAAGTCACCTTACCAAAATCGATTGCTAATATTTTTCAATATTAGCAATCGATTTTGGTAAAGTGACTTTTCAATTGAAAATAGGTGTAATTGCTATTTGTATGTCTGATCTATTGATCAACAAATTTCCACAGAATGCATAATAATCCAAAGCGAGGCCTTCGTCGCTAATAATATAAACAATATTACGTCACAGTACTCAGCCCTTGCAATATCAAAGTGCTCCAATTGACTCAAGCATAATATTCTGTTATATACATTAATTGAAATACCTTCGTTATGAACTTCTACGGATTTAATTAAGAACGCAATCTAATTTATTTTGGAATGGATTACAGCATTTGTTCAGTATTTTTCATCAATGTACTACGGAGTTGCCTTTGTATGAAAGTGTTTGGCTTTTATTGCAAGACAATATAGCTGCGCCACACGGTTTCACCCGCGTAAATGTCGATCCTGTGGGAATATCGGGATAAAAAGTAGCCTATATGTTAATCCAGGATATCAGCTATACCTTCATACAAAATTTTATCAAAATTGGTCCAGCCGTTTGAGCGTGAAAAAGTAACAAAGATATAAACACACACACACACACTCACAAACGTCTTTGCTTTATAATATTAGTGTGATACCTAGTTGTTTAATTAATTTATTTATTACTCAGCTTTTCAACAATGAGTACACTGTTACCTTACAATTTGTACATTGGAAACTTAAGACTTAAGTTTCTGTGCCTCATAAGTCTTTGCGTCTCATTACTTATACAAAATAATATCATAATATTATTTTAATATTTTAATAAAGCATTTTAATAAGGCATACTAACAGCAATACTTTTACGGAAAAATATACAGGATATTCAATTTACTAAATACAAAACTTACTCAAGACAAGTGGATTTGAAATCGAAAAGAACCCCACAAATATCCCAACATAATCCCGCCCTTAGGACTCCTATCGTTTATTTTTCCTTATTATTAATCTCGCTCAACCGCCGCATTATTCTAAAAAAATGAGCACACAAATCCGAACGGTACAATAAACGACGAAGAAGGAAAAGTGGAATAAGAAAAATCAACGTAAAGAAAAAAAATCTTCAAACTTTTTTATAACATCGGGCGTAGTCATTGGTAGAAAATGAAAAGGACACCCCGTTACGATTTCCATTAACAAGGAATAGGAATGCGTCGAAGGCCCGGGGCCTCCAATAAATCAATCTGCGAGAAGACAGACCTCCCCGAACCCCGAAGTCGCTCTCCGAATATACAGTATTAAATTTTCAGGCTACATGAGTGTGCTTTAAGCTTGAAATGTGAACGGGATACGCTTGCATGGCGTTTGGACAATACGTGTACCAGAAGTGTTTCGGACACACAATCCGGGCTGCAAGCTGTTTGCAATATTTGTTGGCTCACACAGTAAACGACCGGTCTCATGCTGGTATCAGTATTTGATGAATATAACAGTGTGACAAAGAATTTTTTGTTGTAACTGAAACTATAGGAAGGGTGCTTTTACTGTAATTAAAAGTTAACAAAGTTGTCCCATTAGTCTAGAATCTAGCCAACGCCTTGGTGCTAGACTCAAGTTAGCTAATAGGAGTCGACTAAATGACTAACACGGTGAACAATTTATTTAAAGGCTTATTCTTTAATGAAAATTACCAATGCTATGATGACATTATGATAATTATGAAGCACTATATAGTGCTGTAAACTTTCGCCATTTCGGTGGTGTAAAAATTATGGTGTATTATGTTGTACTATTTTGACTGCAATTTAATTATTATAAGCAATTCGAAACCCAAACCAATGACCGCCATTTTCCTTCAGACGAAAAAAACAAAATACTACTTACATGAATGTTGCCAACATAATTAATACACGTCAACTTTTATTTCTGTCAGGGAAATTGTTTCAAAACTTTAAACACTACGTTATTTTTCCATGTTAAAGCCGTTTTATACGACTGTAAAAAAATTACAGTTATAATTTTATTAGAATCATCATCTCATCTGCCTAACCATTTCTCAACTATGTTGGGGTCGGCCTCCAGTCTAACCGGATGCAGCTGAATTCTAGTATTTTACATGGAGCGACTGTCTATCCGACCTCCACTACCCAGTTACTGGGTAATACGATACCCCTTGGTAAGACTGGTTATCAGACTTTCGGGCTTCTGACGACCCGTAACGACTGTCAAAGATCCACGAATGCCAGCTGGGACCAGCGGCTTAACGTGCTTTCCGTCGAATATACGGACAATTTATGTTGGTAGTCAATTAATTATATACCTTAACAATGTATATCTTACTATTATCATTACTTCTTTATCCTGTAAACATATTAATCCCACCAAAAACACGTTCATGTAAAATGTTGCCAAGACGCGACTACTTATTATGGTTTGCACTGTCAAAAAGTTATCAGATCTCATATAGAGCCTAGCTTCTATCTCTACACGCCCTAACTCTACAAGCCCTAACTTCACAAACTCTACACCTTAGTCAAAATATGAGGCTTGGGCGTTTCGTTACTACAAGAACTATTGTATAACAGAAAAGTAATGAACAGTGAATACATTTTTCACCTTACGTCCATGTGATGGTAGCAAAACGGTCAAGCCAACAGCCACCACCAGCTGTCTTGGACTTCAGGAAGTACCCTAAGAGTTTTGATGATCATCATTCTGTGACGAAATTGGGGTTTTTTAGATATCAATAAAATCTAAAGTATAGCAGCTATGCAATTAAAATTTTATATGTTTAATAAGTTTACTATTGACATCATATCCCGAGAATTTTGTTTATCTGGCATAATCCAAACCCAAGTTATGAGGGTTCAAAAAAACGACGAAGCGCTTCGAGAAAAGGTAGGTAGTGCCCTTGCGCTTCGCTTGGCTCGTCTTGTGCCCCCAGATAATTTAGCAACAACGGATGTTTTCACACCAGCCTGCTGCCCATATAATTTGAATGTTAATCAGGCGCATTCAATATCGTTAATTATAGGCCGGTCGAAATAGAGCTTACGGTTTTTGCTCACAATTAGATTCAATAAATTAGTGCTAAACTAGAATTTTGTGACACTGGCCTGATTTCCATAATCAGTTCCTCATTACATTGCGTGGCGAAATAATTACAGCATTATCCATTATGTGTTGCCTGTACGCAATTAGGTTATTTAATAAACGTTTAAGTAAGTACAGTCGCTCGTATAAATACCTTACAATTAGGGACGCAAGATTCTTTCCTATGAGGGTTTTTTTTTCTTAAAGTGTTTTAGGTACTTTATAGTGTACGAACTTAGTATTTTCGATACCATACTGTTATGAAATAGTTCTCAAAGTTGCAATTTTTCTTTCACGAGAAAAACGCTTTCGAATTTCACTTTACCATAAGGTCGGTCATAAGGTACCTAGAAAATTTGTCGTTCGTTTGGTTTTGGCCTCATGTGTGTGTTTTTAACATTATGATACCCAGCAGTACCTACTTCGTACCGCTTAAAGTCTGCCTAAGAAATTCCGCATTTCTTTTAGCACTGGAAAATAAACGTAAGAACCATAAAATAAAAGACCGCAAAATATATTTACAGAAAAATATAAAAAAGTTTCCGATAATAATGTATTTGAAATAAAAACATTTTCTTTAGTACCTCTTCAAGTCGGTCCGCGATAAACATTGTATGGAACAGTTTCGCAGTAGCAACAGAAACATCTTTAAAATTTTAAACAAGGCCGATTCTTATTCACAAAGACTCCGCTATAAAAGTGACTCCCCAAGTAATTCTACACTGTATCAATCACGTTGCAGTAGTAAAATCCGACGTAAAACTTACTTCGGATACAAGTACGGGAGGTACAAATAACAAAATAGTCAAGGATACAGGGGTAGGTACAAGGTAAAGTGTCATCCGGGCCCCCGACTCATGGTAGTAGTAGGATCCGTGGGGTTTTAGTCGGTAGGAGTCCGACATAACCCTCCGTTCTCCGAAGACGGAGGGTATCCATGAGGATTTCCCCATAGAAAATTAAGAGGGAACAAAGAAACGGACATACATACAGGTCAAACACATCAACCCTGCTTTTAGGCTTCGCCACAGTCGGGTAAAAAGGGGTAGGTAAGTACAATAGATAAGATAGATAAACCATTTATTTTTTGCACACAAAAACACAATTAAATACTAACAAATTACAAGAATACATAAAAACAAGGTGCCAACATACAAAAAATTAAAAATAGGTAATAAAAGAAATGAAATGACACTATGAAGACATATGACACTTTGAATCAAAATAACGTCGTCTCGAAGTTCGAGGGACTCCCCCACGAAACCCTACCCGTATACCACGAAACTCCTACCTGGAAAGAACCAGCAAGGAGTATCGTATTACCAAGTAACTGGGTTATGAAAGTCAGATAGGCAGTAAAGTTGCTCTATGCTGCAAATTGATATCCCGCAGCATCCGATTAGGCTGGAAGCCGAACCCAAAATAGTTGGGAAAAAACATGTCCCCGACCAAGAATGCATATCCTTCTCCTTTTTCTAGGCCGACGATAAACTACGCGTTCAACTATCATTGTTACTACGTCGGTAAATTGGTTCCTACAATAGAGCCATTTAGAAAAGCAATAATAAATATTTAGTCACTCAAATTCTCCATGCTTTTTATTTATTCAAAATCTGTATTAACAATAACTTACATAAACTCTGCCAAACTGCATAACAGTTTGTCGAAAATTATTCTCGTGTAACAATAGATTACACATATTTTGAAAAGTAATGTGTTTATGACAATAACTTAATTATCCTAAGTAAATAAACTGTGATAAAAAATCTTACATTTTACAAGTAGGCATTTTCGCCAAAGTGAGGTTTACCTATTACATGTTAACATATGTAGGACACAATGGGAGATAATGTTTGTAGAACACTTTTATGTTGGTCTTTAGATTTCACATGCGAGATCAGCACCCTTATTGCGTAACACACTATCAATCACTGCTAATCATGCTTCATAAGTTCGAAAATGTTGTCTGCTCAACAACGTAAATAACGCAATGAATGTTGTTAAACTGTCAAAATGAAAACAATTGCTACTGATAGTATGTTACGCAATTAGCCTGCACTTTTGGGGTTAGCTCATTCAATAACGTTGGTACCACATACCTTCTTACGTTTACCAAAGTACCTACCTACTTATTTACTTTTGAAACAACAAGTGTCTTCTTCTATAAACGAGTTGGGTACATACATATGCTTACGTTCCACTTTGCGGTTTTGATTATTAAAGCGTACAGGTATCTATTTTGCGGACTGTACCTAGTTCCCTGAATTTGCTTCCGAATCACGTAGGTAGACACTTGCAGCCCTGTTCGACCAATCACCGACATGTTTGAGACGAGAATACGTTAAGGAATCCTTGATATTAAACTTTTAAGTGCTACGATTTTATTTGTATTTGTAGGTCATGAAAATCGATGGGGAGCTATTAGACTGGAAGTAAGAGCTATGTTTTAAAGGAAGGTCGTTGAAGTCATTTGTGGGGTTTAAGAATACATTAACGCTTTGTCTGTACCTACTTCAACTTGCTATGTGGATCGGAAGCTATAATGTTTATGAAAAATATGATTAAGTAGGTAGCTACACAAAAAAGACAAATAGTTTGACATTTTAGTCGTGGGTATCATTTTCGTGGATTTTGGAGTACTCATGCTAAAAAGGACTTTCATTTTACGTACATATAGTGATACCTTGAAATGTAAAGTCAGGGAAATTAATTGTTTAGTACATTAACTACTAACTTAAATTGTCTGTACATTCAAATCACAACAGTAACTGTCATTCTTTGACAGTTGTATAAAATGGCTATACTACCGAAAATTGGCATAGTCTGTCAATCTGATAAACAATTAATTTCCCTGACAGTACATCGTTCAAAACAAAGGGATTTGGTAAAATAATATTTAAGCTCATGTATATCTCTTTCATAGTTTTATGACGTACCTAAAACCCAGTTTTGCGCCCCCTCAGACCATAGAATACTAAACAATATGGCCGCCAGTGAACACCTACACATTCGGTTTAGTTATTAATTTCAGTGTTGTTAAAGTCTAGATTTGGACCCCGACACTAAAATCACACCTTTAGTACAGCTTTGTTTTATTGTTTATTGTTACAATTGTGTTTATTTTAATGTCTGGGATCCTTTGTTGTCATAAATTCTAAGTATTATTGTGTATAATACAGTAAGGCCCTTTGTAAAGACACATCAAGGTGCACATCAAGGTGGCTAAACTGTCAAATTTTCCCAATCAACTTTGAACCTTATGCTTTAGCGAAAAAGTTGAAAATCTATATGCTTTAGCGAAAAAGTTGAAAATCTATTGTTAAAGAAATATGACAGATTGTAATAAGTTGATGTGCTGGCGTCTGTACATAGACTCCTTGGTATAGTCGCAATCGTGATTTCTAGGTATGGTTGTGCAGTGTGGACGATATGATCCCCATCACCCAAATTGTATAACACACTTTTCTATCACAATTCGATGGATTTTGAAGGAAAGCCGTGATCCATTGCTTCATAATGTTCCAAAAAGTCTGCTCAACGGCGTTAATAAGGCAATGAATATTGTTGAATTGACAAAATAGCATTAGGATGACGAGTGTAAAGTGTTTTCTGGTTTTTCCTGAAGAAATTTCTCAGTAGCAGCCCAGAAGCCTGGATTCGTGCCCGGTATGGGTAATGGACTCATCCACTGTAACATGGGATTTAATCATAACTGTAGATAAGTGTACTTGTATATACTTCTGCCCGCCCCTAGGTGGAACACAGACGTGCTGTTCGGAGTAGTTCACTTCGAATTATGTCAAGGCAAGCTTTCTAGGAATTGACATCGGCAAGCTAAGTGAATTTATTGATTGAAGGTCCAATTCTAGTGCACCCGTTTCATATAACGGCATGCGACGACGTAGAAATTGGAAATTAAGTTTTAGCTATTTTAAAAACATTCTTAGAAGCAAAATGAATTAGGGAATTTGGTGCACACAAGTTTTTCTTACTGTGATTTTTCACAGCAAGAAACATGTCGAATAAGCCGTAGATTTCTACGGTTTATTCGCCGTGTTTAAGCACGATCGTCAGTGTTGAATGGATCACTATGGAAGCTTGTTGATAGACACGTTTTTTTTACGGCGCCGTTTATATGCCGTACCGTAAAGAAAGCGTGCCGTGTGCAAACGCCAGCACATCAAGCTACCACAATCTGTCAAATTTCTTTAATAGATTTTCATCGCTATCGCTAAAGCATAAGGTTCAAAGTTGATTGGGAAAATTTGACAGTTTCAGGTAGCTTGATGTGCTGGCGTCTGTACAAAGGGCCTTACTGTAATAAAACTGTCGTTGTTTTATTCACAAATATCTACATTTCAAGCGATGGCGAAAACTGCGTATGGCAACGTGGACCATCACCTTAGGGTGATTAAACAAAGGAGCTAAGGTAAGTACCTAAAGCATGCCTCATATAGCTCGCAGATCAATCAATCTGCCTTTAAGCTGCAGTTTAAGCCTTAAGTGCCACGAACTTTCTTCTAAACTGTATATAAAATTAAAATATAACAAGTCCCTTGAAATCTGTTTTGAATTTGTTGAGAACACAAGGAAAGCGACTCGCGCATTTCATGCTTGCCAGTTCTAGAACAAAATCTATTAAACTTTGGCCACGCTGTTGCTACCAGCTATTGTGTTATGAAGTAACGTGATTGCTTGTCAAACGACTTTCGTACTTATAACATTCTAGTTATCACGAGACGGAGCCATCAATGTGTCAAAAACAGTGACGTGATAGCTGTAAATACGAATTTAGCATACCGCAGATGGCAGTAGTTGGTACTTAGATACCATCAGTGCCAAAAGAGCATTAGTGGCCAAGTAAAGTGGGTTTGTAGGTCGTGGGTTTGAACTTAGGCAGACGCTTTACTTGGGGTAAATCATTTCATCATCACTGCTCTCAAAACGATGAAGAAAAACATCGTGAGGAAACTGGCATGTCCTAGAACCAAAAATTCGAAGACCTGTGACATTTACCAATCCGCACTGGGCCCACTCCCTCTCTAAGAGAGGAGGCATGAGTCCCAACGGTGGAAACATTATAGGCTGATTATGCTGATATACCTGTAGTGATGGTGGTGTTACATGCGACGATATCCTTTACAAGCCAAGGGCCGTGCGGCATAAGCGCCAGCTGGTGCTCCGTCTGAGGCTTCATAGCATCGTGGATACACCTCCTCGGGAGTCTCATTTACACCCGCTCTTGAAGCCTAGAACAAAAGAAATGGGGCTGTTACTTCTTCGATGTTGCATCGCGCAAGCACAGTTTACCGCGCAACTATCATTAATAATATCCCGATATTAATCGTCTGGCAGTTGCCCACCAGACACGGCACCCGTCTGGTCGGAGGATCCTCCCATTTCTATGGAGGATGAGTGAACTTTACACCGTTCCTCATTACCTCTAGTATGTTGCTTTTTGTGAATCTTCTAACAAAGTGTTATTTCCGTGTTTTATGGGGCACTCGTTTTTTGTGACAGAGGTAAAAAAACAGTATTTATTCCATGAATGAAACTAGTTTGTAAAATTGATTAAAAAAATATTAAAACTGTCATTCATTACAAGTGACGGCACTAATTTGAACTGTCATGCCTCCCTTACAATGGTTGACAAATAAAGTAAAAAAATATCTGTTCTGTGAAAAAAATGGCAAAATGAGCGAAAGCTATTTTTACTCAAGGGGCGCGAGTTACTGGGCTAACATACCAGCAACAATCGACGGCGTGCTCGGAGGATATGCCCACATCTCGCAAATTGACATCGATGGATCAAAGGAATTCTTAGAAGATATACTGGCGTTCGAAAACCCACCAGCCACAAAAATAGCCCTCGATTGTGGCGCGGGTATAGGAAGAGTGAGTAAGTATGTACTGATTCCACGTTTCGATAAGGTCGATCTCGTCGATCAAGATGAAAAGTTCATGAGCAACGCCAAAGATTTCATCGGCAAAGATAATCCGAAGATAGGAACGCTGTACCAAACAGGTCTTCAGAATTTCAAGCCCGATAAACATTACGACGTTATTTGGTGCCAGTGGGTAATCGGACATTTAAAGGATTATGACTTGATTGACTTCTTTGAGAGATGCCGAATGTCTCTGAACAAGCACGGAGTGATTGTCGTCAAAGAAAATATAGCAACTTCCGAAGAATTAGAATATGATGAGGATGATTCGTCTGTAACACGTCCGATAAAACTACTGGAAATACTATTCGAACAAGCCAAACTGAAAACTGTGAAGATGGTCATTCAAAAAGGATTTCCAGATGACATATATCCAGTACACTCGTTTGCTTTAACACCTGTAGAGTAATAAATAAATAGTTAATTAGTTAGATTAAATTACTGTGATACATTTTTTATCTATTAAAATTATTATTTATTTTTAAAATTTATTCCAATTTATTTATCATACATATTAAACAAATACAAACTATTTACACTAGATACTAAATTAAATGACTAACTTACTATACAAATAAATACAAAAACGAAGGAATATTAAAATTATAAATAAACTGAAAAGAGAATAGAACTAGCCTAGAAACAACCACATTGCTTGTATTAAACACAAAAAAACCGACTCGCACACGAAGGGTTCCGTACCACGGCAAAAAACGCCGAACAGAATGATTCTTTTATGGAGAGATTTTTAGTAATTTTATTTTTATTTGTTGTTATAGCGGCAATACAATATCAAATTTTCAACTACCTATTACGGTTCATGAATCGTAGCCTTACTGTCAGCGGCCTATATCTCATGAGATATAGGCCGCTGACAGTAAGGCTACGGACACGAAGTCAGCGGGCCAGTCTGAAAGTGGCACCGGTAACTGAAAAGTTGTGTGGATACGGAGGAATGAGGAAAATGTCGTGAGGAAAGTTTTGAGCATGAATGTCGATGGCTTGGAGTAGAGGAAGACCAAAGAAACGATGAATGGACTCTGTGAATGATGATATGGTTATAAGGTGGGTGACTACCGAGATGACGACTAATAGAGAATTCATCATCTGCCTAGCCTTTTCTCAACTATATTGGGGTTGGCTTCCAGTCTAACCGGATGCAGATGAATACCATTATTTTACATGGAACGACTGCTTTCTGACCTCCACAACTGGGTAATACGATACCACTTTGTAAGACTGGTTGTCAGACTTTCGGGCTTCTGACTACCCGTAACGACTGTCAAAGATCCACGAATGACAGCCGGGACCAAGGGCTTAATGTACTTTCCAAGGCACGGAGGAGTCTCGGTATGTAAAGATTGTCACCCATCCACAAACCAACCACAGCAAGCGTAGCTTAACCTGATCGATCGACCTGTGCGATTGTTAGTATTGAGCCACGGACCCCTTAGGACTAATAGAGAAGTATGGAAGCAAAAAACATGTTGCGCCGACCCCAAAATAAATTGGGATAAGGGCAGGAGTCCAGAAGAATGATGATGATTTTGCAATAAGGAGACGAAGACGTCAGTGTGGCAAGACGTGATGTGGCGTGATGCTTATAAAGCCGAATTTAGCACACCGCGCCTAACTACAGGTAACTTTTCAGTGATTTTTTAAAAGTAGGCCGAGTTCTCCTTTTATTCCTTCGATTACTTTCGACGTCTGATACCTTTTCGTTGGAAGCAGTTTTGATTCGGGTAGTACAACCAAAATCACAGTTATTTAAACGCATTCAGTGAATGAAGGCGCCGCGGCAGACCCAGTAAAAGATGGCGGGATGAGCCAGACAAAACAAACGACCAGTTACCACTTTAGCTCTGGATCGAAAGAGCTGGAAGTCATGAGGTGAGGCCTTTGCCCATCAGTGGGATGATGCAGGCTAACAGTAATTGTAAGTAACAGTAAATGTTTGTGTGCAAGCGCTACTGCTGAACATGAAATTCTAGGTTCGATTTATTGAGTTTTTTCTGGAATTTCTCAGTAGCAGTCAGGAATCCTGGTTTTGTGCACATAATCAGCCTATAATGTTCCTAATGCTAGTACACAGGCCTCCTCTTTTCGAGAGGGAGTGGACTGTAATCTACCACGCGGGCCTGTGCGAGTTGGTAGATGTCACAGTCATGTCTTCGAATTTTTGGTTCTAGGATATGGCGGTTTCCTCACGATGTTTTTCTTCACCGTTTTGCGAGCAGTGGTGATAAAATTATTTACACAAAGTAAAGCGCCTGCTTGGGTTCGAAAACACGACCTACGACGCGTAAGTGGGGGCTGATACCACTGGGCCACCTCTGCTCCTTTTTATTGATTCCACTCGATTTGTGCGCGGTTGGTGGCAATAAACTCGCCCTCTATTACATGAGACTAAACATAAGGCAGTTGACCCACCGTTGGCGATGAACGAGTAGCGAGTAGAACTAGCAACTGAAAACGAGTTGGCGAGCAGCGAGCACCGAGTGTGCAGTTCCGATAGTTTTGTCGCTGTGCTATCAGCGAGTGTCCGAGTGCGACGGGTGAATACTCACACCACTCGCTCGAGGCGGAAGATAACATAAATAGCGGGCGTGACCTCTGACCACCAAGCAAGCATCGCTGAGCGAGTATTATCTTTCATAGCTCTTGTCGCTCAGCGACAAACCAGTCGGTCGACAAACCAGGCGGTCGGCCTAAAACGTATTTTTTTGCAAAGTAATTCCATATACAAAGTGTACAAGCGTCACGAGAATCAAAAGACGGCTACCAAAGCGCCCAAACAGATGTGAACAAAGATGAAAAAAGTTTCAGAAATTGGGAATGGTAGATGATTACAGTACACTGAATGGAGTTGCGCGTTATTATCAAGTCGCCTTTGTAGCGATTCCGATTGTTTCCCTTTAAGGGGTAAGCGCAAGGATAACCCGCAAAATTTAAACATTATTACGTTTTTTGCATGTACTCTAACCCTATGTACCATTTACTGGGTATTATGTATTTCATGGACTTGAATGTGCCCTGGCGGCTGATAGTATGTCATGCTCACACAAATGTCTCGCTGACGGTGGCGTGTGTGTTGGATCATTTAGCTCCCTTTAAAATGGTTGAGCTGAATGGTGCTGATCTATGCATCATGTTTGTGAACGGGCGCCGTCAGTTGGGGCTGGTCAACACTTAGCTGCCTCGGCTTATATTTTATTTTTGGATTGTTGTTTTCTTACTATTTGCTGTACTCTGGACGCTATTAACGCGTACGTCTCTTTTTACATCGTTCTCACATATAATTATAAATTCAACATTAATGATGTAACTAATATTTTTGTAAAAAATATAATTTAAAAGTGTCCATGGAATTTCTTGCCCGTTCTTCTCCATGGGTACCTACGCTTTGGAATGGGCAACTAGCTTCATATTTTCTGACTGACCGACTTCTTGACAATTCAAAAGTGCCTGTAAATGGTTTAATTGAAATAAATGCTTTGTGTTTGAGTTTTTCAATTTGCAGGTTGTATGTTGAACAAAACATAAGAAAATTTTAATTTTGCGGGCTTTCCTGTCGTTTCTCCCTTAAGAACTTCCTCCAAGTTTACGGCTTACCCCGGAATTGTACATAAGAAAAAAAAGTTTAATTCACATTGAATCTTATAATTCTTTATTGTTCCTGCTTTGTTATTCAAACGACTATAATTTCGGTATTTTATGTAGTTTATTGCGAAAGCGGTTTACTTAGTTTCTTTGTCTTTTGTTTAATTGGTTGGATTTATTGGATTTATTGTTTTGTGTAATTTGGTATTATTTTTAATAAGGCCTCTGAGCAGAAGTTTCTAAATTAATGTTTTAATAAGTTAAGCTAAACCAGTAATTATGTAATCATGCGCAGTCTGATTGTAGTCAATAGTTTTAGCCGACTATTGAAAATAGAATATATTACTATAATAGTTCTGGTATCCAGCTGCATCCGGTTAGACTGGAAGCCGAACCCAACATAGTTGGGAAAAGGCTAGGCAGATGATGAGTTTTAACTGACTTCAAAAAAGTTTTCAATCGACTTGTTTATAGAAAGTTATCTTTAATTTCGGAAATATAGCGTTTTTTTATAAAAAGTTATACTATGTGTGTTCCTCGTCTACCTTTATGCTAGGATGAGCAGCGGCACCAACTAATTGAAACACAGATCAGCAGAATCCATGCTCAGTAAGTACCTGCTTGTCCAGCTTATCGGCATATTAATGATATGGTTTTTATTTTGTAAATTGGTACGGTTGGTATTGGTATTGTGTTTTGGTATTGGTGGTTGGTGGTTTTGTAAACCGTCATGTTGGTAATTTAAACTAGATGATGAGGTCGGTGTTTGCTAGCCAACTACTCTGCGAAGAAATGCCGAAATAAACTCAGAGGTCTAAGTGTCTTCTAAAGTAGTTACAATGGTACAATGTGTGGTCCGAAGAACATGTATATTAATGTTTGAGGTGGTCTCTTGAAGAAGGCAGCATACAGGTTTGAGTGGACTAATCCAAACCATGCATGCTTGTCAAGTGTCAGTTATAGTATAGCCTCACTCAAAACTTAAGGAGTTCAACTATCGAAATCAATCTGCCTAGCCTTTTCCCAACATAGTTGTGGTTGGCTTCCACTCTAACCGGACGCAACTGAATCCAGTATTTTACATGAATCGCGACTGCCTATCTGAGTTCCACAACACAGTTACTGGGTAACACGATACCTCTTGGTAAGACTGGTTGTCAGACTTTTTGGCTTCTGACTACACATAACCACCCACACCCTAAGTAAAATTTCTACATCTGTATATGCTTATATTTTGTATGGTGTACCTATTCTACCTGTCTATCTACAAATGATAGCCGGGACCAACGGCTTAACATGCTTTCCGAGGCACACGGATTGGTCTCGATATGTATTGGATGGTCACCCATCCACGAACCGACCGCAGCAAGCGTAACTTAAGGGGCTTACATGACCTAAAGCGCGGTCACTGTCGGACTGCATAGAAAAGAAAGAGAAGCGCGATGACACAACCCTGGTAATTTGTTGCAAAATATGAAGCAATTATTTAATTACAAAAAATCTATTGTTTGGACTACAAAAATAAAACACTAGTATTTTAGTAAGTTGCTTGTAGAATAATCTGACAAAAAATCAAAATGATTGTATGTAGGTATAGGTATTAGTATGGTTTTTATTGTAAAAGGAAAGTTTTTAGAGGTATCTTCATGATTTTTTCTATCGTATCAAATAAGTTGTATTATGTTTTCAATATATTATATACCTAGCATATATCCTGAAGAATATCATATATTTTTCTGATTTTTTTTACTGTAGTCGATCTTATACTTGTTTCTAAAACATGCGTTTTTTATGTTTAGGTCATGTAAGCCCCTTAACCTACGATCGACCCGTGCACCTGTTATTATTTAGCTACAATCCTCTCAGCTTAACGATCAACTAGATTCAAAACACCCATTGCAAATCATAGACTCATAAATATAAAAGTTCTCCGTTTCTTTGGCACAGATTCCATACGTACAGTTTTTCCCATTTTATTCACTACAAGACGTTATCATAACACTAAATATCATGAAAATGGCACTTGTAACAGAAACGACATCTCTCATTTCCTTGTTTATTTCCCGTACGTCTGAAATAAGTTTGGATGACAACCGTATTCTTTGATGACGTAGGTACCTACTAACAAGATACCTTGTGTAAAAATGAGACATTCCATTGTAAAGTCTACGAAACTTATTTTCAAGGAATTCGGATAGAAATCTCTGAACCACGGTGCGGAATAGAAGCAGATAGTTTGCTGCTTCCGTTTTACGTAATTGATGTACCTAGTTCTTTTAAAACTTTTTCTTTTATTCAAAGCAGTTCATACAGCAGTGAACAGTGGTGGCCCAGTGGTAACGGCCGCGACGTACGAGTTGTAGGTTGTAGGTTCGAACCTAGACAGGTGTAAATTTTCTGTAAATTATTTTATTACCACTGCTTTCAAAACGGTAAAGGAAAACATCGTGAGGAAACCGGCATGTCCTAAAACCAAAAGTTCGAAGACATGTGACATCTTCCGCACAGGGCCCGCGTGGTGGATTCTGGCATGATTACGGCCTACTCCATCTCACCTGGAGCTGTGGGGACATTATAGGCTGATGATGCTGTAATGCATACTAAGAGATGTACTTAGAAAGAAATATCGCCTGGAAACGTTAACGATGGCTTTGTATCGTAGGTACATTTGTAAACTAACACTACAATTTAAAAAAATACGGTTAAAAAAATGTGTGAAATTGGTCACCCATCGAAAGAGTTGCCGTGGTAAGCTCCGCTTAACCTTTCATATCTATCGATCCGCATCGTTGTTATGATAAAACAAAAAAAAATGTAAATCGTCATACAATTTAACTGCCCCATTGGTCTCATGGTCTCCTGGGTCGAGCAGTGTTATTGAGTTTTTCCATTAGGAATTTCTTAGTAACAGCCCGGAGTTTGGAAGTTGTCGGTGTGATACTCCCGTGTCTCGGAAAGCACATTAAGATGTTGGTACTGCGCCTGATCTCTCTCTGGTCGTGTCGCATTGCCGTCCCATCGGACTATGAAAGTGAGGGAAAAGGGAGCGCACCTGTGTCTGCGCGCACACTTGTGCACTATAATATCTCCCGCGCTGAAGGCTGGTCTCCATTGAGATTGGCAGCTGCCGTGGCCGAAATACGGTGAAGGACTTTATTTTTTTAATTTACTTTTGTAAATAGGTACAACAACCGTCCACACTTGGTTGATATCTCGACCAGTCGTTCTCAGCGCTTCTCCTCCACATTTATTATGCGCACAGCAAAAGGGTGAAACTCTTTGCCAGCGTCTGCCTTTCACATTTAATCCGTCTGCCTTCAAAGCAAGAGAGAACTGACATCTTCTGGGCACGCTCGTTTGAAATGAAATGATGAAATGATTTTATTTTTTGTAAGTAGGTTTGTACAAACACTTTTACACGTCAATCATGTTTTTTTTTTAAACTAGATGAAGTCGGCGTTTCCTATCTGACTACTCAGAGAAGAAAGGCCGAAACAAACTCAGAGGTCACAGTCTCTTTTAAAGTCCAGACATAATCTTGGTCAGGTTATATGAAGACCATATAGATCGATGTCTGAGGTGGTCTTTTGAGGAAAGAACCACACAGATTGAGAGGACCTGTCCAGTCAGTGCACGCATTTGTCAAAAATCGTGCAGCTCAACTCAAGACTTAAGGAGCTCAACGATTCGACGAACAATACCAAAGAAAGGACATTTGGGTAGGCCACATAAATTACTCAAACTGCCAGACCATGAAAAAAAAAACTAACAGAACAGAGAGAATAATAAAAAAATATATATATGTAAAATGACCATAATAGACCTCATCCATCACTTTCCATCAGGCGTGATCGAGGTCAAGAGCAGGCCAATTCAGCAAAAAAATATTAAATAATAAAAAAACAGGTAGATACTGTAAGTAAAAAAAAAACTCCATGATTGTCATTCTTATACCAAAATTAAACCTATGGAAGAGACTTTATGGAAACTTGACATTTTCGGTAAGCAACTAAAATAGCCAAAGATATGGCAAGGCTACTCTCACACGAGGCAAGCCGCATGTCTCTCCTAAGGCAAAAAGAAAACTACAACATAATATCTCGACTCCTTAATTAAGAAACTTTTAAAATTCACATTATGTTTAATGTAAGTATGGAGTCTAGGGAAAGCTGCTAGCTAATAATGAGATACAATAAAAAGATAAAATTGTTTCATTTAAATGCTTCAGAAATATAACAAAAGGTAATTATATAAGTACTGGCTTCCGCCCGCGGCTTCACCCGCGAGGTATGTCGATAAAAACTATCTTAGGTACTTTCCCGGGATGCAATCTATCTCTCTGCCATATTTTATCGAAATCCGTTCAGTGATTTAGGCGTGAAAGAGTAACATACAGACAGACAGAGTTACTTTCGAATTTATAATATTAGTATGGACTAGTATGGATGGAGTGGGACATAGGTAAATTCAAAAGTATCTTTAAGAAGCTTTAGGAAGTATGTTATAATAAATATGCGTGTGTGTTGTACATGTTCTCAACGTGGGCGATAACGGCCCCTCATGGGCGTTTGAGACTTTCAGGGGGGCAGTCGAAAACCCAGAGGAAATTATAATATCGAATATTACGACTATATAAAAATAAACACACACGTTACACGTTTAAATATAATCGTGGCAATAGCTGTTGCAGATGATAAGTAAAAAAAATTGTGGACTGGTCGAAAACCTGTATATTATATATTATATTATATTATATATCCCTTTTTTTTATGAAGAGTCAAAAACTGAAATATAATTTAAAAAAAATGCTTCGCGTGCAAATGCGTAAAGCATGTTTCTAAGGCTTTTAAATTGGGGCACAATATTTTATGTTATTTAAATAATGCTCCTTCTTACAGAGAGGAGGTCCGTGTCCCAGCAGTGGGAACATTATAGGCTGATTATGTAAATAATGGTGAAAGAAAATCGTGAGGGAGCCTGTACCTACAGTAAAGTAGAAATTGTAACATAAGTCTGGAATTCCCAGTAAAAAGATTGGTATTATTATTATTAAATACTGTCCATATTACATAATTATATACTTCGAAATTGTTAAGTCACAATTAAATAATAAAGCATATCTACTCGTTTTAATCGTATTTACCTCGACATGATTACTTGGTTTGAATATTCATAAAATCCCGATAACATTCTTCAGGAGCGTTCCCGGTTTAAACGAATTAGGGCGACGTAGAAGCATTGAAATTAACTTACAATATTACATTACCTGGGTGCTTTTAAATTGGAGGAAACTTTTTGTATAAGATTTTGTTGCTAAGTTGGGTATTCAAATTGGGTCCCCCCTTTATAGCAGAACTTTTTATATCATAATATTATTTTGCATAACAACGGATAGCATAAACTTCATTTCGCAGAAAATCGTTTGGTATGCACTCATTTATCATACATTCAAAACTCATAATTTTGTAAGTCAGAATCGTCTTTAGGCATACATTTCATATCCATAATAATTAAAAAGTAGAACCATCATATCGCAGAAAGTTCACAGTCAGAATTGTCTTTTGGCATAAGTGAGCACTGTGAGCAGGGGTCACAGTTTTAACCATTTTTTTAAATAATTAGTTAGGGTTTAAGTTGGTTTACAAACAATAATAAATAAGACGTAGTTGACGGAGGGACTCTATTTCTGACTAACACCAGGGTTTAAAGGAACCTAACCTAACACAAGTCGAGGTGCCCCAAGTCCCAAGATCGCTTATAGAAACCATTATCTTTATAGTTCATTCAAATACCATGGAAAAATGCATTGAACAAACAATTTTCGTTAAAAAATAATTCTAATTTTATCTTCATAGTATGCCAAGAGAAATTATGCCGAATAAAATTCTGCCATCTTCACAGTATGCCAAATGACATTATGCCAAATAAAATTCTGCCATCTTAAAAGTATGCCATTGTAAATTCGGACTTATACACATTCGGCCAAACAATAATATCATGTTAAATTATTTTTATGCCTTAAAAATATTCGTTTAAAGAAGATTATGCCAAGTGTGTTATGCCAAATAAATTTCAGAGCATCAATATTCTGCCAGATAGAAGGAACCCATTCAAATTAGACTAGTAGTTTATACCTACATACATTGTAGGGTTTGGCTATGATTATGGTGCTGAAAGTTTTCATCATCATCAGCCTACAGCAGTCCACAGCTAGACATAAGCCTCTCCTATTGCACGCCATTCAACTCGATTTTCGGCAACTCTCATCCAGCGCTGCTACCAGCCATCCTGCGAAGATTGTCACTTCACCTAGCCTGAGGGAGTCCTACCTTACGTTTACCTCCTAGCTTACGCTTACGTTTTTAGATGAAATAAATGAGATGTCGGGTTAGTTATTTGTCAGTACTCTACGTAGCATTATGTTGAATTCTATGATGCTACTTGCTAGCGAAAATAAATACCCAATATTAATAAATAACCACCCCCGCCTGAAATTAGGTACATACATAAAAATAACGACTAATAAATCAATTATCACAAACACCCATTCACCCCAAACCCTACTAATTAATCTCAATAATCACGCAGTCATAACTAAAACAAAGGTTTTTACAAGCTCGCCCCCTTCAGCCATATTTCCTCAACCGAACCGAATAATTGAATGTTCCGAGCAGTTTTTACTCATTTAAACTGTACGCCACAATTACCTCTATTCATTTACGCGGTGAGGTGGGCGCGATAAAAGCCAGCTTAATAATATTGGGGTGAGAAATGCTAGGGGCGAAGCGGAGCGAAAGGGGGCGAAGCTGTCAAATTTCGTGCAGTAAAGCTCCAGAAATGGTCTTCCGCCCTATTCGCTCTGACAGGTACTGGTGGTGGCACAACTTTTGTTGCCCTACTTGCGGTATTTAGAGGCATAACCAAAAATATTTGAACCATAAATTGTATTTTGATTACATGCAACCATTTAATTGTTGTAATGCTTTTTAATACTGACTTTTGGTGGCGTGTTTCAGAACAGTCAAGTGCGTAGACGAGCTGATGTATGAACGTAATCAAAGCAAAGTTTTATGTAAGAATCGTAATAGATGCAATGGCGTTGGCTGTATTGTCCACCTTCCACCATGGAAAAAAGGCGTGAGTTTATGTGTGTATGTTTGTTTTTTAAACATATGGATATTTGTAAATAAAAACAACATATTATTATATTAAAACCGAGACGTTGGAGCATATTCAAGACATCACAATACCACTGAAATAAAGTAACATTCGCGAGACAGTGCTTCCTTACCCAAACCGTTCGTTCCACCCGCTGAAGAGCTCCCACCTGGACATGAGTTACCTTGGGGAACCTGGAAGTCTTTAAACAGACTCCGGACTAAGGATGGCCGAAGCAAGGAAAACCTGTTCCGGTGGAGATTCATAGACTCCGCCTTGGAGTGTAAATGTGGTACTGTTCCACAAACGATAGGACCCTTAATATCTTGTCCTGCGTGTCCTGTCAGCTGCACGTTACGGGAACTGGTGGACGCTGGTGATGGCGCCAAACAAGTAGCCGAATTCTGGGCAGAGTCCATTTAGATTGCTATCGACACGCTAAGAATAAGTAAAATTTACAGCTGAAACCGTGTACGAAAACCGTTGCAAACCGAATCTCACAAAATGGCCCCAGAAACGAGCAAATTATACTTAGCACTCGACATTACATCTTCGCAACACGGAACGTAGGACAAATAAACCGAAATCACCATTGTACGCGATTACACCAAATGCATTCTAGCAGACAGCGGGCATTGGCGTTCGCTTTATCTTTACCATACACTGCCTGATAAGGAGCTTACCAGGCGAACTTAATAAGAGTTGACGTGACCACCCGACCAAATGATAATACACCTTTTGTTCTTCAAAACACGGTTTAATTTAGATTAGCAGCCGGCTTTGGACGGGTCACCGGGTAAGAGCAGTTTATGCATGATGTTGTTAGCTTTTTGGGTATAAAGTGCACAATAGGTATGCTACAAATGTTGTGTTTGCCTCCTTTTGTTGGTGGGATGCATAATTAGAAAGGATTAGTTGTGAGAAACGCCTTATACGTAAGTTTTTATTTGGTTTCACATACGAGTACAAAAGTCATTGTATACTCACATTTATTATATAGGGCGAAGCCGCGGCAAAAGCTAGTTCCTTTTGCCCGTGGCTTCACCCGCCTGCATGTGGGAAAATATCCCAAGGGAACGTAATACTGGGATTAAAAGTACCCTATGTATTAATCCCGGTTTTAAACTATCTGCAAGTCCATCCAAATCCGTTCAACGGTTTCTGCGCCAATCCGGAACATACATTGAGACAAAAATTCTAAAAACCATATTTTCGGCCTCAGTCTTGGTCCCACATCTCATCAAAACTGTACATTGAATATTTTTGATTGGTATTACAATCAAAAATATTCAATGTACAGTTTTGACTTCGGTACTAAGTACATAATATTTTACTATAATAACTTGTAACGCATGGGTTCCTGCCCCGTCTTTTTCTCTTTTATCAGCGCGAGCTATGTTGCAATATGCTGCGCTGATAACGTGGTTTTGGTATTTATCAATCTGCAATGTGTTAGCTGGGCGCTCAAACAAACCATTTCACAAATATCAGATCAAACATTTGTCCTCAAAAAATAAAACAAAAACCGTACTAACTAAATATATAAAATTCAAAGTCCTGACTGACTGACTGATATATCAACGCACAGCCTAAACCGCTGGTCCTAGAGACATGAAATTTGGAGGGTGTGTTCTTTGAAGAGTAGGTATCCAATAAGAAAGGGTTTTTCAAAATTCCACCCCTAAGAGGGTGAAATTTCACGCGAACGAAGCCGCGGGCATAAGCTAATAATATTATAAATTCGAAAGTAACTCTGTCTGTCTGTCTGTATGTCACCTTTTCACGCCTAAACCACTGAACAGATTTCGATAAAATTTGGCAGAGAGATAGATTGCAACCCGGGGAAGGACATAGGATATTTTTAACGACATACCTTGCGGGCGAAGCCGCGGGCGGAAGCTAGTATATTATAAATTCCAAGTGCAAATAAGAGTAGGTATGCATAAATTTTTACTGTAGCCTACTTTATCCAGCACTAAACTGTAAATTAATCAGTTAATGGTAAACTTATAAAACAACCGTTAGGTAATTCACAGACGACGAATTGATAGGGTTTAAATAGAGAACAAAGAGAACAGTTATGCCAGATGAAATCCACGATTTATGGAAGATCGCTAAATGAAATCATACCTAATCGCTAAACTGAATCACGAACTAATTAGTCCAAAGCCTGAAATTTGGGGCAACAGCATTGGATTTAGCAGCACCCGGTCAGTTGCATTAGCTAATCCGTCGGTCAGCGCGAGGCTCCGTAAGCCAATCAGACGTGCCTACGTTACCGCACGGCGCTCCTATTGGCTGACCGACCTGATTACCTACTGCCATTTTCCAAAGCGCTGTCAACACGTCCATTCGGCTAATAATGGCTCATATCGGAGCCGCTCTTATGGCTTAACGAAACTGCGTTTATCATTCCAATGACGAATTTCCGTACCAGAATCTAATGACAAACTACGTCATCAGAATTCTGAAACAGAAATTACGTCGAAGCTATTTGGAGAAGCTAAGCAAAATGTGTCTGCCAGTACTGCATGTATTCATCATCAGACCGTGCATTACGCATAAGATTTATGTCGCTACAAGAAGGGTTCAGTTCAATGGTGAAAATATTCGAACAGATTACTATAAAGGTTTTATTAACGGGGAATACAATTCGTACGATTGAAGAAGGTAGTAAACAACTGAATCTGCCTTCCAAGTTAAACATAAAGTAGCAAAAATTTGCAACAATGTTACTAAACCATCTATTTCCCACTTTACAACCTTTCGCAATATAAAAAAAAACGGGCCAAGTGCGATTCGGACCCGCACACGAAGGGTTCCGTACCTCAAGGCAAAAACACAGAAAAAAAACACGTTTGTTGTATGGGAGCCCCCCTTAAATATTTATTTTACTTTGTTTTTAGTATTTGTTGTTATAGCGGCAACAGAAATACATAATTTGTGAAAATTTCAACTGTCTAGCTATCGCGGTTCTTGAGATACAGCTTGGTGACAGACAGACGGATGGACGGACAGACGGACAGACAGCGAAGTCTTAGTAATAGGGTCCCGTTTTTACCCTTTTGGGTACGGAACCCTAAAAACCATGATAGTTCCGAACCAAACACGAGTTTCATCATATTCCTCCACCAACCGTCAGAAATAACACCGATAACATCAACCTGCGTTTCTAAAACAATAAGGTAAATAAGAGCGTGGGACGGGCCAATTTGTGCAGTAAGTATCCATTCGCTCAGCCTAAATTTACAGCAGATATTAAAACCGCGGGCCGCTTCACACGTGTCCCGTCATAAATTGTAGGAGTACGCTCCACAGTGAAATTGAGCGGTAGAACAATGTTGAATCTGCCTCATTTGGGTGGAGCAATTTTCTCATTATTAATAGAGATTGGAAGGTGAGGGAATGGTTAATTTATTGGTTTTTACTTTGTGTTTTTTGGGTAAGAATTAGCATAGATTGTGTACCAGTTGAATTACAGATGTAGATTTTATGGGCCGTAAAATTCCGGTGGATACTAATATTCTATTACAATTATTTCAGAGGTAATGTTGACTGTCATGCAATACAGTGGTGATCAAATAATTTACACAAAGTAAAGCTTCTGACTGGGTTATGTCGTAGGTTCGAACGCATTCAGGCGCATTACTTTGTGTAAATAAATGATTTCATCATCACTGCTCTCAAAAATGGTAAAGTAAAACTTCGTGAGAAAACATGTGACATTACCAACCCGCACTTGGCCCGCGTGGTTTATTATGGCCCACTCACTCTCACTGAAAGGAGACTGATTATCTATGCAACACGAGTCAACTGTGAAATAGTAAAAGAAGAGAGTAAACTTCCTGTTTTCATTATGCTATTTTAAAATTATTATAGGTACTCTTAAATCCCTAATAAAGTATTATAACAGAATCCATGTTTAACAAAAGTTATAAACTGCCACGAAAATCAAATTAGGTCAACTTCCAACGAAAAAAGCAAAATAAAAGCCTACCTGAAAATTTAAATCACTAACCTTCGCGACTTAATTAAAAACCTGGGATAAATGCAATGAAATTAAATCATAAACTTTTGACACTAATACAGGTATACAACCTTTTATTCAATCTAACTTTGTGAACGAAATAGGGGCAGGTAATGTGGTATTATTTCCTCATTAATGGGTGTCTGGATGTTCCGGGGTTGAATTAAAAACTCCCTAGGGATCTCACGCCTGCACGTTAACATTTCGGTAGGCGGCATTGTCTGGGTAATTGTGAAATTCCATAAATAGGATACGTGATTTCGAGAATCTGATTTAGTTGACCAGTCAAAGATTAAGGTGAGAATAGTAGATCGTTTGCCCAGGGAGCAAACAACTATTTTGAAGGCGAGAGTGTTTAGTAGAATCCTGAGCGCAGGGAGGTATTCAAAGTACGTCCCTCGAGCTTAAAATAGTGTTGCTCCCGAGGTGGACACTCTACTTTTTATCACCCTCTATGAAAAAATAAGTAGGTAAGTGCAACTTATGAATAAGAATTGTACGTTTATTTATTTACATACAATTAGGAGCATAGAAATAATTAGAGGCTAATGTTTTTAATTGAACAATTATGGAAGTGCATCCTAATTTGAGTAAACAATTACGAACGAAGGCAGAATGCTTTTTACGTGGTTTTCATTTTTTCACAAACTTTTTTTTTTATTTGGCTCGCGTGCCTTTTACGTTTTCATACAGCCTTTTACGTTGAATGTTCGTGATTGATCTCTTTGGTGGTTGGAACTTTTACTAACAATATCCACATTCCAAATTCAAATCGCTTTTAGTCCCTAGGGATTAAAAAGCTATTTTAGTCCCTGTTTACGAAGAATACACTAGCTCTTTTTGAATAAATGATAAAAAGAAAAGGCCGCACCGGTTGATCGATCAAGTTAAGCTTCGCTGTCACGGTCGGTCCATGGATGGTTGTCCATCTTTATCTACCCAGAATGATAGGCACGGAGGGGTCCCTCCGTGCCTATCATTCTTGGATCTTTGACAGTCGTTACGGGTCGTCAGAAGCCCGAAAGTCTGACAACCAGTCTTACCAAGGGCTATTGTGTTACCCAGTAACTGGGTTGTGCAGGTAAGATAGGGAGTTGCTCCATGTTAAATAATGGTATTCAGCTGCATTTAGATAGACTGGAAGCCGACCTCAACACAGTATTGGGGAAACGCTAACCAAGTAGATTGATTGTAGTTAAAAGATTTACGAAGGAACGATGGAAGTCTTGGACGAAGAAAGAACGCTTTAAATACATTTTTTTAATACGATACCTAACTAACACTTTTTTACTTTACTTTTTTTTACAATTACATAATATATATAAGTCTTGTGAACGAGAACAGCAGTATGTAAGTAAAATTTAAAAATAAATAAATCAATTAATCATTTCAGCCTATTGCAGTCCACTGTTGGACATAGGCTTCTCTCAGGCCCAGAGGCATATAATACACATCTTTAGATTATTGTCCTGGCTTGACATTGAAAAGCAAATTATTTCTAAAAAACTCTACACCTCTATAAATGTCAACGCTAGGTATTTAACAAGAATGAAATCTTATTTCTATCTCGAAAAACGATATTTAGAGCTGGATTTATTTCGTAAATTACTTATAGCTTTATTTCTTTTAACGACACATTATATCCAATAACAGTTAATAAACACAGACCAATAAGCAATTACGTCTACCAATCAATAATATATATAGTATTTTCTTTTAAAGAAAATAATCACACTAATATTATAAAGGCGAAAGTTTGTGAGTACGTGTGTGTATGTGTTACTTCTTCACGCAGAAAGGGCTGGACCAATTTTGATAAAATTTGATATGGAGGTAGCTAATAGGCTACTTTTTATCCCAATATTCCCAAAGGATTGAAACTTATACGGGTGAAACCGCGGGGCGCAGCTAGTACATACATAAATGTGAAGAATTAAGGAGAAGACTTCAACGTGAGTAGATAAACGTGTTTTTTTTCGGTGTTTTTGCCTTGTGGTACGGAACCCTTCGTGTGCGCGAGTCCGACTCGCACTTGGCCAGTTTTTTTTTTAATTTAGTGTTAGACTCACTATTGTAAAACATGTTTGCATAATCAGTGAGCCTTTGCGTGATATACGAAGTTTTATTTTTCAATAAAAATTGTCCCTTTGACCAATCTACGCTTTCATACAGCGTATAAAAGCGATCAACGCTTTTGATGCAAAATCAAACGTAGATTGTGAAATTGGTGCTGGTATTGCTGAAGCGCTGTTGTATGCAGTTTATTAGCCCGACTGTCATTTCTTTCTGTTCATACAAAATAAAGCTGAAAGGGATTTGTGTAGAGGAATATTTTAGTAGAGATAATAAAGCTAGTTTATTCTATTTTGCAAGGCTAATTTCAAATATATTCCATTTGAAGCTTGTAAAATGAAACAACGCATTATTTTTATAAGTAGATACTCATTGTAATTATAAAGTTACAGACTAACCCCCTTACTAATAAAAGTTGTATAGCGTCTGTTTAATTTTACAACGCTTTGTCTTCTTCTTTCGAAAGTCAAATTACTGACGACTGAAAGAGAGAAATCGGTGTGTAACTATTCATCTTATATAATACGTTTATTAGTATGGTTACTGTCTAGTTTGGAGCTCATATAATTTAGTTACCAGTACTGGTACTATTATATCGATAGCGTTACTACCTACAGATAGGTTATCTATCAGTAGGTAGTATTTGAAGTTACTCCTGACGTCTCAACTTGCCGTAAACCTGATAAACTTCTTACTGTAAGCAGTAGGTTTACAGCTAAGTCACAATTTATATTAGTTGCCAGTGAGCCCCAAACTAGACAGTCTGAATAATAACTGGATAAGAAAATAATTTCTGTTTTTATATTTAAAAAAAAATAATGACTGACTTTTGATGCTGCAATCGGGCTAAATAAGTTGTACAATTTACATAATTTTAAAATAAAACAAAATTTCAACAACTTTATAAAGTAACTTCCAAACAAAATCCCTTGCTTCTAAACAATACCAGTGACATTTTCTACAATTTCCCAGGAAATTTGTAAGAAGTTTCCGTGCGTCACAGTTGCGTGGCACACGGAGAACACGTAGCTTTCAGATTAGTTGGTGTAGCTAACAACCGAGTAACTTTCACAATTAATACCAACCGACCGCACTGGGGGGTTGAGTCCGCCGTGGATCTACGACTTTGGAGGAAAATAAAATTGTTTTATAAATAAAAAAATTACTTTGATCCATCTATATACATATAATAAATTTGTAGAAAAGTGGTGTCTGTACAATGGAAATATATAAAAAAAAAGTAGCAGGGGTTGTTATTATATCGATGCCGAACCCGAAATTGTAATTAATTTTTTTTTTGTCTGTTTGTCTGTTTGTCGGTTTGTCTGTTTGTCTGTTTGTCTGTTTGTTTGTGCACGCTAATATCAGAAACGGCTCATTCGATCATTCGATTTAGATGCGGTTTTCACTAATATATTGTAGTAGGCTTGACTTAACATTTAGTGTTTATTTCATGTCAATCGGTTCATAAATAAAAAAGTTATGTCAATTTAAAGAATCACGGCGAACATTTATCAGAGTACGTACCTACACACCTCGGGCCTGCGCGTCCGATCTTCGGAACTACTGGACGGATTTGAATGTTTTTTTTTTTTGTTGTATAGTTATTATGGCTGGACAACATTCAGGCTATAATGTTTCTTGGAAACTTGAACACCTGATGCAGAACCGAAACGTACCAGCTTAACTATAAGAGATACAAAAATGGTACCATAGCAAAAATTGTTCCACGTGATGAGGATTTTCTGCTGAGAGAATAAATTTGAAGATCTGGAACACCTGATGGGGAACTCCAAGAGCCCAGCTACACCATAACACATATAGGAATGACGTCTTAGTAAAAGTTATTCGGTCTGATGGGCATTTCCTGTTGACTTATAAAAATCGAAGATCAGAAACATCTGATGTGGAAATCTAAGCTATCACTAATTTCACCTCCACGCGGTGAAGGCGGTAACAGTTTAGGACTGATTTTCGATGACGATGGTATATCATTGAAAATTTGACTCTACTGGCCAAAACTCCCATTTATTTTTTTTTAACGTGAAGAAATGCTCATGCATTCTGCACTACCACGGGGAGATAGTGCAGTTATGTGGGACTCTAACCCACTAAAACTCCACTGTGTCCTCCTCTGCCGCTTACGGCGGGAACATGGGCACGCGTTAGCACTCATCCGTGAACCCGCCGCGGCTGTCCGTCACCGGACCCTCCGCTGGGGAGTACTCCCCATCACCGGCGCACCAGAACACATAGCACGCCGTGACCACCCCAGGGACCAAACCAGTACATGGGCCAGACGATCCCGTGTCTGGGCACCCTTGGTAGGGGAGCAGTCACTTAGATTTTACAGGTATCTTCATAATAAAACTATAACCATGCCTAGAAAGAGGTCAAATCTTTCCCAATGTTCCAAAGGAGCTAAAAGATTGAGGATCCTAAGATCCCAAGAATCTACCGAAGAGCGTCAGGAGAGACTTGATGCTGTTTGAGAACATCAGGCTGCAACTCGCTCCGTGGAAACCTCTTCGGATCGCGGAGCACGCCTGCGTTCTCAGCGTATTTACGCATCTACCTCCAGATCTCTAGAGACCAGTGAAGAATATGATGCGCGACTGACCGCTGATACGGTGAGATTATCATACATTGTTCCGAACACGCACACAACAAAATATTCATAATCAGAAAGTGAGAAAGAAAGAACTGCTGGAGTACGGCATGAAGAGACATATTAAGAAGAGCGCAACGAACGTTTGAATTCTGATCGACTTCGACATTCTCTGAACAGAATGTCGATATCATCTGAAGAATCGGATGTGTCTCAAGATATAGCCGTAGGGCATGGCGACCTTCCTTGGGTTGATAAGGAACGGAGTGCATTTACGTATACTCCTATGATTGACTACGCCACATATTCCGCCATCGGAGGTATGGTTAAAAATTTTACTTTTTGTGAAGCTGTTAAATAGCAAAAAGAAACAAACGGTATGTGTTGCTCAGGTGGGAAAGTACATATTGAAATATTATAAAATCCTCCAGAAATATTAAGATCACTGCTAATCGGTGACCATCACAGTCAAAACATTTCTTAGACAACATACGTTCGTACAATAATGCCTTTCAAATGACATCTTTTGTTGCGAAACAGATTTCAGAAGGCCCATTTATGCCAATATTCAAAGTGCAAGGCCAAGTTTACCACCCTATTGGTTCATTATTGCCTGAAAATGACGTCTCGAATCGTCTCGCGCATCCCGTTGTTATCCAGTCCCCGGGTTCTTAGAATTCGACATCAGACGTTTCAGATCTTCGATTTTGACTACCCCGTTGTCGCTGGCATAACCAACAGGATCCGCGTACGAAGTCGCGGGCAGAAGCTAGTTTTATAATAAAATCACAGTAATATTATGAAGGCGAAAGTTTGTGTTTGTGTTTATATGTTTGTTACTTCTTCAGGCTTAAACGGCTGGACCAATTTTGATAAAATTTGGTATGGGGGTAGCTGACACCCTGGATACATAAAGGCTACTTTTTATCTCGATATTCCCATGGAATCGAAACTTATGCGGGTGAAACCGCGGGGTGCAGCTAGTACATACATAGATTTGAAGAATTAAGGAGAAGACTTCAACGTGAGTAGGTATATACGTCATAGTTATTGTAGGAAAACCAGACAGTTTCTTATTGCACAATATGCAATCTATAAGCTGCAAAAAACAGCCGGGTTTTTTCAGATAAATATTTCAATTTCGATTACCTACTCGAAATCTGTTACAATATCGAAAATCTGGTATTTTGGGAATCTGGTATTATGAGATGAGAGGGAAAAACTTAATTTGAGTAAGAAAACAAAAGATTCAAAAATTAGTACAGGTAAAGTAAAATGTTAAAATGGCAAAATGCCTCTCCTTCATTTTAGTCCATCCAGAATTTATGAGATCGCTTTTGTGCGTTAAGACCGCCCATTGTACACTAGTTTCAAATGTTTGTCCTTTTTATTTTATGTTGTTTCTAATAAAGTGTTTCATAAATAATAAATAAGTGAGCAGATTTTTCAAATGTAATAATAAATGCATGAGCTCTAAAAACAATGTTTGTCTATACATGTTTAAGCCTCTGATCGTAAGGTCTATTGACAAACTTATTATTTTTTTAACCTTTTGATCGCCATACGTCAAAAACTCAAAAGCGTGCCCTCGGCGTCAAAGTTTGTCATGTAGTCGAACTGTGGCGTGCTGGGCACATTTTGGTTTGTCATCTATACATGACTGTGTCGGTCAAAAGGTTAATGGTTCGTAGTAAAAAAAATCCGAAATTCGTAAAGCGGGAATTCGTACTCCAGTTGTGCCCTTGTAAATAATAAGTCTTGTAAATCCAATCCAATAAGCCACACGCGGTCATTGTCGGACTGCTTATAAAAGACAGAGAAGCGCGATGACACAACGCTGGTAATTTATTGCAAAATATGAAGCAATTATCTATTTTTTTTAAATCTATTGTTTGGACTAAAAAATTAAAACACTAGTGCTTTAGTATGTTGCTTGTAGAATAATCTGACAAAAAATCAGAATGATTGTATGAATATTAGTATAGTTTTTATTGTGAAAAGAAAGTTTTTAGAGGTATATTCATGATTTTATTCAATCTGATCAAATTAGTTGTATTGTGTTTTCAACACACTCTAACTAGCATATATCCTAATGATAAATGATAAATTATTTATTTTCTGTAAGTAGGTTTGTACAAACACTTAAAACACGTCAATTATACTTTTTTATACTAGATGAGATCTGAAGAATATCATATATTTCTCTGATTTTTTTTGCTGTAGTCGATCATATACTTGTAGGCATTATAAAACTTGCGTTTTTTTTGTTAAGGTCCTGTACAGTCCCCTTAATATAAATCAATTGCATCGGGGGACGTCAGCCACCAATCGACGACGAAGTGGTACACGGTTGCACGTACGACTAAACGCAGGACAAAGGGGAGATAAGAAGAAATAGGGGCGGAAAACTATTACAATAGAAGAGAAATAAATTTGTGATACGTCTCCTACATTATTTCCCTGTAGACTATTAGTTACGACTGGTTGGTAGAGGGCACGGTTTGTATGGGAAACGTAGGTTTCAAGGGGCCATTTTCCTATGTGATAACATGGTGATTACAAAACTGAACGTTGTTACTGAACGTGTTACTTGAAAAGTAGCAGAACCATCCGTTACAATATGTACTATATTACATTATGTGTAACTATTTATTTAAAAAAATTGCTTAAGAAAAAAAATACTCTACTAAGGTGGACTTAATGCCTGAGGCGTTTTCTACCAGTCCAACTTTGGGTGTTGCAGAGACAAAACATGGTATATATAACATACGAGATAGATAGCTCGGAAATAACTATACAATACAAGAATAAATACTAATACATATAGATACATACATAAACAAAATAAACTTTTTCAGAAGAAAATAACGATCGATGATTAGTTTGATTATTTAATGTTTTTATTTTACCTGGCTCTTTTTTACTGTGGTCACATTTTTTAACATTATTTATTTGGTCTGACACAATCTTAACACCATTGCGTGCCTTTCCAGCGGTTATATTCAGATAGGTACGTAACAAATTTCATAAAACTTTTATCAAAATTATTTTCGTACATTCCAAGAAAATCACATAATCAGAGCTGGTATCCATAATCTGAGGGGAACTTTCAAGCGCCTACACATAACACATGTCATGTTATCTCAAAAAGACTTACAAGTCGCACGACTCAATCGTCCATGAGCAGGAAGCCTCTCAAATCGATTTGCTATCTCATGTCAGAAATAAAGTTTTGTAGGTATCACCCCACGAGAAGGGATTATCGGATCTGCAACTACTGTAATCCATTATGGTTGTTTATATAGTACTTAAATATTTAAATCCTTTTGTCATGGGAGCTTGAAGGGAAATGTAGTCCGTTTATTATGTAAGCCAATTTAAGTTAAGCGAAAATAAAATGACTTTGAAATGAGAATCTTGTTAGAACTGAAAGTATCTCTATGCTAATCAAAGAAAAAATAATTTCAAGCAGGATTTTCCAAGCAGAGACGGAGTTAGTGTGCATACACACGAGCGACATGCGTCAATGGCAGAGGCAACTGCAGCCGTCGAGAACGTGCCTCTCTAACTCACGTGGTCGTCTCTGGATTCGGTGTTGGGGTTTTTGGCCCCTTGACCGAGTCTTTGGCTCTCCGTCCCCAGAATTGGGGACCCGTCATTGAAAGTACTCCTCGGACCTCCCGAGGGAGGGGGCGGAAGTGCGTTACTGCACAACTAGTTGCCGGGGGGTTTACCTCCTCCCGGCAGTCTGAAGTGTGTCTTTGGGGTATGGCTGTAGGAGCGCCCGAAGTGCTTCACGACGCCCGTGCTCCAGACCCGTGCTAGGTGAGATCCCTAGTTCCCTAGGGAAGGCCCGACAAGAGCCGATCAAGCAACAAGGGCGTCGGTTTTGGTTGGCGCTCCTCTACAGTTAAATGCTGTCTCACGTGCCGCTCTGTATTTGTGTGCGGTGTTCAAATAGACGAGCGGCATGCTGTCGACGGCTGCAGTTGCCTCGTTTCGCTCGGGTGTATGCAAACTAACTCACGACAGCCGTCGACGGCTGTCACCGGCTGCCGTTAAAGTTGTCTCTGCCGTTGACGCGTCTCGTTCGTGTGTATGCAAACTAACGCACGACAGCCGTCGACGTGTGTTGACGACTGCCATTATAGTTGCCGCTGACGTTGACGTGTGTCACTCATGCGAATGAGCACTTAGATGTATTAATTCATTTTCAACGTTGGTTAGTAGTTGAGGGTAAGTTGATCAACATCAATAAATTTTCAACATCTAGGTAACTTAAAGTATCAAAACGAAATAATCTCCGTAAAGAACTTCATAGTAAATAGAGTACTGGCCAAAAACACACACAAACCACCAAAAACATTAAAAAACAAAACTAAACACGACGTAAACATCCCAGCATTTCACCAAAAGAATTAGTTAGGAAAGCACACAAGACAACTTCAGCAAATCCCGAAGCCAGGTGCTCAGTTTCACACACACGTAACAAAAAGCTTACAATAAGTACAATAACTAAACTTTTCCCATCAACAGTGTTTCGACAAGCTGTACTCAGTACTACGGAAGAATGAGCTGAGAATGTGAATGTAAGTAGTCTATGGGCGATTAGAGATCGTTAAGTCATTCTTATTATTGGGACGTGACTTTCGGTATAACACTATAAGGAAAGTTTTCTTTTTGAAGATTGAGGGAACGCTTTTTGGGATAGAATTTTGTGGTTACCTAATGATGAATGGAATATACAACTTTCTTCTTGCCAAAAATAATACTTGTGTGTACAAGTATTCTACACACACGTTTTTCTTGTCGCGAATAACTACAGTTTATTTGCCGTGTGCAGGCACGATCGTCAGTGTTGTATGGATCACTAAGGAAGCTTGTTGACGGACACGTTCTTTCTACGACGCGTTTTATACGCCGCCGTACCGTAAAGAAACATATTTCTTAAATCCATCGTATACTCGAAATAATCGATAATGTAAACAGCAAGTTTAAACAAGCTAACTTTACAAATCATAAAAAAAAATCAACGTACGTACAAGCAATCAATTTGCAACACAAAACCGCCGTATCATCGCAGTTGTCAAATCGAATCTTCGAAGCAAATTGTATCAAGTCATCGAGTTGTTTAAGTCCCATCTTAACGCACCATTAGGAGCAGATTGCGTGCGCAGGATACCGGCTGTTTGCTTAATGTACTCGATAAAAACTAATTTGTAACCTTTAATGGACGTTTACGACTTTTACTATGTGTCAAGTAACTTAGTTTTTTGAAAAGACGATCTATTAATTTTGAGTTTTCAATGTATTTTTTAGATAGAATAGCATTTAATATATTTATGCTTTAGAACATGGTACCTACATTCAGGTGTTAAAAATATAATTATGATCTTACATGTTTCGCCATGGACTGGCATACAAATATTTAAACAAGTTAAATGTTAAAATTTTAAACGACAACGAAAAGTATAGTGAAGTGCATATAAAGGTTGAATAAAACCCAAAATTTAGTGCTGAGACAATCAACGTTATTGACTTAGCCTCCATAAATATCTCAGTGGAGAGAAGACAAAAAGAAGTAGGTAGGTACCTACCTACCCAATGTTCTCCATTTTATTATTTACCGTATTAGTCATTATTCTGCCAGTCAATCGTAGGACGTCGATCGTATTTCAGCTAAAGAGATTTATGAATCCCAAAGGATAAACTATTGAGGAAAAACAAAATCTTATTTTCTAATGTAATCTACCTACATAGTCCTACACAGTGAAAGGATTTGACTGATAGAATAGATTTTTTTTTTATTTATACCTACGAGCAATGTATAAAGGGTCAAATTAGATTAGCTAGCGAAACTCGCCAGATGTGATGGGTAGATATCAATATCATCAATATCTATACACATCATAATACAAAAATATCGATGAAAATTTTTATTTGGGGCCAACGACCGTAAGTACCTAAGACTTGAAGTATCAGTTTTTTTTTGTGTAAACTCGGCTGACCTGATTAGTATCGAAATCAAAACACGATAAAACCAAAAAACAGATTTTCTTAATTTTCTTTCTTTTTTCTTCGTACTTCAAGTAACTACGAGAGGTCGCTAACACCAAAAATTAATTTCATGAAATCATTTTGTTTTTGTTTTATCATGTTCAGATATTGATACCAGTTTAACTAATTTAATCTGACTCTGTATAACTATAGAAGAGACAAGAAAGGCAAATGAGTTCGTCCTCTTTAGAATAGCAATTTCCATTGCTTGGCACTACCTCCAATATCTCTCCCAAAGATTTATATACCATCTGCACGCTATAACCGAACTTAACGTGTGCACCTTAGAGGCGAGGCCATCGTGAGGCTTACGGGGGCCTTATCTTAGCACAGAATAGTGTTATAAACGGAATTCCCGTTTGGTACCGGGCTAGGACCGTTTGACCCGGGCACTGTCATTCACGCTCGTAAACTTTACGAGCATCTCTCGAAACAGGCTTTGAAGAATAAGCGTATCCCGGAAGCGCCCCCGCCCCCTCTGATAAAATAATATTGGAACAAGAATATCGAGGTATGTAATGCGAACTGATGTCATCGTAAATATGAATGAGCTACTCAAATTTTTGTGACGTATCTCAGTTTATTCTGAGAGAATTGAAGTGTTATACTACAAGAGGTTTATTTATAAACAATTATTAAAGTTATGTGACGTTCAAACGTCAAAAATGTGTGGTGAAACAGTCGCTAATCACTACTTAACTTTAAGCAACATTTATGAATATAGGGGCAAATGTTTTGTCTTTTTTTTTGAGGGTGGGAAATCATCAAATGACCCCTTCCGCTCTGGGTGGAGGTCTGGTGGAAGGGAGTGTCAGACTCTTACTGACTAAAACCCACCCATGTTCCTTCTTTAGCCCTTTATGTTCCGGGGTAGCGGTAACCCTTTCGGACAATCCCGCTGCCCCGGCAGGCTTCGGAGCCTGGTCCTGATAGGACGTTGAGCTACCCATTACTCTCCGCCCGCAGGCCCGCGCCTACGGTGGCCGGGAGTCGTCACGTGGCTCCCGACGCCTGGAGCGTCTCCCGCGGCGGCTGGGACGGGAGGCTCTCTCCCTGAACCGTCCCGCCACCTCCTTTGCTAGCATGACTGCTTCGCAGAAGGAGGTGACTGCCTCCCACTCCCTCTCGCTCCGGATCATGGCTTGAAACAGGGCCGGACGCGAGAGGTCGCTGCCGCTGCCGACCGCAAGCAGCTTCAAGCTGCTTTAAAAAATGATGACATTAAAACAACAAATGCAGAAAGAATACAAAGGTACAAAAAGAAAAGCTCTTTATAAAATAAAGCCCTTTATAAAATAAAGGTCTATAAAATAAAATACATAAGTACTTGAGAGCTTAACCCGAAAATTGCAGGCCTTAGTACAAGTACACCTACGACTGACAAAGGCTAGACAAATATGTAAAAGAGGCCAAGTTGGCTCAAAGCCAAAAAGTTTAGAAATATGGATAAAACTGGATAATTATGAAAGTACTAACTGATAACCGAACTTCGTACCGCCTAAATGTATGAGGAAATAAATTATCTTCATTATAATTTTTTTCGTATATTCCAATTATTTTGCACCTTTGATGGTCCTACGAGCCGAATTCAGGGCCAGGGCTAGCCAGTTCCAGTGCATGTAGTCACCGAGCAATATCAAATTAAATTATTTTTCCCATGTTTTAATAGTTATTCTGTTAATTGGGGCGGAGACAAATCCAACAAATCAAACATCATAAAAATCGGTTGAGCCGTTCTTGAGTTATTTATAATTGTGTAATTAACCCGACTTTGTTTTATACATAGAATATATACGGTACTTATATAATAAAATATATTTTTTGTCTCTGTCTGTTTGTTCCGGCTATTCTCCGAAACGGCTAGACTGATTTGGACGACACTTCATTAGCAGATAGCTGATGTTAAAAGGCGTAACTTACGTTAATTTTATTTTTGAATAACAATTTGATATCTACGCAAAAAATTAAAACGCGAACGAAGTCGCGGGCACAACTAGTTTAATCATATTTATAATCTCATTAACTTTCGAAAAAAATTGTATAATATATAGTTGTTTTATTTCGATAATGAGATTGAGAGTTGCCTAAATAAGTGGTTTTATTAAATTCAACTGAAACTTAGAAGCTTACATGTGAATTTAATTTAAAACGTATTTACTTGAACTAAGTGACTTTTACTTAAATATTGCTTTTAAAGCATGTTAATTTTAAGGGCGCGTTTTAAAATGTTTAACTTTGAACTAGGCTTATTATTTTAATTCTAAGTACCTACGAATTAACAAGATGCAGAAGCCCTTTGATACTTTAAATTACGAATGAATATTTATTATTTTACATGACTGAGGGCCGATTTTTCTAACGCCGAGGAGTCATTTTGAATTTTTGACAGTTCTGCCATACAACATCTGTCAGACGTCAATTTTATTCCACGAATAAAAACTATCTGTCGACTGAAAAAACAGCCCATAACCTAATACACTTTAAATTAGAATAACATTTTAATTATATCTGCATCTAATTTTCTTAATTACCTTCTATTAAATAAACTGAAACCAAGATACTTTCAGTTTGTAAGGTTTTGTACCCAAAGGGTGCCATCGGAACCCTATTACTAAGTCTCCACTGTCCGTCCGTCCATCCATCCGTCTGTTCGTCCGTCCGTCTGTCTGTCAGTGGGCTGTATCTCATAAACTGTAATAGGTATGCCAGTTGAATTTTCACAGAGTGTGTATTTCTATTGCCGCTATGATAACAAATAATAAAAATAAAATAAAGTAAAAAATTTAAGTGGTTCTTGATAAGAGAGACGTGTTTTTTCGGCGTTTTTTCCCTAGTAGTACGGGACACCTCGTGTGCTTGCTTTATTTCAATTCAAATTGTATGATTTTAATTCAAAATCCTTACTTATAGAGCTTGCCCTTTTTAAGCCTACAACAAACACCCCCCACAAGTATGTAGAAGCAAGTGGCATCGCATAGTTTGTTCACCCTCAACGTGAAGTAGTGTGGGGCGATCTCTTTCAATTAAGTGAAGCCTCCTCAAGATTTCGAGAGACTAGGCTTTCCTCATACAGAAATTCGGGTCAGTCTTGAATTGTTCCGAATACCGGATGTAAGCGAAATCTCGTTACTTGAATTGACAAGTAATAATGTGGGTTTATACATGACTGAACATTTGTCGATTCGTTTTTGTCTACGTTTGGAAATTCGAACGAAATCGAACATGCTTATTGGATGGCGTGTTTATTTAAGCGGTTAATTTGTTGTTTTTTTTGGAGCTTAAAATGTTCTATTTGTGGTGTTTGGCCACGGTGGGTACTTCATTGATACACAAGTATGACATTTTTCTTTTTGGAGTTTAGTATTTTCAATTTGCGGTGTATAGGGTAGGGTCACTTTATTGATTAGTAGATATATTATTACAAAGTATGAAGTTAGATTTTTACGCTAAAAAAATAGATAAGTACAAGCTTCATTCATTTTCATTCATGTTACAAAGTATTAAGTTGGATTTTTACGCTGTAAAAATAGATAAGTACAAGCTTTTCTAAAAATGTATCTGTGTTTGAAATGCTTAGTTAGTGTGCATATGCACGAACGACAGAGGTAACTAAAAAGACGACGCGTCGGCGGCTGCCGTCGACAAAGTATTGCTCATGTATTTGAGTACGATGGTCAAATACACGAGCTTCATGTTGTCAACGGTTGCAGATGTCTCTGTCGGCGACGCATGTCGCTCGTGTGAAGGCACACCTAGAGTTAGATACATTATGTTTTCATTTTAACATTTCATTTTCGTGTCAAACAAACGTCCAACCAGCTGACAGATACCGTGTTATGTGATGTATCTTCTCAAATAAACTGAACTGTCACATAGCTTGCTCACAAAAAAATCCAGTAGGCATTTTGATATAAAAAAAAAATACGCAAATCACTTAGGTATTCTTATAAGACAGCTGCTTCTAATAGACGTACGGGAAACCCTAAAATATGAATATGATGAAAAGGATTACTCATCCGTCGGAAAAGCTGTCAAGTAAAAAAATAACAGATAGAAGGATTATAATAAAAATATAGAGAGAATGTAAGCGTGAATCCGTTAACGGGGAATTAATTCGTGTGCTCCGCGCACATTATTTGTTCCTGTTCACATAAATCTTCGTATAACGGGGCTGGGAAACTACACGAATTATTGTAATGAATGCTCAGCGTATATTATGTGTAGTTACACGGCCTATGTATACCTAAGTAATTTAACATATACTCAAACTCAAAGCATTTATTTCAATTAATACAGGCACGTTTGAATTGTAAAAGAGTCGGTTAGTTAGTTAGAAAGTTGAAGCTAGTTGCTCATTCCAAAACATTGATAGATGATCAACGTTTAACCATAGAGATGGAGAAGAACGGGCAAGAAACTCCGTATCTAAGTTTAGAATGATTGCGAAAGATCGACGCGTCAGTTCCATTAGGGGGAAACGCTACGGTGGCGAAATTATTTTTTTAAAACGTTTTCTGCAATTTGCAAGTCAGTATCAGCTTGTATGTTTATCAAAATATGATTTGCGAGCGTAACAAATATGACATTACAAAATTTTTATCATTAAAATGATCAATACCCACCTACCTATATACAAAACCCTCTAAGTTCATATATTCGTAATCCTAATGAATTTATAATTTACACTTAAACATTTTGAAGAGTCGTATCAAATCATCCAAATTATTATTTAATCGATCATCTACCAACCAACTTTACCGCAGTCCAGTCCAACTATATATTAATATTTTAAAACTTCACTCTTCTCATATTATTTTATATTTTGCGATCGCACTCGGCCATTCCTTCGGCGATCATTCATTCAGGATAGTCCATTTTGTAGAGAAACGACACAAAAAACGTAGCAATCATACCGGACTTGGATGAATGGCCACAGCCCACAGGCTTCAACTATTTACGACCTGTATTGAGCGAGCCTTAAAAACCTGTCCATTTTCTTCAGTTTATTTGCTTTTTACAGGAAAATAAAAGGAAGTACGGAATCTATAAGTATAAATCTTTTTGACAGGGTCACAATATCGTAGCTGAAAATTCAATTAGGCATTTGTCAACGCTTCGTTGGTCACAGTCGGCTCATGCGTGGTGCTTGACTGACGATCACGTAACGACAAAGGGACCCCTTATTTTTACATTATGTACCTATTGTGGGAGAATTTTGGGCGTATTTTCTGCGGCAGTTCAGTTAACAAGTTGTCTGATTTATTGCCAAATTTATCGGATGTTATATAAGTTTTGTAAATACGGAATTACTGTCCTTAACGAAGAGAGGCCGGCTTTGGGAGACTAGTTTGTATCTTGTTCTTGTGTGTTGTGTATAGTTCAATTTACATACATATACATCCTATTTACAAACAAATATCTTTTATACAGCTACCCTTGTTCTAGACTACATATTACATGTTTTTACGGATATTTCGAGTTGGTTGGGGTATAAAAAGGTAGATTGAGCGTCAGACAGAATATATCGGGTGGCTAGACCGGGGTTGGGATGGAGAAGGGGCGAAATTTTCTAATGAACCGTTCGAGGCATACGACGGCATCCTGTCTGATGTGTGTGATTGAAAATCGAACATTACAAAAATACCACTCCTGAAGTACCTTGCTTTAACTTCGGTAAATATTTAAGTAACTACAAAAAAAAAGATATTTTCGTTCATAAACATTGTTTTTCAGTTTATTTATCATACGGTACACCCGGTCTTATCCATACTATTTAATATTATAAATGCGAAAGTGTGTCTGTCTGTTACCTCTTCACGCTTAAACCGCTGAACCGATTTAGATGAAATTTGTTATAGAGATAGTTTGAGTCCCGGGAAAGGACATAGGTTTTTGTTCCAATATTCCCACGGGATCGACACTCATGCGGGTGAAACCGCGGGGCACAGCTAGTCATCTATAGGTACTTAAATAAATATAATAAAATAGGAACGAAATCAAAACTGTAAATCGAATATAGTTGTAAAAAAAGTAATTGCTACAAGGCGTAAGAACGAGTCCTGACTCCTGAGGTCGAAAATATATTATTTTAGAATTTTTGTCCGATTGTCTGGATGTATGTTTCGGATTGGTGTAAAAATGTCTAAATGAATTTGGATGAAATTTGGCACACAGATGGTTTATTATCTGGACTAACACATAGTGTACTTTTAATCCCGGTAGTACGTACGTTCCCATAGGATATTTTCCGACATCCACGCGGGCGAAGCCGCTTGCAAAAGCTAGTTCACTACATACTTGAAGAAAACCTTAGAAAAAACCAAACAGCATTCTCTGGTACATCTATAAAGCAACAAAACTAGATTCTAACCGTAAAAAACTGAAATTTCAGAGACTACAAAGGGTCTACATATTGATAGACTGATTTGAATTCTATACAAAATATTGATTGATGAAAACAGCTAGGTTTTTTTGTCACTACAGAATTATTATCCCTGACATTTACAACAAAACATAAGTATTTTTAGAACAAAACAGAAAATAGAAAGTGTAATAGGTTGTTCTGTGCACGGTTCTGTTTGAGTGAGAAATCAATTTGTTCCACCGTTTTCATTTATGCGATTCGAGCGTTTCCATTTATTCGGACGCAAATTGGAAAGGGACCAACTGAGTTGTCAGCTGTGGCTTATGCAGTCGTCTCGACTTAGCAATAGAGTACGATCTGCGAGCAAAACAATCGACATCCGATCGACGTACTACAAGTGCCACTGATTCTGAATAGACTTTTATGTGTCTTGTACTTTTATTTTGAGGTTACTTTGGTTCGCGAATTAGATTGATTATGTCGGTTTTTAACGTACAAAGCCTGAAACGGGTCAGAGGAATCTTATGTTGATGTATCCACGTTTAAATTATATTATAGATATCTATCTATACGTGTGTATGCGTTTATACATTCCTCTTGATCCGGCCATAACATAACATTTCAATTAAATTGGAACATGAAAATTTTAATTAAAACTGATTTAATAATAATCTATTTACAATTAAGTATGCGAAAGAGCATATTGGTACATTAATACCTTAAACTCAAACTTGCGTATGCTCATGAAAGCAGCATATGGGTGGCTATAATATAAGAGATCTATACAGCTAATTTTCAAAAATTTGTTCAGCAGTTATGCCTCAAAGGAATATTGTCAGAATCATCAAATTACATCACACTTACATATATTATAAGGGATAACACTTATCAGGTTATAAAAAACTATCTGTGTGCCAAATTTCAATCAAATTCTATTGAAAACATAATACTAATGATTGAAATACTATTGTTCAGAAAGTCGGGTCTTATTTCAATCATGATTCGAAAGACACGTAACGCCATCTAGCGTCCTAAAGCAATTGTGACCGTCGAAATTTATTTTTCTTTTCCTCGGGTTTTTTTTTTTTTTTTTTTTGTTAAAGGTACCCTATGTTCTTTTTTATACCTCTGACAACGTATATGCAAAATTTCATGATGATCGGTTTAGTCAATTAGGCATGAAAAGGTAAAATTATAATTAGTAGTTAGAATTAGGATTACACTAGGTGCGCCCAGCGGTTTCACCCAGATAAGTGTCCATCCCGTGGGAATATCGGGATAAAAAGTAGCCTATGTATTAATCCAGGGTGTCGGCTACCTCCATACTAAATTGTATCGAAATTGGTCCAGCCGTTTGAGCGTCAAGAAGTAACAAACATACAAATACACTCACAAACTTTCGCCTTTATAATATTAGTGTTAAGTGTTATGAGTGTTAAGACAGTGATAAGTGTTATTAGTTAGGATTAGGATTACATTAATCGTTAGGCCCATAAAGTTGTAAAATGAATACCTAATTCATTTTTGGCCTGCATATTCCCAGCAAATTCCCGTCAGTCTAGTTCCCACTTATCCCAGTACTAATATAGGCCAGTCCTTTCACTTGATGTCAGGCCTGTCTTGTCGGCGTCGTGCTTGGTTATGCAGCGCTCTTGTTACACATTTTGTGGGACACACTCGACAAATGCTCTTAGAATTTTGGTAACAAGTATGCTGTTTATACAGGTTTGTGTAAATATGCTTTTTTTTTCTTTTTTTTTTTTGCGGATGGGAAATCATCAAATGACCCCTCCCGCTCTGGGTGGAGCGGAAGGGAGTGTCAGACTCTTACTGACTAAAACCCACCCGTGTTCCTTCCTTAGCCCTTTATGTTCCGGGTCGGCGGTAACCCTTTCGGACAATCCCGCTGACCCGGCAGGCTTCGGCCCTATGGGGCTGGGTAAATATGCTTGAAAATTTAATAGATTATGTAATATTTATACATATAATAAAAGTGTCTGTTTGTATGAATTTATGTTCCGGATTGGCGCAAAAACGGTTGAACGGATTTGAATCACATTTGGCACACAGATTGTTTATAACCAGGATTAACTCATAGGATACTTTTAATCCCGGTAGTACGTTCCCGTGGGACATTTTCCGACAGCCACGCAGGCGAAGCCGCGGGCAAAAGCTAGTATTTAAAATAAGCAGTTTTTTTTTAAATATGCATCAATTGGTGGTTTCATAAATTGCAGGTAATTAGGTAACTACATTCTTGCTTAGACCAGAGGGGCAATTCTCTCTGCCGGGTCAGCGGGATTTTCCGAAAGGGTTACCGCTGGCCCGGAACATAAAGGGCTAAGGAAGGAACATGGGTGGGTTTCAGTCAGTAAGAGTCTGACACTCCCTTCCGTCGTAATTTTTAAGAACGTTCACAGTCTGATCTCAGTTTCATTATGTAAAAATACCTCCAATTTCCTTACATTTTTTGACAAGTTTTTGACATTGATTGTCGCTGAGATGAGATTGCGACTAGATTTTGAACGTTTTTAATTTCGGGAATTGGCCTTCTGGTAAAAATTATACCATAATAATATTATTATTATACTGAATTCTTACATTACACACACACACACACACCCACTAAAATTCATTTGTAACTATTGGTCAATAAAGTTAATTAACCAATTTGTGGTAAACATTTTATCCAGTAGGTAAATATTTATGGCAATTTATTTGCTGAAAGTGATTATGTAATTACTATTATAGTACATGTTTTGTTGAATGTTTCCTAAAAAAATTCAATTAAAATCTAATCAACGTTATTTTCATGAAGTTTTAAATCCAGCTTCCAAAAATGAGAACATAATGGACAGTTAACTGTTATGTTAATCGTATCAAATCCCATTAGCATTTTTCAGTTATTTTTTTTTGTCTGTGCTAAAATACCAATCAATCCAATCCAAATCCAAATCCAATCCCAATCTCCTTGATTGTACCTACGTAGTGCAGCGAAAAAAAAAAAAGCACGGACTGTCTTCGCCATATTATAATTCATAATGTTATCCTTTTATGATTCTCCAAAGTGGCCTTTTTAGGCCCCCTCAAGTAAGTGACTTATGTCTTTATTGGGAATAAAGTTGTTTTAAACCGAAACCGAAAACCAAATTTTTGGACTTGGGTTATTTGTTCCTAGGACTATCCAGATAGCAAAATAAAATACATTTGTAAAATAAAAACTATATTTGCTCAGCGATTTTAATCGTGCGTAAGCTTATTCGTTAGGTACCTACTGCAAATATTGCTAATGAGATGTGATGATGTTTAGAATAGTTCCACTCATTCCATTCAGTTTCGTTTACAGATAGTATGGAGACTATATTAGAGCCAGGAATTTGAGATAATTTTCATGTTATGGAACAACAAACTGAATGTCATATTAACAAAGTTCAAATTCCATTGCAACAAAAAACTTATTAGGATCTTTTTGTTACAAATGAGCACTCAAAAATCAACTTAGAATATATGTAACTAAAGTAGATAACTGATGAAGTGGCGATGGAAACTAATTATTTGAGAATATGAACACTTTTTTAGCGAAATATGACTAAATCGAGTGAGATCACAAATTAAATAAAATTCGTACCTACCGACTTACGAAATATGAAACGACTTTATCAGCGCACCCCAAAAAAGGAAGCAAAATCCAACAACGAAGCAAAAATGTATGAAAAAAAAAACCCAATCACCGACTCACATTCACAAATTAATTAAGAGCAAGTCACGAAAACATTTAAGGCACGCAGTCCGTCCTAAAATGCCCAACGCTAAAGCAAAGGGGACACTGGCGGGATACCTTTCGTTTCAAAAATGGCCGGAATTCTTGAACGCTTAAATACAATGTTACAATCTGAAGGACGAGGTGGCGAAACTTTGTCAGGTCGTTTGGGCCCCACACGATCTAGAAAGTTATCTTGGAAGTGCATCGGAATTACAACGTGCTACCAACTTCGCGATTCGAATCGGAATACGGAGTGCAGGGTTAGAGATACTGGAAGGGTGATGGGATTAGTAGTTGCGTTTGGAAAGTTTGGATGTACCGTATCTACGCCTTTATACCCTTTAGGGAACACAGGTTGTGATGTGCTTGGTTATGACTGCTTCTGTGTTGTTATATCATATCATTTGCAAACTCTTCTGACTTTTTATTACAAGACACTGAGTTTCAATAGGTTGATCCACCAAATTTAAAGGTCTTATCATTTCATTTTAGTATTTTTTGACTAATATGTATGTATATTAAAAAAAACAAGTGTACACGCTGATTCAGGGGAGCGGTGAATGCTTATGCGAATCCCGCACCCTCGGCCATAGGCAGAGGTGGGACACCGCGGTGGTTTTAGTCGGTGAGACTCCGGCATGCCACTTTGTCACCCCCACGATGAAGGATTTCAACCGCGCACCTAAAAAAAAATAAAAGGAAAATTTCAATGGGTAAATCGTGCTCTTAAATGGAATGGAAGAAAAAGACATGTTGCACCCCAAATAATTAATGAGAACGATGATAATGAAATCGTAACCCTTGTAACATGATTATGATATTAATGTATACCTAGAGTAATGCATACACGATTTCATAATGAAACAATTTCAGATAACATCCAAATCCTTATGCAACGAATGGACGCTGGACATGTGAGCATGCGTTGTAATCCGGAGATAGACCACGCGATGAATATAATTAAATAGCGTTTTACATACATGAAATCAGGCTTTTTTGGGTTATAGTGTCCATATTGGCAATCTACGTAGAATTTCATACATAACAGGTTTTTTGAGTGACGCCAACAAGTCACTAAAACTTAAACGCCGATTTGTTGTTTTTAAACCCATATAAATGTACTTATTGATCGTTTGATGTAATAAAATAATGATTTGTGATATTAGTTTGCGAAGTTTTAACAAGGTGAATAGATAAGATCTTGATATGAGACTGCAAGGCAAGCGAGCAAGTAAAACACTGATAAGCAAGCAAATCGTAAAGAAATGACTCCATGCACTTCTAAAGGTCTTAGGTGTGCAAAACAAAAACCAACACAACATATACCTTCCAGTCACGCTTTATTTCTTCGTCATTAAGGTACACATTTGTGTAAAACGCTACGTGCTAACTTTGAAGAGATACCTACGAGAGTAAACGAAGTTCGAGTGCGCTTGAATTATAAGTTTTCCAAGTGGGATAGGGAATTCACGACTCTAAAAGTTGATGAAATGACGGCCGAGGTTATAAGGCAGGTGGCGAGATATTTATGAAATTGAATGGCTTTGTGACTTGTTTACGTGAGTATTACGAGGTGAGGTACTCTTTGTTGCTTCAGTTTGTTTTATGCTTGAAGCCACACAGGTGAACCATACAGATGTAACACACTTATAATGGCAATTGGCAATTCTTAGATTTACAGACGAATTTTTCAAACCTATGAAACATAAGGAATTTCCTTCAAAAACCTCGGATTGCGACGCAATTGAGGTGCCCGTTAGTGCTATTTGGTTGCTGCAACTGTGAAGTCTGTCAAAATCACAGTGATCTTTATTAATGGCTAGCTGCTGCCCGCAACTTCGTCCGCGTGAAATTTTCTAATATAATTCAATCATGATTCGAAAGACACGTGGCGCCATCTATTATCATAATAACGTTATTCTTGTTTTCCTCGTGAACAGCACTTTTTTTCGGGATGAAAGGTAACCCTATGTCCGTTTCTATACTGTCCGTCACACAAAGTTATGAAAAAATTCAGGATGATCGGTTCAGTGGTTTAGGCGTGAAAAGGTAACAAACAAACAAACAAACTTACTTTCGCATTTATAATATTGGTTAGGATTACCTAATAGGGTTGTTGTCGGGTTGCAGCTGTCAAAGGTAAAATAACTGTGAAAGGACGTTCGGAACTTGAAATAAATGACTTTACTTTTGAGCTGCTACCGTTAACCGTAAAATACTGGCCAAACGCGACTTATAAAACTGAAAAAAAAAAACATCAGAAAAGCACTGGCCATTATAAAAAAAATAAAAACTCTTTTCGTCAAAAATGCTACTAAAACGTAAAATTCATTGTTCAGCTCTAGCAAATTCCAGTTTTACCGTAAACTTGTTGTAAATTACAAGTTTCATCGTTTCCAAAGGAATTCGCCCGTGTACAGTCAGAAACGAATGTTTACTTTGATGTTAATGTTTGTACTGGCATAAAGGAGCCAAAACTAAAACAGAGACTATGTCGGACGTTTCATAGTTTAGGTATAGTTTGCGAGGTTTCTGAGTAAAAATGGCTTTCGTGTTGTGGGTAATTAATTATGTTTAAAAAATTATATTGCAATACTAATTTTAGAGGATTTTCAAATTGTCTTCGTTGAATTAGCCTTATGTCGTTTAATTTTCATGGCCTTAATTTAGTAATTAAGTAATTTAGCTTATTTATTTGATTCTGAGTTATTTAAGACTTCATGCATTGCGAAGCCCGAAAGTCTGACAACCAGTCTTACCAAGGGGTATCGTATTACCCAGTAACTGGGTTGTGGAGGTCAGATAGGCAGTCGCTCCATGTAAAATACTGGTATTCAGCTGCATCCGGTTAGACTGGAAGCCGACCCCAACATTTTTGGGAAAAGGCTGGGCAGATGATAATGTTGATGCATTGCGAAAAAATTCGCAACCACAAATACTTTGACCCATTGCGGAACAGCACCCTAATTGTGTAACACACATTGAATCATTTTGAAGGATATTGCTAATTCATTGCTTTATATGTTCGAAAAATTTGTCTGCTCAACAACGTAAATAACGCAATGAATGTTGTTGAACTGTCAAAATGAAAGCCATTGCTACTGTTAGTGTGTTACGCAATTACCACGCTATTTATTGGCTGGCCCAGTGATAGCTACACACAGTCAAAAAGATAGCCATTATCACTCGTCACACAACCAAATACAATCAAAAACATAAAACACCTATAAAACTCAAACCTAACTAAAACTATACCTTCTCTCTATCATTTTTCCGCCGGATAGTTGAGGTCGTAAGAAGTGATGAGTTGCCCCCAAGTATGCCCGACTCCACACGGAGCCAGGTTCAAGTAAACTGCTTCCAGAATATTCCAGATGGAATGGGAATTCCACCTTCTAGTTTGATTTTATAAAAGAAATATGCTGACGTGACTAAAGTTTAGTTTCTAAACTATGGTTTTATGGACATTTTGGTCAAGTAGGTTTTTTTTCGTGATTTCAGAGTTGGTCCCATAGTGAAAGTTGTTCATATTCATGGGTAGAACACCCTGTAAAAATTTGGATGGTGATAAAAAAATCTTTCTGTATTTTGGTTACGCCTCTGGCTAAGCCTTCGGAGAAACAGGCGTGAAAATGTTATGTTAGTGTGTATTGATGTTAGTACTATTATTATCTAGACTGACTAACAAAATTTCTAATCTTAGGGTTCAAAGCAATTGCGAATTTCCTTGTTCTGTCTTTGCACTCGTATTTAATGCAAGTCTTGGCTGTCAGGTGGAACAACTACAGGCTACACAGCCTGTAGTGTAATAATATTCATTAACGGGTATTATTAGGTACACATAATAATACATGTTAATAATTATTATTACAATGTTATAAAGTAGATTAGTTTTAACAAAATTACTTTAAATCATTTTAACATCTATTTTAGTAAAGCCAGTACCGAATCCATTTTAACGAGAGTGAAATAATGCAAACATATTCAACGAATTTAGCAGAACGATTAAAATACAAAAAGCCGACCGCAGTGCAACAGAATGTTGATAAGCGGACATTCATAGTGAATACAAATTCACTCACTTATTCCATTTATTTTAAACAATAACGTTATCAGCGCTCCACAAAGAGAGGTGTTGATCCAAATGAACGATATAATCTGTGTGAAAATTTTGGTTTCTGATGAAAAGTTGTTGTCAATATCTTTATCGCACAATAGGCGGCTTCCTGGAAGGGGAGAGCACTCGTATAAAGTAACATGAGTGGGGAAAATGAAAAAGTTGCCCGCGGAAATGTCGCCGATACAAGAATCGGAGCAAATGGAAAAACTTTGTCGAACACGATAAAAAGAAAATTAAAAGCTTTTTGATTTTGAGATGACATCGCGCTGATGCACGTTTTTATTGTTGCAAAATGTCAAAGCGATGTGTTTGACGTATCCGTGCGTGATTTTCGAAAATATATTTATTTCGTGTCGGTAATATCATTTACTAAGACGGGAGGAAAGGGAAAAAGAAGGTTTCAAAAAAATCAAAACCAACATAATTTATTTCACATATGCCTACATGGGCACTTATGAAACGTCAGAAGCTAGGTGCACGGTTCCAATTGGTCGTTTCCTATAGAGAAGAGCCGGCAAGAAACTCCACGGTTACTCTTTTTAAAAAAATAAGTAGCTAACAATATTTTATCATGCCATTATATAGCTAAACATAGAACCCTTTTCCAATATTGCTCTAGAGCTGCTTACAAAATAAATGAACTTGTTACCTAATAGAATGCACTTGCTTACGAAAGTTTCGTTTTAAAATTGCATTCAACAAACTTTGTGCTTTTAATCCGTTCAGGGACAAACTCAAAGCAGCTTTCGGTGGGCTTTACTCTGTCGGCCACCGCATGCGGATTTTGTCGGACAGTTGCAAGTGGCGCACCCTGTACATAGATTAATGTGTGACGCATACCACATGACGCCTGACGTTCCACCCACTTTGTAGTTCTGATTTTATGATTGCATGGACGAGGCCGCGTGAGCGCGGTTAACCCGTCAATTTATGTCTTTGAATACTGACCGAATAAAATTGCATTTCATTTTAATATTGTTCGGGAATTTTCGGTGTTATTCTGTGCAGTCGACAGTCGCATAGTTATGCGTGCTATAATACGTGTGTCTGACGTGTATCGCTATGTAAAATAATTTATACACCCATTTGAATATTACCGAAAATAAAAGAGGGTTCCTTTTTTTCAATCATGGTAAAACTGTTCTTTTTTTCTGCCGTATACAATTTTATCGTTTACATAAAATTGTTTGGACATATTGATATCGGTATGATTGGGGCATATACAATTCTCTCGGAGCAAGGGTTAGCTCGTATCTTTTGTACTAAACAATCATAGGTATGTTCATCCGAAACCTATCTGATAAAGCAGTATTATGCCGTTACAATAAATGATTCAATTTCCTTTACGCAAGTATCGGATCCACTTAAGTATTATGAAAGTAATAGAAGAGAGGGAATAGTTTTCTTGCTGACGCTACTTTTACGATAATGACAGAAAACGCGGTCCAATATCTATAAAATATTACAGCCGTACTCGTCCGAATGCCGGACGCTAGCGAACCGGACCGGGCCGGAATGAGACGCTCGTTCATAGATTTGATTGTCAGAATTAACTTTAACCAATGGTTGAATAAGCTTTTGTAATAGATGGATTATTGGCGGTGGATAAACCAGGCGATATGTGCAGAGTCGACATTTAATGTGTTCTCAAATGTAAGTTAATCAAGACTAACGAACCGCAGTGTAATGTAGAACTTTGGAAACTGATGTAACTGTTCCGTGGTTTATACATTTTTAACCTGACCCATTTTCCTGTACGTGTCACCAAAAACACATACCGTCTTATTCCAAAACGCGATCTAAATTTAGTACTGGGATTATCACTAGGTTTAAACCATGACTAAATAAAACGCTATTACAAAATGAAGTTTATCACTAGTTCATGAACTATCTATGGTACTAAAGTTAGTCCGCCGAGACCCCTAGTTTAACCGTGGTTTGACATCGGTACTAATTTATTTTTGAGGTTAGCGTTGATTATTAGTGTGTCTTTTTATTTGCAAATCGTAAAAAAATGGATATTAATATGATTGACTTGATGGATTTGGAAGATTTGGATATACTGGAAACGTCTCGGCGATCTTACAGACATCGTCATCGCGTAAATCCTTTTGATTTAAGTGACGAAGATTTTAAGTATAAATATAGGTTCACAAAACGTTTTGGGGAAAAAATAGTGGATGTTTTACGTCAGGATTTATCCCACGACCCTCGAGGATGCCCACTGAGTCCTGAATTGCAAGTGGTTTGCGCATTACGCAACTGGGCTCGCCATGAAGTAAGTACCCCACCCTTGGCCAATGCTAACATAACATTAGACAAAATCCAAATGATATACTAATATTATTGTTTTATTTGTAGATTCAAGACGATACAGCTGATTTACATGGTGTGTCTCAACCAGTTATCAGCAAAACTTGTAAAAAGGTAGCGGACATTTTGTCAAGGATGTCCCCAAGATTCATAAAAATGCCTACTACTTTAAGTGAACAGGAGAAAACCATAAGGAAATTCCGCAGTATTGCAAATTTTCCTACAGTTATTGGGGCAATAGACTGTACTCACATAAGAGTAAAGAAAGTAAATGCTGATGGAGGTCAGTTATATATTAATAGAAAAGGATTTTCTTCAATCAATGTACAGGTAATTTTTAAACAAATATTTTATGTTGTGATTGTCTTTATATGACCTTTTAGTTTGATCTAATAGTTGTTAACTTGATACAATAGTGAATAATTTATTTGATTATTTTAATTATTTCCAACGTCATATTAAAATAACAGAGAGGAGTGTAAAGTTCAAATATGCAGTCACTTTTCAGGTGGTTTGTGATGCTGACCTGAAAATCATGGACATTGTTACCAGATGGCGTGGAAGTGTACATGACTCCAGAATATTCCGAGAATGTCGATTAAAACAGAGGTTTGAGGCTGGCGCTTTCTCTGGAATATTATTGGGTGACAGTGGCTATCCTTGCACTCCATATTTATTTACACCATTGCGTAACCCCACCACACCACAAGAGGAGAGGTATAACAGCAGCCATATTCGTACCCGGAACACGGTGGAAAGGTGTTTTGGTTTAATGAAGCAACGGTTTCGTTGCCTATTACGAGGCATGTTTGGGGATATTGAAACAGCAAAAAAAACAATTGTTGCATGTGCTGTCCTCCACAATATTGCCATCGACATGAGGGAAGACCTGTTTCCTGGTGAGGAAGATAACATACGGCAATCTTCATCAAGGGAACCTGTAGTAGAAAGGTATATTCCACCTTCTGTAAGAGGAAATATTAGGAGAAGGCAGTTTATTGAAACACATTTTTTGTGATTTTTTTTTAACTAACTATTTAATAACTTGTATTTTAATTTAATTAATAATCTATTAGTAAGTACATATTTGCAGTAAATAAGTATCTGAAAATAATAATTTCACATAACAGGATATTTACAAATACGTTAATAATTATAATCTAAAGCTGAACACTGGTGAAGGGCGCCGTGCCAGGGAACTGTCTCATGTCTGTAACTGTTATGTGGGATAAATCCTCACGTAAAACGTCCACTAATTTTCTGCAAACGATTTGTGAACCTATTTAAAATCTTCCTCACTCAATTCTGTTTACAGGATGACGATGTCTGTTTTATTCTTCAGTGTTGGTGTATTTCTTACTTTCCAATACAGCTATTTCTAGTTCCAATTTTTTTATTTTTAAGTTAGCAATTTTAATGTTAAATTTGTGTTCCACTTCCATCATTTCTAACTGTTTTCTTTTAAAATCTGTATTGCTTTGTACAATTGACTGCCGCGTTTCTTCACTTCTGTAAAATCAAATAGAATAATTAGTAATTTTATTTTTAACATGTACCAGTAATATTAGAGTAATAAATATGTTGTATCCAGGGAAATGCTCTTCCAGTTGACCTATCAAGGCTTTAGGTTCTCTGCCTAATTTTGATAGTGATTGTAAATTATGTTATATCTAAGATTGTTTCATAAAATGTATATGGTATTGCAACACCAACATGTATATGGTATTGCAATACGGTCACCAAAGGAGATAAGTAACCATGGTCGTCGTATAAACCTAGTTGAAGTTTAGGAAGAAACCGATGAATGTTTTTGAATGCAATTTAATGTAAAATAGAAAATAAACAGTACATTTATCAAATTACTTTCGTTCCAAAACATCCATGGGTCTCTTTTAGTGACTACACTTGAAGCAAATATTTTTACAATTATATTTAGTCGTAATATATAAGTATATTTATGTGTGTGTAATATATAAGTATATATATACGACGCAGGGAAATTGTATTGTTTACTTGTCCCCCACGGAGAGTATTAATTATTGTAGTAGGTAATTATTTCTATATACATACCCAATTTGCAAGCTCTTTTTTTTCCTTTTTTTTGTAGTGCTTCTTGAGTTAACAGTATCATTGTTCGTTATTATCAACATTCTGGTACTTTCTGTCTCTGTAGTTGGATCGTTGAGTATCGCTAAAACAAAATAAAATATATAACAATCCACAGGTTTTAGCAAATTAAATATGGAAGATATTAAAACGAACTTGTGTACCTACATATTGGATTGTAATTATATTATACTGGCTTTTGCCCGCGAAAAGAACGTTAAAATTATCCTACAGGTACATACTGCTGGGATAAAGTCCAATTTAAGTTCCATCCAAATTCGTGTAGCCGTTACGGCGTGACTAGCTGGACTTAAATAACTATTATTTACCTTGCACTTTCTCAAAAGGGTGTTCTGGATTTTCCTCGTGTATTGCATCATATTGTCCAGTTTCTTCAAAACTGGGAGCAGGGTTAGGGTCAGTGAACATTGTTTCTGCAGTTGTAGGCACGGGAACTGGATTCTAAAAGAAATAAATTTACATGTTTTCACACCGACTGCTGTATTTTGTCTACAATTGAATTAGGTATTTTGCACTTTGAAAATAGACAGATAGGTTTGTTATGAATCATGGAAAATTATAAAATGACTTTACAGAAGTAATGTCATGTACATTACTTCTATATAGTCATTTTATAATTTTGTTATTCTATAGTAGTCCAGTGTTTTGTGTCCTATGTTATTATTAACGAAATTATTACCTATCATGTATAACCGTAGGACATCATGTTTGATTGTAAATTTCATGCTCTAAAAGCACTTATCAGAGCACATCCTACATAAATAATGTAAAATCAATAAATTTTAATTAAATGCTATGTGAAATGATTATGTTTATGAAGTTTTACTTACCAATGCATCACTATCGTAGTCATTAACTTCAATGACAAAGTCGTGAGGAGCAATCGCCATTATTTTTAAGTCCTCGGGAGAAGGTGATGGTGGTTTGTCGCCACCGCCTGTCTTTGATAGGTCCCTCCTATGGGTAGATAAGTTGGATTTAGCGGACAACTTCATTCTTTTCCAAGCCAACTTTAATTCTCCATCAGATCGACATTTACCCGATATCTCATTAAATCTAAAAATAATAAATACCGATTAATATCACGTAAATAACGAACTTGTACACATAATACAAGCAATAAGTACTTACCTAATCCGTATATTCTTCCACTCTTTAGTTTTCTGCATGTTTACTGAGGTTTTCGTGGACTTATCTTCGATAATATGTGCTGATTCAGCAATAAGCTCACGTAATATTTCCTATAATAATAAGAACATCCGCATTAGGTAGTCGAAATAAGATGAAACAAGGCATTGTTTACGTAATAATAATTTAAAAATTATATTTTACTAACTTTTTCTTCAGTACTCCAGTTTTCACCCCTTTTTTTCTTTTGTTGTTCCATTTTTTAACTAGCCGACGATTTATCACACACAACAATTCACGAACAAACCAACTAACATACTGTTAGTAACAGAAATACTTACTAAGAATAATATTAATAAATAAGAAGTGCATTTATATATTCAAAAGGACGCAAACATTTACTTTAAATGACGCGGGCTGTCGCCGAATGTAATTCACTTCATTTCACACTGGAGGTGTTTAAAAATATGGCCACTTGATTATAAAAAGCGCGTCAAAAGTACAAGTTGTGCTTGTTCATTATATTGTAACCTAAATAAAGAACAATTTATGACATATTTTTGTAATGATAAATAATTATTTAATCATTTCAAGTGATATTATAATATAAATATTTATAGAAACGGAACGTTGCTTCAAATAAAGCCTGTACGAACGAATGAAAGAATGCCATTTTTGTTTCTTATCTGTGGATATTATTTGAACCATGGATCTTCTTTGGTACTAAAAGATCCTCGGATAGTCTTCGTTTTGTAATCGGAACACACTTTGATACTGGTACTAACTTTAATACCGTCACAAACCTAGACCTTTTAGTCTTGGTTTAAACCAGTACCGGAGCGTTTTTTTGTAATAAGACCGATAGAGACTAATTACTATGAATTAGGAGAGAAAATCTAAATAAAAATGATGAGTAAGACACATTATACAACGGAAACGGAAATTTCCCAGATTTTTATTGAATTTGTTTGTAAAAAATCACGCGCGGAGGGCGCGTTATCTGCACCGAATCGCGTGGCGCGTTGTAGTGTGTGATCCATTTTAAAACTACTTATACATCATAGCTAGTTTTGCCTGACAAATTGGCTCTATTATGAAAGATGCCTATATAAATTAATTCCCGGAAATCACATTAAAAAAAGTACCGAGTAAAAGAGCATTCCTCTTAACTGTGAGAATTTATAATATTTATTTTTATTTATTTTAGCATTATGTATTTATTTAAGAATAATATGTTATTTTTTTGCATTATATATGTAGGTATATTTAATTTTTTCTCAAATTCGTTTTTTCTTCTTGTTCTCATACACCATTGTCTACATTTCTTTTTAATTTCTCCTTTCGCAGGTCTGCTGGAAAAAAAATCTTAAGAAATAAGCGGTACCTTTGTACTCAATACTAATATGTCGTATCTCTATCTATTTTACAGTGTGTACATAAATAATAAAATAGATAAATAAAAAATGTTGATACTCTTAAAACCAACCCCTTCACTGGCAAAATACTGGACTGAGAGGGGCGTACTAATACCAGGATTTACTTAAAGCAGGGATTTTTAAGCGTCAGTTCACATAAACCTGATATTCTGTTCTATAAAATATTTGTTTATTTGCAGACTGACTGTAAGTGGCATTGAAATATGGTGTGGAATCAGTTAGAATGGTTTTGGTGCAATAGCAAATTGACGTAAGCGTTTGAATCTCGCTTCATGAGTTTAATGCCCAGCTGTAGCACTAAAAATGATAAATGATTTTATTTTTGTAAGTAGGTTTGCCCAAACACTTTTACACGTCAATCATATTTTTTAAAACTAGATGCGGTTGGCGTTTCCTGACTATTCTGAGAAGAAAGGCCGAAACAAACTCAGAGGTCACAGTCTCTTTTAAAGTCCAGACATAATCTTGGTCAGGCTATATGAAGACCATGTAGATCGATGTCTGAGATGGTCTTTTGAGGAAAGAACCACACAGATTGAGAGGACCTGTCCAGTCAGTGCACGCATTTGTCAGAAATCGTGCAGCTCAACGATTCGACGAACAATACCAAAGAAAGGACATTTGGGTAGGCCACATATTACTCCAACTGCCAGACAAGGCAATAGAAATACGCACTTTGTGAAAATTTCAACTGTCTACTTATTTAAAAAAAAAAAAATTATATACTTATCATATAAAAATAATGTTAAATATTACTACTATGACTATGGGGAGACTATGGCCCCTGGCTGACAATGTTTTATATAAAATACACAGATTAAATGGCAGGGGGTGTCCTGCTGCGCACTCAGTAATAGACCTCCGGAAACTGTCGCTAGCACATAGTGCCGTAACGACAAGGAGGCAACATGTCCTCAGGTGCTTGAGGAGTGCAGAGGTATTCCACAGCTTTAGGAATAATCCTAGAGCCTAGAAGAATACTTCCTTCCCCTGAGCACGTTTGCTCTTGCGAATCTCCACTCAAGCCGGCCAATATAGGCAAAAAAGAGGCGGGAACTCTACCAGCACAGGCCTAGAGTTCGGACCGCGCAAGCCCCACTACGACATCAACGTATAGATACAGCGGTTATGGCGAGGTTTACCGGTGTGGGCCTTTGAAACGGTACCTCCGCCTCCCCCAAATGCAGCGCGACGTATTTATTTACGATGCGCCGCCAACCATTTCGCGGAAAATCCATACCGCAGTATAACACATTTGTAGTTGATTAATTGAATTAGAATTTCGTAATTCGAATTTGTTTACATTTTATTGTAGGTACTTACGGTGTAGTGAACTAAAATGATTGCTTAAAATGTCCTGTGTACTTACCTTATTTTCACCGATACTGATATGTCGGCAACTATACCTACACCGATTCGATACCGATATATTATTTTGGTTATAAGATACCGGTAAATATGGATGACCATCGATTCGCACCAACCGACCGCAATATTAAGTATCGACGTCTCGAAGTCAGCAACGCGAAAAACTGTGTCCTCGCCGGTAGCTGTCTGCGACGATATACATAGGTGACAATAACAACACAATGTATGCATGTAACTTATAGAAAAACGTTTAAGGTACTAAACGTAGGCAATTATCTGACCGCCGCCGATATAGTGTCGGTATCGACTCGGTTTCGTTACCGACTAATGTGCTGTCTTGTTACAAACATAATTTTAATAATGACATAAAAGCAGAAATATATTTTCACACGAGACAAGCTTTTTGTCAGCGGCTCTGCCCGAGTAGAAATGAAGTGAAAAATGATTTTGTAATCGACCCTGTTTAGGATTTCTTTTTCATCGAGCAAATTACAATTTATCTCTCAAAAAAGGATATATCTACAACGTATTTTTTTTCAGGACCTAAATTCAATAATTTGTCTATTTCAAATTGATTCTAAAACAGACAAATTCGAATAAACCACCTTTAATATTATATTATTTCTATATACAAGTTTTGCAACAACTATATGGGGCCAAATATGAAATCGCGAAAAAAAATCAGCTGTTCCCTACATTTTGACGAGTTATGCGAACATAAATGTAGGGAACAGCAGATTTTTTTTTGCGATTTCAGTTTTGTTCCCATAGTAAAAGTTGTTCATAATGATGAGTACAATGACCTCTTAAGAGGTTTTGGGTTAATTCATTAACACCTTGTATACACTTCTAATCTTGTTGTGAGTTTTTATTCGTGAGCATTAATTCTTAAACTAAGTTGTGTTTAAATTCTCGTGTCGCAGGCCGATGTCACTGTTTTAGTGTCGTGCAATTGGTTTGAGTAATGTCAAAATTGACATTACTCAAACCAATTGCACTACACTGAACCTATCCACGAACAGTAGGTACCTTGCCGGCACACTGTGTTTGGAGAGCTGTAAGCACCTTTAATGAAGGGATTAACGAGAAAAAGTGGCCCTGCCCCGCCTGGCTGGAACCGGATTAGCGCCGAGATCGGATCATTAGTGAGCGATACACCTGATTAGGGGCCCGTAGATCCTTTGATACCGGTTGATATATGCTTTCATCTTACGTGACTAAGTGATTCGGATGTGGAGCGATGTAGGTAGGTGGGCTATTAGGCTGTAATAGTACCTTTAAGTAGATACTTAAATCGATATGGAATTAATGGGTAAGGATTGGAGCCACTTTTAGAAAAGACTAACAGTGTGTTCTAATCGAAAGAATCTGGAGAAGCGTAGACTTAAATGATGTTTATTATTGATGCGTTCTATCTTTCCCACAAAATTCTATGTCAAAATAAAACATAAATTAATACATTTGTAACTTTTTCGAAATAGTAAAGCCATTAAGCTTTATTTCCCGTAAAACTACGACCGCTATTTTATATACAGGTTGTGCACAATTTATATAGTACCTCCGTGCAGCCACTTGGCCCAGAGAGCGCCACTGTCGCATAATGCGGCCACTCGGTTACCCTGCATTACGAGGTAGCCTTTAAGTATGTATAATACAAGCCATAGAATAAAATAAAATATTCAAGGTTCGTTTTTGTTCCCGTGGATGCGTTAACAGAAATGAATTCTCTTGTATCGTTGCGTAATAACTTGTGGCTAAGTAATAACAGGCGCACAGGTTGATCGGTAAATTAATGACAGTCGTTACGAGTAGTCAGAAACCCGAAAGCCTCCGAAGCCTCTAACAACTGGTCTTACTAAAGGGGAGTATGTTACCCAGTAACTGGATTGTGCAGGTCAGATGTCGCTCTATTTAAAAAATACCGATATTCAACTGCATTCAGTTAGACTGGAAGACCCAAGATAGTAGGGAAAAATGCTAGGCTCATGATGATCGTTTCGTAAATATTAGCAAAAATAGCGTTTTCTTATGCCTGATTCAAAAGAAATGAAACAGTGACATATAAGTATGTGTTGCATCGAGAGTTATAATGAATGAGAAGTTTCATGGGATGACACACCGATTCCAGTGCATTAGCGTCATGTCAACAGCGCAGTCCTGCGTTAACAGCTGCATTCGGTGCGATCAAGCTTTTATGGATATTCTCATTTTGATTCGGTGTCATGCTTTAACACCGTAAATAGTTTAACCTCAATTATTTACGACACTCACTTCAGAGGATCTACTCACTTACGAAGTGATTAGTTCGGGGACCGAACTAAGAACGAATGACAACACGCTTTGACAGTTGTCCCTCATGCCGTCACATTCAACACGTCAATTTCTCACTTGTCTTGACGGTTCAACTACTTATAGACGGGACCGTTTCTTCGTTGACGGACTGAGAGAATAGGTGTGACGGATTAATGAAAATTATAGGAAGAATATTTATAAGGGTCCAATTCATTACCCGATTGGGTTCCCATTCACTTAGGCAGATAATTTCACACAAATCCTATTCCATGTTTCATTTTATTCAGTGAGTATCGGCTATTTGGAAATCGTGGAACCACCCACCCAGTAACTGGGTTGTGGAGGTCAGATAGGCAGACGCTCCGTGTAAAATACTGGTATTCAGCTGCATCCGGTTACACTGAAAGCCGACCCCAACATAGTTGGGAAAAGGCGAGGCTAGATTATTCATAGTAATATCTAACAAGACTAGATTATACCTAATACCATTGACTTATCACACTAATATTATAAAGGCGAAAGTTTGTGAGTGTGTGTGTGTGGGGGGTGGGGGTGTGTTTATATGTTTGTTACTTCTTCACGCTCAAACGGCTGGACCAATTTTGATAAAATTTGGTATGGAGGTAGCTGACACCCTGGATTAACATAAAGGCTACTTTTTATCCCGATATTACCACGGGATCGAAACTTATGCGGGTGAAACCGCGGGGCGCAGCTAGTATATTACTAAATCATTGCCTATTAATATCTAATAAAAAACTTTGAAAAATAAGTACCATACTCGTAAAGAAAACACTAACCATACTTACTACATTAGCGTTGTACAGCGTGTTTTATTTATACCCTAACCAGGAAGCTATAAAAATGGGTCGTTGGTCGTTACTCTGCATATTTTTCTAGCTTGCTCACTGCCTGTTTGAATAAGTCCTGAATTATTTATTGGCTATAACAAGCTGCGGTGTAGCGATTAAAATATGGATGCAATTGTCCTTTGAGGTTACGAAGTTAAATTAAGTAGACTCACTGATAATGATTTTAATTTTAGAAAAATATGACTAAATAGGTGTATTTCGGAAATTGAGAGAATGCGTTCCTGACACCTTTCCTTTGGAAACGATTGGGAACTCATAAATATGAAATTCGTAAAACATGTATTATTTTGTAAGTAACTGACAGCTGTCAGGGACACATTATTTCGGCAGTCGGAATTTACCTGTAACGGCCGAACCCAATTAGGTACCTATCTATCACCAGTTTGGGCACACGAGGTAGAAAAACCTATCTATCTCTGGTTTTAACGTCCCAGTATTCTATATCAGTAGCGATTTAGTATGATTATATTATACTGACAGTTATGAGGGGTCCGTGGCTAAATAATAACAGCCGCACAGGTCGATCGATCAGGTTAAGCTACGCTTACCGCGGTTGGTCTGTGAATGGGTGACCATCTTTACATACCGAGACCCCTCCGTGCCTCGGACAGCACGTTAAGCCCTTGGTCCCGGCTGTCATTCGTGGATCTTTGACAGTCGTTACGGGTAGTCAGAAGCCCGAAAGTCTGACAACCAGTCTTACCAAGGGGTATCGTATTACCCAGTAACTGGGTTGTAGAGGTCAGATAGGCAGTCGCTCCAGGGGGTCCCCCCACAGCACTTACGTCCTCGTCGTGATCCCCGGGCAACGCCGTGTCTGACCACCGTAACGGAGTGGCAGACCGGCGGCAAAAGTGTGCTGTGACTTGCAGACAAAAGGCGGACGACTGCAAGGATGCCGAAGAAACTAAGGCGAGACGCCTCCGGGCGATTTTTATCTGAAAGTCCCTCCCAGGACGATCCAAACGGCCCTTCTCAGGGCCAACGCAGTGGCCCTTACCAGGGCCAATCCACCGGCCCCTCTAAGGGCCACGCCGAAGCTGACCGCGCACCATCTGCGGCCAGCTTATCCAGCCTGCGGGCGGAGTTTTCGGACTCCGACGAGTCCGTCATGGACACGTCGGCGGCCGAAAACGACCGCCTCCAGCGGAAGCGGGCCTACCTGAGGCTCGGGTCCGGGGGCTCCTCGGAGTCGGTGGGCAAGTCGGGGAGGAAGGCGAAGTCAAAAAAGGCTTCGAGTCCTGCTTCGACTTCCACCCACGATGTGGGCCTGGTGGACGCCGAGCGTCAGTTAGGCTTGGCAAGGAGGGAGCAGCTCCAGCAGGACCTGGAGGAGAAGGTCGCTGCCAGGGAGCGGCAGGCGCGGGCCGCCAGGTCGAGGGCTGGCTATGGCACGTCTACAGTGCTGTACGCCGACCACTCCCTGGCGGAGCTGGAGCGCATGGCGCTCCAGGACAAGGAGGAGGTACTGGAGGTCGCCTCCAAGTCCTCGAACTTGAAGGGGACCTTCCAAAAGGCCCTCAAATGCCGGGCTGTGAGCATGCACGGCATTGTCCTGGAGCTGATGCAGCGCACAGCCACGGACGAGACGCGACAGCTGCAGGCGAAGGTGGATCGCCTGCAGCTGGAGGTCAGCCAGCTGCACCAGAAGCTGGCTGAGGCCACGGCCCGGCACGCCCAACCTGCGCCTGCCCCTGCCCCTGGTCTGGCAGACGGAGGCTCCTCCACCCCTGGCAGCCTCGTGGAAATAATCCGCGGGGTTGTCATGGAGGAGAGGGCCTTCATCAGGGGCTGCTTCGCGGGCATTGAGGACCGGCTCTTGCCGGAAAAGCGGCTCCGCCCGCCGTTAGCGGCGGATAAGAGTCCGCTACCGACGGAGCCGGTGCCTGTGCCTGCGCAGCCTGCGGGAGACCGGCGATCGGGTGCTCAGACCCAGGCCTTGAAGCCCTCCAAGGGCAAAGGGAAGGGCAAGAGGAGCACTGTGGCCCCTCAAACCCCCATCACAAGCGCGGAGGGAGCGTCTGCCACTCCGGCAGCCCCCCAGAACACGCAGCGGGAGGACGCCATGCTTCCCTCCACCACGCCGTCCAACCAGGCGTGGACGGAGGTGGGCAGGGGGAGAAAGGCCAAAAAGCCCAAGCCCGCTGCGACTGCTTCGGCAGCCCAGAAGGCTCCGGTGGGAGGGAGGAAGTTGGTTCCTCCCAAAACTGCGGCGGTAGTGGTGACCATCACCCCGGAGGCCGCGGAGCGGGGCGAAACGTACGAGTCCGTCCTAAGACGGGCTCGTGCTAACGCGGACCCCTCCCGGTTGGGGATCGGCAACATTACGTGCCGCCGCACCCAGGCCGGAGCCCGAATTTTTGAGTTCGGGGGGGAGCAGCGCGGTGCAAACGCGGACCTCTTTGCAAAAAAGTTGCAAGAGGTCATCGCGGATGTGGCGACGGTCGCCAGACCAGTCAAGACCGCATCCTTGGAGGTGATCGATATGGACGATTCGGTCACCAAAGAGGATGTGGTGGCGGCCGTCGCCGCTGCGGGAGGCTGCAGCGCTAGCGCGGTGAAGGGGGGAGCCATCAGGCCCGGTCGCCGCGGCATGGGCGTCATCCGCGTCGAGTGCCCAGTCGCCGCGGCGGCGGCCGCCCTTAAAGCGACCAAGGGACGGCTGCTCGTGGGCTTCAGCTCGGCTGTGGTCCGGCCGCTTGAGGACAAGCCTGCGCGGTGCTTCAAGTGCTTCGCGCCGGGCCACACATCCGATCTACGTGTCCCTCCAAGTCCGACTGGGGAGAGTCTTGCTTCCAGTGCGGACAGGAGGGACACAGGAGTGCCACTTGTAGCGCCGCCACGCCACACTGCCCGGCGTGTGCTGCCAGTGGCCGCCCCGCGGGGCACAGAATGGGGGGCAGGAGTTGCCAGCCGCCCACAAGGAAGGGCATAGTGCCGGCGCAGGTTCGCCCTGTCGCCGCCACCGCCCCTGTCGCCGCCGCTGTAACTCCAGCTCCAGCGGCGGTAACTGAGGAGGGGGGTGCGATGTCAGAATAATGGTTTCCAATCATCGCATCCTCCAGGCGAACACCAACCACTGCAGAGCGGCCCAGGACCTGCTGGTGCAGGCCATGGCTGAGTGGTCGGTGAACGTAGCGGTGGTCGCCGAGCCCTACTCGATCCCCGGCAGTTGGCTGGGTGACGAGGACGGCTTGGTGGCACTAGCGGCGCGGTCCTCCACAGACTCCCCTCCCCTCTCGCTATTAGAGAGGGGACCGGGATACGTGGCCGCCGCGTGGGGAGAGGTAGCCCTCGTGGGCGACATTCTCTCCAAACCGCCCTCTCCAGGACTTCGAGAACTATCTCGGAGTCCTGGCTGCCGTGGTCGGCAGGGCGGCGCCGCGTCAGGTCTCCGTATTGGGAGACCTGAATGCCAAGTCGGTGACCTGGGGCAACCCGGCCACCGACCCTCGCGGGCGGGCGGTGGAGTTGTGGGCAGCCTTCTCTGGGCTCTCCCTCCTCAACAGAGGGAACGTCCAGACATGCGTGCGGCGGCAGGGTGGCTCGATAGTGGACGTCACTTTTGCCACCCCTGCGTTGGCCACGCGCGTGCTGAACTGGCGGGTGGATCTGGTGGAGACCATGTCGGACCACCGCTACGTGCGGTTCGACATCTCCACCGGTGGCCCCGGAGAGACGCGGCCCCCCTCGGGGCGGTCAGCGTTTCCACGGTGGGCACCCGCCTGGACAGGGAGGCGGCGGCGGAGGCGGCGTTCATCCAGGACTGGCTTTCGCTGCCTTCCGCTGGCCTGGACGTGGACACCGTGGCGGGACACCTGAGGGAGTCTCTGACCGAGGTGTGCAATTCTAGCATGCCTCGGTCAGGCCGACCGCTGCCCAATCGGGCGGTGTACTGGTGGTCGGTGGAGCTGGAGGGGCTTCGAGCGGCGTGCGTGGGGGCCAGGAGGGCCTACGCGCGGAGCCGGCGGCGGCGTCGACGAGACCACGCCCACGAGGACCACCTCTATGAGGTGTACATAGAGGCAAAACTGGTCCTCGAGCGGGCCATCGCCGACGCCAAGGACTCGGCGAGAGCGGAGATGCTGGAGGGTCTCGACAGGGATCCCTACGGGAGGCCATACAGGGCGGCGCGCAACAAGCTGCGCCCCTTTGGTCCCCCGGTGGCCGAGACCCTGGAGCCCTCATTCGTGGATGGGGTGGTTCAGTCCCTGTTTCCGTGCAGGGACAACTTCACCCCACCAGTGATGGACCCTCCGCGGGGGATGGCTCCGCCAGCTGAGGAGGAAGAGGAGGAAGAGGAGGCCCCTCCTGTCACGGAGTCGGAACTAAGCGCGGCGATTGTGCACATCCGCGCCAAGAAGACGGCTCCGGGCCCCGACGGTATCCCGGCGAGGGTGGTGGCAATTGCCGCCACCCAAATGGAGGAGCGGTTTCGGGACCTCTTTAGCGCATGTCTTGCGTCTGGGAGGTTCCCGAAACCGTGGAAGGAGGGGCAGCTGTGCCTCCTTCGTAAGGAGGGCCGCCCTGCAGACTCGCCCTCGGCATACCGACCCATCGTCCTGCTCGATGAGGTCGGCAAAATGTTCGAGGGGATAATCGCTGCCCGCCTAAAGAGCCACCTGCGGAATGTGGGGCCGGACTTGTCGGACGCTCAGTTCGGTTTTCGGGCTGAGCGTTCCACAGTGGACGCGCTGGCCCGCCTTAAGGGCCAGGTGAAGGATGCGATGCAGGCGGGGGACGGATTGTTGGCGGTGTCATTCGACATAGCCAACGCCTTCAACTCTGTTCCCCACAGCACCATCCTAGAGGCGCTCCGATTCCACGGGGTGCCTCAATACATGCGGCGTCTACTGGCCAGCTACCTGGAGGATCGGGCAATCGTCCTCGTGAACAGGGATGGCCAAGTCCGGCGGTACGCAGTCGAGGCCGGCGTTCCACAGGGGTCAGTCGTGGGACCTCTCCTCTGGAACGTCGGCTACGACTGGCTCTTGCGGGGAACTCTCCTCCGAGGCACGAGTGTCGTCTGCTACGCGGATGACACTCTCCTCACCGCCCGGGGGGAGAGTTTCAGGGAGGCGGCCAACTTGGCCTCGGCGGGCGGATCCTTGGTCGCAGGGAGGATCCGCCGCCTAGGATTGACGGTGGCGCTGCACAAGACCGAGGCCGTGTTCTTCCACGGGCCTCGGCAGCGCCAACCACCAGACGCCCACATCTTCGTGGAGGGCGTCCGAATCGAGGTGAAGGCCCAGATGAAATATCTGGGCCTTGTACTCGACAGCAGGTGGCGTTTCGGCCCGCATTTTAGCGGGCTATCGACGCGCCTGCTGAAGACTGCGGGCGCCCTCTCGTGGCTGCTCCCCAACTTGGGGGGGCCCAGCGTGAGATGCCGGCAACTCTACGCCGGCATCTTGAGGAGTATGGCCCTTTACGGGGCCCCTATTTGGGAGGACTCCCTCCACAGGAGGGAGAACGCCGCCGCATTTCGGGCCCCCCAAAGGGTCATAGCCCAGCGGGCGGCGAGGGCCTACCGAACGGTCGGCTTCTCCGCGGCATGTGCTCTGGCCGGCACCCCGCCTTGGGAACTCGAGGCGTGGGTGCTCGCCAGAGTATATGAATGGACGGCGGGGCGAAGGGCGAGAGGAGAACGCCCAGCCCCGGAAGAGCGGGAGGCCGTCCGGCGGGAGGCAAAGGACGCCATAGTCGTGCACTGGACGCGGGACCTCGCCGCCGCAGCCTTCGGCCGCCGAACCCTCGACGCGATTGGGCCGGTCCTGCGAGACTGGCTTGAGCGGTCGCACGGGTTCCTCTCCTTCCGTCTGGTGCAGGTGCTGTCCGGACACGGTTGCTTCGAATCGTACCTGCACCGTATCGGGCGGGAGGAGACGACGTCGTGTCACGACTGTGGCGCGGCGGAGGACACGGCGCAGCACACCCTCGAGGTGTGCCCGTCGTGGTCCGGGCCGCGCCGCAGTCTCACCGCGGCGATCGGAACGGACCTCTCGCTCCCTGGCTTGGTCAACGCCATGCTGGGGGATGAGGGGTCCTGGGCGGCAGTCGCCTCCTTCTGCGAACACGTCATGTCCCAGAAGGAGGCGGCGGAGCGCGCGCGGGAGGAAGACCCTCTCGCAGCGCCGCTCCGAAGGCGGAGGAGGGGTCGAAGAAGACGTCAGTATGACAGTCATCTCCGACTCCTCCCAGGTGGAAGCCAGCAGGCGACGGGTGCGGGGGCACCCTCGCCTGTATTGCACAGGCTTCCACCAGTGCCGGACGGGAATGGCCAGGTGTTCCCGGCTATTCCCGTAGCCCCCCAGACGGGGGGACGTGCAGGGCCCGCCAGTTAGGCGGGCATGCGCCGGGGGGGTTGTGGATGTAAAGGCTGAGCCGGATTCCCATGACCTCCCCATCAAGGCGATGAGGGAACACCGCTGAGTTTTAGTGGGTATACTGCCATCCTGGCAGGGAGTCCCACATACTCCGTCTCGTCCCCCGACGAGCGGAGATGCGTAATGACATTTATCAGCGAAAAAAAAAAAAAAAAAAGGCAGTCGCTCCATGTAAAATACTGATATTCAGCTGCATCCGGTTAGACTAGAAGCCGACCCCAACACCGTTGGGAAAAGGCTATGCAGATGATGATTATACTGACAGTTATACTACTGGCTACCATCAGTAGCTATCTGTCAATAGGTTATTGGGATCGGACGTAACAAGTGTGCATACGCACGAGCGACACGGGACGACACTCGTCGGCTGCAGTTGCCTCTACCGCTGACGCGTATCGCTCGTGTGCTCGAGCACTAAGAGTCAATCTTCCTAACCTTTTCCCAACTATGTTGGGGTCGAATTCCAGTCTAACCAGATGCAGATGAATACGAGTATTGAACATGGAGCGACTACCTATCTAACTCGTAATTTATCTGTTAAAGTAACTGTAACTAGTTTCGATTTTTGGGATGAGGTTTCAACGTGGCACTCGGTTCAATGGGAATTGAATTATAATTTCATTCGTTCAAAAGCAAAAAATTAAAATCAAAAGTCATTTATTCAAATTAGGCTGAGAATTATCACTTTTCGGACGTCAAAATTACAAAAGACAGTCCTCCAAAACGCCCTTAGCACTGGGAAGTGGTGAAAGACGGGCGGGAAAAATAAGATCGGCCAGTCGATTCTGTTAGAATCTCACCGTGAGAAGTTAGGTGAAGTGAGCTGTCATTCCACCTGCAGTGTGATTCTGTAACCATCTCACCGTGAAAACTTAGGTGAAGTGAGCGTGGAGTGAGCTGTCAATAGTGCCAATTCCTAGCAAAAACAAACTCACATCACCTAAGTTTTCACGGTGAGATTTTCACAGAATCGACCGGCTGAAGCTAGGGATTGACATTAATGGCAACTCACTTTAAGCTCACTTCACCCAAGTAATCTCGGTGAGATTGTTACAGAATAGCACAACAGAACTATGAACATGTTTTTCAACGAAATAGAGAGCAAATTGCTAGTAAAATAATTAAACAAAGAACAGTAACTACTTAACTTGTAAACACAATTCTCGAGTGTTAAAGCAAATCGCGCGAAGTATTAAGGCATCTAATTGTATTATATATCTAATCAGGCCGTTTCTATTCAACCACATTTTAAAGTTACATGTAATCCGGGTGAATGGTCTGAACGGGCTGGCTCCGTAAGTTTTAATAGAAGGAGTCCCTGCTTCACATGTTTTACAAAGCGGGGCTTTGTTAGTTTTAATGATTTGCTTGTCTTTAATCGGACATGTCTGGGAAACTGTATCGTTGTTATAGGTAAAGACCTTCTTTTATTTATAAAGTATGTTTACGTTTCGAAAAATATTTCGTGTAAAGTTTTTACATTGGATTTTAGCGTGTTCATGTTTGCAATCGTTGTGGTCTTTACATGAATTTGTGGGAGACATTTCATCCTCAAGATCGTTATATATTTTGACCTTAGGTACCTATTATATCTACTGCTTTAGGTAGTAATTAATCAATAAACTTTCAGTGAGTTTTTTTTATTTATCTAGAAGCTTCTTGTTACATTAAACCTATCACACCATAGTTGTGAAAGACAGAAATGCGAAGGGAACAGAAACGCATTTGAGAAAATTGATTCTTTTTACGCTTTATCATAAACCAAAAAAGGACATAAGATCGTTTCATCCTAATATAAAGGAAGCATGAGTACAATACTAAAATGAAAAGGAAGCAACTTTAAAGACTTTATTATTTCTAAAAATACGGCTCTTTAAAAGAATGTTTGAAAAACAGAAATATTTGCGAAATAGCGTCATTAAATTTTATTATGACGCCCATTTCGAAGTTTAAGAGTCATCAAGTGACAGTTAAATACAATCATAAACTTTCTGACAAAACGCAGCAAATTGCCGGGAATTTGAAGATCGCTATTTCTTTATAAATGACCCAATAAAAATGAAAATTTGTATTATCGGTCGTTTCTAGCGTACAAAGGTAGCGTATATTGATTTTATTACCTACTTGTAAATCAAGTGTGAACGATAAAAAGTATTAGATATTAGATCACACTAATATTATACAGACGAAAGTTTGTGAGTGTGTGTGTGTGGGAGTGTGGGGGTGTGTTTATATGTTTGTTACTTCTTCACGCTCAAACGGCTTGACCAATTTTGCAAAAATTTGGTATGGAGGTAGCTGACACCCTGGATTAACATATAGGCTACTTTTTATCCCGATATTCCCACGTGATCGACATTTACGCGGGCGAAACCGCGGGGCGCAGCTAGTGTGAAATATTTGTGAAATCTTGTCTTGGCTGTGAGGATAACCATTGACGTTTTGAAAAAATGTGGTGATCACCAAACTAGTGATCAATTTACATTTACATATACCTACCCCAAAGAAACCATTTACCAACAAATTAAATCATCTATACTCCATAATACCATAATCAGCCTATAATGTTCCCACTGCTGGGACACAGGCCTCCTCTCGGTGAGAGGGAGTGGGCCGTAATCCACCTCGCGGGCCCTGTGCGGATTGTCAGATGTCACATGTCTTCGAATTTTTGGTTCTAGGACATGCCGGTTTCCTCACGATGTTTTCCTTCACCGTTTTGAGAGCAGTGGTGATGAAATAATTTACACAAAGTAAAGCGCCTGTCTGGGTTCGAACCTACGACCTACAACTCGTAAGTCGCGGCCGTTACCACTTGGCCACCACTGCTCTCTTACATTTAACGCTCAATTTACATTTAACTCCCCCTATATCACCAAAGATCAACAAGTCAAAGTCAAAGCGCTTATTTCAAACTAGCTTCTGTCCGCGACTTCGTCCGCGTAAAATTTCTTGTTTCCCCGACCCACCCCGTCGTATCGCATCGCCTGCAATCGACTCTTAGGAGCCCAGTAAAAAGAAATAAACTCAGAAAGAACGGTAAGCGCTTACCGCTCCTAAAAGTCCCAGCGTGATGCTAAATAGTCTATAAACCTTCCTCTAGAATCCGGCTATCAAATGCAAAAATATGTTTTCAAATCTGACCGGTTGCTTCAGAAATTAGCGTGATCAAACAAACAAACTCTCCAGCTTTATTATTAGAACCTATTTTTATATAATAATATGAAATTCAAATAGGCACACAAAAGGCACTTTTGAACGAACAAGGTCTTTCGATACTAATAATACAAAACTAACCGTAGGTAATACGAACTAGCATAATGACGTCACCTTAAATCAGAATAGCTGTTACTAGTAGGAAATTGAAATTTGAACGTGAATGTTCCATTTATAAATCCCGGCAAGCTCTTGTTCCGTTCCATCCTTAATATTATATGGATTTACATGAATAAAAAGTTTCACTTATCGAACTTCGACGTCTGTTATGTCATTGTTCACAGATTAAATAGAGAGATTTTTATGAAAAAGTTTGCATCGAACATGTCAGATTTGAATTTTGTGAAAAGTTTATGACCCGGCCCCAATTCCGTATGGTAGGTAATTATTATTCCCCGCGAAACCTTACCACGTGCTAACTACGTCAATAATCGTGTCTTGTTAAAGGCAAGGAATCGAAATATTAACCGTACGGACAACATGTATTTTGACAGTTCAAACCACGCCAATTTCGCGTTAATTTCGCGCGGTTTCGTTCATTGTGTCATAGAGAATACAATACGGCCGACGTAACTTGGCGGGCCTGAACTTTGCGCAGAAGGCTGCGCAGTAAGATTTTTTAGGAACCAAGTGACATGAGGTGAGTGCGAGTGAGAGAACATGCGCGAAAGTTCTTAGTGCCTATGTTCAGGCCCGCCAAGTTACATCTGTCGTATAGTACGTTAATAGAAGATGTCGTGATTACATAAGAAATTGACGTGGTTTCGAAGTAAGGAATCATTAACTAGTTCATTTGACGGCACGGTTGGCGCAGTGGTTAAGCGATTGACTACTGCGCTGCGTGTCGCGGGTTCGATTCCCGCACGGAACAAATATTTGTATGACCTACAAGTAGTTGTTCCGGGTCTGGCTGTTTGTGTATGTGACTTTAAATGTTTGTAAACGCACCCACAATACAGGAGAAATTCCTAGTGTGGGGCAAAGTTTTTATAAAAAAAAACTAGTCGTAGTGAATAAGGGCCCAGGACAGTTATGGCCAAATGTGGACTTTTGTATCTATAAAAAAATTTGTTGGCTGTATAAAGTCATCTTAACTCATAAACGTCAACCTTCTTTTATATCATAAGTAATATCTAGTGTTAGCACCAATTTCGCCTCGTAGCACCAAATATTGAGGTTCTAGAAAAAGTCCCTATGTCAGACAAATATATTCGCCTGTGATAAAGTTCTCGTGTACGAAACACTCTCAATAGAGCCAGAGATTGGAACTGTGCCCGACAAATAGCGACAAACCCAATATCGATATAGACGACCTGTGAATGTACAATACTATAGCGGCTTCTTTGGAATCTTTTTAGATAACACGATAATTCAGAAAAATGGACTTATCGAATATATTCGGATTCTAAAAGTTTGATCAAGTCCAATCTCATGTACTGAATCTGTAGTGATTTCACAATTCAATTACGTAAATAGGCTCTCAGCAACCAAACTAATACTAATTCGTCATTCCCTAAGCCTTCATCCAATTTCTTCTACAATTACTGATTTAATTTAGTAAGCTTTCTGTAGCCTAAGCTTCTAACCTAAGTACAGACGCCAGCACAACAAGCTACCCGAAATTGTCAAATTTTCCCAATCCACTTTGAACCTTATGCTTTTGGGATAAAGTTGAAAATCTTTTAAAGAAATTTGACAGATTGTAGTAGCTTGATTTGCTGGGTTGTATCTATCTAATATTTTGGAGTCGTTTTCATGTGACTGTCATTATTTATTTATTCATTCATGTACCCACAAAACACTGGTCACTGAGTAACTGAGATCAGTGGTGATGCAGTGGTAACGGCTGCGACTTACGAGTTGCAGGTCGTAAGTTCGAACCCAGACTGGCGCTTTACTTTGTATAAATGATTATTTTCATCACCACTGCTCTCAAAACGGTGAAGAAAAATATCGTGAGGAAACCGGTCCTGTAACTAAAAAAATCGAAGATATTGTGGCAACCTGCACTGGGCACGCGTAGTGGATTACGGTCCAGGCCTGGTTCCCAGCAGTGGGAACAATAGGCTGATTATGTACAGACGCCAGCACATCAACATACTACTTTCTGTCAAATTTCTCTCATAGATTTTCAACTTTATCGCTGAATCATAAGGTTCATAGTTGTTTGGGTAAATTTGACAGTTTCGGGTAGCTTGATGTGCTGGCAGCTGTACACAAAACACGTAAAGAAAACTACATAAAGATAGAAAAGCACAAAGGCTCTGCTGGCAAACAAATTACTATACTTAAATTAATCAATCTGTAAGTACATGCAGTGCCCTTCAAAAATTTGTTTACTTCAGCCAAGATGGCACATTATGATTTAAAATAAAACAGTAATCAAAGAAAATATGATACGTCATAGGAAGATGAATCAAACAATAAAAATTTTGTAGTTGTATATCAAGTGTATATTTCAAAAATTTGAAACTAGAACGTTAAATCAATAAATAACATCACAGCTGCAATGGAAAATTGTAAACTAACTTTTAGAGGGCATTTAAAACTTCTACCTGTTTTAATACGTTCGATCTTTTTATCACCAATAAAGAACATCAGACAGCAGTTTTCCAAGCTGCTCTTTTGATCTACCTGTCCTTTTCTAACTCTATTTGGCTTCGTAGCCTAACAAGCTGCACTAAGTACAAGGCAGTTATTGGCCAAACGGGGCATAAACACACGCATTGATAGTCAACGCGTATGCGCCAGTAATAGCCTGATTTCCCTAGGTGAGTCTCGCTACTTCCACGGAATCATAAGTAGTAGTTACAAGTAGGTAGGTACGTCTTTAACCAAACTTACAGAGCTTTGATACTACCAACCGTTTTTACAGGCAGTTACATAAGTAAATTAGCAATAGCATGGCCTTACTGATGTCATTGCATAATTTTTGTTATAAATGATCGGAATTCCATCAATTTAAAAATAATATAATTGTGTAAGAATGTGTTTTCGGCATAGTATGAGCATAGCCTTATAGTTAATATTTGCCTATGAATACGAGAAAGAGAGAGTTTACATATTATTTGTAATGTATGTCTGTTGTGTTTGGTATATACGAGTACATGATGAGTCCAAAATTGGTCATTTTTTGTTTTTATATAACCCATACTCATTTAGTTCATTTAGTCGCGGGCAGAAGCTAGTGAGTGAATATTTATTGTTTTGACCTTTTCTAGAAACAGGAATAATGTAAAATCCATAGGTACCTACTAGTATTATAAATTCGAAAGTAACTCTGTCTGTCTGTCTGTATGTTACCTTTACACGCCTAAACCACTGAACGGATTTCGATAAAATTGGTAGATTGCATCCTGGGGAAGGACATAGGATAGCTTTTATCCCGATATCCCCACGGGATTGACACTTATGCGGGTGAAACCGCCGAGCGCTGCTAGTCTATCTTATATATACATATAATAAGACAGTAAAAAAACTGTCTGTACATTGAAAATATTAAAAAAAAAAATTGGGGGGGGGTTTAGAAACAGTAACAGGGTACGAATCCGAAAAAAAAAATCTGTCTGTTTGTCTGTTTGTTTGTACACGCTAATCTTCGGAACTACTGGAAGGATTTGAATAATTTTTGTTTTGTTGTATAGGTATTATGTCTGGGCAACATATAGGCTATAATTTATCTTGGAAACTTGAACACCTGATGCAGAACCGCAACAGACCAGCTAAACTATAAGAGATACAAAAATGGTACCATAGCAAAAAAATTTCCACGTGATGAGCATTTTCTGCCGAGAGAATAAATTTGAAGATCTGGAACACCTGATGTGGAACTCCAAGAGCCCAGCTACACCATAACATATATAGGAATGACGTCTTAGCAAAAGTTGTTCGGTCTGATGGGCATTTCCTGTTGACTTATAAAAAAACTGGCCAAGTGCGAGTCGGACTCGCACACGAAGGGTTCCGTACCTCAAGGCAAAAACGCCGAAAAAAACCCGTTTGTTGTATGGGAGCCCCCCTTAAATATTTATTTTATTTTGTTTTTAGTATTTGTTGTTATAGCGGCAACAGAAATACATCATCTGTGAAAATTTCAACTGTCTAGCTACCGCGGTTCTTGAGATACAGCCTGGCGACAGACAGACGGCAAAAACGCCGAGAAAAACACGTTTTTTTGTATGGGAGCCCCCCTTAAATATTTATTTTATTTTGTTTTTAGTATTTGTTGTTATAGCAGCAACAGAAATACATCATCTGTGAAAATTTCAACTGTCTAGCTACCGCGGTTCTTGAGATACAGCCTGGTGACAGACAGACGGACGGACGGACAGCGAAGTCTTAGTAATAGGGTTCCGTTTTTACCCTTTGGGTACGGAACCCTAAAAATCGAAGATCAGAAACGTCTGATGTGGAAATTAAAGCTATCACTTATTTCACTGTATAAAATAACATAAGCTGGGATTATAAAATAACTTAAGCTGGGAGTACCTCCACGCGGTGAAGGCGGTAACACTTGGACTGATTTTCGATGACGATGGTATATCATTGAAAATTTGACTCTACTGGCTAAAACTCTCATTTATTTTTTTATTTTATCGAATAAATATGCCTTCGGGCTTATGTTATTTGAGTGTTTAATTTCCTTTTCCATTTATCTTCGTGACACGATAGCCTACCCGGTAACGCAGAGGAGCAGTCACTTAGATTTTAATTGATCAGGTATCTTCTTCACAATAAAACTATAACCATTCCTAGAAAGAGGTCAAATCTTTCCCAATGTTCCAAAGGGGCTAAAATATTGAGGATCATAAGATCCCAAGAATCTACCGGAGAGCGTCAGGAGAGACTTGATGCTGTTCGAGAACATCAGGCTGCAACTCGATCCGTGGAAACCTCTGCGGCGACTGACCGCGGATCGTAAACGACATGCATTGGCTCGCGCATCGGAAACGTTTACCGATACAGAATCACGCTTGAGTTCTCAGCGTATTCGCTCATCTACTAACAGGTCTTTTGAAACGAGTGATGAACGTGATGCGCGACTAACTACTGATAGAGATTATCTTACATTGTCCCGAACACGCACACAACAAAATATTCATAATCAGTTAGAAAGTGAGAGAGAAAGAATTGCTGGAGTACGGCATGAAAAGACAAGAAGAGCGCAACGAACGTATGTATTCTGATCGACTTCGACATCTCTGAACAGAATGTCGATAATCTGAAGAATCGGTTGTGTCTCAAGATATAGCCGTAGGGCATGGCGACCTTCCTTGGGTTGATAAGGAACGGAGTGCGTTTACGTATACTCCTATGATTGACTACACCACATATTCCGCCATCGGAGGTGTGGTTCAAAATTGTACTTTTTGTGAAGCTGTTAAAATGGCAAAAAGAAACAAACGGTATGTGTTGCTCAGGTGGGAAAGTACATATTGAAATATTTAAAAATCTTCCAGAAATATTAAGATCACTGGTGACCATCCACAGTCAAAACATTTCTTGGACAACATCCGTTCGTACAATAATGCCTTTCAAATGACATATTTTGGTGCGAAGCAGATTTCAGAAGACCCATTTATGCCAACATTCAAAGTGCAAGGCCAAGTTTACCAGCTTATTGGTTCATTATTGCCTGAAAATGACGTCTCGAATCGTCTCGCTCACCCCGTTGTTTTCCAGTCCCCGGGCTCTTAGAATTCGACATCAGACGTTTCAGATCTTCGATTTTGACAACTACGTTGTCATGTCGTTGTCAGCGACAACGTATCGCTGGCATAAGCAACAGCATCCGCGTACGAAGTCGCGGGCAGAAGCTAGTACTAAATAAAAATACTGGCACTTACGAAGAGGGGTTTTTATTAGACTTACCTAGATTCCATTACACAAATCCTCACAAATCACGTAGTTAATTCAGATATCTCAAAAAGGCTACACACTCAGTACTTACTTTAATTCGTTCGCCGCTTGGAACTACAAACTAGCGGAGAGGAGCTAAATAGATATTTTTCTTCTCTTTAATCCGTTTGCACACTTCAAAACCTAACCGTACCAAATCAAATAGAGCAACTCTCAATAAATAGCGTTTTCGTGTTTCTTTTCAAAATAAAATCTCGTTAGACATTTCCAGTTTCATTCCCTCGCTTCGTTCACGACATACTGGGATTAAAGTAGATCAAACGAGTTTCCATTTTTCAATTGATAAGTTTCATTATAACATTCTGATGGAGTCTTTGAAAGTGCTCCAATATGTTGTGTCGAAGTTCTGTTGTTCGTTGACTGTATTTACTCATGTTTTGCCGTGGTATTAGTATTTTTCGTTCCTTCGTCTCTACTATGAAGGTATCGTATTTATTGGTCGTAGCTAGCTGAGGGTTTGTTGCACCACTTCTTCTTCAGCGAAAGCACTAGGAAGTGGTAAAGGGCGGGCGTTTTGTGGGACTGTTTTTAATAATTTTAACGTTCAAAAATTGCTGATTCTCATCCTAATTTGAATAAATGACTATTGATTTTGATTTATGTGAATACCTTTTTAAAACTCGCACTTTGTGTCTTCTCTCATGATAGCAGAATATAGGTATAACTTTCACTTATCGGATTTTGCTCGAGCCATGGTAAACAGATTAGCTAAATTAAGGTTAGTTACGAGACTGCCTGCCCTGGAATATAGACGTACCTAGTCACTCTTCTTAGCGTGTCGATACCAAAAATAGCACGAAAAAATATAGTTTTTTAAATTTGTTTGGCTCAAAATTCAGCAACGCGGATACCATTTGCTAACGCATCCAACGGTCCTCACGTGAGCAAATGACAGGGCAGGCGGTGCAAGATGGGAGGTGAGTCATTGTCTATGGAGAGACACCGCATACACACGGGAGGTCTGAGCCTTCCATGAACCACCAGTTATGGAGGTTGTCCTTGCTGCGTCCTACTTGGGTACGAAGTCTATCTAAGGTTTTCCAAGTACGCCACGATAACTTGTACCCGGTTGAGAGACTCTCTAATGGTTTAATAAAGAAATCAGGAGGTTTAAGCAGTTCTTTCCAAAGACGTACTCGTCTTCACCTTTTCGACTAGGTACCTAGTTAAAGACATCGATAAGTAAAGCTCCATTCATCAAATTATATTTGTATAAATATTCTATTCTGCTCACTTCTGGTCTACACGAAAGGGGTGGAACCCGCCATAACCATCACTTTTGGCAGTTACATTTCCAAATTGTATCGCTGATCGAACGTTACTAATTGGAATCGCCACCCCATACGAATGCCATGTACAGATAGAAATATTTCATGGACTTACAATCAGAATAACGAGAGAAATAGTAAACATAGTAAGGACATTGTTAGATGGTCCGAAAACTTAAAGACGTTGTAAGCAACTGGTGTAGCGTGGTGCTACGACGTAGCGGCATGCTACGCCGTAGTCAGAAATCTTTCTCCTACAACGTGGCTACACGGGAGAGGCAGTGCGGTACCAGACATCCAACATTACACAAAAACACAACAAAACAAAAAAAAAACACGTCGACAAATAAATTAATTACAACATTAACAAATTGAGAAAAACACGGCGTGCAAATAAACGGACCGCACACTGTAACGTTATTTTGGACTCATTAAACCAGGGCTGATTTTACACACATATTCAGAGAGATAACTTTGCCGGCGTTATGCAGTTAAATGGATTAAATTCGGCCGCAGCTGGATTGTTCGCGTAATGGACACCCGGTACATGAAAACGTTGGGCAAACTTGTTACTGCGAGCCGTGTGTGTTAGCAATTTTTACCCCAATTTATTGGATACTATTGACGTGAGATGAATTATTTTTAAATTGTGGACATTGTAGTCTTTTGTAGTACGTGCTTTTTGTTCGTGGGTAGCTTTATATGCTGTTAAAGTAAGAGGTTTATTATTATTATTTTTTTTACATATCTCGGAACCATGGGGTCCCGGTCCTTTGAAAGGCGTACGAGGGGCCGAAGCCAACTCGCAGAGGCCCCTTAGGATTTTTTAAAAAAATGCAGTTATTTATTATTATTATTAGCCTGTGATGTCCCACTGCAAGGCAAAGGCCTCCCTACTCTCTTTCCACTTCTCTCTGTTCAAAGCTGCTAAGAGGTTTATTGGATATTGAATTTTTGTTACATTCGGAGGTACCACTGTTTTTCCTTTTATTTATATATTCATCATTTCAGCCGAAAGACGTCCACTGCTGGACATAGGCTTCCTCCAAGCACCCACTTCGACCGATGCTGTGCTTCTCGCATCCATCGGGTTCCTGCAGTCGTCAGTCCACCTTGTGGGTTCCGTTTGTCTACTCATGTGTTGTGGGAGGCCTTCCAAGGCTACGTCTTCCGGTACGCGGTCACCATTCCAGAACCGCTCGGCGCCATCGGCCATTTACTTACTCACAGAACCAATTTCAAGTAAAATGTTTATTCTGAGTATTTCTTTTCCTAACTAAATGGATGTTTTACTAAGGAATTCAGCACTCGTAATAACATATTTAAAATTTGAAACATGTCCTTATCCTTCTGTAATCTCATAATAGTTTATAAAGAAAATTCCTTTGTATAAAAAAAGTTTCCGGGAGCCTTTCCGCCGCTCCACACCATTTTTTTCCAATTTCATCGAAATTTAACGCCCGCGAAAGGCAATGGGCCTCGGATTATTGAAAGTCGTTTCAATAAATCATATAACAAAGAGTTCCCTTTTACATGAACCCGTTATAGGCCGCTTTCTACTACGGAGTTTTAGGTAACGTATGTATTTAGCTTACATACAAATAAACGCATTTACATCTTTTTTTTAAGCATAAGCATAATCAGCCTATTATGTTCCCACTGCTGGGACACAGACCCGACCGACACCGAGAGCAGCCCCTTTCCCTCTCGTGAGTGGGCCATAATCCAACACGCGGGTTGGAAGATGTCACATGTATTCGATTTTTTTATTCTAGGACATGCCGGTTTCCTCACTATGTTTTCCTTCACAGTTTTGAGAGCAGTGGTGATGAAATAAGTTACACAAAGTAAAGCACCTGCCTGGGTTCGAACCTATGACCTATAACTCGTAAGTCGCGGCCCTTGCCACTAGGCCACAACTGGCTTTTAGATCCTTAATATAATTTTATGTTATTTTTATTATACGCACACTGCTTGCTCTCAAAAGCTGAACATAATCCATAATGATTATCTTTATACACCAAGTTCTGCCATACCAGCGTACTAAGTAACAATTTCCAAGTAATGAATGTTTAAAGCTGAAACACATAAGTAATCGTCTAGGCAACAACCTCGACGTTACGCTGTTTAATTTAATGCGAACGCAGCTTAAAAACTTTTATTAAGGGGAAAGTAATAAAAGTTGAAGAAATAATTTCCACCTACGTTTAAAGAGGTTCCCGAAAATTTTAGTCATAAAATTCTCCCGGTACCGGCTTCATTAACCAAATTGTACAAAACAAACATATCTAATAATTACGCCGCGGGCGCCGAGGCTCGTTTTGCGGAATTATGCGACCGCCTGTAACTTTTTCAATCTGAACTTCGACAATTAAATTTACTCCCAAGTCTGAACATAACATTTCAATAAGGGACACGGATTGGTTAAAACCCGTGCTTATATTACAAAAAACTGTTTCCCTTCGAAACAATCTAATACTTGATAGTCCGCGAATTACGTAGGTAGGTTCGACAGTACAATGGAGCTGTGTGCCTTGATAAATACGATAAGGAATAGCAGTCAGAGAACGGTTTGAAAGAGCTCGTAGGATATATCATTAATCTTTACATTACAAATTCATTCGGTAAGAACTCACTCACTTGGATTAAGCAGAATTATAAATGAAGTGTCACACGAACGCGCACAAAAAGTGTGAAAGGAGAAAAACCCCTGAATAAAGCGACGGCTGCGTCAGTTTTTAACTTGGAGATGAAGAGAATGGGAACCGTCCTACGCACAGGGGATTAATCGAGTAATTCTCAAGTTTAAATGCGGAAAGGAAATACGGAAACATGGACGGGGTACTATATTGATTGTAAAATCGATATCGATAAGGGTTTATAGACTGTTCACGAGTAAATGGACGTCAAAGAAGCTATTCTTCGCGGAGTCCTTTCATTAAGTTGTTGATGATTCCTTACGCACCAAGAATGGGCTTGTTAGATAGTTAACTTACTCACTTAAGTTTGGGGATTACTTAGTGTAAGTAATAGCCGCCATTTACGGGTTAGAAGAAGGAAATTCAATCTACGCTTCCCTTCAATAACTTCATTACGCCTACGTGATGTCTCACTCGTCTTTTAAATCACGAGCCAAATGGCACAATTTTCATCACAAACATAACAAGACGAGATCTCGAAATAATACGTCATAAAACAATTCGGTATATGACTTTTATGTCGCCATTATCCGCGACTACGTCATTGTGAGTAGGCTAAAACTTTTTACTTCGCAAGTTTTTGACGCCGCGTCGTATCACATGATATATCGGATCTCAGCTTTTTTCTTTCTTGCAATGCTAAGCGACACAACAGTACGAACTGTGCTTGGAGTTTCCTCATTTCTTGAACTTTGTCGAAAGACGAACAATCATTGATATTGTTGCAATGTTAATGTGAGTACTGCTATTACGAAAAGTTGAAAAGAATAATACTCACGCATTTGTGATTGTAGCTTTTTATTACCTAAAACTTAACTATAGAGGTATCAGCGTCAGGGTGAAAGTTCACTCATCCTCCACAGAAAACGAAGGATCCACTGACATTGTGTCTATATGTATATAAATGCTAATTGCGCGGAAAACTCTGCTTGCGCGATGCAGGATTTTTACGTGACGTCAGTGTGATGCATAGTTCTCCTGTGGCGATGTAGATGCCGCCACATAACTACTGAATAAACCGCTTAACGGTATAGTTACCGATAACCACAACTGACACCCCATTCACAAAGAACGGTTAACCATTGAAGCACGTACCGTGGCAAAAGCAACTTAACATCGCAGATCAGTAGATAGATATGCTACTCAATTATAGAAGCTGACAATAACGATTGTCTTTGTTACCATGCCACATGACGGGAACCTCGTGAAAGCTGAGAAAGGGAAACAAATCAAATATCTCGATTTTGCTTATGAGGTTGTTGACATGTGGAATGTGAATTCGGCTGTCAATGTGAGGAGGTTCTTGTGTCTGGCCCTTACCACCGGTAGCTCGGACCCTGCTCCCGACACCCGCGGACCACAATTTTTTTAAATATATTTTAATGTTTTTTTATACTTATTTTTTTATTTTATGAAATATTTATTAATATTTAAGTAAAGGAACTAAATAAATAAACGAAATCATAATAATTTATTTGTCAGAATATGGTACAATATGGTATGGCATTGTCTTAAAGATTAGCCAGTGGTATCGATAAATGAAAGATGATATTAGACACAAGATACAAAATTACAAATACTCATAAACGTAAATACCAATAGTGGAACAGATGTTTAATTCAGCATTAGAATCATAAAATAGTGAGACATTTGATTTGTTGGCTAACTTTGGTTTATACTATAAGCGCTCACACAAACTAGACTACTCGTTGTCATTATCAATTTTAGTATTGTTCGTAATAATTATACTAACTTCAGACAACTGCATTTCTGTTTCCTTAATAGTGACTTCTGGTTTAATCTTCCACTGCATTTCTTATAGAACAGATACTAACATCTTTTAAATAAAGTAAGTACCTATTAGCAGGACTTGAAGCTAAACCAAAAGTACAGGTTCTGTGTCGGTACTTAGCGGTTCTTACCATTTGGGCACCTGGGTGCCGGTACCCGTCTGGGTCTGTAACCTAATATGAGAAGTACCAGTACCAAATTCAGATACCCGGCGCGTACCACAAATCTTATATTTGTATGAGGAACCTCGTACGGTTTATAAGGATTATTAACTATCTTTTTTACTTACTGTATTAGCTTTTTCACTCTAACGTTAATATTTGGCCGGTACTGTACAGATACTGATCAGAAATACCAAAAGTACAGGTACTACTCTGGTACCGGTATCTCACCAAGGTCAGTGGTATCGCTTCCCAAATTGTATTTTAAACCCTGGCTATGAGGCTAAAATAAGTATGCGGTTCTTATCGAAAGTCCTGTTGTTGAAATTATTCGGTCGACTATACCTGTAGGTATCTTTGGAATCGAGATGATCTATTTATATCTGCTTGCACGTATCTCCACCCTGTCAGCACGGACTTGCGGGCGCCATAAGCACAGTCGCGACCACAAATACCGGCCACAATTAACTCAAGACGTACCGAGCTTCCAAACTTAGTCGGGCGCGACGAATGCCGAATTTGCGCAGACTTCATAGAAAATGCATGTGAACTGTCGACCGCAAGTTGCGGCGACTTGCGGCCGCACTGTTGCTGCGGTTAGCAGCTTAGTCTGCAGCTGCACTTAGACAAATGTACCTACGTGTATTATTTATCTGTGCGTTCACTATGTCCTCATAGTTAGGTAATAACAACACGTTATGAGAACATAATTGCTTGTATTTGTGCCAAAGTATCGTGTTACATTGCTGTATTGTTTATACGTAATGTGTTAACAATGTTTGTTTTCTGTATCTACAAATGAGAAAGCTCTGTTCCGTATGGTATCAGGAAATATAAGGTACGTTACGCTACAGTAAACAGTGGATGTTTTGGTTTCATGGTAAACAATTTTGTTTTTCAATTTTATCTTCTGTTTGTAATATCAAAACAATAGCTTTTTAAATATAGTATTTAAATATATAACAAAAATGTTTGAAGTGAAAACTTCTAACGCGTTGGGCATTTTTTGAGATGGGAAAAAACCATTGAACTCGCGCCACTGTTACCGTAAGCGACCTCGCGCGTGTTTTGTTTATAAGTCGATTAAAAAAATACCCGCTTCGGATGTGTTCGGCTGGGGATCCTGCCGTTTTGCCTAAAAGATTTTGGCAAAATTTCATTATCCAAACAAATTTTAGTACTTAACCTTTTTTATACCAGTGCATTTAGAATGATTTTAGTACGCACATTTTCATTTGGTCAAATTTTCACTCGGCAGAATATTACCAAGGATAATGTTAATAAGGCATTTGGTCTTTAATCAAATGTTTTATTACAGCAAACAATCATTAGACAATAAACATTTAGTCAAATGATTTTGAGAATACAAATACCTTTATATATACTTTAACGGTAAAGTTCATAATCTATTAAAGAAATATGACAGATTGTAGTAGCTTGATGTGCTGGCGTCTGTACATTTAATACAACCTCATTTTGCCAGTTATGTTAAGTCTCATGTGATGGGAGACGAGCCTGCTGCCATAAACAGAGCATAAATCCAAACTCCAGGCTGCTGCTGCAAAACTCCTGATGGACTAAACCTAATAACATTTCGCCCGAAACGAACCCATGGATCATGCTGATCAGTAGCGCTTGCTGTCACTATGCCGACGAGGCAATCACTGTGTACGTATCTTTAAGTATTTATCGTTTTTTGCGTATGGCACTCATGGGTTGCAGCTAAAAATCGGCAGTTTCATTATGCTAAGCTCTTCAGCTTAGCATAACGAAACAGAAAACAATGATTATAATGTCGAAAGGGCTTTCCCTTTCGACATTATAATCATTTTTTTCTGTATAGTCTTAAGGAGTATTTTTTATTTTTTTTTGTAATGCCAATATACGCATTTTTATTTCCTTCTTTACAGGTAGGTATGATTTTGGGCAAGCCTTTGTCACCCTATTGCCTTGCCAACGATTTCAAAGACTCCAAATATCTTTCGGTACTTTTAAATCCAAACAAAAGACAATAAGCGAAACGTCTCAATTCTGTCAGATACTAATTTACAATCTGCCATCTTTATTCAAAGCAATGTAAAAAGAGATGACAAGACGGGCGGGAAACGCGTCCTTTGTCGAGCGACGAACCACGAGACTGACAGGGCGTTCCGATTTGTATGTAGATAAATGGAAAGGATATTAGTTAGATCCCTCTTATATCTAGTGTGTTTGTGATGTAGAATTAGGTGGAGTATTGAATAATTTTTTTAGTTAGTAAAAATAATCATAAGCAGTGACTAAAATAGATCCCTAAGCATAATCAGCCTGTAGTGTTCCCACTGCTGGGACACAGGCCTCCGCTCTGTGAGCGGGAGTGGGCTACCTCGCGGGTCCAGTGGTAATTTGGTAATTGTCACATGTCTTTGAATTTTTCGTTCTAGATCAGTTGTGATGAAATTATTGACACAAAGAAAAGTCATCATGATCTACAATATGTAAGCCGCGGCCGTTACAACTGGACTACCACTGCTCTTGATTCGTGGATCCCTAATTGCGAAGGCAATGCGAAAACTGTAATATATCAGAAGGCCCAATCTCGTAATTTAAAACGTTCAAAATCTAGTCGCAGTCTGATCTCAGCGACAATCAATGTCAAAAAATTTAGGAAAATTAGAGGTATTTTTGACAGATTGAGACCGAGATCAAACTGTGAACGTTCTTAAAATTATATACGAGAATTGCCCCTCTGGTATGTATGATTCATAGATTTTATCAACAACATCAATACTTACAACTACACAACAACACTACAACTTTTTGGGCGTAGTATCTTTAACCATCTTCCAAATGAGGACTCCCTGACCTTCTTCTAAGTCGCGATCTTCAATTGTAATTTTATAGGTGTGGTCTCGCCCTTCTTCTTTATCCTTAACTAGCGACCCGCCCCTGCTTCCCATGGATTTTACGGCTTGTAAAATAGTCGAGATTTCCTTATTAATGTATTAAACACAAATCTTGCGCAATAAATTCTCTAAAATATGTTGGAAACCGCATCAAATTCCGTTGCGTAATTTAGAAGATTAATGTGGTCACACAGAGAGACACGAAAAGCGAATTTAATTTATAATAATTATGGATAATGTGATTGTTTCCTTTCATGAAATCTAACGTATATTCATTTATAGGTAATGGCATTTTATTTTTCTGTTACATGGGTACAATTTTCAACCATGAACTCTACCTACTGTAACTATCCGATGAAAACAATGGATTCCGTACACTTCTTCAAACCATAAATAATTATTTTCCGACATTCACGTAAAAGAAGGCCCGGGCACTCCCTAGTAATATACTTGAAATATTTTTTGATTCAGTTAATATTAACATCAAAGGCACCTACCTGTCTTTGATGTTAATCATGTCTATTCATTTACTCAATCAATCAAAAGCGAGACAACAGTCTAAAGAAAATTTCTACACGATAAGTCAAACAAATGAAGGACCGTTGCCAACAATATGACTGAATATCAATAACGTCTACGGCGTATTATTCTCTTTCATTGAATATATACGAGATAAACTATGATACTGCTGAAATGTATCAAATAAACGGAGTAGATATTCAATTCAGTATATTCATACGAGTATTGTTTTTGTTAAAGTCTGTTTTTGTTTTGTTTGTCAATGGAAAGAATAAATTGAAAATTTAAGATTAGTTGGGATTGGAAACTTAAATCAAATCGTCATATTATATGATTTGATTTATTTAACTTTTGAAATAAGAAAGGACGAAAAAAAAATGTAATTCTATTTTTCTTGAAACTCAGTATTTGTCCATACCTACCTACTAATTTTATAAAGAGGTAAAATTTGTGAGTTTGTATGTAAGGGTAATCTTCGGAACTATTATATTCTTTTACTTGGGCAGCTATCGCCGAATGTCATAGGATAATTATATTTTATGTCGCAGAAGCTTACATAATCAGCCTATAATGTTCCCACTGCTGGGACACAGGCCTCGTCTCGGAGAGAGGGAGTGGGCCTTAATCCACCACGCGGGCCCAGTGCGGGCTGGCAGATGTCACGTGTCTTCGAATTTTTGGTTCTAGGACATGCCGGTTTCCTCACGATGTTTTCCTTCACCGCTTTGAGAACAGTGGTGATGAAATAATTTACACAAAGTAAAGTGCCGTGCCTTTACCACTTGGCCTCCACTGGTCTACTCGCAGAAGCTTGACTTTAATATATTCTTCTTCTTCTTAGCATGTCGACGGCAATCTAAATGGACTCGGCCCAGAATTCAGCGACGTGTTTGGCGCCATCACTAGCGTCCATCAGTTTCTGTAACGTGCAGCTGATAGGACACCTAGGACATGATAATAAGTGTCCCATCGTTTGTGGAACAGCATCACATTTACACTCCAAGGCTGAGTCGTAATATATTGATGGACATACTAATGTAGCAAAAGATCATAGAATAGAATAGACTATTCTTTATTATTTACACCATAAATATAACACAAAAACTAGCTGTGCGCCGCGGTTTCACCCGCATAAATCTCGATCCCATGATTTCTAATATAATTAAATCATGATTCGAAAGACACGCGGCGCCATCTATTATCATAATAACGTTATTGTTGTCTTCCTCGGGAACAGCATTTTTTTTCGGGATGAAAGGTACCACCCTATGTCCGTTTCTGTACACTTGACGACGTATATGCAAAATTTCAGGATGATCGGTTCAGTGGTTGAGGCGTGAAAAGGTAACAAACTTAGGATAATGCAGAAATTTTACAAGGCGTGACACAATGGGCGGTCTTATTGCTAAAGGCGATCTTCTCTTCGAACATAGAGTGTACACCATGTGTACCGATAACAATACCATTTCTATTATGTCTGCTAATTAGACGCGCGACGGGAGACAACCTTTGGTTATAGACCATTAATGTTGTACCTACCTACCGTATTAGATATTGGGGTAATATCGCCCCACTCAATCGATATTGACCAATAATAGCTAATAATGAACGTTGATATATCTGTTGATCGCGTGGGTGTACCTATTAGCTCAGATTGTTCAACGGATCAAGGCATCGATACGATGTCGATCATGTGGGTGTAATACCCGTTGGTCTAGTAGTCGCAAGCACTACTACTGATCATGAGGTCTTGGGTTCGGTTCTCAGATCAGGCAGAGTGTTATTGGGTTTTTCATCTCGAATTTCTCAGCAGCACTCTGGAGTCTGGATTTCTTTTATATGGCGATAGGCTCGATTACATGGGAATTAAACATAACGACATAACGACATGTGGGTACACCTAACGTTAAGCCGTTGGTCCCGGCTGTCATTCGTGGATCTTTGACAGTCGTTACAGGTTCTCAGTAGCCCGACAGTCTGACAACTAGTCTTACTAAGGGGTATCGTATTACCCAGTAACTGGGTTGTGGAGGTCAGATAAGCAGTCGCTCCATGTAAAACACTGGTATTCAGCTGCATCCGGTTAGACTGGAAGCCGACTCCAACATAGTTGGGAAAAGGCAGATGATGATGTGGGTACACCTCTGCCCAACCTTTTGCGGAAACAAGGTGTGATATTATTGTTATATTATTGGACTACGACTTTAGTACCTATACCAGTAGTAGTAGTTAGATAACTAAACAACTGGCCAAACAGAGCTAAAAAATATTCTGCTCTTTGTAAATGAAAATAAATATAAAACATCAAAACAATTTACATAAACCTCATTTTCTTTGCTTTACCTGTTGACCTACATACGAGACAAAGAATCAGCATCCCAGCAAATCTGTCCGCTTTAAAATAAATTACGAATACCAAACTAAAAATAACTTCAAAAAGTACAGGTGTATTAAAACCGCCACTTTGAAAAAAACTAGGAATAACAAGATAATTTCAATTCAGTGCCAGCTAACGAGACTCGGATGGGTAAAAGGTAAAAATAAAAGAGAGGGTAGAAGTTAGAGCAGGAAAAAGCTATGTGAACCACGCAACAGTCCTTTGATTCATTACAGTTTTCGATTAGGTACCGTTAGTTTGGCTTTAAAAAAAATATAGCCGCTTTTTGTGTCTACCGTACCAGTTTGCTAGTTTTTGGTGCCTATTTTTGTATAGGGGAATGTTCAATGTGGATAAAAGAATTATTATACGTTAGCTATTTTAGCTAGATTGTTCTTTTTTCTGCCCTTATCTGATGTTACTTGGGGTCGGCATTTTATCTCCCATTTTTCACTGACAGTCGTCGCCATTTTAGCTAGATTATCCATGAGATACCGGCTTAATCGCACATCCATTTTTCGAGTTCACATAGTAGGTACACTCGACTTGTGATGTATTAAGCCAACCTGTCTCCTCTCTCCATCTAAATGTGTTGAAAATGCAAATAAAGAAAAGGTTGGGCAATTATGTTCTTCTGCAATTACATTCTATCAGCATAATTTTTTTCACGAATTCAACCCTAAGGAAATCATTGACGCAGTCCTTTGATTCATTACAGTTTTCGATTAGGTACCTGCCGTTAGTTTGCTTTAAAAAAATATAGCCGCTTTTTGTGTCTACCGTACCGGTTTGCTAGTTTTTGGTGCCTATTTTTGTATAATGTGGATACAGAAATTATTATAAGTTAGCCATTTTAGCTAGATCCACTGCCCTTGTCCCATGTTAATTGGGGTCGGCATTTTCTTCTTTCATTCCTCCCTGTCAGTCGTAGCCAAAACAAAAAAAAAACCGACTTCCAAAAAAAACACTACAAACTGAAAAAAAAAACACTACAAACTGAAAAATAACTTTAATTTCGGAAGTCGGTGTCTTAGGGATCAGTATTTTAGTTTTTGCCACCGACTTCCGAAATTAAAGTTATTTTTCAGTTTGTAGTGTTTTTTTTTTCAGTTTGTAGTGTTTTTTTTGGAAGTCGGTTTTTTTTTTGTTAAAAAGTTTTTATTTCTCGCTTTTTTGTGGGTCTATTTATAATTTATCTAAGTTACAATAGCCTAATGTCAACTTGCCCATCGCCTTTTTATAAAATATTCCTTTTCTCGATGCAGGGACGTTAATTGTTGAGGAGTTCTCCTTTTATTAGTTTTTAGATTAGATGCTGATAATCCTGGCTGCAGCATCAGGCCAGACTTATGTCAACATTGCATTGAACTTAAAATTAGTCCTGTTTAAAATGAGCCCAAACACGACTACGGTGCTGTAATTTAAAGGTTTGTACTTTTTCTGATGCTCCTGGCTTCAGCATCAGGTCTTCGGTGTTCCTCAGTAACAGTACGTCTATCCACACATCGAGCCCTTTTCAATGAGCCTGAACACGATATATCTGCTGTTAGTTGTCGAGGAGTTAGGTACTCTGCAGACTATCCTGACTGCAGCATCAGGTCATGACTTGATGATCATGAGAGCAAATGTGGCAAATGCCCTATCAAACATCAAAACAATTTACTAAAACAGTCCTTGCCTGTTCGAGTTACTTCTTACTGTTAAGGAGTTGTACCTTCCATCATCAGCCCAGCTACCTGAGATGGTGACAACCATACACAAATACACAAGATACTTCATAAAATATGCGAAAAACAATAAGTGAGCCTATAAAATTTGAGGGTTGCCCTCGATTTCTCTAAGATCCCATCATCAGATCCTAACTTGGTGACAATGGGACCACCTCAGAACTATCTACTTTCGAACAAAAAAATAATTTTGAAAATCCGTCAACAATTGGCGGCGTATTCGATGAACAAACATACAAAAAAAAAAAAAAAAAAAAAAAAAACATACAAACAGCCGAACATAGTACCTCCTCCTTTTTGTAAAGTCGGTAAAAATGAAGTCATGTGACATCCACCAACCAGTGAAACACCATGTAAATCTCAAACTCGAACCTAAAGTTATTGCCATTTTCATAGACAAACTGGGTTTTAATTGTTTAATTAGTGCAACTTAAACCTATTTTTTTTTCGGATGGGAAATCATCAAATGACCCCTCCCACTCTGGTCGGAGCGGAAGGGTGTGTCAGACTCTTACTGACTAAAACCCACCCATGTTCCTTCCTTAGCCTTTTATGTTCCGGGCCAGCGGTAACCCTTTCGGACAATCCCGCTGACCCGGAACCTAGAGCCTTAAACAAAAATACCAGCCTATTATTGTCCCACTTCGAGGCATAGGCCCCTTCTCATATCTACAGAGAAGGCACGAGCATTTATTTATTTACTAGCTGCGCCCCGCGGTTTCACCCGCACAAGTTTCGATCCCGTGGGAATATCGGGATAAAAAGTAGCCTATATGTTAATCCAGGGTGTCAGCTACATCCATACCAAATTTTATCAAAATTGGTCCCGCCACTTGAGCGTGAAGAAGTAACAAACATATAAACACACCCCCACACACACATGCACACACTCACAAACTTTTGCCTTTATAATATTAGTGTGATTTATATATTTATATTCTTTATTGTACACCACAAAAATACATAACAAACGCTACAAAACATACAATGGGTGGCCTTATCGCTGTCTGCGATCTCTTCCAGGCAATCTTGAAATGGATAGTGATTTTCACATAAAATGGGGCAATAATTGATCACCACGCTTACTCAAGACAGGTTGCCGATTTCAGAAGTCCACGTTTTCTCACAATGTAAACTATGAACAATGATAAACGTAGGAAGTACATACATATGAATTGAAAAATCACATTGGTACTTGTCCAGTCCACAACCTCGAACATTACCTATAAAAACGCTAAGAATAATTTTTAGTATTACTTTAAGGGAACTACAGGACCTAAACGCCAAAAAACGCAACTTTTATAATGCCTAAAAGTATATGATCGATTACAGTAAACAAATCAGAAAAATATAAGATATTCTTCAGGATATTATATGCTAGTTAGATAGTGTGTTTAAAACATAATACAACTAATTTGATAAATAGAAAAAATCATGAAGATACCTCTAAAAATTTTCTTTTCACAATGAAAACCATACTAATACATAATCATTCTGATTTTTTGTCATATTATTCTACAAGCAAAATATAGATTTTTTGTAAATAGATACCTAACTGCTTCATATTTTGCAATAAATTTCCAGCGTTGTGTCATCACGTTTCTCTTTATTTTCGATGCAGTCCGACAGTGACCGTGTGCTGTAATCCCTTTAAAGAAAAAATAAATAAATTGGTTCCCTAGGAAAGAAAGTACCTAAGTATTATTTTAACTTCTTAGCAAACCGACTTTTACAGTTCCTACGGTAAGATTAGTGACAATTTGTCTTCGAATTACTAAGTTGGTGTATCAATATCGGGTACCATCTATGATACTGTACCTACTTGAGTACCTTCATAAATAAGTTTTGTAATAAAACAGATGAGGTCCAAGTACAGAATATACTTAACTTAAATTTTACTTTGTATGAATGTCCGTACCCATATAAGACCATTAAATACAAAGTTTTGGTCTACTTCTATGCTATCCAAATTTAGTTTAAAATAAAATTATTAGGAACCAGTTTCCGAATTGATAATTTCAAGTTGAGAACTTGTCCAAGTGTACTTTGCATTGCTTAAAGTGAAAGCAACCCTCGCCCGGGCCGAAGCCTGCCGGGTCAGCGGGATTGTCCGAAAGGGTTACCGCTGGCCCGGAACATAAAGGGCTAAGGAAGGAACATGGGTGGGTTTTAGTCAGTAAGAAGTGGTAAGAGTCTGACACTCCCTTCCGCTCCACCCAGAGCGGGAGGGGTCATTTGATGATTTACCATCAGGAAAAAAAAAAACCCCCGCCCGCGGCACGGTAGACGGCAATAGGCTCGCCCCTTATTACATGAGACTTAAACATAACTGGCGAAATGTGGGTGTACTATAGGTACAACTCTGCCTAACCATTCGGGGAATATACGCGTGATGTTATGTATATTGTTGTTGTTATGTAATGAAAAAAGAAAGAAATTTTGAATTTGAGAACTTGGCTCCTTCAATGTAGCCCCATTGAAGGAGCCAAGTTCTCAAATTCAAATTCTAAATTAAAAAGCCGGTGGTAAATGGGCTATTGTAATTTGAAGCTCTGGTTGACGTCACTGGCTGTTTATTAAATTCGTATATAATGAATTAGTTATAACATTGTAAAGCCATTTAGATCGGCTTATTTGTTGTGAGCTCATTTATTAATATAGGTTATTTTATCATTATTTAATATTGTAGGTAACAAACACATTTTAGCTCGCTAATAAAATGCGCGGGATTAATAAAGTAAAGTCGAACTCGTAATTCATTTACCCCTTTTGACAAAAATGTTCCCAGTAATTAATACTTTACTAAGGTTGAAACTGTCTAACTGTGTTAGTCAGTAACTGAGTTGTGGAAGTCGCTCTGTGTTCAATACTGGTATTAACTTGCATTCAGTTAGACTGGAAGCCGACCCTAACATAGGTAGGTAAAGGCTAGGCAGATGTCAATGATGAAGTGACATTCAACCTGATGGTTAGGGTGATAAAGCAATTACGTGACCGACTATATTTAAATTTTATGATACAACTAGCTAACCCGACCGTCATTGTCTTGTCCAAATTACAATAATTCACACATTTTTTTTATAGAAAATACTCTTTCAGTTTTCCCGAATTTTCCAATGTTCGCTAGCAAGTTTTCGAATTTTTCTTTCCGTATGAACCTGATTTGGACTATTACAAACATTTTATGACCAAAATTTGCAAAATCGGTCCAGCCGTTCTGAAGTGATGCGCTTACCAATGAACAGCATTTCATTTTTATTAATACTAGCTGACCCGGCAAAGGTTGTTTCGCCATATAAATTATTTCTAGCTCGCCGGCGCTACTTCGTTTGCGTGGTGTCCTACCCCTTACCCTATCCTACTCCTACCCTACTCCTACCCTACTCCTACCCTACTCCTACCCTACTCCTACCCTACTCCTACCCTACTCCTACCCTACTCCTACCCTACTCCTACCCTACTTCTAACCTACTCCTACCCTACTCCTAATCTACTCCTACACTACTCCTAACCTACTCCTACACTAATCCTACTCCTGCCCTACTCCTACACTACTCCTACCCTACTCCTACCCTACTTCTACCCTACTCCCATAGATATATTAAATTTTTCTCTGCGTAAGAACCATCCTCGTACTTCAAGGAATATTCTAAAAAAAAAAAAGAATTAGCGAAATCGGTTCAGCTGTTCTCGAGATTTGCGCTTAGCAACACATTCAGCGATTCATCTTTATATTATAGATTTATTTAATACTTCAAGCACATAAATGTACAGAGGCGGACTTACCATAGGCATTTTCTACCAGTCAACCTTTGGGTGATGCAGAGACAAACAGTAGTAGGTGCAATCATGAAAATTGAGTAATAAATATTTTAACTATAAAGATACGCATAAATTTATTAAAACTATAAATGTAATAAATACCTAATTACATATAAACACATCAACAAAACAGGCCAACAAAGAAAATCCACTTAAAAAAAACAGTTATTAGATTTATTATTCGACATCATTCAACCAAGCGAGCCATGACCAGCAGATAGAAAGATTAAGATTAACGAGACTACGCAAGACTCGAACGATATGTTCCATTGTTCGGAACGATTGAATGACTTTCCATAAACAATGATACAACATTCTGTCGGATCCCATATTGATCCGAGCCTCGGATAATAGACGGATATATTGTACAGGTAAATGTTTGAGAAATCGGAACGAAACGTAATAGATTTTTGTTCCGTGCTTTATGAAAACTTTGATGTTTTACAAAGCATTTTGTAGTTTTCTGTCTGTGTATGTAAATGTTGACCTATGTGTTTAAAAGGATGATAATGTAAGGATATTGTTTTGGGAGAGACAAAGACATTCAGGACAAAATATTATTTATATTGTATTTATTGTTTGATATAGTATTTCCGTCGATATTTTTAGTGACTCCAGGACAAGTTAACGAAAAAACTGGTTGTATACGCTAAAAATATGTATGTTTGTAACCAAATTACTACATTCTATTATACGGAACAATTTGATGACTTTCCATAAACAATGATACAACATTCTGTCGGATCCCATATTGATCCGAGCCTCGGATAATAGACGGATATATTGTACAGGTAAACGTTTGAGAAATCGGAACGTAACGTAATAGATTTTTGCGTGTTTGTAGATTTCTGTCTATGTATGGAAATGATGAAGGGATGTGTTTGAAGGTATGATAATGAGATATTGTTTAGGGAAACTCAAAGATATTTTGAAATAATAATCAAATCTATTGTTTGATATATAAGTAAGATTATCTTCAATAGTGTTGATTGATGACTTCAGGAAAAGTTAACAAAAATACCTACTGATTCTTAAGCTTCAGTTAGTAATTGTGTTAGTAACTATATTAGTACCCATTGTGATTTATATAAAAGCAAGATATCAGTTAAATGAAATGAAATGGTTTATTCTGTGAATGAGATAAATTTATCTTTTTTTTCTCTAACTACTGATATGTTTTTATTCACACCATCTCTAATAGTCAGCACAAAAAACTCAACAATACAACCAAAAGTTTAATAAATAAAGACACTTCAACGAACAAGTCCCACTAAAAGTTTTTTTTACATCTCGTGTCTTGATGCAGTAAAGTGAAGTTTGAAATAGGAGGAACGACGCTCAAGTGTGCTCTCGTGAGATCCTCATTATTCCAAAGCACGGGCCCTTTGTATCATGAAATAAGGTTTCTTAACAAACCTCACATACGTGAGGCTATAGAGACGAAAAAAAGTTTTTCGTAATTTTTCGCCTGTTTAGGGCCAAGATGAGAGGGTCAAGGTTTTCGGGAATTAGAATGTAATTGTAGTGGTTTAGTTTAACTATTCACCTTACATAACATACATAGTCAGCCTATAATGTTCTCCTATATCGTTATTAATAGAGGACTATTTGAGAGGGAGTGGGCTGTAATCTACCACGCGAGCCCAGTGAGGTTTGTTATGGGTTTGGTTTCCGCACGTAGTCCTTCAAATGGACCATTGTGCGTGGGCCATGACGGCTGCCGGTGGTCATTCCAACCAGCCCACCTCCCTCCAGAAGCTGATTAAGTCTCCTGGTCTGTTGAGAACATCTGTGTACGATCTGGGTGTTCCGAGGGTTTCTAACCTAATCTGGGTGACGCCTGTGCACTCAAAGAGCACATGCGCAACGGCTTCAACAGCCTCCATGCAAGCCCTGCACAGGGGACTGTCCGTAGAAAGCATAAATGGCTCGATTTTTATTGAAATACGTATGGTCTCTTCAGGTCAATAACATCTCAGCAGAGTTACACTTGGTTCACAAAAATAACATAACATTATATTAATAGATTTACACTTGGTTCATAAAAATAACATAACTTTATTTTACCAGGGTTACACTTGGTTCATAAAAATAACATAACATTATTTTACCAGAGTTACACTTGGTTCATAAAAATAGCATAACATTATTTTACCAGAGTTACACTTGTTTCATAAAAATAACATAATATTATTTATGAATGAATGAATGAATGAATGATATATTTATTTGCAAGAATATAGGTAGCTAACATAAGTTCTTAAGATCTCTGGGTTTCACTATATTCGGCATTTCAGCCGTGCAAATATTTAGATTTACATCTTAGCCAGAGTTACACTTGGTTCATAAAAATAACATAACATTATATCATCACGCCTGTGTTACCCAAAAGGGTTAGGCAGTGGTGTGGGTGTACCTAATGGTACACCCACCTTTTTCCTGTTATGTTTAAGTCCCATATAGTAATAGGGGCAGCCTATTGTCATCAACGGGCACAAATCCAGACTCCGAGCTGCTACTGAGAAATTCCACATGGAAAAACCCGATTTTCTGAAAAAATAGGCATGAATTAACCTGTTCATGTTAGATTCATCATTCTCCTGCCCTTATACCAATTTATTTGTGGTCGGAGCAACATGTCTTTTCTTCCATACTTCTCTAATACAGGGGTACATGGCTAAATAATAACGTTACCATCTTTACATACCGAGACCCCCCCTCCTCGCCTCGGAAAGCACGTTAAGAGCGTTTACGCCGAACGGCATTTCATACAAACTTTCAAGTCCTTGTTTTCCGAAATGAATGAACCGATTTTAATGAAACTTCATACGCATAAGCAGGATACAAAGGTCTAAAAAGTTAGCAGACAACATTTACGAAATGTCTTATTTAAAAAGAGATAACTGGAAATCTCTGTTTCCATGAAAAGTTTAAAATCGGTCTAATTTGGCTGTAACACTATTTTTCGAAAATGTTCTCTGCTAACTTTTTAGACCTTTGTATCCTGCTTATGCGTATGAAGTTTCATTAAAATCAGTTCGTTCATTTCGGAAAACAAGGGCTTGAAAATTTGTATAAAATGACGTTCGGCGTAAACGCTCTTAAGCCGTTGTTGGTCCCAGCTGTCATTCGTGGATCTTTGACAGTCGTTACGGGTCGTCAGACAACCAGTCTTACCAAGGGGTATCGTATTACCCAGTAACTGGGTTGTGGAGGTCTGATAGGCAGCCGCTCCATGTAAAATACTGGTATTCAGCTGCATCCAGTTAAACTGGAAGCCGACCCCAACATAGTTAGAAAAAGGCTAGGCAAATTATGACTTCTCTAATAGTCGCCATTGTAGTAGTCATCCCCTTTCTAACCATAAATAACCCTTTCTAATGTTGTCATACTCCTCCAAATGATTTTATTAAAAAATGCTGTAGGTACCTGATATTTAATGAAGGCAAAATAAGAACATTTTCCTCCAAGAAACGTGCACAGCAAGAACACCTCAGCTCTAAAATTTAAGTCGCTTAAGAAGAATTCTCGGGTAACCCATGAAATTGTTATAAACATGCTTCAGTTCTATACGTAACTCGAAGAACGCGACCAGCCATTTGTTTAAAAAGGCTTTTCCGCTTCGAACCCACGAATAAATAATGCTCGTACTTGTAACTTGAGTGATGATTAATGATCCCATGAAATTGATGACAGTAAACTTATCTGACACTAGTTGATTTATTGAGCCAAAGTTGGAATTCAATCAGGTTTTTTCAGACGACGTGAACGTTTTTCTAACGAGTAGGTTGTTTTATATTTTTGTGGAGATTGAGTAGAATGATTTGGGTTTTAGAGGTTGAAGGTCGTTTTGTGTTGGCCACATGGATGGAATACTGGAAGGTTTGTTTTCACTTTGTTGTGGGTGTTTCATTATGATCGATCCTATGAATCAACTGATATTTAATTTTAAATTAGTTTTTTGAAAATTAATATTATCATAATAAATTACACTAAGAAACTTAGCAGCTGCTATATGTAGAAGTTTTATCATATGTGCAAACTAAAACTATGAATTCAGCAAATAATTCTACCCCCTCGAGCAGAAATTTTTCGTAAGTTATCAAAAAAAAAACTGCTCTTTCATAGAAAAGTGCAATACTAACGCGATAATAATGTATGGCAGAGTTTTTGTTTTTTAATAACTGACGAAAAATTGCAACGCAGGGGATGTTCAGAAAAAGTCAAGGTTCAAGGGTTTAGTCAGTAAAAGTCTGACACGCCCTCCCGCTTCCGATCCAGAGATCCAGCGGGGGAAGTTAAAAAAAGGGGGTTCCGAATCATGTACCGAATCCATGGTAACAGGTCATGCGTCGATGTCCCTCCACCCTGTATCTATTCTTTCACGTATGTAATATAGCCGAGTTATCTGTTGTAACAAAGGATACAGTAAGTCTTTAGAACGTATACGATTACTTCTACGAGTTGTATCACCTAGGGAATGCATGTGCGTAGCAAGCGCGTAGCGGGTGTGTAGCGGATACGTAGCAAGCGTAGCGGTCTCGTAGCAGCGGCTAAATATTTTTAGTTCGCACCTGTTTTATAAGATTAGAAGTATTGCTCTAAATGCGTTTTTAGAATGTACGCTTTATTTAATTTACCTACTCATAGTAACGTAATTTTGGCAACTCACCTTGAGCGTCGTAAAAATTGAATACTTATTTTGCCCTCAAATATTAAAAACTGAACAAAATTCCCAACTCCGTACATACCTTAGGAGAAAAGCAGAACAAACCAAAGCGTACGTCTGGAGAATCGTGATGAGGTGAAACAATGGCACGCGACAGGACGCGAGCGGGCCCGACGCGACTTACTAAATCATTTCGCTGTACGAAATCACTAAGCTCGCAGTCTTAACGCCCTTCCACACGTAGCGAGCGGTGTCGCGACGTACAGTTCAACCACAGAATTTAATATAAGCGTAGTTGCATGTTTGTTGTGTCTAGTTAGGTTTTGCTGATGAGAAAATATTTTAAATGACAAGACTAGATTGAAATCATGGTGCGACACTTGGCTAAGTTAGTTTATTGCAAGAATTTCAATTTCAACTTGTGTCTCAAAATAGAATTCCTCATGTCTCCCATGTCACATATCGTCTTTGTTTAGACAATACCCACAACAAACTGAATTGTTTTATATGTTCTTAAAATTGTTCTAGCCGATAACTGTATACTTCAACGCAATGAGTTGTCATAATAAAAGCAATTTCAGTCAGGCAGAGGCTGCAATTATATTTAGCCATCTCATCTGGATGCAGCTGAAAACCAGTATTTTACACGGCACGACTCCCTATCTGACCTCCACAAACCATTTACTGGAACACGATACCCTGGTAAAACTGGTTGTCAGACTTTTGGGCTTCTGACTACCCGTAACGACTGTAAAAGATCTACGAATGGCAGCCGGGATCAACGGCTTAACGTGCTTTCTGAAGCACGTTGCTCGGAAAGCACGTCGTGGGTGACCACCCATCCACGAACCTACCACGGCACCACATTTATCATTATCATTAGCCACAAGCCATACTTAGCCGTGCGACAGTAATTCAGATCGTATGAAACATCATAATCGAGGCACAAAATATTCTCCCCCAAACATTTCTGCACCGTTGACTTTTTTGTCTCGAAAAGAATTCCAGTTAGGGAACGGTAAAGATTGTATTGTATTCAAAAGAATCTTGTGATGTATTACAACAAAGAACTTACGAAATCATTACACGTAAAATGTGTTTCCATAAAAGACGAACATTCTATGAAAATTAACCTTTCTTCATAAAATGAAACTTAATACAGTAAACAAGATGTTATCGAATGTTCTAAAAGTTTTAACAGCTTTATTAATAACTGAAGATTTTAGAATTCATTTAGAAGTAAAGTAATAGCTGAAGTGCCGTAAAAGTGTTTCATTTTACTAAAATGCTATTTCGTTATTTTTGCAGACGGTAAATATTTGGACAATGACTTTTAACGAGACTTGCACTCGTTATTTTAATTAATTCGAATCATAATAAGAAATTACAGTGAAGACCTGCAGTATTTTAGTTTTACCTTTTAAAGTCTCGGTACTATAAGCTGTAGAGAAGTGCTATGAGATTCTTGAAGAGCTACTTTTTTCATAAATTCGATATAAAGTAGCGGTGCGTTTTGGTCTCGTAATATTAAAGTTAGTTAGTCTCAGGCTTTATATTTTTGGTACTTTCATTTTATTATAGGTACTTCAACGGTCGTGAACCAAGCATGGATTAAACATGGTTTGAGACAAATCCTCAGTTTTATTACACTTTTAATTACCTACTTAGGTATTAAACTATTTAACATGTTATCAGCTAAGGACTAACATAACTATTACGCGGTTATCACACTACACCGGACACCGCTCCTGTGTGCAGTGCTGCGGTTTTTAACGTTGACTGTAAAGTCTTGATTTGTATACAAAATTCGCATGGTATATAAAACACTGACACCGCATCTTCATTCAACGATAGACCAAGAAAAAGGTAACAATGGTATACAGCTTTAAAAATCCGTCCTAAAAAATAAACTCGAAGCCCAAAATCCCCAAAACCAATTGCTTTAAAGGAACTAATTCAAAAACTTCAATGCATACCTACTCAAAACGATATTTTAATCAAGATATTCTTGATTGAAAAGTTTCGTTGGCTACGTACGGCTAACTCCAGTTACCAGGCTAGCAGATAACGGTGGAAAGAATGAAGTTGATTAAACTGCAGTGTCCGACTAGATGAGAATTCTGGAGGTTTTACTACCCACGATCATACAATGTTGCTGGATGTATTGCGGCGTAAAATACACGTGCGCTTCGCTTTACATTTTTGGAATTAATCATGTTTTACTTGTTCCTGGAGAGGCGGTTGGTGTTTTCATCGAGGGTTGTGTAACTTAAACAGTTCATGTTTAAGTTATCAACTACATTTTTGTATTACTCTAAACTAAGGTCTTCAACAACGATTTGAATGCAAAGCATTTCAATAGATCGTCTTAGAGGTTTTGATGGGCACATCTATTTACGGATCCGTAATACGTCGAATCATCAAATCATCGTCATTTCAGCCGAAAGACGTGCACTGCTGGACAGAGGCGTCTCCATTTACTATTTCTACTTCTTAATTAATTCTTGGCAGAGTCCATTTAGATTGCTATTGACACGTTGAGAAGAAGAAGAAGATTGACTGTAATATATTGTGTTGTGTGCCTTTTAGTCTGTGCTAAATAAAATATGTATTTTCTTTCTTTCCCCAAGGATCGCCACTTCGACCGGTCTATGCTCCTCGCATCCAATGGATTCCTGCGCCTTAACGTCATCGGTCCACTTCGTGTGAGGCCTTCCAACGCTCAGTGCGCACGTGGGCAGGGCAGATTTCTCGCAGAACAGGGGGCCTAAAAAGGCCACTTTGGCAGAATCATAAAAGGATAACATTATGAATCATAATGAACAGTTAACTGTTAAGTTAATCATATCAAATCCCATTGGTGAAGGATTTCTCAGTTATTTTTTTTGTCTGTGCTAAAATACCAATCAATCCAATCCCAATCTCTTTGATTATACCTACGTAGTGCAGCGAAAAAAAGAAAAACACATACTGTCTTCGCCATAACATAATTATTCATTATTATTTATTTATTTAAACTTTTCGCACAAAAAGGCATTCTCTACCAGTCAACCAAGGGTGGTGAAGAGATTGGATGGCAGGTCCTTTGGTGCTTTGGATTCATAATGTTATCCTTTTATGATTCCGCCAAAGTGGCCCCCAGATGGCCGATGGGACCGAAAGGTTCTGGAGTGGCGACCGCGTACAAAAAAGGTAGTGTTGGAATTTGATTAACTCCCAATAAATCACGTCTTTGCATCGCAACGTTGCGGCCCACCGTCACCAAAAGCTGTCTTTGAGAAAATATTGCTTTTTAGTCCAAAAATTAACGATACGATGATGAAAAAACATAAAGGCGAGGTTTACATATATTTCTGTCAAATACGTTCTTCTAGTACGTCATTTAAATCCGCGTTCTCGTATCCTTTGTAGATCTAAAGTAAGGCGAATGCTATACTACAGACACGCTTCTATTTAACTTGAACCGTATTACACTTTGTACGGCGACCTTTTTAAATACGCTCTCTCCAAAAGTACTTCCATGAAAGGGTCTCAAAAATTAATTATAAACACGAAAATCCACAAACAATCAACCCAGGAATTGTAACAACTGGCGGACCAAATCCTGTTTTCCTCCAAATAAAATCGGAACAGGTGTAAACAAAGAACTGGCCAGTTTATAAAAATAAATATCTGAGGATACTATTTGCTTACGGATAAAAACAATTGTTGGTATTCGGGTGTGAGCAAATATAATACGATATAAATTTTAAAGGCACATATTTCACGGCGCCGCGCTTACATTTCTAATTTTAACGTGCAGGACCGAATTTATGCTTCGTACATGTGTTGCCATATAGAGAAGTGGCGTAATAACATTCGGCATTTGGTAGCGAGCACACAAATATTTGTTTATTCAGTTACCGATACGTATAGCCTTGTAATTCTGATATATGCGGTGGAGAATATTTCGTTTTATTTGCGTTTAGTTCTTATTTTTACACTTTCTATTTTGGAGGTCAAATAACGGTTTCAGACTCAGCGAATATTATCTTTATCAACAGCATCTTGTAGTCCACTTCTCAAAATAGGAACTCAGAAAGGAAGGTAAAGAATCACTCCGTGTCTCGACACCAAGGTAGTACAAATACGATCCTAGCCCTTGTTCCCTTTATTCCTATTTTTTTATCTGCAAGAATAAACAGACAAAAGTTGAAAAGAAACGTCATTATAAATTTTCTGGCACTCCTTCAACTGTTCGCAATAAATAAACACGGGGGCTGTTACTTTTTTTCAAGTCACGATCTCACGATAACCAGCACCCTCATTGAATAACACACTACAAATCTCATTCTGAATAATTATGAAGGATGTTGCTAATCCATTGCTTCATATATTCAAAAAAATTGTCTGCTCTACAACGTAAGTAACGCAATGAATGTTGTTGAACTGTCAAAATGCAATGGCTTGCTACTGATAGTGGGTTACGCAATTACTTCAATTACGCGGTAATGACGATTCTAAATTAGGACAAGAATACACATACCGGTAACTTGCACAGCAGTATTCAAGTAGCTTGCATGCCTTTGTGCTATACACCCACATGAGCACTCAAACTAGTTAGGGTAAATAAACTAGTATGCTCTATTTCAATTTGGCATGTATTTAATCGAACCTCTGAAAATTCCTAATTTTGCACTCCCAAAAATATTATTGAACACTCTAACATAATGACTGCGCCCCTTTTTGTGAACCTCGAATAACTCTTATTTTGGGGTCCTCAAATACTACATTTTAATAGCCAAAAAACTGTGATCAACTTAGCTAAAGCACTCGCCAAGCGACGTTGTGACACTGCTCGCTTCGCTCGCTCGGTCCGCGCGCGGTTGCTACCTAACCCTTAAAGTTCGAGGTACCCTAGCTTAGTTGCTGCGACCAACTGCGAGAAAAGGCCAGAAAGCTAAAAAGAGGCTCAATTATTTAAAAAAGTGTGCATCATTAGAAGCGCAAAAAATTTTTACGGGGTGTCCAACAATAGAAGTTCAATAAGTTTTTTTTTTTATAGGATCAGTCAAATAGGTATTTTTCTTTAAGTTTAAAAAAATTAATTAATTAATTATTTCTAAATGAGGCTAGTTTCTGATTGGTCAATAGCATACAAGTTACTTGCTTTTTTTCATGATGTAGTGCAAGTGTATTACTCGCTTTATGTGCTTGCCATAATACACACGCATGAGCTAAGATAGATCACACAAAAATAAAAGAATTCGAAATACTTCTCACAAGATTCTTAGGAACAGATATTTATGAGTATATTATGATAGTCTTACAAAATTGTGGTCAAGATATTATCTTCTCTGTCTAGGACTACATTATTATTATGAAAGATCAAAAGGAATGGTTCTAATGGATTGATCATGAAATTATGATTATTATTATACCATTTTAGGATATTACATGCATAAATGTATGTGAGGTGTTATGTAATAGTCTTAGTCCGGATTTTATAACTCATAACGATGGAAACCCCGCCCGGAGATTTAATTTACTCTAGGAATTTTTCGAGACACTTTATCCTACGGTTGTTAAAAAAAAATAAAAGCATCTTCTTTACTAGTATTCTTTGTAAACGACGTCTTTGCAGACCATCAAGCAAAACGGTAGTCAAACGCAAGTCTGTCCTAAAAAAAAAACAGCTACAGAACCCGAGGCAGTTTGCTTAATACCGGCACTAAATCTTCCCCTCACTTGTTATTTACCGCGTTCCATTTCTCTAAATACCAAACGTTTTTGCGCATTGCACCTGGACTACCAAAGTGCTAACCAAAAACTCAAAAATAGAACGCTGCGCATTTTCAAACAGTCGTATGCAGAAAATTGACGCGTTGTAACGGTTGCAGTGACGTCATAGCTTCGACACGTCAAAGTGCTACTGATAGCAGGAATACCTTTCTGAATGCCACACGCGTGTGACAGGTGCACGCTATTAGCGTCCAACAGCACCAGCAGATTTATAGCTCGAACGCGCCGCGCAATGCCACAAAACTAAACTGCAAAATTTATGCGAGCGTCTAATAAATTTGAATTTCAGACGCGTTTTAGAAAATATCGCTACGTATTTTAAATACCACTCCAAACAAATTTATAGGGATGAAAATTAAAGCGAAATTCTACCCGAACCGGATTGATCGTGGCCTTGAATAAGAAATGGAAAAGTTACAAAGAACTTGAAATAATCCTAAAAATGTATACATTTTACAAAGCTCTGGGAATCCATTTCCTTTATTGGTAACAAAGTTGGATTGTTGTGTTCGAAATGTAATCTAATTTTAATAAGAAAAAACTTTTCGAACTCGAAAATCGGGGAAATTTCCATGATTGGCACTTCTATAGGGATATCCGCGAACCTGATATTCTCATTTGTCTACATAATTTACAGGACCAAATCAATACACAGATTTAGTTACAAGCTATCAACTTACCTTAATTACTCGCCTCGCATGTTCCATTAACAAAGATAATTTATATGCTACATCCATTGTATGGTATAGCAGAACAATGCATTCCATCAACTAAGATGAGATTCATTTGCATAAATTCTCCTTCAGTGGGATCTTAGTTTCAACGCAAGTTCCAACATCTCATTCGCGTTTCGGTAACGTAGTGAAATTTCTTAGTTGATCGTTCGTCTTCGGCTCACAAAAGCTGTTAAGTGCAATATGATGTTTATTGTGAGTTTTGTTTGTTATAATATGTTTTCTCTAAACTTCTTGAGAGTATATTTAAAGGGTTATCTATCTGTACTATAGTCCGCGCGGAACTAGTTGGCCGCGCCTTGGGTGGGGACGGGGGTGAGGGCGGCGGTGTTGCCTATTGTTCGCAACGCCCGTACTGAGTAATGACAAAGCGCCCCCGCCCCTCCGTCCCACCGCTCACATACCTAAGGCGCGGCCAGCTAGTTCCGCGCGGACTATAGTGTAATAAAGCTGAAGAGTTTGTTTTTTTTTTTTGAACGCGCTAATCTCTGGAACTATCAGTCGGATTTAAAAAAATATTATTGCATTTGATAGCCCAATTCTTGAGAATATAAATACTTATAGGCGCTATACCCTGTCGGAGCCGATCAAAAAGAAAAAGGTTAGAAAGGACGCTAACCGAAAACGAAGTAATAGCGCGGGTGGGTGACGCGATGCGACATAATGCGATAGATCTGGGGTCGACGGAGTTCTATAAAAATGTGGCTGTTATTTTAGTATATTTTGTAGGTATCTTACGACTTCCACACGAACGAAGTCGCGGGCAGAAGCTAGTAAACTGGTGAATAGATTTTCGGTGTGCTAGGAATTCTAATATTACTTCTTAAAACATTCTTAGCTTCTTATAAGATCAAGGCCCACTTGTAGAGGTATAGCTGTTCGACTGAAAAAAGGAGGTAAGAGTGCATGATAATAACAACAAACAGTTTCTACATGTCACTTACGCACATCTTGCCGATTCTAATTCTATACTTGGGGCCTAAAAAGGCCACTTTGGCAGAATCATAAAAGGATAACATAATGGACAGTTAACCGTTAAGTTAATCGTATCAAATACCATTGGTGACAGCTTTTTTTTTTGTCTGTGCTAAAATACCAATCAATCCGATCCAAATACAATTCCAATCTCTTTGATTATACCTACGTAGTGCAGCAAAAAAACACAAAACATGTACACACACAAAAAACATGTCTTTCCATCGGCTCTCAACGTAGGTTAATATAATCCACCAAAGCTTTATTAATTAAAAATAAACAATGACCAACCCCCAGAGCTTATTATAAGAAAATAATTTACTTAAAATGTTGACTATATTTTGCAGAAACTCCCGATGTAATCGTCAATACAGCGTCCCTTTTTCCTCTGAATGACGGGACCGTGTTTTATATTAAATATTTTTTCTCCAGCGGCACAATACTGTAATTGAAATTGAGGCAATACGCTGGAAGCTTAAAAAGTTAAAATATTGCATTGAAAAAATTATTAATTATGAACATTTTTTATTCTCATAATGAGCAGCAGGGTTGTCAAATCTAGAAAAAATTAAATTATATCTAAAGCCGGCTGGGATTCCATTTATTTTGTTGGTATCGCTCCCGGGGCGGGTTTCGTCAAATTTCGTAAGCAACTGATGCCTTCAGGACGATAGAAATTTGTCATTCACAGTGTCCTTTTGTTTTGTTAAAGCAATATTGCGATTCAATTAATGATCCCTATATTTTACTGTCGGCTCGCTTCACCTGACAAATCGCGTTCAAAATCTGACTTTTTGTCTACCTTTCCAGTCCAATTTATGTTGGAATTAATTCGGAGTAAGAGAAAAACATTGTTTATCATGGGCGTAGTGACAAGCTACATAATTTCTCAACATATACAACATTTATTCTCACGTGTTCTAACTCAGCTTAACAGTAGACGTGTTAATCGTCTACTGCTTTTCATGGCCTACTAATGACGATAAAAAGATCAAACAGATTCAAATTTGCATCTCAAATAAACGCTTAAATTTATAAATCAGTATTTATTAAGTACAGAGCAACACATGACATGGTAATGTAGCTATATTTCTACATTACCATGTCATGTGTTGCTCTGTAGAGCTCTATAGAGAGAGAGAAAGATAAGTGCGAGGGAGTGAGGTAATCTTAAGTATGCCACGCTCCCGCACATGTATAATAAACACTCACCTAAAAGTTGAAAGGCTGAGCTAGACGTCGGTATCTGCCGGGTCAGCGGGATTGTCCGAAAGTGTTACCGCTGGCCCGGAACAGAAAGGTCTAAGGAAGGAACACGAGTGGGTTTTAGTCAGTAAGAGTCTGACACTCCCTTCCGCTTCACCCAGAGCGGGAGGGGTCATTTGATGATTTCCCATCCGAAAAAAAAAAAAAGAAAGCTAAAAATGGTCTAAAATAATTTAATAAATACCTCTCATTCATGACACAACTGCACTGCACAAACGCGTGAAATACCTAAACGTAAAGAAAATTCAAACTATTTTTGAATCTTAAATACAACTATCCTCTAAGTATTGTGGTTTTTGATGTGACAAGCACAATAAGTATCACGCATATTATAATGTACTTACTTAAGTTTTAAAACTTAATATAGATTACTTGCGAAACGAGAATTTAAAATCGCTAGGATTACAAATAATCAAATGACATTATGTTATCCAATGTAGAAGACCCTCAAACTTCGATCGCTAGATTACTTTGAGCATGACGCAGATGCTGGCGTTAATAAGCGTTTTAGTGCCCGCTAGGCTCTAATATAACCCTCATCGTCTATTGAAACATGTTCAATGAAACACTTACAATTATATTGGGACATGTTTTCGTCGTACAATAGATATACCTACGAATTACTCGAAATTCTGTTCTGTGTTGCTATCCTCTTGTGGTCTTACGTCATTTCATCCACTTCCAGAACTTCTTTAAATTCTCTTTAAACACTGCTTTGCTTGTGTTAAATTATCTGAAACATTTTCAAATTCATTTCTTTTCGTTATTGAACATTACTTCGCGAACGCTTCCTATATGTTTGGGGTGTGAAGTCTCCAATTCCCAGTTCAACTCACCTGAAAAAAGAAATAAGCTTCAAAATTAATGCTTTATAAACAGAAGTTTCTAATTACGAAAAGTTAATTATATCCCTTTTAAACTTAATCTAATATTCAAAATCTTAACCCTCTAAGTGCTCTTTTATTACAAACGCACTTGAACATGCTTAAAATATTATCTTTATATGTATTTCAAACTAACACAATAGCTGGACCGATGACCTTGTGGAGGCCGCAGGAACCCGTCGGATGAGAAGCACAGAACCTGTCGAAGTGGAGGTACTTGGGGGAGGGTCCAGCAGTGGACGTCTTTCTGCTGAAATGATGATGATGAAGATGATCACAATAGAAACGAAAACAATAATGTTATGTAATTTTAGGATGAGATCTTGAACTCGAGTATGCAGTCGAGTTCAAGATCTTCAAACGTTTTTATTTTTCTCCTATACAGTATAATTACCATTTATTACACAGGACAAGTACCAGTACTTACCTAAGTAAGTTACACGCAAAACCACTCATTGTAATTGCTCGCCTTAGAACACACTTGTTTGTAAAACTCGGTAACGTGAAACATTAGTATGTACTCGTTAAATAAGGACGATGTCAAAGCTTTGGCATGTCTGAATCCTCATATACTAACTATAGTTTATACGTTCCACTTATTTCTACACTTAAGTGTGAGGAGTGTGTTTTGTAATTTGAGATAAAATTTTGTGTGTAGGTACGATTTGATGTTTATCTTTTTGTTTTTCCTGGCTAAGAAAAGTCTTCTCTTCACGTGCGTGTATCTTTCTTTCTTTGTTAGCCTATATTGTGTCTAACTGCTGGGCAGGGGCCTCCCCTTTTTCCTTTCAAACCTCCCTGACTTTTGCGATCTCTGGCGTTGGCCCTGCAAATGTTATCAGATGTACGTGGGTGTATGTTTTAAGAAAAATGTAAGTATTCACGTTGAGGTGATTACGTAACCTATAGCATTTATGGTAATAACATAGAATAGAGTACTACAGTTGTTCAATTTAACTGTTTAATTTAAAGCTTCAAAAATGTAGGTCTTTAAAAATGTTGGGCTTCACCAACAAAGAATGTTCATGCATTGATTGGAGTAGGTAATCTGTCTGGGTTAAAAACTTTGTTAGTTAATTTATCATCAAATAACATAGTTAAGAAAAAGAAACAAGAAAATATCGCCCACTTGTTTAAAAAAAAGTCCAGACTCCACCAGACAACCTTCAACAAACCATCAGCATAAATTAAAACAAAATCAACATCCACATTACAAGAAAACAACACCACAAACAAACGGAAGTCTTCCCTATTCCGTCTAGTACGGAAAGTATCAGGAAAACATAAAGTGAACTTGTAAATCGATGGTCGAATTGGCTTCGGTCCAGATCTAGCTTACCAACACAGAACATTACAAAAATCTGTTGTTGCACCATTTGGCAGGGCCGCTGTAGCGAGGGGTCACGTACCCGCTTTATTTAAAAGATTTTGTATAAACGCCCCTCGAGCTCTCTGACTATTAATTTAACGACAGGAACGTTTAGTGCCTTTGTTATCAGACGTGAGGAAATCTGGAATTGCTGTAATGTTGTTAAGTTGTATTGGTTCCATTAGAATAATGACTGCAAAAATAACAATTGAATTGAGACCGACGGCAGTTATCTTTACCAGAGTGTGTCCACTACCCCGCCTGATAGTTCAATGATGCGGGCGACGATGATGTATATGTCACGGCTAATACCCGAAGTGCGGCTACACCTAGTTTTCGCCGGCCGAAGTGCGGCTAAACCTAGTTTTAGCCGGCCACATGCGGTTCGTGTGTATTTCGGGAGGCGACATAGGATGCAAGAGCGAGCGAAGGGCACATCGAGGTTCGGTTTGGTTAGGTTCCTTTAAACCCCTTACACAGAAATAGGAGCCCCGCGAAGCGGTGCTCCGTCGACGTAGGATGCAAGAGCGAGCGAAGGGCACCCCGAGGTTAGGTTTGGTTAAAACTAGGTGTAGCCGCACTTCGGTCATTAGCCGTAACATATATAGGTATGACATGAAAAGAAGCAACGTGATTCCCGTCTTCTGTCTCGAAGACTCTCAAGTTAATAGCATCAAATATTTATCTAACAATAACTGATAGGTACAAACCTATCTACGTTATTATTTTATAAATTCTGAAAATCCAATAGCTTAGAAATCCAATCTATTTAAAAGTAAAACGTGAAAGATCATAAAATATGTAGACTTAAAATTCTTATATTTTCACAAAATTTCAAACCTAAATCTTCAGACGATTGTACCAAAAATACGATACTTTGTATCTCGCTCAACAAAGCTTAATCTTAAATATTGAATGTTTGACTCGCCACGAAAAAACCAGTCTTAGAAATTAACTAAAAGAAAAACGGCCTCAAATGCAAATAAAACTACATTTCCAAATACCAATTCTACCAAGACCAATAAAACAGAAGAACCTAATACTACTATCATCTCTAAGACGGAAAAAAGCAATTCTACTACGGCCGTGAAAACTAGAATTCATGACACTAGTCTGGGAGAGGCATGCGTAGGTACGTACATAAACCGTGTCCTGACAAGGCCACTACAACTACAAGTAAAAGTCAAACAAGTAGTACTTGCACGTCAGTTATATCACTTTACGACGTCGTTTCACTCCCTCGCTGAACCACGTTCCGTTTTACTACTAGTCACTCATTAATGAAACGTAACCTCTCGCACTGTGGAGGAAATAGGACATCTGATGATTAATGAATTTTTGTATTGTTTGTGGTTTGTGATGATGAGGTTCGAGAGCAATTGTGGCACAATGGTAACGACCGCGACTTACAAGTTGTAGGTCGTAGGTTGGAACCTTGACAGGCGCTTTACTTTGTGTAAATTATTTCATCACCACTGCTCTCAAAACCGTGAAGAATAACATCGTGAGGAAACCGGCATGTCCTAGAACCAAAACTTGGAAGACGTGACATCTACTGCACTGGGGCTACAGCATTGGGCCAGCGTGGTGAGTTATGGCCCACTCCCTGTCACAGAGAGGAGGCCTGTATCCCAGCAGTGGGAATATTATAGGCTGATTATGCTGATGCTAAAGGGCGGGCGTTTTGCGGGACCGTGTTATGTAATTTTGGCGTTCGAAAAGTGCTGTTTCTCAGCCTAATTTGAATAAATGACTTTTGATTTTGATGATGGGATGAGGTACATGATTATTGCTTGAATGATGGCCCTTTCTAATATTAGGTGGGGACTAAGGCCTTAATTCCTCTTACGCTGATGTCGGTCGCGTACGGTCGATCGCGTACGGTCGGTTGCGTACGGTCGGTCGCGTACTTCAGCGAGAAATCACATCAGACTAATATTATAAAGGCAAAAGTTTGTGAGTGTGTGTGTGGGGGTGTGTTTATATGTTTAATTGTTACTTCTTCACGCTCAAACGGCTGGACCAATTTTGATAAAATTTTGTGTGGGCCAGCTGACCTGACACCGTGGATAGGCTACTTTTTATCCCGATATTCCCACGGGATCGAAATTTACGCGGGTAAAACCGCGGGGCGCACCTAGTACATAATAAAATCCCATAGTGCAGGTCGCTGGCGCACCTCAGCACTAACACTTTCTGTATCGATATTCATAGCATATGTCGCGCACGCGTGGCATTCAGCTGATCGTCACTCGCGTCGTTGGTAATAGACCGAGGGCGCTCGCACAATTCCATGCTCGTCGGTCGACGACGAACGCGGCGCTGACGAGCGAGATCGACGCGCGTGATACGCGGCGCGTAGCAACGTACGCGCCGCTTTTTTTTTTTTTTGCGGATGGGAAATCATCAAATGACCCCTCCCGCTCTGGGTGGAGCGGAAGGGAGTGTCAGACTCTTACTGACTGAAACCCACCCACGTACGCACCGCTGCTGTCAGCGTCGCAGTAGGATGCTATATAGAACACATTGTATATTCGCACGCGCGACCAATGTACGCGACCGATCAGCATAAGAGGAATTCAGGCCTTTTGGCAGGCGGTATCATCAACATAAAACAGTGACGCAAATGCTTTGTATTCAACTACAACATCGACATAACATCACGCCTGTAATCCCCGAAGGATTAGGTAAAAGTGTACCCTATTGTATACCCACATTTCGCCAGTTATGTATAATTCCCATGTAATGGTAATGCCATCAACCGGGCACAAATCCAGACTCCGGGCGACTACTGAGAAATACCTAGTGGAAAAATCTATTGACACTGCCCGACCCAGGAGTCGAAACCAGGACCTCACGCTCAGCAGTAGCGCTTGCAACCACTAGACCAACGAGGCAGAGCTGCGTGTTCTTTGCAAAAAAAATTACAAGTGTCTTGTTAGCCCGTCATCTGTCATCGTCAAAGAATTCAAACACTCAGATTTATGAATTTCTAGTCTAAACTAGAAATTCATAAATCTGAGTGTTTCCTTCGAGTGACTTTTTCTTTTTTTTTTGTGATTCTTTGGCCTCGCTTTATAAGAATAAGAATTAGTTTTGCAATGATCTTCTGGGCACGTTTCCGGATGACAGAGATGCGGACGAGTGCTTCGACGAAGTGTTATTTTTTTGTATTTATTTGTATAGTTAGTTAGTCATTTAATTTTATGTATCTGGTGTAAATAGTTACTTATCTATCTATGTAAATAAAACAAAGTTAGTTACACGAACCGCTAAACCGATTTTTAAGATCATTGATTTGTTGGATTTTTCCCCACCCCGAATAGCGAAATAACTATTAAAACATGGGAAAATTCACGAAAAGAAAAGAAAATGTAGGTAATTCATTTTCTCATACATTCGTTCTTATTGATTCTGAGGCGGCAAGAAGTTCACCGGGTCAGCTAGTATACATATACCTACATACAATAAATATAACCTTATAATGTTAATAAAGATTGAAGAATTTTAACAAAAGAGTACAATATTAAAATACATAAACAAAACAAAGTCAAACTATAAATGCACTATTCAATTCCCTCAAGAACCCTCGCATCAAAAGGGCAAATATAAAGTACAAAGAAAATCCGTTGCAGACGATGCAATAAGTGTTGAGTACTAAATTCCCGGCTTGGAGGCCTGGAGCTAATGGTGCGTAGGGAAATTGCATAACTTATAGCAATTTTCCCTACTTTAGCCCCATCGGGGTAACGCATCATTTGGCCAACTCACCGCGTCGTTACTTCTGAGGCAATTATGAAAGTAGCCAGTCACAGCCTCCAACCTGTAGTAATTGATGATACGAGAGTAATGTTGTTGTGCTTTTTATGTAGATTTTGGAGAAGGGAGCTTGGTTTTTAATTGCTTTAAAAAGTTTTCCTAGGTACCTATAGGTAATTTCATTAGTACTGTGAATGCAAATCACATTAGGTAAGTACATCACTAGCAACACGCACTGGTCAAAGACTTCCGTCTTGAGACACTGCGGTATGTGGGACGAGAAGATATTGTGTAGCTTCCCGAAGGCTGCCCAGCCGAGTCGGATTCGACGATTGACCTGTTTCTCGAAGTTAGACCTACCTTAAGGGACAGTTTGTCCTAGGTAAACATGCTCGTCCACGACTTCGAGTGTAGCATCTCCGATCTTTATGAGAGTGGGTGTTACATGGGCATTTGACACGACCTTCGTTTTGTGCATGTTTATTTTAAGACCCACTCTTTTGTGAGACAGGGAGACGTTATCTCTCCGAAACTGTTCACCGCTACACTGGAGGATGTCTTCAAGGTTCTGGACTGGAAAGGGGCTGGCAATAACATCAATAGCGAGAACATAACTCACCTTCGGTTTGCCGACGATATCGTAGTCATGGCTGAGACTATGGAGGACCTCAGTACAATGCTGGATAACCTCAGTAGAGCCGAACGAATGAAGCTTTGAAAATACATAAGTAAATAAAAGTAGCCTTCCTGAGTCAGGAAATGAAGCAAAGCCGTCTTTATATTTTTTTCATTTTGCTTTGCACACGTCACTAGATCTACAACACCGCTTGCATAGAGAAAGCAATCTACGATCAATCCTCGCCTTTTTCCGCTCGCTCTGAGTACTTCCTTTCCCCGTTTCTCTAAGCCACGTTCTTTACATTCCTAGCATATTGTAAATTACGAACGTGTAAAAGCAGGGAAAATTATTGTTTAACAAATTGCCTTCAGGTGTCTCTCGATTGTGAGTTTTGCCAGATTTGCCATACAAATATCACACCACATAACATTTTTTGAAGTGAAAACTTCTTTAGCGGCGTTGTACACTTTTTTTGTAATGGGTAAAAAATGTTAAACTCGCGTCAGGACACGTGACCTGATCAAAAATTCGTAAGACGGATGGAGAGTGCTACGGCGTAGGTCAAACTGTGCTACGGCGTAGCTCACACTATGCTACGGCGTAGTTCACCATACCAGCATACCAGCGAATATGGCTGTTTTTTGAATAAAATATTTCGTTTGACATTTTGAAGCTTTTTTTAAGATTCTATAATTAGACTCAAACTATTTTAAATAGATATTTAGTTAAGAGCGTTTACGCCGTGCGGCATTTTATAAAAACTTTCAAGCCCTTATTTTTCGAAATGAATGAACCGATTTTAATGAAACTTCATACGCATAAGCAGGATACAAAGGTCTAAAAATACTAACTTTTTAGACTTTTGTATCCTGCCTAACTCGCGCCACTGTTACCGTAAGCGACACCACGCGTGTTTTGTTTATAAGACGATTAAAAAAAATACCCGCTTCGGATGTGTTCGGCTGTCCTCGGGATGTACTCGGTTTTAATGTATATCCGATATGTCAGTGAGTGATGGCAAAGTATTCTTTTTGTGTTTTGTTTTCACTTCTGTCGGCACTCCCGGAGTGCCACTGTTTTTTTTTATTACTAAATGGGCCCGCTCTTGACCTCGATCACGCTTGATGGAAAGCGATAGATGAGGTATATGATGGAACGAGTGTGCTCAGAAGGGTGAACTTAACGCCTTTTTTTTCCAGAAAGGTTAGGCAGAGGTGCACTGAAAGAAATAAGCAGTAAACAAAAATTAAAAAACTTAAATTGATCTGATCTGCTTTAAACAGTTCCATATGAGCCTAACGTTTAAAACAGTATTTTTTTCCGATCCGAAAATAGTATGTTCAGTCATTAAAAGTTACTGTTTTGTCTTTTACTGTTTTACAGACATTTCTTCTTACTCTATAAAGTCAGTAAGTCTTAATGAAATCGCTTTAATGTGCTAAAGTAACAAATTATTTTTTTTATTTTTCTCAGTGTGTACCTTTTTTTTTTGTTGTGTCGGGGGGAAACCTTCAAAAGGCACCCGACCTCCGGAGGGAGGTCGGGGAGTGTGGGATTTTTACCTCATTAAAAACACCCCGGTGATCACTATCAGCACGTAGGTACCTATAGTAACACCTACATTTCACCAGTTATGTTTAAGTCCCATTGTAATAGGGGGCACAAATCTGCTACTGAGAAATTCAAAGTCAAATACTAAACACTTTGCCCGACCCCTAGGTCGGGCAAAGTGTTTAGTATTTGCATTGACATATATATTACTAGCGTAAGGACCGGGCTAACCGCACGACTAAATGGCACCAACGCGCTGGCCCCAAAATGACGGTTTTAGGGCCAACGCGAGTCGGTTGACAGTGGTGCGCGCGAAGGCGCATGACAGATGACAATGACAGATGGCGTTACTTTTGCTTGTATGAAGAACGTCTATGTAAAATGTTCAGATGGGCGTATCCTTACTTTTGAAATCATTGAGTATTTGGCTTTTCCATTTTCAAAAAAACACTACTGCCGAGCATGATGATCAGCAGTAGCGCTTGCTATCACTAGACCAAGTAGGTAGTAGGGTTTGCCATATGAGTTGGCCATACAAAATCTGTGAAAAACTCACTATGGAGAGACCAGTGCAACGTTTCGCTGAACTGTCCAGTGTCCGTGATTATTCAAAACACAACTGTCATTCATTGACAGTTCGTATCAGACTTACTAACGGTCGTCGAGAGAATGTGTTCATGATACCTGTCAGTGCGACAATTCTAGTAGCTAATAAAGATCAGATTCGCAAAACACATATTCGTTCATCGTTTGTATGAAACTGACAGGTCTAAGTGTAAACAATTATATTCCCAGACTAGATTAATTATATAGATTTTCTTTGTGTTATGAAAACACAAGGCGATTCTCCTAAGTTTTATGGGTATGGCCAACTTATACACTATTGCAAATTAATAAGTTCGTTATTTGCATTTCCAAACATTTTGTTTGTCACTTAAACCTTCATAAAATACATACGATCTTTTAAGATACAGATTATGACAATAGCTCTTAAAACTTTTCTCTTTACATGCATTTTTACTTCACTGGTTATTTTAATTGGCTTTTTGATGGACGCTCCAGTAATAAATCTCAAACGCGAGGTCGTAAAGACGATATAAACAATACTTTTAGTATTGAGGAAGCTGTTTTGTGAAATTCTGCAAACATTATTTAATGTATGCTGTATCCTCGGACAACCCAGTGAAATAAGTGAAGAGAATGATTTTTGCTGCAGTTTTCTGCATCACTAGGTAATTTAGGAATAACTTACGTAAATATCTACGTATTTTAGTTACGAATACGATTAAAAAAACACACATACTTACACAAAACACTCGCACACCATACCTACATCACCAAACACACACATACTAACACTTTACACACTTAGTAGCTGTAAGTTAGCATACGATTCTATCTTACAGTTCTAAGCAGTTTCTATTTACATTTTTGTACTCATTCTGTGGGAACCTGGGCAGGCAAAACTTAATACAGGTTACCATGTAACCTAGCTAGGACGGCAAATTCAATTCTGTTATTTGTTACTCTTTTAGTTTTACGACTTATCCCTAATTTGTACATTATACTACAACACACTTTTGAAATACATAAATTATTATTAATAAAAAAAGCAAAAAAAAAATATTGAAGCTAAAATCCTTTGTATTCACTGAACCTAAAACTAAATAAATATACTCTTTAATAGACCAAACGTTGAGTAAATTCTCATTTCCATTCACCTATAATAAACATAGTGAACCCATAAATTTATAAATTAGCATCTTCGCTCCCTAACTATTGGCTTTTTACTGTGCAGAAAGCGTCAGGTGTCGGTGCAGTGAATAATTAACGACTTAGTGCATGCGAAGTGCCCGCTGCAAATAATAACTTTGTTACTACGTTGGATATTGAAATGTGCAATTTACTGTGTGGTGGTACTTTTGTAAAAACGCAAGATCGTGCAGTAGGGAAGCGCCACAGTAGCCCGCTAAATTCAAATTTTCTTACGTTTTTTGCAATCAGTATCAGGTTGTATGTTGAACAAAATATGATTCGCGACCGTAACAAGTATGTATTTACAGAATTATAATCGTTAAAATCATCAATACATCCCTCTAACTTCATATATACTGAATGACTATTTCATGAAATATCAATCGGCGCATCCCCATTATGACTAAGAATCATCATCATCTGCCTAGCCTTTTCCCAACTATGTTGGATTCGGCTTCCAGTCTAACCAGATGCAGCTGAATACCAGTATTTTACATTGAGCGACTGCCTATCTGACTTCCACAACCCAGTTACTGGGTAATACGATACCCCTTGGTAAGACTGGTTGTCAGACTTTCGGGCTTCTGACTACCCGGAACGACTGTCAAAGATCCACAAATGAGAGCCGGGACCAACGGCTTAACGTGCTTTCCGAGGCACGGACCCAGATAAAATAAGAGTAACAATATTCGGCAAAAACAGAACTGTCAAAACTAGCCCTTCTCTCGCCAAAAACCATAGACGGGAGGCATGGTTGTCCATTTTTTTGGGTTTTAATATTTTAGAAAGTATTGCTCGGTGCTATGGTGACTTAACACACCTTACTCGTAAGAAATTCCTAATGGAAAAACCCAATATCACTTTGCCCGCCCCGGGAATCGAACCCAGGACCTCAGGCTCAGCAGTCGCGCATGCGGCCACGAGACCAACGGGGCAGCCGATACCTCGTAATATAATGACGATGAATAGCCACGTGGCGAAGAACCCTTTTCAACTGAAAATTGTTAGTGAGAAGATCCTAACAAGCTAGTGATTTAGAGACAAGAGTATTACAGAAATAAAGGGTAGAGCTTGGATAAGTGGCATAAACTAAGTGAGGTCTACTTTCTACCTACTACTCAACATTAGGTGGATTCAAGCAGAACTGGAAATAAAACGAGTGGAGCATGAGGAACGATCATTCTCGACGTCTGTGCTACAGACACATACATACAGATACTAGATCATAAAGAAGATATACATTTAAGTAATTAGCTAGTCTTGTTAGCTGGTAGAATAATTCCTGAATTCAAATTTCAATATAGAGGCGCCATATTGCACTAGATATTACACTATTAGACACAATATAAATTCAAATATTCTACTGTTCAATTCGATATGGGAGTGCGTATGTTTCCCGACTCGGTTTTTGAACTAAACATAAAATCGACTAATGGCTACAAAGAACAAGATGTTTTCGATTTATTAGTCATGGGATTCTTCTTTAGTAGTCATGGGATAGATGTTAATTACTTTATTAATATCCCTAATACTTTCGACAATCAAGTAAAAATTCTACCACTTTGCAGTTCGATTAATTTGCACCCGCACGCCATGCATTCCTCTCTACTCACTACCCAAACTACGGTAGGTACGTATGTTCAATAAAATGCACGTAATTTGTACGCGAACTCGCAAACACGTACCCATTGTCGTTCATTTCGGGCACAGGTGTTGCGCGCACTGCGAACAAGCCCTCAATTTCGACTAAGCCGGAATGGGATGCCGATATTATGTAGGAACACTTTTGCGCTTTAAGGCACTTGAATTCATGAGATACATGATTTTGTAGAGTGAGAGCGCAATACAATGCAGTGGTGGCCCAGTGGTGGTGGTGGTATATGGTGTACATAATAAAGAGTATTCTATTCTATTCTATTCTATCGGTCCCAAGTTACGAGCGTAAATCCGTGCATATATGCGTGGATCGAGGGTTCAAATCCAACCACGCATTTTACGTTGTGTAATTTATTTCATAGCCACTGGTTTCAAAATGGTGAAGGAAACCACCGTGAGGAAACCGGCATGTCCTAGAACCGGAAATTCGAAGACGTATGTGACACCCACCAACCCGCAATAGGCCCTCGTAGTGGATTACGGCCCACTTCCCCTCACAGAGAGGAGTCCTGTGTCTCTGCAGTAAGAACATTAAAGGTTGGTTATGCAATGATTTTGTAGACAACATACAGTTTAGATCTCATAAAACTATATTTTTATTGTGTTATTAATCACAAATTGCAGTGCAAAGTATTTCATTTAGTATGCTAAGATTATGTTACAAATAGTTTAGTCGTAAAACGCTATGAAACTTAGAGTAGCCAACTTCTTCGTTTCCCAGAAGTGTAATCTTGAAACTAAGCTACTTTGCATTGTAGAGTAGAAACCTACAACAACAAAGGTAGGTATGGACCTAGGAATATTTATAGAAATCTCACAAAGTTTTGAAAACAGTGAAAGAATAGCGCAGTAGAAAAAGACGAGATTATTCTGTAAGAAAATAACGCAAGCCAATCATATTATTATGAATAAAATATATTACACTAGCTGCACCCCGCGGTTTCACCCGCATAAGTGTTTATCCCGTGGGAATATCGGGATAAAAGCCTATATGCTAATGTCAGGGTCACAGCTACCTCCATTCAAAATTTTATCAAAATTGGTCCAGCCGTTTGAGCGTGAAGAAGTAACAAACATATAAACACAAACTTTCACCTTTATAATATTAGTGTGATAAGGCAGTCCCCCAAAACGCCCGCCGTTCACCACTTCCTAGTGCTTTCGCTGGGAAAAAGTGGCGCAACAAACACCCCAGCCGCACAGCTGACTGTTCAGTTAGAAAAACTAGCTTATATACAATAGTAGGTACCTATACAAAGTAAGTAATAAATAGGGAACCTCTTTTCCTTAATTTCCCCAATTCAATTTCCGACGTCTACGTTTCTTCCGATTAATTCCGTAACAAAGACAAGGCGGGACCAGAGTGGTTTTCCATGAAATTAAATCAGAAATATCATGAGTAGAATAAGCCTGGACAGACCGGCTTTTTTAGAAAAACCTACAACTTACTGGTAATATTAAGCTCAAATAATTGCAAACATACCTAATCCTAAGTTGTATTTTTACAAAGACGTTTTTTAGCATTAAAGGACGTAGGACGAGGTATATGACCAGCCGGTCAAAAGTGTCAATCCCAAGCCTCAGGTGGAATTTCTAAGCTCACGATTCACCTTGGTTTTCACGATAAGATTTTTACAGAATAGACTGTAAACGAAAGTAAACGAAGCAAAAGGATTTAGAGGATTTAGAAATTTTGGGATGCATGTTTTGTTCCGCCAGTTATTCAACTAAACCGAGCGCTTGGCGCATCCTTGACATTCACACCCAACACCTTATTTGACTGGCCAATTCTTCCCTTGCGGTGGTAGGGCTAACGCCCGCCTGGTTTGCGACCACCCTCCCACCGGAGTCCGGCGTCAAACAGCCTGTTGTGTTTCGTCGATGCGTGGGAGTTCCAGTGCCTTAGGCATCTGGGCACGCTCGTTCCATCATAGACTTCATCCATCGCTTTCCATCAGGCGTGATCGAGGTCAAGAGCCCCATTTAGCAATAAAAAAGGTAAGTAAGAATCGTAGAAAGTGGCATTCTGTAGTTTCTGCCATGGGAGAAAGGCGCGAGTTTATCGCATTTGCAATTTGTACCGTCTGACACCCCTTCAAGTTCAACCTCTCGTGATGTCTCCCATTTCATTGAGTTTTGTTTCAAATGAGCAACACACGTATGCACTGTAAAACTGTGAATACAAATGCCCCGGGGCAACGCCGCCCAAAAAGCTGTATTTCGAATTTATATTTACACTCAAAAATTTTACAGACAAATAAAACAATGTGTTGGTTGTAAATTTGTGGTGGGTACCTACAGGATTTAAAAAAATAAATTGCGTCGGAATAAAGGTAGGCTTATATTTTACTATGAAACGCAAAATGCGTTTTCACTGGATTCTGGACTGAGAAATTCTTTTTAGATAAACTAAACAACACATTGCCCGACCTAGGGATTGAACCCAGGACTCCATGCTCAGCAGTTGCGCTTGCGACTACTAGGCATAACAACAAAACAATCAAGCATAATACAATTATCTTTTGTTTGAATACCTCAGTATCAGCATAATCAGCCTATAATGTACCCACTGCTGGGACACTGGGACACAGGCCTCCTTTCGGTGATAGGGAGTGAGCCGTAATCCACCGCGCGGGCCCAATGCGGGTTGGTAGATGTCACATGTCTTCGAATTTTTGGTTGTAGGACATACCGGTTTCTTCACGATGTTTTCCTTCACCGTTTTGAGAGCAGTGGTGATGAAATAATTTTGACAAAGTAAAGCGCCTGTCGGTTTCTGAACCTATGACCTACAACTCGTAAGTCGTGGTTACCACTGCGCTCCCACTGGTCTCGGTTTCACTAACCTACTCAAAATCACGGCGCTCAGTCCGCATCATCATGATAATTCACCATTAAACCAATAGAAGCTCCTAGGAGCTCCTGCTGTCCCAGTGTTTCAAGCGAGGTGGATAATATTTGCTTTTGTGGCAGCCACGTTAGTTAGAGATCGGGTGCAGGCATTAATCCCGTGATGTACGGCCGGCCACGCGTCCCTGCATACATTTCGTTATAAACAACAGTAATGCAGATAGGTATGATTTAATTTATAGTTGCAGGCTTTTCGCTTGATTGGTGGATGGAAACGAACAAATGGAAGTAATGTTGTAATTTGCTAAAAAAACAACCGAAAAATAATAGAATAGGCAGATAAGTGATGGCGCAGTGGAACCGGCCCCGACTTACGAGTTGTTAGTCACGGGTTCGAACCCAAGCAGGCGCTTTAGTTTGTGTAAATAATTTCATCACCACTGCTCTCAAAACGGTGAAAGAAAATGTCGTGAGGAAATCGGCATGTCCTAGGACCAAAAATTCGAAGACATGTGACATCTACCAACCCGCACTGGGCCCGCGTGGTAGATTATAGTCCACTCGCTCTCGAAGAGAGGTGGCCTATTTCCCAGCAGTGGGAACTTTATAGGATTATGCTGCTATTTGCGCAATCATTAACGTTAGATTAGACTTCCCAAAATATTAAAGATTTCAAAACTGCCTTGCTGTGCCTGTAATTAGAAACTACGTTATTATCATCATTATCATTATTCATAGATTTATTCATCCCACTGCAATGGGGTGATTACGTAACACACTATCAGTAGCAACCCCTTTAATTTTGACAGCTCAACATTCATTGCGTTATTTACGTTGATTAGCAGACAATTTTTTGGAACATATATGAAGCAATGGATTAGCAATATCCTTCAACATGATTCAGATTGAGATTGATAGTGCGTTACGCAATTAGGGTGAAGGTCTCTCCATTCCCTTCCCTTTTATGTTTCCCTTCCGTCTTGTGTTAATCTTTTTGATGAGGATATTATGCTGAGGCGAAAAGGCAGTAATTGTATTCCATTATAGATTTTTTCAATAGGACAATAGCTACCAATTTCGTCTAGACACACTCGATAAAGAGTCAATAAAAATTCAAACACGAAACTTACGCAACTTCATCGTGAACTAATACAGCACACAGGGTTTGATTTAATTAAGCTTTATCACCCGTTACACCACCAACCAACAACGTTACAAATAACGGCCTACTTTGCAATCTAGCCCCTTTGATTTTATGCGATGACCCATTATTCCCCGGAGGCCTGGATAAATTTCCCGGGGCTTCCTCGGTACATATACGGGATTTATACTCATTCATCAACCTTTAGTCGAGTCGAGAGATAAGTACCAATTTACTTGCAGCCACCTTAGTTTGCATGTACTTTCAACGTGCTAGTCAGGATCTGCATTTTAATAAAATATTGGGTTACTGAGGTGTTTACCTTAAAATATACGTGATTTTATTTTTAAATTATGTCGGCAATGTGTGGCGGAGTGCCTGCATTTTATAACTTGGGAATTAAGACCGCCTTTGGTGAACCTTGCCGGTACCTTTTATACGCATGTCCATTTCCTGGTTGGCATGCATGGCATGGCATGGTGGCAGCATGGGTTTATTTTAATAACCAAAATATATTTTTATCTCACATCACGTTTAAAAAATAAAATCTGCTTCTTTATGAATTAAGACAAAAAAGAGAACGTGTACCAAAATTCTACTTATCGTATAAAAATGACCAGAGAAAAACTTACGCCAAGCCAGTTTTTATTCAAATACCCAGAAGCCATCTAGTACAATAGGTATCAAACCTACTACTGCACAGCCTTACATCAAGCACATGCTCCCACAGCCATACGAACGAATATAAAAATATTGTAACAACAAACCTATAACAATAAGAATGATTAATGATTGCCATGTCCCATCCACCAACGGCATGACATATGAAATTTTATGAATATTTATCATGCGAATTTTTCATTTTATTATAAAATTCTTGCGACGTATTTATTACCATTTTATTAAACGATGTTTTCCCCAAGGCCAGTTTGAAATTTACTAGGTTATTTCAACAAAGAGCTATTTGCTGAGTCATTAAAAATAGTAGACTTTTAGCGGAAGCATAAGAAAACACCGGAAGAACCAGCTCAGGATTTACTACTCAAAAAGAAATCCACAAAGCATGAAGAAAAACTAATCACAACCTGTTTAAAAATGTATATTTCCTAGCCAAAACACCTAACTAAACCGAATTTGTGCCCGCATATACCTCGCGGGAGAAAATTCACGATGTATAGAAGATCTCGACCGCCCCCGACCGCAACCGAGCGCTCCAATAAAGAGCATCTCGTCGGTCTCAACAGCAATTTAATCAGCTTTGTTCTTTATAAATAAGCTACGGTATTCGCCCGACCCAGGCATGCTATTAAGCTTTGTCTTTTATTTTTTTCGTCGTCAGTTCAAACGTATAAACTTGGCCTTATTAGAACAATGTTGTGTAACGACAAGGCTTGTGTTCATCTTTGAATTGTATGGCAAAATGGCGAAGGTATTTTTCTATTGTTATAAGTTTTTTTACCAATCTTCACGCTGCTATACCTACTTGTACTTTTACTGAGTAACATTAAAAATAGCTTCCCGTATAATAAATCATAAAAATATAGATTTATGATTATAGAATCTACGCTCTAAGTTCTAAACTAATAACAGGTGTTCACAAACTGTAGATAGTTGAAGTTATCCAAAGCTGCGGGGCACACGCGGATATATTTGACAAAATAATCAATCCGAAGTTTGACAGATGGAGTCAGGAAAGGCACGTAGCTCTCGAACGGGTTCGTTATCTCATTCGAACTGCACTGCCACCCCCAAAGCGGCACCCTGCATACCATGAACGTACGACTGACGTGGGAATACAAATCAGTAGACGAGTCTTTATTACCCAGAATTATAATTTTTGGGTAATTTCTTATAGTGGCTGTATATTTTACTGTCACATAAAATATTCTTGTTTATAAATCTTGGCAGGCTTCACAAGTTTACAGATCATAATTCCGTCGCGATTATGACAAAGAGAATAAAATTCAGTTTTATATATAGCAGTAAAGAATTTCGTCGAAAAGTAATGTGGTAAAAAGCACAAAGCTTATCGTTTGGCAGTATAACACTGAGGGCTTCGAAGGCACGTCTGCTCATTTCTATGTGCATGATCCACTGAATATCAGGACGTATTCGATGCAGCACCTGTTCCCCGACAACTCGCTAACTTTGCTTCACAAGTTTGCTTAAAGTATTACGAAATTTGAAGCGGACGCCCGCGTTGCCAACTTGTCCCACATTATGTTTGTAAGCTTGATGAAATCGACGTCCTGCAAAACTTCTCACCTTGTTATTATCACTTTTTCAAAATGAAGTCCGTATTTCGAATGCACAATAGAAATTGGTAGTGAAATTCAAAGTTGACCTGCCGGGTCTGTAGTAACTCTAAAGAAACTTGTTCTCTGTGACTTTTGAAACTATCGCATCGAACCTATTTCACCAGGGGGCCCTCTATAACTTCCTAAAGCTGAAGTTGTTTTAGGACTTCCTGCTTTCCGGAGTTATTTTGAATGGTCAATTTACATCTAGTGGAATTTTTCACATTACACATTTTGTAAAGTTTGTCATGACTTGAAAGCTTGTCGACAAAAGTTTCACAAGAAAACCACTGAAAAATATCGATATCGAGTAGCTACATATTGAAATAAAGCATAATAAACAGGTTTGTGTTTTATTGTGGTCCTGTCGTCTACCCAATCTTTCCCAATCAGGTTTCATCTTCAACCCTTCAATACATGGATGCAGTGGAACGTTGCGGCAGTGTGGCCGTCGTGTCGTCTAATCCGCGTGACGTAGGTAACTAAAATAAATTGATGTTAAACAAAAGAACAAAATATACCTAATAATATCCTCGCATTGCTTATGCATTCACATTTCCTAAAATCCAGGATCGAGGAGTAACTCTGGTTCTAGAAGTACAAGACTACACTTAAGCTGAACATTGCAAAAACATTGCAATAAAATAACTCAGAAAGCTGAATTCCCGAGAGTTCCTAAGATTACAAGCATTTTGGCATCTCTAAACCTATTCAAGGCATTCTCAAATGCGCTATTTTTCCTCCGTCTTTTAAATTATGGATGAAAATGCTATACCATAATGTTACACGAATAAATTCAAAGCAACATTCTCATTAGCTAATAATCCGTCTATAGATAAAAACTTTTTTGCAAAAAAAAACAACCGACTTCCAAAAAACACTACAAGGTGAAAAATAACTTTAATTTCCGAAGTCGGTGTCTTTGGATCTGTATTTTAGTTTTTTGTCACCGACTTCCGAAATTAAAGTTATTTTTCACCTTGTAGTGTTTTTTTTTTTTTTTGCAAAAATGTTTTTATTTTTCACTTTTTAGTGGGTCATTTATCCAATTTACAATAGCTTTTACAAAATACTGCTTTTCCCGATGCAGGGACGTTAATTTTTGAGGAGTTCTCCTAGTAAGAACCAGGAGAACTGGAGCTGAGAAGTCACCCTCAGCTCCACTTCACCATAAGCATTGTGACGAGCATAAATTGCTTAGCAACCACATTAAAGTACCTAATCGAATCGTAACCCGTGAACTGCTTATTATTGAGTAGTTCCGGTGGCCATCTGTGGTCTTCATCATCAGTTCCACTTCACCAAATGGTACTTTCCGAAAGCAAATGCACGAGTTACTATAAAAAATACCCAAATCGCTATAGGTGTGCCTATAAAATTTGAGGGTTTCCCTCGATTTCCATAGGATTTCCTCATCAGATTCCAAGTTGGTGATAATGGGACTACCTCGAGACCATACCCTATCAAACAAATAAAGAATTTTGAAAATCGGTCCACAATTGGCGGAGTAATCGCGTAACAAACACACAAAAAAAAAAAAAAAACATACCGTCGAATTGAGAACCTGGAGGAGGTTCTCAATTCGACGGTATGTTATTTTTGTTTTTTTTTTGAAGTCGGTTAAAAACAAAAGGATATGTTATAACTAAAAGAAATGGATAACAGAGAAATGTAAACGCAATCAATATAAACACGTTGATTATTCGATTACTCTTGTATTGCGCGTCCAATTTAAAATAACAAGGTGCACACCGAGCGAACATAGGCATAATAAAATGGTGAGTACGTGTCATCGGCTTTTGCAAGCTAATCGCAGCGGGGGACGCTTGATTGCATGCACCGTATTTTCTTTTTTTAGAGACGCGTTCAAACTGGCTTCATTGAACAAAGCAACTATCGCTGAGCTGGGATTATTGAACCAATTTAATTTAAGCGGAATAAGCTGTTTGATGCAGCTCTAATGAAGAAAGAAACCAAATCTCCCTGATTGGGCGCTACGTGTCTGCCGCGATCGATATTTGAAGGCAATTTATTGGATAAAAATATTTAAAAGGTACGAAGATTAGTTATTGGAAAATTCTGTTCAAATGTTGAGGAGATTAGTTAGGAATTTATTATTGATAGTTAGATTGTTTATATAATTAAAGTTGTTTTTCGTAATGAAACTTATTTTGAGCTCAATATTTCATTTGTCGTTAGTGTTGAGAGGATAATACAGCGCTCATTATCATGAGGCCAAGGTCAAGAGTTGTTTAGGTAAACACTAATCCCACAATTAGACGCAGACTTAAAATAAGTTTCCAGGCAAGTATAATAACAATTAGTTTCGAATTAGTCGCCAGTTTTAATAAGACAGCCTTCGTCCGCCGTTTACTTTTTAAACCAATTACTGATCTGTATCTATTTCATATTGGAAAAATGAATATGAATAAGCTATCACGTTCACTGTCTCTTGCATGTAAATTGTGAAGAGTCAGTTCTGTCCGAATCAGAATTCAACCGCCGGAGTGAATGAACGAATTATTTGACTGATGTTTTATTTATTATTCTGACCGGAATAACGAGGATGGTCTTCGATAAATGTGAAAGTTATCATTCGTATAATTGGAGAATTATTCGAATACAAAAAGTTAGGATTTTCGTTAGTCACAGACAGTTCAAGACCCTTGTCATGTTTAATATCGGAGAAAATATTTTGAGATGGAAAAGTGTAATTTTCAGAATATTTTCGGATGATAGGTATTATTATCCTTATTGCGGATCGATTTTGAAGCATCAAAAGGCAAAGTTTTTTCCTTTTATGGAAAAGCGTATGTACTTAGGGATTAGGGTAAGCCGTTGAGGTATTGAAAAGGCCGAAGGCTATTCGGTTTGACGTAATATAGGGCTATGTATTTGGATACACGGACGTTCGGTGAAGTGAGTATCGGCTTAGCGTCCGGCGTCCGTGAAATTAGTTGGTTGACAAACCTTTTCATGTCTGATATAAAGAAAATATAGAGATTTAGGGATGCAGCAGAATACCAGCGTCAGGTATTGTACCTGGCATATGCTGAGCTGGACTCCCATTTGGTGCAAATATGAGACACACACCGCCCAGTAGTGATCACAGAACATAAATACCGTAGTGATCGACCGTTATAGATGTATATGAGCTAGGTGTCTATGGGTCAATTTATCTTTTTTTAATCATTGTTAGTTTTTTTTTTCTTTCACCTTTTCTGATATTTTTTAATACCTGTATAATTGTGTGATGTTTTTTAATACCTGTATTGTGTGTCTTTTGTTGCACTGAATAAACACTTACCTATCTTATCTATCTATCTACACACATCAAAAGTGTCTAGGGATCAAGCATTTTTATGCGGATTTCTTGAGATTGAGATGTGGCTTTGTAATAAATTTATGATTTTATAAATTTATATGGATCCTTTTTGGTGCATTTCATAATTTGAATCAGGAACTGTGAATCAAATTCGAGTAAAAGATGAAAATCAGCTGTCAATATTTTCCCTATAAAAACATACAACGCATTGAAGACATTATTAGTGCTACTGTTTCCCTACTACTGATTAAAACCAACGTTATTATGGAGCGGCGACGTCATTTAAGCAGGGAAGAAATGCTCAGAGCCGTGGGAATGATAGAAGCTGGTTCCCGGCAACGTACTGTGGCTTTAGCTCTGAATACAAGTCAGAGTGTTATCAGTCGACTTTGGACACGTTACCGAAGCACTGGTACCGTGGCTGAGCGCCATGGAGGACGGTATCGCTGCACCACACGGAGACAAGACCGATACATTCAAATCTTAACTCGAAGAGCTCCAACAATAACCGCCATGATGTTAGCCGTGAGGCTTCATCACTCTTCAGGGAACTTAATTAGCGACCAAACAGTCAGAAACCGCTTGCATGAAGTGAACCTTCATTCCCGAAGACCGCTACGGGTACCACCTATAGCAATGCACAATCGTAGGATTCGATATCAATGGGCTCTTGAACACAGAAATTGGGCAGAAGAACAATGGCGTTTCGTGTGCTTTTCTGATGAGTCTCGTTTTGGTATGAGACCGGATACAAGACGTATACGACACTGGAGAACCCCTGGACGCCAACAGCGATTAAAATCCTGCCAGGAAGTCCATCCTTATAGTGGTGGAACCATCATGGTATGGGCGGGTATTTGGATCGGCGGAAGAACTGAGTTGATTTGGATCAGAGGCAACCTCAACGCTCAAATTTATGCTGAGACGATTGTATCAGACGTCATCGTTCCTCTACAAGTGCAAATCGGTCCCTTATTTCAGTTAATGCATGATAATGCACGACCGCACACCGCAAGAGTTGTAAGACAGACTCTCGCCGCAGCTAACATCAATGTCCTGCCCTGGCCTGCTCAGTCGCCAGACTTGAACCCGATTGAGCATGCATGGGATATGCTACAGAGAAGAGCTCTGCCGAATATGGAGGGTATCCAGTCGCAAGAAGACCTTTTTTTGTTGTTGCAACGAACATGGGCGGCCATTCCACAGCGTGATTTGGATGAACTCATTTTGAGTATGCCAAACCGATGTTCTTGTGTTGTTAGTGTTCGCGGTAGAAACACGGATTATTAATTGTTTAAGTTACCCAATAAAATTTTAAAGAAAACTGTTATTTCAGTCTTTTTTTCGAACTTTTGTGTTAGTGGTTCAAATGTCAAAAATCCCTTTATTAGGAAAATGGCAAACAAAATGGCAATGACTTGGTTTATCGTTACTGTGACAAACGAAAATACTTTATTTGATGAATCCTTAAAGAAAATTTTAATTAATATCAATCAGGAGAAAAGTTATTGCAAAAATATATGTTGATCCCTAGACACTTTTGATGTGTGTATTTATTTCGTTTAGTTATTTTTATCTATTCTCACGAAGCAGCGCGCACATTGCTTATGCTTAACAATAATGTGTAAACACGCTGTGAATGTGCACATTCGACGGTATATGTATACATAATATGTATACACATTCGACGGTATATGTATACATAATATCATAATATGTATACACATTCGGACGGTACCGAGATTTCCTGCGCCTTACGTAAACGCAGGAAATCTCGGTACCGTCCGAAACAGTGGCGAAGTCGGAAGTGTGTGTGTGTGTGTGTTATTTGCTCACGCTACTCGTCTTCACGCACATATTCACAGCATGTTTGTAGTCTTGGTTAACATAAAAAAAACTCGCGTCGAGTTAATTTTATGTGACACTGGAACGAAGAGAAAGCTTTTCCTTAGATGTCCAGTGATCTAAATAAACATGTGTTTAATTAAAATATCTCCAAAACCTAAATGAGCAACGAACATAGTCACTAAAAGCGCCATCTTATTGTTGTTAACGATGCATTGACGGTTTATGGTGGACCGGTACAGAGCAATCGATGAATAGCGCTTAATGTCAGCGAGCTGATCGATAGAACCCTTTTCACTATTTGTAGCCTTTACAACTTACGAGCGATTGAAGACGGAGAAATTTTCAAACGATCCATTGAAATCAGTTGCTTACCTACAACAAGTGCAGCAGTTATACGTCCGGTATACTTATTACTTGCTTTTAAAAACGGTGAGCACCTATGGAATTTACGTAGCGTGCTCAATCCTTACTTTGTCAGAAAAAGATCACAATTTTGATGTCTCTTATGAAGTTGGCGAAAGGATACAACCACAAGTACCTACTGCAAAACATTGTAGGTATCTGCATTGTTCATTACTGATTTATCTTGCTGAACATTTAAAATGAGTTGGAAAAGTGCTAGCACGACAAAATATACTGAAAGTATTCGATCGCGCTTGCACACACATTTTGGAAAATACCTTTCTTTTTCTGGAGCCCACCCTTTATACGTAACGTCACACCACCGTTAATCTCATAGACCGTTGATCGAAAAACGTTTAAGATAAAACGGGGTTTAAAAAATAACAGCTCGCCAGTGACGTCAATAAATCATGGTGGGTCGTTACGCCCCGCGCGCCCCCTGTCAGCGCTACGCGAAAACTCGCAAAAACATCCCAAATCTGTCTGGACCCACCCTTGTAATCGCTAGATAATGGGTGCGGATTGAAAAATCATCCTCGCTATATGTTAAGGGCATGCAAGGCTCAGTTGTGTCCGTAATTTGTCATTGCGGTAGAGTTTTAGGTATTATTAATGACTGTGATCAATTTTGCAATGAGGGTTGCAGATTATGTGTGGATTTTGGCGTTCCCCTCTGTGGTTATTGGATTGATGTTTTTATTTATTAATTTTATTTTTGAATTGAAAACTGCGTTATTTTTAGTAGGGGAAAATTTTATGGGTTTGCGTCACCGACATTCTAATGTTAGCAGTATATCTGTAGCTATGAGTATTAATGACGAGTTGCGCTCGGAAAGCAGTGAAAGCAATACCTACATATTTGTGATACCACAAACAAGGACTTAAAAAAAAAAAAAAACATTGTTATTTCATAGTTTAAAGTTTTCAGTTCTGTCGGCAGTCCTCATGCCTGTCTACTGTCTATGTTTTATTTGGAAACGTGTTCAATTTTGCTTTGAGACTTTTTTGTTTTTTTTTAATAAACGAATAACAATCTGGGTTTATTCCATTCTTTTATGAATTAAGGGCTGATTTTTCCATAGTCACATAACTTTTACCTTAAGAAAACATCTGACAGTTTGACGTACAGACGCCAGCACATAAAGCTACCTGAAACTGTCAAATTTTCCCAATCAACTTTGAACCTTATGTTTTAGCGATAAAGTTGAAAATCTATTAAAGAAATTTGACAGATTGTAGTAGCTTGATGTGCTGGCGTCTGTAAATATTTTCTATACAAAAACTGTCAAACCACAATATTTATTCCTCGGATAAAAGTTACGTGAATATTGAAAATCAGTGAATCAAGTGTGTAGGTAATTTTCTATTGCATATAATTGATACATACATACCATAAAACTTTGAGTTTGTGTCATAAAAGTAGTATATTGCCAATAAAATATATCACTCAAAAGTTTATTAGTTACAAAAAATGGCAATTAATCGTTTTGTAGCAATAAAAATATATTCTACTAGTATATTGCAATTCCACAACAATAAAGTTTTAACATCCAGTGGATGTAGTTGATCTTTACGATAGTACATAAAATTCGCAATATACCAGACATCGAAATAAAGCTTCAGTAAAACAGATAGCATGCTTTTACATTAACTTTATTGAGTTGGAGTGTATTTCGGATAATAGAGCCAATATTTTGTGTAGATATTCTCCTTCATAGATACAGGAACCGACGAGTATGACGGAACGACTCACCCCTATGACAAGGAGCGTGAAGTTTACTATTTGCAAGCCGTGTGCCCCTGGGATTTCACATCGGCAAAAATGACGAACGTCCGCAGAAACTTTCATACCCTATTTAAAACCTCTAGGGGGTGAATTTTCAAAAACCCGTACTGTTCACTTTCACTGTGTATGGAACTCAATTCTACAGACGCTAGCACATAAATCTACTACAATCTGTCAAATTTCTTTAATAGATTTTCAACTTTATGTCTAAAACTTAAGGTTAAAAGTTGATTGGGAAAATTTGACAGTTTCGGGTAGCTTGATGTGCAGGCGTCTATACTGTGCGTTGTCTGCCGCAACTGTCAGTGAATGAATGAATTAAATTCATTTCATTTTTAGGGTTCCGCACCTCAAAAGGTAAAACGGAACTCTTATAAGATCACTTCGTTCTCCGTCTGTCTGTCCGTCTATCAAGACCCTTTTTCTCAGGAACGCGTAGAGTTATCAAGTTGAAATTAATATCAAATACTCAGTGCTGCCATCCTTTGAAGCAGTGAAAAATCAAACTTCTAACGCAACGCAATCAAAAGATACAGGCATTTATGTTGCGTAGCCGATATTTTGACACTCGCAAGGGAATCAAAATCTATTTTCCGTTGACCTAGCATCACGAAATTTGGTAAGAATCAATCTCATGTAGCATAAGTAAAGGAAAAAATCCGAAAACCGCAAATTTGAATTTTCATCACCTACAAATTAGTGCGGAACCCTAAGTGCGCGAGTCTGACTCGCACTGGATTTACTCGACTTTATAGACAATTTTCTGGCGAAATTGATGTACTTTAAAATAATCTTTAAAATAATAATTGTTTATTTATCCAAAAGTAATACATACCATAACCATAATCAGCCTATAATGTTCCCACTGCTGGGACACAGGCCTCCTCCCGGTGAGAGGGAGTGGGCCGTAATCCACCACGCGAGCCCAGTGCGGATTGGTAGATGTCACATGTCTTCAAATTTTTGGTTCTAGGACATGCCGGTTTCCTCACGATGTTTTCCTTCACCGTTTTGAGAGCAGTGGTGATGAAATAATTTACACAAAGTAAAGCGCCTGTCTGGGTTCGAACCTACGACCTACAACTCGTAAGTCGCGGCCGTTACCACTTGGCCACCACTGCTCTCGAAAGTAATAGGTACATAGACACAGATTAAACATAATAGTGGTAGTGTTACTAATATGCTTTTATCAGTTTGTACATACATCAAAATTTTTAGGAAACGGATCAATCTAGTAATCAAAATTAGTAACCGTCTCTTAAACTAGGAAACCAGGGGGCCTAAAAAGGCCACTTTAGCAGAATCATAAACGGATAATGGATGTTAATCGTACTAAATCCCATTGGTGAAGCATTTTTCAGTTATTTTTTTTTTGTTCGTGCTAAAATAACAATCAATCCAATCCAAATCCAATCCCAATCTCTTTGATTATACCTACGTAGTGCAGCGAAAAAAAGAAAAACACGGACTGTCTTCGCCATATTATAATTCCTTTTACGATTCTCCAAAGTGGCCTTTTTAGGCCCCCTGTATCTTGAGACAGTGTTTGGCCAAACAGTTAATTAAGTTGTCCTTATAGGAATGAAAGTGTATCGATCTAAGAATACAAAATGTAAATTAATTAAATTAATTAATTAGATATTATTTTACATATCTGCCTGTTCCTTCGGAGAACAAAGGCATGACGTTTTATTTGTGTTCAAACGTCAGCTCTTGTCGTGTCTTGTCTTCACTGATACCATCGATATTAAATATCAAGGATACGATAGGTACTTAAACTCTCGAGAAATATTTAATAGGTAGGTAGGTGCTATATCTGTAGAACCTTTCAGGATTCAAAGGCGTGACAGCTATGTACTAATGTTCGGTAGTTTGCATTGTTCAAGCCAGACCAACAAAGGAAAAAATAGGCCTGGCAAAAACCGACGATTTTTTAGTTTGTTTGAATGTGAATCGATTTGATTTACCGATTACTGGTAGCTCGGTTGCTTTCAACGTACGACCAATATTTCCTTGAAATATACTGAAAGTAAAACTAAATTTTAATGGAAATATTATTTTTTAATGGAATTATGGGTTGGAGATTTCATTGAAGACGCCTGGGGGCTTAAAAAGGCCACTTTGGCAGAATCATAAAAGGATAACATAATGGACAGTTAACCGTTAAGTTAATCGTATCAAATCTCATTGGTGAAGCATTTTTCAGCTATTTTTTTTTGTCTGTGCTAAAATACCAATCAATCCGATCCAAATCCAATCCCAATCTCTTTGATTAAACCTACGTAGTGCAGCGAAAAAAAGAAAAACACGGATTGTTTTCGCCATATTACGATTCATAATGTTATCCTTTTATGATTCCCCAAAGTGGCCTTTTTAGGCCTCCTGGACTTATAATATAAGTTTAAAATCGCCAACCTATCTTGAGCAAGCGTTGCAGTGTTTGATTTCACTCAAAAAAATTCCATAAACTGTTTATCGCATAAATCGATCAAGAAATTCATTATAAACGCAAGAATAGAACACCCACGTGTGTATTTCAAATACTTTTTTTTATAAAAAATAATTTATATTTCGTCTTTCACCTAGAAAAAGATTAAATAAATTGTGTAAGCGTATCTGATTAAAATATTTTTTAATTGATTAATATAGTTTGATAAAGGATCTTTAGGCGCATATTTTCCAGTTTTTATTTTTGGGGTATCACCTCGGGTTACCGTGTTATGAATTTTTATTCAGTTTTATGTTTTTATTTTTGGGGTATCACATCGGGTTACCGTGTTATGAATTTTTATTCAGTTTTATGTTTTTATTTTTTTCTCCCAAAATACTCAAAAGTGCGACTTGTGACCCACACTGAAAGATTGTTCCTACCATTGATAAAAAGTTACGTTGCACTATTGCGGCGTTTACGAGTTATCGAATTTCAAAATATAGTGGGGTTGTCACTCAACTTGACCATTCATTTTAATCAGACTTAATTTTTATGGAATAATATACAAGTTAGTAATTATGAGAAAAATTTAAATTAAGTCTGACTAAAATAGCGTTCCATCGTCTAAATACCCCCATTTTACATTTTTTAATTAGTTTCTGTATAATTGGATGAATAGCCAAACTGAAAATGACTGGCCCGAGAGGGTCACCTTGTTGGCATCCAATTGCAGATTCCAAAACATTGTCCTTGTTAGATAATAATTTGGAAGGGTACCGTAACATTGCCACATAGAACCATTAATTTCGGGTAGTTCCTTTTTGACTTCGTTGATTCGCAATCGGCACTTTATATTATTTAAAAGGAAGCTGTTTATTATGTCCTCAGCACGATTAATCTGAAAACTGGTACAGTCAGCAACAAAAGTCGATTAACACTTCAGTTTTTAGGGTTCCGTAGCCAAATGGCAAAAACGGAACCCTTATGGATTCGTCATGTCTGTCTGTCCGTCTGTCCGTCCGTATGTCACAGCCACTTTTTTCTGAAACTATAAGAATTACACTGTTGAAACTTGGTAAGTAGATGTATTCTGTGAACCGCATTAAGATTTTCACACAAAAATAGAAAAAAACAATAAATTATGGGGGTTCCCCATACTTAGAACTGAAACTCAATTTTTTTTTTTCATCAAACCCATATGTGTGGGTTATCTATGGATAGGTTTAAAAAAATGATGAGGTTTCTAATATAATTTTTTTTCTAAACTGAATAGTTTGCGCGAGAGACACTTCTAAAATAAGAGAATGATAAAACTAAAAAAAATATATTATGTACATGATTATCATGTAAACTTCCACCGAAAATTTGTTTGATCGAGATCTAGTAAGTAGCTCGCCGGTGAAAATTTAAAAACATATGATGGTACGGAACCCTCGATGCGCGAGTCCGACTCGCTCTTGCCCGGTTTTTTAAATCTCAGTTATTGAGCAAAATATTTGTTCAAAATTGCATATTTATGACTCATGATAGCACAAGCTTGAACCTAAGTGGTTTTTGGCTGCTATTTAATATGAATAATCCTGTATTAAGCCATATTTGTTACGGTCGCGAATCATATTTTAATCAACAGACAACCTGACACTGACCTGCAAATTGTAGAAAAACGTAAGTTAATTTGAATTTCGCGGGCTACCTTAGCGCATATTTAGTGCAAATAAATATATTTTCTTTTTATCTTTTTAAAGTTTTTAAAATACAAATTACTCTATTTTGTTGATCTTTCCTAGCAGTATGTGCTGGAAGGACCATTAATTTCACATCACTGAATTGAAATGCATCAAACATATTTACTAAGCTATGACAATACAATTACGAGTTCGTATATTAAATGCATGCAAATATTACTAATGCACTAAATATGGCAATTATGGAACAGTCGGTGTTACAGGCAACATTTTGGATGTTATATAACTAAATTATGTAGAGGCTCGAGTCCGATTTGTAACAGCCGTTCTGACATTATTGTTTGGATTATAATTATTATGCAGCAAATTATGTATTTTGTATCTGGTGATGGCGCATCTGTTTTAGTAATAATAAAATATGAACTGAGTGTACTTCGGGCTACTGAACAAAATACTGGTATATAAAGTTTTACATTTCATAAATAATTATGTGACAAGCAAGACCCTTTTTAACCGACTCCAAAAAGGAGGATGTGCAAGCCTTTTCTAACTTTTGATATTTTACCTTTTTATTAATTTTGTCTATGCTTTTTCTACCTTTTGGTTTCTACTTCTGATTGACATTATACTTTTGTTTTACTACCAAGAACCAGCGCATTTTTATTAAAGTAGTTAATAGAGGAGGTTCTCAATTTGACTGTATTTGGATCTGTACTTTGGTTTTTTGCCACTGACTTCCGAAATTAAGGTTATTTAAAACTGGTTGTTTTTTTTTGTACTTTTATTTTTCTCTTAGTAATGCTACCTACCCCACACCAATTCGTATACTATTACTTGCCATGTAAATAACAGTGACAGGAAGTATTATAAAATCATTAAGATACACAAAGTGGTTTAAATATGTAGATATTCTCGAAGCTAACTTAAAAACTACTTAGGCAAAGTTGATAAATGTGTTTATGAGAGGAGGCCCTGAGGCATACCCTATCCATCCCAAAATTTTCGAAATCGATCAATACCCGGAGATATCGCGTAACATACAAAAATACACAAAAAAAGAACAGTGGCACTCCGGGAGTGCCGACAGAAGTGAACACAAAACACAAACAGAATACTTTGCCATCACACTGACGTATCGGATTATACATTAAAACCGAGTACATTCCGAGGACAGCCACACACACAACACATCCAAAGCGGGTAGGTATTTTTTGAATCGTCTTATAAACAAAATACGCGCGGTGTCGCTTACGGTAACAGTGGACGAGTTCAATAGCTTTTTCCCATCTCAAAAAATGCCCAACGCGCCTGAAGAAGTTTTCACTTAAAAAAAAAGCCGAGTTCCAAAATTTTGTTCACATGGTTCTGTTAAAATTCTTGCGATTACTACAAGACTTGTCTGAAACTGTTGTAGTTAAGTATATGAACAATATATTTAAATATTATTTCATCTGAAACATTTTCGCTAATAAGAGGAACCGGGACCACCCCTATGTGCTGATGGTGATCACCGGGGTGGTTTTAGTGAGGTAAAAATCCCACACTCCCCGACCTCCCTCCCCGGACGTCGGGTGCCTTTTGAAGGTTCACCCCGACAACAAAAAAAAACTGGCCAAGTGCGAGTCGGACTCGCACACGAAGGGTTCCGCACCACAAGGCAAAAACACCGAAAAAAACACGTTTGTTGTATAGGAGCCCCCCTTAAATTTTTTTTTTGTATTTGTTGCTATAGCGGCAACAGAAATACATACTTTGTGAAAATTTCAACTGTCTAGCTATCGCGGTTCTTGAGATACAGCCTGGTGACAGACAGACGGACGGACCGACAGCGAAGTTTTAGTAATAGGGTCCCGTTTTTACCCTTTGGGTACGGAACCCTAAAAAAAGGTACCTATGTAAGATGATTATTCAATAATCAAACGAATGCCAACCACACTGCTTACTAGGCTATTTCTATAGCTCAACATATAACAGGTGGTCATTTATAATCAACCGCTCGATATATATCTTGCCTTCGCAAGTCGGGATATCATCTGTCACGCTTCTCACAGACAGCGATCAAATTGAGGATTTCTGGCTTACTGCCCTTTGTTGCTACGTCGCCTCCCCCACGTGCAAACTGAGATTATACCTGCCTGTCTCACCATCGAGGTCTCAATTCGCCCATTAACTCCACACACGTTTCGCCCGTATCGTACTATTGTTTATCTAACAAAAAGGCGATGAACTGTGATATTGGTAACAAAATCAGTCAATCGGTGCTAACTATCTGCAACTATCTGGAAAATCCAATGAAATAAAAAATGGATTTTGCGCTTTATTCTTGTGTAAATCGATCATCTACTACATCTACTGATGTGTTTTCAGCTGTTCATCTATAATTATAATAGTGCGGCAAAAGAAGTTACCAATGGAAATTTAGCAAAAACTGAAAGCGATTTTCGCACACAGACGCATTAGTTTCAATTTTGTAAATAGGTATTTCAATGGTTATGTATTTTATTGGAAAACAAAACATTCTTTTCAAATTATGACCTGTAGGTATCCACCTTGTTCAGTTTTTACCGTCGGCTTAATCACGGCTTAATGTTCCATATTTTCCAAGAAAACATAATCTAAACAAGCCGATTTGAAAGCTTAAAGACACCCTCCATTCCAACATAATATTTAAAGGAATATTGTGCTAATTGGAACTGGTGCGTAAAATATCGGATTACGCAAGCGGCTTGGCGGACGGGTTTCGTGCCTAGTGCACCCGCCCCGCGTTACCAAGTCAAATTAAATTTACATAAATAGTCAAATACACAGGGCCCAAAGTAAACCATTCTAAATTCGATGGCCCGAAAGTTGTATCTCTGCAAACACGGACATTCGGAGCGACAAATGTGACCCGAATTAATATTTGACCAGCGTGTTTGTGCTGTACAAGTTGTGCCTTCATTTGGCTTCTGCGGGACTTTATATTTGGTAATTTTCTATGAACTCTAATTTCAGGAATTAGTAGTCTGACCCGCCTTTAACATATTTAATTTACACGGCATGGGAACGTCGAAATTCGTATTAATTTCGAGATAAGTTAATACTCACCTAGGGAAGTTATAATGGAATTCAGACAACTTATGATCGTAGCAACCGCGTTGAATTTGTTGGTGACGAAGATAAATGGAAGGCTTGTCAAAACCGAGGCCTACTGCACTGTCTTATGAGATTTTCGGTTGAATCGCCTGCTGTATTCCATTTAATATTTACTTTAGTATTTTTCGGGGTAACAGCGACACATAAATGTGTTCTTAATTCATATTTCTGAATTGTATTTTAGTGATATTGACGTTTTCATTCACTTTTATCGCTATAATAAACTAAAGATTAAACCTGATCACGTAGGTAGTTGATAGTATTTAGATATTAGAAAAAATTAAAAAAATATCCATGGATCATAAATGACAAAAAATATCCATGGACCATAAATGACAGGCAATGCTCTATATTTATTTTTTGCATCACCAATGCTTCAAATTCTTGAAGCCCGCTTCTTGACGCGCCAAAATTATACTACATGTCGTATAAAACTAATGAGAACAGAACTCTTAGCAACCCCCCACCCGATCCGCGCCGGAGTCCCCCAGGGCTCCGTAGTATCCCCCCTCATTTTCACGCTGTACACCAGTGACATCCCCAAGAGTAATTCGGCACAGTTGGCTCTCTTCGCCGACGACACTGCCGTTTACTGCTCAGGTCCCAATCAGGGCTCTATCGCCCGCAAGCTCCAAAACTCCGCAAACGCCTTAGGCGATTGGTTCCGGAAATGGAGAATCGAGGTCAATCCCGACAAGAGTCAGGCGGTACTTTTCTCAAAGCCGCGTAAATTCACCCCCCTCCCCAGCCCGATCTCTATGTATGGCAAGCCGATCCCTTGGGGTAAGCAAGCCAAGTACCTAGGCGTCATTCTCGATCACCGTCTCAACTTCAAAGAGCACATAAAGACGGCGCGTTCGCGCGCCGCTTTCGCTCTCGGTAGGCTCCACTCCTTATTGACCGCCCGCAGCAAATTGTCCCTCCGGTGCAAATTGCGCCTCTACACCGCGGTCATCCGTCCCATCATGACGTACGCTTGCGTAATCTTCGCGCACGCCAACCCTCGCTTCCTGCATAAAATGCAGACCCTCCAAAACCGTTTCCTTAGAAAGGTCACGGGTGCCCCCTTCTATGTCCGAAACGTGAATCTTCACGTCGATCTTAAACTCCCCACCGTCCAGCAGTTCATGAAGCGCCTCTCCAAGCGCTACTTCGATTCTGCTATTAAGCATCCCAATCCCCTGATTGCGGCGGCCTCCCGTTACACTCCCTCCCGTATAAGTAGGATTCGCCGACCAAGGCATACCCTCACCACCCCCGACGACGCCACTACTCTCCTCCAGGAGAGTAGTAAATCTACCAGTACTCTCAAGAAGTACAAGTCCCGACATCCGTCGTTCCGTCCTCGCCGTCGAGGCCCGTCGCGACACCCCGTACCATGTCCACCCCGACCCTTGCTCGAGCCAGCCCGCGCCGCTGAGCTGCCTGTAGCTTTAAATTCGTCCCCATTAAATAATAATTCCGATCCAGCCTGTCCCTTGCTGTCCTCTCCCAGCGACGCCCTAAGCCGAGGTCCGAACCCCCCGGGGGGGTGCCCTTAGCGTGTAGTCGCTTAGTTTGTAAGTTTTTATGCCCTGGCTGGAGGCCCAATTTATTGTGGCATCCACAGGAAAGTCCGGTTGAGCAGTCGACAACCCCTACGGTTGAACTGCGAGATGCCATTTTTCAAAAAAAAAAAAAAAAAAAAAACTCTTAGCAACATCCCACCAAGACACCGTGAACACCAAAAAGCGTGTAACAAAAATCACCTCGCCCACACCTCGCAGATTATAAAGGCACCTGTGTACAACCCGTGTGAGTTTATTTTAAAAATAAACTCGCTTGTTCATTGACGCGTCTAAAGCATGAGCAGCACTCAGGAGGGGTGGCATTAAATATTTCATTTTAGAGAAGTTTTTATTACCGTCAGTGAACGTGTCCGCGATAAACGTTGCGAACGTGACTAGAGAACCTGGCTTAGATCGCCCGCTCACCTATACTTGCGGAGCTAGAGAGGCTGGATGTGACTGAGGGATATAAACAAGTAAACATCACGTATTCTTATTTTGTCAACAGTTGTACATTTTATGGTGCAACGAAGAGTCGGTCAGCAAAGTACGGTGGATGCTCAAGCTTCAAATAAATCGCTGCTATTGGTTAGCTTATCAGTACATGAAAAGATCGTCAGTTTAAAATATGAAGTGTGTGATCTGACTGAGATATTAGGCGGGGAATCACCCGGTACAAATTAGTACCGTCAGATTACAAAAACAAAATAATATGGTCTGAGACAATATTTTTTATTATAAAAGTTCCCAATGACATCACACGAATAAGCACAGAAATAAAGAGTAACTTTCCGACTGAAAAGAAACTAGTTTCGAACTTCAAAGCAACGTTATGTACGCACAGTTCTTGACGTGAAAAGGCTTCTACAAATCATCTACGTCTAATAATGTTTTCTTCAGCCTGTCGTCAAGCTCAAAAGGGATAAAAAATACCCACCTATGTTATTTTTCAGGCTCAACATGAGTCCGACGGCGACGGGGCGTTCGCGAGACGACAGCGGGGCGGTCGCGTTAGAAATGTGTTTCCTTGCACCCGCCCACCTTCCGTTAATTTGTAACAAACACGACATTATCACGATACTTTTCGCCTGCATGCAGTATTATAAATAAGGGGAATGTTATTTATTTCTATGCGTAAATAACGTGGATTTATTTATCGTTTCAACTTTAATAACTCAGCATTTGCTTATTATACCTACGCAATTTAGCATTTGCTTAATAAACGCAATTTATTACTGTAATCTATAATAATATCACACTAATAATAAAAAGGCGAAAGTTTGTGGGGGTGTGTGTGTGTGTTTATGTTTGTGTGTATGTTTGTTACTTCTTCACGCTCAAACGGCTCGACCAATTTTGATAAAATTTTGTATGGAGGTAGCTGACACCCTGGATTAACATAAAGGCTACTGTTTATCCCAGTATTCATACGGGATCGACACTTATGCGGGTGAAACCGCGAGGCGCAACAAGTATATAAGCCTGAAGAGTTTATATGTTAGTTTGTTTGAACGCGCTAATCTTTGGAACTACCAATCGGATTAGAAAAAATCTTCTTGCATTTGGTAGTCCAATTATTTAGGAAGGTTATTGGTTGTTTAATATACGCTAGGACCCTAAGGAGCCGAGCAAAACGAAAATAAAGTCAGAAATAATTCTAAGCGCAAACGTAGTAATAGCGCGGGAAAGCGATGCGATGCGACGGAGTGTATCGGGGGAACAAGAAATTTCACGCAGGCGAAGTCTCGGGCAGAAGCTAGTGATAGATCAAGTCTGGCCACATAGTTTTATGAGCTATTAGTCACTGCCATAGCACGACACAGTCCAGTGTAACCACAATTTAAGCAACAGAGATCCATCAGGCTAAAAACTACATTAAAAATAGACTACACCTAGCAAAAGTTCTCCTATCGACCGTATTCGAAACTTCCACTCAACTTAGTTTTGCACAGATCAGTTTAGCTTTTGCACAAGTTAGCAGTTCATAAACTGAGTGATGCTAGCTATCAAATCCCTTTACCATACATTTTTATCTGATACGTGGCTCCAAAAAATAAAAACGTAACATCATGTTCAGGTTTCACAGTTCACCGTGCTATTTCTACATCATTCGATCGGGATACCACGAAATAAAACCGCATTGCAAAGCATAAAATAAAACCCGGAACTGTGTTAGTTGGTACTTGCAGAGGTTTTCATGTCGCCTATCTTTGCTAACAAACGTGCGAATAGTGGATTGGTTTTACTGTGAAAATCCAATTAATCAAGTTTTTAAAGCCTACACGGTGTGCCGATATTTACCACGGAGCAAATGTCAGCGGCCCTTGCAACTCAATTACCTACTGGGCAATACCGAAAACCTGCGCTTACAGGACTCATAGGCCTATTTTTGGTACCCGGAATTGGTGGTTTATTACATAACTTTTTTTTTATTAGTTTATTTAGGATCTCCAACAAAATACATAACACACACATAATACACAATACATATATCTAAGTACAGTTCGCGCCAAATAACTTTGCCGCTCTGAAGCTAGGCTCTTTCCTAGCCGCGCCAATCCGCGCCATGCGCGCTACTGTTGAATTCATAGGATTAACTACTGCGCAGTGACTTGTTGCCTACTTCAGAGCGGCAAAGTTATTTAACGCGAACTGTATATCTTACTAGCCTGAATTGCCCCACTGCAGGGCAAAGGCTTCCCTCTCCCTATTCCACACAATTCTATCTTTTGCGAGTGCCAGTCCTTACGGTAGGTGTCAAGCTCGTTCCGCCATCTTCGTCTTCGCCTGCCGCGATGGCGTCGTGCGTTTAGTGGGACCTAATCGGTGGTTCTCTAGCCCAATTGTCATTTGACATGCGGCAAACATGTCCAGCCCAGTCCTACTTAAGTTTAGCGGCTTTCTGGATAAGTCCGTTATCTTGGATTTGGTGCGCAGTATTGTGTTCCTTATACGGTCAGAAATTCGAACCCCCAGGATACTGCGCTCCATGCATCACTGGAAAATCTTGAGCTTGGACCTCTGGTGAAGTGTCAAAGACCAGGTTTGAGCACCATATGTGAGAATAGGTAGAATACACACACAAAAAACAAAAACACATAAAATAAAAGGCAACATTAAATAACATCAAGCCCTGTTTTCCCGAAGGATTGGTTCGAGGTGTAGGTACCTATAGTACACCCACATTTCGCCAGTCATGTTAAGTCCCATGTAATAGGGGGCGAGCCTATTGCAATCAACCAGGCACAAATCTGGACTCCGGACTACTACTGAGACCCCAATAACCCTTTGCCCGAACTGGAAATGAAACCCAGGACGATGGAACTCTTGCAAAATGGGCCTCGGACGAAACCCCGTCGAATTTGGAAACCTTTGCCCTTTTGTGCTGTGCTTCCTTGCTGTCTCATTACCTCCCTACTTCACACGTCAGAATATTCCAGGCTGTGAAGTCCGCTTTCGATTGTCAGGACCTCCTTTGGCAAGTTTCATTAATATTTACTTAGAATTCAAATAATATGTACTTAATAAATAACAACTAATAACTTATTAATTCATAAAAATAACAATATGATATCCTAAATTAACTAAAACTATTCATAAATTTAAAAATAGCGTCGAAAAATTAATATTATTTTAATTCTGAATAAAAATTTTGAAAAAAAAACAGGCGTCAGTTTATGTATGAAACTCACGCTTTCTTCCCATGGCCTGGGGTAGGCAGGAACTACAGAACTATAGAATAATTTCAGTATATCCATGTTCACAGCACAGTATACCCGCGCTTGGCTGACATTTAATTTAGTCGATTCCAGTTAATTCACGTACACTGTGGCGCCTATCGACCTGCTCGCTCGAACTTTGTCTAATACACTTTGCAACGTACATACTCCCATCCGCTGCAGTTACTATAATTAAGATTTTCTCCCTAAAAGCTGGAAACTCAAACGGTTTTATAAGTTTGATTATGTTTTGGAAATGTGTTAAAGTTCTGAAACGAAATTAAATTTTAGTACCTACCTACCTACTTAGATTGATATAAGAAAGGTTTTAATTTTTTTTAGTGTAGTCACCTAAGTTGATTGAACAGTAGTGGCTCTGTGGTAATGGACCTAACTTACAAGTTGTAGGTCGTGGGTTCAAACCCAGACAAGAGCTTTACTTTGTGTAATTTATTTCATCACCACTGCTCTCAAAACGATGAAGGAAAACATCGTGAGGAAACAGGCATGTCTTAGAACAAAAAATTCGAAGATTTGTGACATCTACCAACCAACCCCCATTGGGCCCGCGTGGTGGATTACGATCCACTCCCTCCCACAGAGAGGAGGTCTGTGTCCCAGCAGTGGGAACTTTATAGGCTGATTATGTTAGGCTAAGTTGAATATAATAGGGGTAAATCTTGTTTTTGGGGTCCCTTTACAGTCTCCCCAGAAATGTGCTCTAACAGGCGTTGCAAAGAGGGGGCTTCAGATTGGTATTTTGAGAGGTAACGGTACCCCTTCCATAGTGCAGATGGTGATCACCGGGGTGGTTTTAGTGAGGTAAAAATCCCACACTCCCAGGTTTTATCCCCAAAGACCAGGCGCCATGTGAAGGTTTCCCCGGAGAACAAAAAAAAAGGCGGTAAATCTTGTTACTAACACCTATTATAGTAGGTATACCTATGCTTGATTGTTTATTTAATCAATGTTAATTGGATAGTGACATTATTTGAATATTACTTATTTCAAAGCGATAAGGATAAGCGAAAAGACCGCCCATTGTAGTGATAATTGTATTTTTTGTTATGTATTTTCTGGTGTAAATACAATAAAGTACATAATATAAATAATTATTTCAGTGCTTTTGACAGTTCTATTAATTAAATCTTGACACACCGGTGAAATCTAATTGGATGCCTGTACTTAAATTGAAATATTACAACTGCACTTCGTGGTTCTATTCATGTGAAAATGATATCTACTAATCTGTACTAATATTAAAGCTGAAGAGTTTGTCTGAAAGCTTTAATCTTTAAGTGACGAATTCACAATACCTAAAACTGTTTGTAATTTTTGTTTGTGAGTAAGTTGTTGAAGGGTCATATAAATCAATAAATTAATTAATTCATCTCTGGAAGTACGGTCAGCAACAAAAGTCAATTAACACTTCAGTTTTTTGAATCTCAGTTATTGAGCAAAATATTTGTTCAAAATTGCATTGTACTTCTGCTGCAATTTTATATTTTGCTCAAAAAAACTGAAGTGTTAATCGACTTTTGTTGCTGACTGTACTAGTCGGATTTGGAAAATTGTTTTTGCATTTGATAGCCCAATTCTTGAAGAAGGTTATAGGTTAACATCACACCATGACCTTAAGGAGCCGAGCATAAAGAAAAAAGTAAGAAAGAACGGTAGGTAAGCGTAAAAGAAGTAATAGAGCGAGCTGAGGCGATGTGCGTCCGGGTTTCACGCAAACGAAGTCGTGGACAGAAGCTAGTCTAAAATACAGCTAATTTCTCTTCCAAACAGTTTATTTATTTATTTATATATACTTTATTGTACACCAGAAAATACATACTTAACAAAAAAAAATACAAAACAGTTATTCACTTGCCCCATAAATCTTTCGATACCAGATCACGACGCCGTTCAAAAACACTATCAAAACATAAAACAACTTTCTTTATACAGCATTGTTACATAGTTTTGATTTAACTGCAATAAGCTGCCCCCGACGGGTTTACGATATGAAACTGAGCAAAGAAATAGCCGGAGTTAACTTAATATTACTTTATAATACTTCATATTGAATCTGCGACGACCCGACGGCGAAATTAAACAGTTTATTAAAATTTCAATTTCCTTGATTGTAGCTGTTATCCAACGTTCTAATAGAATAACAGAGTAGAGGTTCAAGATTACGTAACGCAAGGCTTTTAAAGAATTATGATTACGATTACATTTGACGGGTCCTGAATTATTTATTTAAGGAAATAAGTGAAGGTATTACAGCCGGTCTATTCCGCTAAATATATAATTAAACAGTCGATAATCACTACTTAACTTTAAGCAACGTTTATGAAATCATGAAACATTTATTTTCTCTTGACTGTACTTACCTGTCAAAAAGAGTTAGGTACCTAGTTAAAGTGGATAACACAGGAATTAAAACAGAAGACGAACTAGCAGAGGATCGAGGAAGGGGGGGGAGGGTTCAGGGGATCAGACCGGAATAAATCGAATAAAGGGATGATTGCGTTATTTATGTTGTCAGACTTTCGGGCTACTGAGGACCAGAAACGACTGTCAAAGATCCACGAATGGCAGCCGGGAACAACGGCTTAACGTGCTTTCCGAGGCACGGCACCTCCGTGCCTCGGAAAGCACGTTAACCCGTCTTGGTATGTGAAGATGGTCACCCATCCACGGACCAACCGCGGCAAGCGTAGCTTAACCTGATCGATCGACCCGTGCGACTGTTATTACTTAGCCACAAGCCCCTCCCTCTGACCAGTAATGCTGCATGAAATATTGTGATTCGTTGGCGGAAGTAACAACAGCTAATTACTGCTTTCACTATTAACCGATTTTCTGAAAAAAAATCAGTCTTTCGTGAATTATTATCAGACGCGTGAGATATTTTTTTTAATTTTTTCAAAAAGCTTTCTTGCATTGAAACCCTAAAATAATTAGGTATTCATTTAAAATCTTCCCCATTATAAGCAGCTGCTCAGAAAATATTCTTACCACTAAGCGAAGTGATGCGCGACCGTTTCCGAGCGCGCATCGCACTCGACTGATATAGGATATACCGAGTTCAGAATTGTACTTCTGTCGTAAAGCGAATCTGTCATAAAACGAATTTGTCCTAATGCGAACAAGGGGTTCAAACAACCAAATTCGTACTCGCAATAATCAACACTGCCACGCATAATCCTGCTAAATTATTCCGATCCACATTTAATATAGCCTCAGCAATGACAAAAGTTGTAGACAGCTCACGACCGCAGAGCCCATTTCATACAGTAACCAAATCACGATTCTCATTAATGACAGCTATTAGCACAGGTGTTTAGTAATACGTATCCCAGTTGTGATACCACAATACAAGCTAAAATGTACCTATTGGCTATAAACTGCAAACCAGCATTACACAAATCGACGCGGCATTAACACGCCAGTTTCAATTGTCGACACGCTATTCTAGTAGATTTATACGTCTGTATGTGACGACGTGACGTCATATTTTAGGGGTTATGTGGGTAGTTTGTTTCGAATTTGATGAGAGACAGTAGAGACTAAAGAAATGGTGAAAATTTTCTGTAAAAATACAAGGTCATATTTAGTTAACTAGCGAAACTTCACAGTCTTGATGGATATCGAAATCTAAACACTATAAAAAAAGAAAAAAAGGTTTATTGTTATTTTTTTCCTGAGCTCTTTATCCACTGGTAAGTACTTGTAGTAGTTGAGAAAATCTGTATTTTTTTTTGTTTTATCGTGTTTAGATATCGATACATAACCATCACAGCTGTGAAGTTTCCACAGAAAAAATAAACTGATTTTGAAACTGATATTTCAAGTAGGTAAGTAACTGTAATCGTTGACCCAAAAATAAAACTTTTTGTTTTCTCGTATTTAGATTTCGATACGTTTGCGGAGTTTGGCTAGGTTATTTAATTTAACCCTGTATTTAATAAAGCTTCAATATATTCAATTAATTTTATTTTATTCCGTAACCTTAGCACTTCTGCATAACCCCGCGTCCTAACCAAAAAGATCGCTCGTCCCAATACGCGATCGTCGCGCGAGTAATCGTTGCGCATAAATACGATCGTCGCTTACATTTTGGTTGGCGAACACGAACGCGCGGTCACTTTGTGAGAAGGCGCCTTTCAGTGGTCCGAACAAATGGGAGACATCTGAACGCGGTGATCGCATTCTCGCCAACGTTCTTTTTTGTTAGAACGTGGGGTACGGGTAGGCACTTCGTATTTTAAATCGGGTATCTCTGAAGGCCAATTCTCGAAATTTAAACCGTTCAAAATCTAGATTTTGAACGGTTTAAATTTCGAGAATTTTTTTTTTTGTTTGTCGCCGAAATGCGACAAACAAATGTTAAAAGCTTGTCAAAATGTAGGAAAATCAGAGGTATTGCTAACAGATTGAGACTGAGATCAGACTGTGAACGTTCTTAAAATTACGAGAATTGCCCCTCTGATTTTCGAAGTAAGTCTTAGTACCTAATAAAGTTTTAAATAAAATGACAAATTAAACATTTTGGAGCAACCTAGTTGCAGAGTTTCTTATTTTATTGCTTTTTAACCGCACATTATCTTGAAACTAGCTTTAATTTCAAACTGCAAATCTGTCAAAACTACTCTACAATGTCATCACTTTTTGAAAAGTTTTGATACTTTACTGAAGTTTACGATGTGTAAACTTCAGTAGTCATTTGATGAAAATGACATGAGTTCACTCACTTTTACCAATTTTCTCAAGTACTTTTCTTCGGTCAAAATTATTTAAATGACTTCATTTTAAAACCAAAGGCCTTTTCCAACGTGACCCTATTCAGCCTGCATTCTTCTTTTTGATACGATTTTATTTTTTAGCTCTTTTACCTATGTTAAGTTGACAGGCTTCGGCGCGGTAAATGAGACACAATAGAAATAGTGATAAGTTACCTACTAACAAATACCTAAAAACAATAATAATCATTTTTTTTTTATTTCATTATTTGAACTTTGAAGTTTATCTATTTTTTTTTGGATGATTTTCTAGTACGTTAGTAAAATTGATAGTGCCATGCTTTCCTATAATTTAGATAGGTACATGCAAGATTATTATGACAAAGACTTTGGGTTAATGCTGGGTATGTGTTTAGTTAGCAAGCCTTTATATAAATAAAAAAACCTCTTGATAATAACCGTAACATCTACTACCCCAAACTCATAGACTGTCCCAAAATGCAATTAAATACCTACTAATTTTAAAAAAATAGTAACAAAATTATTCACTCGTAAAGCTAATTCTGAACTCAGACGTCTGAGCCCGGATTTAAGGTCATATAAATTAGATTAAACTATTAACTTTACCTATTACCGCTTAGCGCTCCCAAATAGTTGTATGTGAAACATTTGACCCCTGTCTCGTAACTCAGTTAAGTTTATTATCCCTATTAAAAGTGGGAGATAAATTCGTGAATATAAACCCTTTACGAAATAGCCTTCTTCATAATAATGTTGTATTATTTTCTTAATTATAAGCATAATACTGTACTATTATGAATTCTGTGGTAATACCAGATATAGTATTTTTATCTCAAGAAGTGACGCGCGCTTTACTCGTGTTTACCAAGTGCACAAACACGCTGTAAATTTTTGTGTAAGCTCTCGGTACCGTCCGATACCATGGCGAAGTCGGAAATGTATGTCTGTGTACTCTTTCAGAGTGGAGGCGGGCGCGGGTGCTAGCGCGGGCGCGTGTAATTCAAAATGTATGCAGACGCCATTTGCGTTCACAGTGCTCCCGCGAGCCGCGCGTCTTCATGAGGCGGGCGCGGGCGCGGGTGGCGCGGGAGTTTCTAATGGCTCAGTCCGCCCGTATCATTCACAGTGATTTAGCGTCTATTAGGTGACTACGCTTTTGGTTCTAAACCATTTTGATTCACCCGCCGAAGCGTAGCTCGTTCGGCACTGTGAATACGCAGACGCCAAGACCCGAGCGCCCGCGCCCGCCCCCGCACCCGCTAGTGCAGTCTGATTGACCACTGTGTGTGCTTGTGTGTTTTATATACTGACGCTACTCGTCTCCACGCACACATTCACAGTGTGTGTGTACACTTGGTTACCACAAGTAAAACGCTCATCACTTCCTAAGATAAAAATACTATACTTAATATGATAGCAACCCGGATACCCAATTATTCTTATAGTTGTACCGAAAAGTGATAGTGCGTGGAATCCTAGTTGGTTTGAGATTGCCATGGTAGTTGTGAACAGGGGTGGTGGTCTGTTCTTTCTTTATCCATTTACGTCCATGCCTTGCAATGAAGCCAACAATTGTATCATATTGCATTTTAATATGTATTTTATTATATGCATTAGCAGGCATAAAAATCATTACAAGTCCAGACCATTTCGGCAGTATCTACCCGTGTATGGTCTGTTCAAAAAATACTTGATGAATATGTAAACATATGGATCAGAAAACATGTGGAATTGTGCCTGCAAATAGTGCCACTTACAAATTGAATGCTATGATTTTATTATATGAATACTTAAACTCTAGATTCAAATATTGAATCACCATAAATATGTTTTTCATTTGACAACTGAAGTTAATTTTATAACATAAATAAATAACCTCAATTATGTCGATGATATTTCAATTACATTTAAATAATGTTATTCGTACCAATAAATTATTGGAAAAAGCGGTGAGATATACAGTCAAATACTGATGAATGTGTTATTAAATTCCTTTAGTGAGTAATTTACATTATGAATTTAACCTGAACAGGGTTTGTTTACAAATCTGTCAGATACTTTTAGAACAGACTATAGGAGGGAATATAAACCGTTGTGCTGGTTACTAACACAGAATAAACATAATAACTATAACATATAATTATGAATAATTAATATTATTATGTACTTAATAATAATTTCCACTCTAACAAATTAAATATTGAAATAAGGATAATAAAGTGCTTCAATATAAACAATTCACAAATACATTACCGCATTATACGATTAATCTTATTCAAAACAACCACTCTAATTTGCAATGAAGTAACAAATACATTATTAGTTTAAGTTATAATAATAATATGGTAGAAAATAAGTAGGTAAATCTTAAAACATTTTTCTTGATTTTAAATCAATCACCTATGTATTTATAAAGTCAGTGTTATTTCTTTGATTTATTAATTTGCTTCTAATACCTACATTAAAATATTATTTATTTGTATACATATCAATGTATATGTCGGCGCAACACATGACATTCGCTGTGGTACGTCGGATCAGAGTGACAGGAATTGGCAGGCTGTCATTCTGACGGAGCGTCGCATCTGTGGTGGCGAGGCATTGGCGAGGCGGCCCACGGACTGGTCGAGGGCATGAGCTACTAGTCTGTGGACTGCGATCAAGAGGTACTCTGTGGACTGTCAGAAGAACCGCGTCTCGCACCACGCTCACGACGAACCGTCTCTAAATCCGGCAGGATCCTAAGTGTTTTTGAAGATGGATCCGTTCACTGATATAGGCCATCCTGAGCCTATATATAAAATACATTTGGGTACTAAACTATCTTAAAATTTTGAAACATTAACAAATTAAAAATATTATTTTTGAGAAATAAATGTCATAAACCGTAATTATTTTTAATAATAACTATTTCAGCCGCTGACCGCCTATTGTAATTTATATGGTGTACTTACATAATAAAGAGTATTCTATTCAGCTTTGTATATTAAAATTTATAATAATGTCAGTAGGAACCCTGATTAACCAAACAAAATTAAAAACAGTTCATGATGGCAACCTTTTATTAAATGAAAAACCTGCAATATTGTTTAATTAAAAATAATGTCTTATTAAAGGCGTACAGAAACAGCTCGGTCGTAAAGCAACGTGTTGTAAGAAGGCAAAAACAAATTATTATGATAAAAAAAATCATCTACCTACTTAGAGCTTATTAATTTGAGCCGACCCTAATTAGTAAAAGACGAAAAATGACTTTTTAGTGATAATTTGAAAGAAAAAAAAAATGTTTACCTACTCTGCACAAACAAAACCAACATTACAAAAAAATATATAATATGTCTAAGATACACACATACAAAGTAACCAAAAGCCTCAGAAAAAGGTTAGCAATTTTGTCCATTGCTTGATGTCAGGGGCAATACACACTAATATATTATTTGGACACTTTTGATGCTAGCAGTACGCAGAGATGTAATAACATATTTCCCCGAAACCGAGAGAAAAAGGTTACCTGAAAACCAAAAGATAAACCAACTAGGAACAAACAATACCAACAAAAAAACTCGATAAATAAAAAGATTAAAAACGAAACCAGCCACCACATAACCACGCCCCATCTTCAGTATTCCCCATATCGTATAAACCGAAAATTTCTGCGTTCCAATTTTGTACACGTCTGTACACAAATTTGCCTGAAATAAGTGGCCTGCGCGGTTATCGAAAATTCGACGCGCCACAGAAATGTGTATCAAAATCGGTAATATCAATGAATATGAATGTAAATTTTAGACTGAAGTAATTTTAAATTAGTTTAGTGGAGTTTGGGTGAAAGGTGTGGTTCCTTAGACTACAATACGAGTATTATGTAGTTCAGGCCTATTAAATTATTTTTTATCACATATATATTCAAAAAGAGCTAGTGTATTCTTCGTAAACAGGGACTAAAATAGTTATTTAATCCCTCGGGACTAAAAGTGATTTGAATTTGGAATGTGGATATTGTTAGTAAAAGTTCCAATAACTAAAGAGATCAATCACGAACATTGGGCAATCGAAGTATGTAATATCCTAATCCTGTGTTGGTCGAAATAAACGATTATTATTATTATTATTGGAACAAGTAACAGGCTGTATGATAAAGTAAAATACGCGCGAGCCACATTAAAAAAAAAGTTTGTGAAAAATAAAAAACGCGCGAAAAGCATTCTGCCTTCGTTCGTAATTGTTTACTCAAAATTGTATGTAAATAAATAAATGTACTACTATTCTTTTTCATAAATTGCACTTAGGTACTTATTTTTTCATAGAGAGTGATAAAAAGTAGAGTGTCCACCTCGGGAGCAACACTACTTTCAGCTCGAGTGACATACTTTGATCAAAGAAACACTCTCGCCTTCAAAATAGTTGTTTGCTCCCTTGTCAATCAATCTACTAATATTTTTCTCTAGAAACAATCTCTAAGAGCGAAGCCACACGATTGCCGGCGCATTGCGATGTCTAGCGGTGCGAAGACGCAACGCAGCGAAAATGCCCGTGTGGCTTGACTCTTAGTCTCCTGTTTTGTTACGTCGAAGAGAGATGGACACTGCCAGACAAGTTTTCTATACAAAGTAATACTAATACAAGCCAAGACTCGTCTATTGTAGGCTTTTTTTTTTCAGATAGGAAATCATTAAATGACCCCTCCCGCTCTGTGTGGAGCGGAAGGGAGTGTCAGACTCTTACTGACTAAAACCCACCCGTGTTCCTTCCTTAGCCCTTTATGTTTCGGGCCAGCAGTAACCCTTTTGGACAATCCCGCTGATCTATTGTAGGCTTAGATATTGATTAGGTATCTCGGCTCCTACTTGCCACTAAAACTTAAAGGTTAATAAATAGCTACATTTGCACCTAGGCGTAATATTTTAAGCTATGCGTACACCATGTATCAGAAATGTGCGGTCAAATTTAAGGGTGTGGTACAGACCATCAAACTGAACAACTTTCTTCATGGGACCAACGTCGTTATCGCGAAAAAATTATCAACTGTCCCATACAATACTTCAATACAATTTTTTAATTTACGATGTTGGTCCATGAAGAAAGTTGTTCGGTTTTAGAAAGAAAGAATCTAAATACTGCGGCAAACATGTCGCAGAGCAAGAACACAAACACAATTATAAAAGCTTGTAAAAAGAGAATAACTTGGGGGACATTAACGCAAAACGGTCATCATTCAAAATAATGCTACTCTATGCGAGACAGAGCCCAAGCGCCTACAAATACCAATAAACATAAATCGAAATTGTTAAAACTCTTTTGACCTCGAAAATAAAAAAGTATGATTCGGAATAATCTTAAGTTACTACATAATATGATTCCTATTCCGAATCGTACTTTTAAGTATAAGCATATCCCAAATGTTTATTGTTTCATACTAACAATAAACATTTGGGACATGCTTATACTTAAAAGTAATAGTTGTAATAAAGACGAAAATAAAATTTTCATATATGAATATTCATGTCTAGTGACTTTATCCATATGCAACACCCTAACATACATTTATTTTATTTTATTTGAGTAAGGTAATATTAAAATGCATAGCGTCCACTGCATGTTCAGATTACTGGAAAACAAATTACAAATATAATCTGCTCATTTAAATGCAATACAAGTTGTGCAAAAGTAAAACATTTGTTTTTTAATGGTCAGTTTTGATGGTGGCTTTAATCATATTATATGATTCTTCAATTATTCCTTCTTAAGTAGATGTCGCAGATTAATTGTCGAATCTGCTGTTTTACATAACCGCTAGCTGTTTTACAAAACAGCTCAGTTATGTAAAACAGTTGAACAACGTTCAGCTGCTTTGTCATTGCGTTACTTTTACCAAAACTGCTATCCTCGTTTAGAAATAATGCAGAATGGCACTGCAGTCAAGAAAAACATTTGATTTGGCTTCTAATGCCGATTCGGTCGCAGTAACTAATGGTAACTAAGTTACGGCACACTAAACCAATTGCTTTAGGTTATGTTAGAATAGTGACCAAATGCGCGCGAGCCGAGCGACCGCTACTTCCAAGTTGGTCGCAGTTACTTGGCTATTTAGTATTGTTAGGACTGATTTTCATAAAACTCTAGAAACATTATATTAAAATTGTCCTTAAAACCACTGTTTTTATTTGAGTTAGGATCATTTTCACACATACCTATTTCTCGTTTTATTTATTTCTGTTTCGGACGCCATTATTGTTGTTATGACACACAGAGCCACGAGCGACAAAATTTAGAACGAAAATCTATAATCTGACGTTTCGTTTCAAGCTGCTTCACGTAACTTCAAATCGTTGACCCGCTGCATTGGTAAGTGCAAGACGTTTATGCAATTCTGCGTGTTAGTAATTATGGAAAATCGCTTAACGTTCAGCGGTTTTACACAACGGTGATAACGGATAAAACAATCCATCTGCGACATACACATACGATAGTTCTTTATTCTAATCTATGTCCTGAAAAAAATACGATTATTATTTAATAAAAAAATACTAAAATCTTATGTAACCAGAATTTACGGTCTCATTTCGACCCTCAAAACTATACCTTAGATACATCTCGGGTGATGTACTACGAATATATCTACGTACATAGGGGAAGGTTGCGATCATTGGACTAGCTCTTTCATTGGACCACCAAGGTATTTCCAAAACTATGCAAGCTAGCAATACCCAAACTAGTCGAAACCATTCCATGACGACTCAGTTGCACCCCCCTCTTACCTCAGTGACGCTGCGGCACGTGGCGAGGAGAGACGTATGACGTTGTCTTTGTGGCGGTCAAAATCTAATTATTACACTCAGGACAATTTGACGTAAGTATCATTGCAGTCATATTTGTCTGCGTGCATTGTTATGAACTATTAGACAATTTAATTGTGATTCCATGAGTGTTATTCCATTTTGTCTAATCACGACCATGTATATTTTATTTTATTTTTTTCTTAACGAGTACCTTGTTGCCATCAATGGACCCCAAAAGAGTTCCACCGTTGGACCGGTCCAATCATAGCAACTTTTTACTGTATTTTTCTGGTTATAATTAGTTATGTTAACTTTGCTATTACTACAAGTGACCTTAGCTTCTATTTTGTTGATTTTTATATTTGTGAAATTAAATATTTAGTAGAAAATATCATTAAATCACTCTTAATGTAAACCTTTAGACTGTATCTTAGTTAAATTTTGTTATATTGATAATTATAATTAGTTGCCTCGATTGGACCTCTAGAACATATTTCTCGAAGTCCATTGATGGCAACCTGGTGGTTCATTGAAGGTGCCCATGGTCCAAAGGAGGCAACAGCCCAAAATTTTGTTTTCTTCATTTATATCAAAAAGTGTAAGCCCGAAATGTTTGTGCGTTTGATTATTATAAATAAAGGTGTTACGAAATAAAAAGAATAAACTGCTTTCATTTTAACACTTACACTTTTTGAGGTATGAGGTCGTAAAGTTATGTGGTCCATTCATAGCAACCTTCCCCTACACATATCCGGCGTATACACCCGTGGTACAGCCGATAAATCATTGTGACATTTCACTGAGATGTCGACATCGGTCGTTAGTCGCGTCACCAGCGCCGCCTGCCGATAACACACAAAAACCGGAAAACTCAGGACTAAATTTTATACTTTATAGCTTCATAGATCCTGTGATAGGTTTTTTTCTATTCACAGTTCATTTATTTCTAGCGTCGTGTGAATAAGGTGCATTTTTCCAGTTCATATTTTTATCTTGTCTGCCTAGCAACAATGTTGAAGTCGGTTTCCTGCGTATCAGAATTTACACAGAGTGACTGCTGGCAGGCTTCCGCTGTAACCGCGGTGAGCTATAAACATCCTAATAGTATTGTGGCGATATCTACAACACCACATGCGAACAACGCGTCATACTGACGTCACGCAAAATCCTGCATCTCGCAAGCAGAGTTAACGTGCAACTAACATAGATAGGTACAACGGCCCGACATGAATCATCGGGCAGTTGCCCGCCAGACACAATACTCATCTAGTCGGAAGATCCTCCCTTTTCTATAGAGTATGAGCGAACTTTACACCGTTCCTCATACCTCTATAGTATTAAATATTGAAGTTTTCCAGCAAAATTTGTTTTCGATTTGCACCATTCTTCTATGGCACAATAATGAAGGACATAAAAACCATCCTTTTTATCATTAAATTGTGATTTAGGTATAACAACGATAACATAAATTATAGCCAAAATAAAATACCCACTAACTACTCTTGAATGTTTGACTAATTGGTTAAGATAATTTATTTGCGTAAAACATGGTACAGGTACAGCCGCCAGCACATATGTGCTGCCGTCTGTACAATACCTAGGTGTTATTAAAGCTTAAGAGATCATACATGATTTAATTGAAAATTAAAGCATACAAACGAATAAACCAATTTGAATTTACAAAATGCTCAAAAAAATGCTTAACATTATAGAAATTATTTTCATTCAGCCATTTATATAATTTAATTTTGAATAACTTGCAATTTAATATTTTTAATACATTAGGTATTTATTATAAACACGTACGTCCACACAATAGCTTTTATTAGATTTTGCTAACCTATGGAGCTCATCTAGTACAAGTGTATATTGATCACGGCGCCTTCGAGAACGTATTTCCTCTGCTGTTTTGAACAATTATTTATATTTCCTATCAAACATACATGCTTCATACAACATGGTTTATTCCTTTGTCCCCATTAGTACCACCGGTGGTACTAGCGGGAAATTTAATTCTCTATAGTACCACTATTTAATTAGTGGCACTAGTGAGACTGTTTGTTCCCAACCTTTGTTCCCACTAGTACCACCGCACTGTACCACCGTTGGTACTTTACATACATACATAAAATCACACCTTTTTCTTATAAAAATAGAAAGAACGCCACCTCCTACGATCCTTACATATCTACTTGTTATTATTGCCGTGGTCATACATATCTACTTGTTATTATTGCCGAGTCTGGCAAAAACCCCAAAATGGCTCGACCGATTGTGATGAAAGTTAGGTAAGTTGTTCAAACTCAAGCATTTATTTAAAAAAAAACAATTACAGGCACTTTTGAATTGTCAAGAGGTCGGTCAGTCAGAAAGATGAAGCTAGTTGCCCGTTCCAAAGCGACTTAAGGAGAAGAACGGGCAAGAAACTCCACGGGCACTGTTGTGTCCGCGCCGGAACAATACAAATTAAAAAGGTGCAAGGCATGGGCATTAGCTTGTTTATAATAAACAAAACGGTAATTCATTGAAAACGTAAAAAAGTTATTCGTCTCCAAAACGGTCCATAATGATAATTGCAACATAATACCTTAGCTTGAACAAGAAGTGTATACACAAACGTGCTATTAATATTTTCTCTATCACAGAGGTCCGAAACTAGAGTGAAGAATGTTCGTCGAATAGAAACAAAGAGAGTGACAAATATTTGTCGATGGCTGTACGGGCAAATCCTTTGAGAGCACGTCCTACGTTACAGATTTACCCTTATATGAGTCCAGTGTTAGTTGCTTGTTTGCGCCGGGCGAGAAACACAAGATATGCATAATGGTGGATTGTCGACCTCTAACTGCGAAGAGGATTTTAAATCCGAAAAACAAATTAACTTCCAACGATCTGTGGTTAAATGTAACTAAGCTGTTAAAATGAATTACCGAAAAATTAACACAAATTTAACTGAAAAAAAAATTGTACGAGTATCTACCAAACCCACAAAATTATTCAAATTACTATTCTAAGAAAAATTAATCTGTACTTTCCCAAAAACCAAACTTCCGAAAAAAATACTAAGTTTCCGAAAACATATATTATTATGTTCTGCTAAATAAAATAATCGTTTTCTTAAACACTATAGAAACCAGCTTAATTTCGACTATTGGTTATAGAATAACTTTTTTAACTCTCAATTTTAATGAAAATATATGAAAACCTACCGGTCGGCACGCGCGGGCGCTTCGTGTGTGGTGACATCGGTTGCATGGTTGCGGTCGTTCGACAGGTGACGACATAGGATGCAAGAGCGAGCGAATGAGAATACAAATACCTTTACCTAAGTACAAGGGCGTCCCACGGCTATGCCACATGGAGGGAAAGTACCTTGAATATTGTAGATGGAACATTTTACTGAAAGAAGACATTATTTTAATTTAAAAAACAATTTAAACTGCATTCATAGATTTTTAAATAATTACGTGGTTGAACCGGGAATCGAATCCGCTACACGAGAAAAAACTTACCATGTAGCTTTATCATACCGATCGAAAGGCTTCATCATAAGGATTATTTTTTGCTAAATAACTTAGTGTCAGAAATAAAAGGAAGACCATGAATTTTAACATTTTTAATACAAAATTGAGAGAGCGATTTAAATCTTGAGGCCGTGGGGTTTGACTTAATGTTAAATAATGGTGAAAATGGCAGATTTTCATGTCGACCGTTATAATAAGACGGAAGCGCTTTAATAGGAAACCAAAGCATAACATGGCGGATACGAAAACGATAAAACTTTATGTTGCTTTCGAGTCCCCAGTAGCCAAACTATAGCCGATATGCAACTAACATTGTAATTTTTCACATTGTTGTACCTACTGTTGCACTGTCGCAGACGTTCGTCATAATCAGCCTGTAATGGTCCCTCTGCTGGGACACTGGCCTCCTCTCTGTGAGAGGGAGTGGGCCATAATCCACCACGCGGGCCCAGTGCGTGTTGGTGCGTCTTCGAATTTTTGGTTCTAGAACATGGCCGATTTCCTCACGATGTTTTCCTTCACCGTTTTTGAGAACAGCGGTTAAGAAATAATATACACAAAGTAAAACGCCTTTCGAAGATGTTCGTATCGGCCGCAAACACTGCACGAAACCGAGTTGACATATAAACACATAAAACATGCCAATAATTACTATAACGCGCTCCACACCATCGAAATTCGAAAAAAAAAGACGACCTACTGACCAAAACACTTGCTCCATAGGTACCTTTATAGGTACAAAAGATTGGATGAACTTATCTTTTGTAGTTAGGATAAACGTTCACTGCGGGACAGAGGTCCCTTAGATCGATCGCTTCAAAGACCTATAAGTGTTTAATTATCGTTTAAAACCATTTGAAAACAAATATAGATAGGTATTACGTCGATAGTTGGCACCCTAAGTGACAGGAGGCGTTATACCGTTGTCACAAGTTTCCCCATTGTTAGAACTTCTGTACCTAGATATAGGAATTAATTTGGGACGGGGTAACTAGCAAAACTAATTGGGCAACCACGCCCTTGAAATTAATGGCAATTTAAGTGATTATGTATATAGTTGAAATGTAGGTAGTTTCCGTAAATTTATTAAAAAAGAATCACTTATACGCGTCAAAAATAACCTAAGTTTTGAAAACTACAGTTGGACTTTTAATTAGCTTCAGTAAAATGACAGCATATGTGTTACCACTTTTTAACGAAATTTAAATAGTGATATTACAAAAGAATCGATTCATTCCATTAACATTCAGTTCAAAATCGATTAATGTTAAATTGATTTTATAAAAAATGGATAGTAGAGTAGATACATTTAATTAGGTCCTTACGCATGAAATTTCGGTTTTATTGTTTACAGCAAAATCAAAAGTAGTAAATTTCTAAAATCCGGGCCTAAAACGATGTTTCATTGGGTTTTAAATCACATCATTAGTAGAGATAGTGTGGCAACATTTTTTAACGAAATTACAGTAAGAAAGAAAGAAAAGTATTTATTTATAATGTAGGTATTTTTAAAGAAATGTCACCTTACTGCAGCTAATTAAAAGTCCCACCATGGATAAGTTCGATGTTTCCTAACCGACTACTCTGAGAAGAAAGACCGAAACAAACTCAGAATTATTGAAAAGAAACCAACTTTGGTAAGTATAATAAATGGCATTAATTATACAACGACGTGTAACGTTAAATGCGCAAAACCTCTTAAGAGGTCATTGTACTCATCATTATGAACAACTTTTACTATGGGACCAAACTTGAAATCGCAAAAAAAACAGCTGTTTAGTACATTTCGACGAGTTATGCGAGCTTAATGTAGGGAACAACTGATTTTTTCTATGTTATGTACATAGAAAAAATCAGTTGTTGTGTGTGTCAGGAATGATTTAAATCATTCGGGAAAAGCATTGCTGCTTTAAAAATATGTGGTATCCGTTTTACGCCGTGGTACTAGAGTGCAAAAAGGAAAGTCGATAAATAAGCCTTCGGAACACAGAACGTACAGTAAATAGGACCGACATGCAAATCTTAACGTCAAACAATATTTGATCAATCAGCATCACGGAAGTAATATCCCAAAGATAAAGCGAACACCGGTACGTTTTCAATTTAAGAACGCTTTATTAATAAATCCAAATATAGAACGAAACTCCTTGAATAGCATAATCAGCCTATACTCGTAATATTCCCACTGCTGGGACACAGGCCTCTGCTTTTCGAGAGGGAGTGGGCTGTAATCAGATGTCTTCAAATTTTGGTTCTAGGACGTGCCGGTTTCCTCACAATGTTTTCCTTCACCGTTTTGAGAGCAATGGTGATGAAATTATTTACACAAAGCGCCTGGCTGGATTCGAACCCAACGACCTACAACTCGTAAATCAGGGCCATCCTGGGCCACCACTGCTCTCCGGAACACAGAACGTACAGTAAATAATATCACTGACATGCAAATATTAACGTCAGACAATATTAGACCAATCAGCATCACGGAAATAATATCCCGAAGACTAAGCGAACACCGGTACGTTTTCAATTTAGGAACGCTTTATTAATAAATCCAAATATAGAACGGAACTTCTTGAATGGAACTCTGGTATCGATATTTCAAAAATTCCTCAAGTTTCATCATAAAGAAACACTCCAGTGCGCTTTTCCACAGACTATGACCAACGGGATCCTTGAAACTTAACAAAATTCTCAACTTTAGCCCGATTCATCATGCCTTATACAGAGAGGTAGCTTATAATATCTTCTGCGCCATTAAATCTAAATTATTCCCTGTACCACGTTCAAAAGTAGGTAATAGGGTAACTTAAGTGAAATATAAATTGCCACAAACTGTTGTAAAATATGGCTCAATATTTTCGGCTCGAAGTGTTTATTTTAGCATATACAAATTACATAGTATCTTTATTTATGTTCTTATTATAATATTAAGTATTGTTATGAGATTACGTTATTTCATTAGCCTACATGTACGAATTTGAACGCATATCTTTCTTAATTAATTAATCTTTTTTTTTAAATGAAGACCTTTTTACACTACCCTTCTCTCAAAAATAAAAATGAAACATTAAATAAAAAAGTAACAATTTATTGAAGCCATCCTGACCATGTTGCATTTATGAAAAACCCAAAGATTTACTTTACCCTTTTGGCACAACTATATCCCAACATAGTTGGTAAAAGACAAATGACAAACGATCAGTGTGTTGGGGCACTACTAAGAAAGCGAATGTTTATTTAGGAACACAAAATTCCGTGGTTTGCTCTGAAGGGTTACAGCGGTTATCACGTTTTCTTTTAACGGCAGACAGGAAAAGAACGGTCTTCTATTTACATTTGCGAACTTTATAGCAAAGATAAACAAGTAGTTACAATGCTACCGTCTGTTGTATGTTCTCCTTAAATATGTATTACGTATGTGGAGCCATTATTTTCTATTTCTAAATATTAATATTATGTATTTACCAACGCTTAAATGGAATTGGGCTGAACACATCTGCCGCTTGTCAGACGATCAATGGGCCAAACTTACGTCCCAGGAGCTTAATGGCTAACGACATCGCGTCAGGCCCAAACGGAGATGGCGGGATGAGCTGGACTCCTTTAATAAAGATTGGTCTCTAGACAGAGAGAGGTTGAATGGGAGTAGGGAGGCGTTTGCCCAGCAGTGGGATATTATTGGCAAATAAAAAAAAATACCCAAAAACACGAGAATGACTTCTGTTCCCTGAGTGCCCTAATATGCATCAAATCTCCTCATTATGATCTCTCTCCCATCTCAAATCATCATCCCAACACATGATGACGCCATCATGTGTTGGGACGATAAACAGGCTAGTAAGTGGACTATTTAGTACATACTAATTCCATGATAAGTGGTCACAACTTGTCACCGTTATCCATGTCTATGGATTACGGCATCACATCGTCGTCACCCGAGAGACAATACTAAAAATCTCATGTGCCTAAGTATACTGCTTCATATTTTTTTAATGTTCTCTTTTTATGAGAGATCATTAAAATATGAGACAGATCACAACACTCTTTTGTACTTACAATAAACAAAAAATAGATAGGTAGATACGAGTATGTTGTGTAGTCCAACGTTACCCTATAGTACCAAAAACGGAAGACAATAAAGCATCCATAATAATGGATATTCTTTGAACTCACGACCTCTGTACTTAAGTGCGTAGTATATAGTATACATCTAATCTGCACAGACAACGGAACAGGGCAGGAGGTCTCATTTAGGCCACCATAGCTTTTGTTCTGCACCGGAAAATCAAGGAGGAAGGGAATAAAGGGCGGCCCTTTACAAATCCAACGAAGACCTACCTGACCTCGTCCCAGGCAATTACAGTTACTTTCTTTAAGGATAGATTGTCATTCACAGCGTTCGTATTGTTTGGCGCTTGTAATCGAATCGATCAATCGAATCTCCAAATATTTTGCTCCGAAAAATATTATGATTCTTCATATTTCGGAGGAGAGCGCGAAATTAATTTCAAAGAATCTTTTATAACACTGGTGTAAAATAAATTAATAAAGCTCCCGCTGTGTTATTGATTTTAATGAATTTGTATCCTGCATACTGAAACTAAATGTTGTTGAAATTATTTTGTGCCTATACGAAATAACAACAGACACGGTGAAAATTATCTTTTAATGCCGTAAAAGCAAATTTAAATATTTTAATTTACCTAACTCTCTCAATAACTTTACAATAATTTACTGAAGAAAAATACTTTTAAAACAACATCAAAGGGCGCATCTCACCAAAATAGATACATAGATTCCATTTTTGATAATTACAGCAATCTTTTGAATACCGCACGTGTGTAGGTGTGTACCCGTCCTAAGGGTAAGGTCGTCTGAGTCACCTTTATTACTAAACATGCATCTCATTCTTTATCTTTTCGAAGTAAAAGATTTTTCACGTGAGAATTATCATGAAAACCATTTTTTTTTATTTTCACAAAGGTCAAATTGACTGCGAATATATTTAGTAGAAAATAGGTACCTATCAATCATTTATATTTAGATAGGTACCGTTTTAATGATTCTCGTAAGTGAAGATATTTTCGATAAATAAAAATTACACCTATTAAGACTCCCGCAGACAGGCGCGATGTGACGATGCCTCGAGATTTCATGAAGTTTTCATATAAATTCTACTACTGTCTGACTTTTAATTAGCTGCAGTAAAATAACACTTCTTACTGTCATTTCGTTAAACTATGTTGCCACACTATCTCTACTAGTGATGTGATTGGAACGCAATTGACCAATTTTGATTTAACCGTAAACAGTCAAATATTTTTTGTATTGACCGGATAAAAATATACATTGCAGTTTCATTCATGTAGAGGATAGTTATTAATAGTACTAGTTCGCATCAAAATTGTGCTCGAATAGTGACTTTGTACAGAAATCGTTCAAACTACACAATCTCAATTAAGTGGGCTTTATAGCCGTAATTTATTAGTTTTTCTAGTGCATCCAGATACCCTAGACTAAGACCTAGACCTGCAGCCTAATTGCGTAAAACATTTTCTTTCTGATTACAATTCCGAAACTATGCCAACTACAGTTTGAATCGATATCAGTAAACGGAATTGTGTAAATCTATATCATCCCAATTGACTATAATTGTATAGAGGTGTACCGACTGTCGGGCAGAATTTGTTTGGTGAAAGCGTTTTGTTTCTTCATATAAGAACTATTCGCTTCCAAATAATTTTGCTATAATTAAATTTTGTTTTGATTACAACTGATGGTCTACTACTGCATATAAATAAAAATGTACAATGATTGCCGAAAAATGAAAAACCAATTTATAATACACTTTCTACCAAAAACTACCATAATTGAAATACGTAAGGAAACGTTTTATTTTTCACGTTTTAGTTATCTGTGGCCAACGATAAAATCGTAAAAAAGCAGTGTTGTCAACTTAGTGGGAGTTCCACTAAACTTGGGGGTTTGGACACAGGGGTGGGGTGCTGGTGGACAAAATTTTGCTTTCAGTGGCTGGTGGTTAGACTAATTCAATTTGTAGAAAACAATACAATCAACTACTTTAACTTTGCCTCGAGAAAATATTATATTAACACGATAATGGGCATGTTTTATATTTTGTTTAAACCTTGTGAAAGTGAGAAATAAATCATCGAACTACTGACGTTTTAAGATTTATTTCTTTCAAATGCGGAAACCACTGCCGATTTGAAAGTAAGTAATTTCGAAAAAAATCCCACGGCAACATACTACTAACTTCTTGAGTAATTCATTATTTTATGATATTGTAATAGGATGATGCTAAAAAAAAAGTACTGTGAATAAGTTATGTTTGTGTCCATTCTCAAATCTTAAAACGGACCTCCATAACGGCGATCGAACGTCGCTAATAAGAATAAACATAATATAAAAAAATTGCGCCTTCTAGTGGACTCGGGAGAAAAGTTGGCAACACTGACACTGAGGAATTAGTAAAAGTACTCTGTGGTAAAAGTACTCTACTACTCTGTGTTAATAAAAGTAAATAATGAAAATAGGATACTTTTAAACCATAATATACAAATAATCTTTGTTTGGTTTTACCTTGAATGTTGTTTAAATTAATACTTGTTTTATGTTTTTTAACATACTAAATTGTTTTTACTATTTTCATACAGAAACATAGGATAAATAGTTTCGGAACATTTTTGTTGTGGTTTCTTGTAGAAGGAATGCGTTTGTAAAGTTCTCTGATAGAATAGAGGACAAGGAGGTTTTAGCTGGCTGCACTAAGACTTAGGCTGTTTTGCTCGATAGCGAAAAGCACCTTAGTCTGTTATATGTCAATATAATCATAAAAGTAAGTAACCAAATATATCTAGGAAAAAGTTGTTCGTATCTCATTATTAGATTATTGTAGCTCGTGTAAGTACTTACCCTTGATACCGATGATCATCAAGGATAGAACTATATTAGCTTTCGACCTCCCTGGACATGGGTTTTCGTCGTAGACTGCCGGTACACTTAATCAACAACTCACATAACATACTCAATATTAAATGATACCTTCTCCCCTCTTAGGTACACATAATTGCTATAAGAACGAAACACACAATCTTTGAGAATTCAATGAAGATTTCAATATGTTTTTAATTTTCAGTTATGACTTACAACAAATGGGACTGGTTGAGGATGATTTTGTATATAAAAGCGCATTTCAACTCGGACAGTGTCCTTACTGTCTCACTTTTAAAACTGCAGGAGAATTCTCGGGGTGTTTCACCTACGAAGACATGAATGAACGCAGCATATTACATACATTACTGTTCGCTTCGGCCACTGCTACTGCTGCTCAGCAACTACTTCAGTTTTCAAACTTCTCAAGTACAAACTCAAGATTGTTCAAAAACTGTTGAATCTTCAGTCTTGCATGACAACATAAACAATGTACCTATTATGTAATTGATAACAGTGTAAGCTTTAATATAAAGTTGAATACTTACTAAGCCTTTTTTTAATAAAGACATCAAGTGATTATTATAGTGATACTAATTAGAAAATAGTGGTGTTTAGCTAAATTAACTGTCATTCATTAGGTACTTATAGGTAAATAGAAAGACAAAATATGGTAAACAAAAAAAAACTGGTTTTATTTATATTATTACAACCTATCTGACAATAGCATTTATTCACATTTAGCATAGAATATTTGGTCATGAGGCAAGAATAAATTGGAACAAATATTTATATTCTATAGATTGGTGGAATTTGGCATCTAATATCTTCCCATGTACTGCTGGCTAATGCTTCCTGTGAGAACAAGTTAGTTTTTCCTGAATAATAGCGGCAGGCCCAGACGGAGATGGCGGGATAAGCTGGACTCCTTTAATAAAGATAGGTCCTTGGCAGCTCTCGACAGAGAGGGGTGGAAGGAGAGTAGGCCTTTGCCCAGCAGTGGCGCAAGATGTAGTTGAGCCTGACACCTGAAAGATAAAAAAAGAATTTAAGTAAGTAAATCCTCATTATGTTACAACCATCCACAAAGTATTTAAAAGGCTCAAATCTATGTACATATTAGAACAGTAATATACTGCTATAAACACAAATTAGATGCCTACAATTCTATTGATGGATGAAGCATACTTGACTAAAAAGTACCTACACAAAGATACAGCAAGTATTTTTACTTATTAGGTAATAGATAAAAAGGAGGATGGGCCTATGATACATATTACACACATTACTAATAATTGTGATATCAAACAAAACCAATACAATGCTAGAGTATTTTGAAGGGCTCCACATAATAATGTAACAATAAACACTATAAATAAATATTATGGTACTTCCATATTATTATAGTTGAATATTTAGAAAATAACCTTCAAGACTACCTACCATAGTGGTGCTAGGAGACTGATATTGATTTTGAGGATTTACACCGGACATCCTAAGGTTTATGACAGAATACATTTTTATTAATTGACTTAGATATTCTTACTAATAATATTTAACAATAATTGAAAACACATATTTTCAGTTGCCTACCTAACTTACCTACATACCTACTTTCTTTAATTTAGTTTGTTGTTATAATTGTAAATATTCATCCCCTCGTCTTTTATGAAGCTAAGCTATAGGTACTATGGTCAGTAACAATAGAAAAAGTAATTGTGTCTTGTCATTAGTAGTTGAAGTCATTATATTACCAATGTTTGATGGTGCCCTATGTATCTAGGTATATTATACAATGTAGGTATTCACCAGTAGATACCTGACAAACAATATACAGTTTGTAACATCTTTGAAGATGGTCAGTGGGTCGTCTTAGGAAGATACAACATTTAGGTTAGGTTAGGGTATACCTATAGTGGGCCCATTCAATGTTCAACACTTATAAAGAAAATAATACTGACATTACCTTGAACAATGATGTTTAAAAGTAGGTCTATGTATGGTGTGTATTTTCGTCGAAGTCCTTGGATAGATTTAATCCATCGATTTATATTGCTTCATAGTGTGCTTTATATTTGTTCTTCCTCTTTAGTTATTCCTTTTCCAATGAAGTAAAACCTCGAATGGGTTGCGCTTCTGGCATAATAAGTTAACGTTTGTTATGGTACGAGATACGAATTTGTCTTTCGTTAAAATGCCACCAATATAGGTACCTCGTTTCTGAAATATCATAATAAGCATAATTTAGGTTGTAAGCACTTATATCAGAAGAAAACTTTTACAATTATTTTACTAAATTCACCTCACTGCCTTAATTTTTAAAATACTATTAATATGGTTTTATCATTGAGGTTTTACACTAAATCACATTCACAATTTATCAGGAAGGCTACCACTTACATTTTTTCGAAATAATTATGGGGATTACGCGTTTAAATCCTAAAATATGTAGATCGGAAAATGATTACGACGAGAAGCCTGCCTTCTCGTTCAAACCAACTGCAGTTGGTTTTAATTTGACGTTTGAAGCCAAATCTAGCTTGTCAAAAAAGTTACACAATACGAAAAAATTGACTTTTGCCCAGTTTTTCATGACGTATCGTTCACTCTAATAGCGATTCAAACAGAGCCGTTGGCTTCCCCTTCAGACGAGTTTACGCAATACGAAAAGGTTAAAACGAAGCCAATTGGGATCAAAACGAAGCCCACTAGTCTACATCATTTCTCGATAATGCATTACGCAATTAGGTAGCTGGACCTAATGTTCAGGTAACTAGTCTTTGAGAAAAGCCTATTTAATTGAGTTTATAATTATGTTGTAATACCTACTCATAGTTCGTTCATTTTGTTAACTACGGTTTTATCAACCTGCTTTCAGAGGCTCGTCACACCCTGAAAAACACAAGCTACTGACCTGACCAAGAATATACTATCCTCTTTTATAAAATCAATTGAACATTGATCGATTTTGAATTGAAAGTTGATTGAATGGATCGATTCTTTTGTCACATCACTATTTAAATTTCGTTAAAAAGTGGTAACACATTAGCTGTCATTTTACTGCAGCTAAAGTCCGACCATAGAGTCGCGTCGCGCCTGTCTGCGGGAGTCTTTAATCGATTGAAGGACAATGAACGATACACAAAAGAAGCGTGGACGTTTAGTTTTCCTCAAAGTTAATAATAACTAGGTACTTATCTATGAATATCCAATTATTTTTAAGACCTCGTGACCTATGATTATAAAAGAAGTTCTCATAATGGAGACAGATTTTCAATGACAATGACTTACGTTGGTAGGTATGAATAAATATAGCAAGAATAGAATGGCGTGCAAAAGAATTGGTTTATCCATATTAATAATATTATAAATTCCAAAGTAACTCTGTCTGTCTATCTGTATGTTACCTTTTCACACTTAAACCACTGAACGGATTTCGATATAATTTGGCAGAGAGATAGATTGCATCCATGGAAAGGACATAAGATAGTTTTTATCCCGATATTCCCACGGGATCGACACTTATGCGGGTGAAACCGCGGGGCGCAACTAGTTTGAAATAAATGCTTTCAGTTTGAGTTTTTGAATTTGCTCAATTATTTTGAGGGTGAAGTTTCCCTAAGCAATCATTGCCGTTTTGTAAAAAATATAGGACTGCACCTGCGGCAGGACCAGGAATGATTTACTTATTAGTTGTATGAATAAAAACACAACAAAGTTTGTCACTTACCTGACTCTTGTAAAACTATTTTTATGAAAACCTCATAACACAAATAAATAAATTCTAATTATACTTAATAGGAAGTTTTAGGGCGCAAGTTTTGAATTGCAACCATCTTGGACTGTGTAAACATTCCCGCTGCATGAGTATCTAACTAAAGCTCTAGAATAAAGATAAAAAGCCAACTGTCAGAAATTCTTTGGAAAAAAAACGCAAATTGAACAAAAAACTTCAAAAATATAAAAAAACAAAATGCCCTAAAGAAACAAAAACAAAAACAAAACAAAAAAAAAACATGTTCATGTTCATGTTGTTTAAACATGTTCTAAATAAAAAGGCCGTCGCCAGCTGTTTACCATTACTAACAAAAGCATATATTAGTAGCAGGTGCGGTATATTGATATAATTTTAACGCAAACGACGACATAAATACACACCGAAGAGGACATGTTTGAACATGTCTCAAAATTTGGCAGGACTCCATGAACACACCTTCACCAGGTTACCCTCATTTGATGTAGGTAAATAAAAAAAAGTTGATCTAAAAATGGTTTCGTATTTTTTTGGGCATGTAAAAGGCTCTCTAGTCATATCAATATTTACCTATTTACTTATTTATTTATTAGAACTTTATGCACAATTAAAAAAATATACTGTACAAAGGCGGACTTAATGCCTGAGGCATTTTCTACCAGTCAACCACCACCAATATCAGTCCATAATATTCCCACTGCTGGGTCACAGGCCTCCACTCGGTGAGTGCGCCGTAATCCACCACGCGGGCCCAGTGCGGGTTGGTAGATGTCACATGTCTTTGAATTTATGTTTCTAGAACATAATGGTTTCATCACAGTGTTTTCCTTCACCGTTTTGAGAGCAGTGGTGATGAAATAATTTACACAGCACAGCGCCTGTCTGGGTTCGAACCTACGACCTACAAATTTTAAAGTCGCGGCAGATACCACTGGGCCACCACTGCTCTCTTTCTTCCCTTCCGTAGCACCTTGTTATTATTAGGTGTGATGGCAATAAAAAATAAAACCTTGAGATTGAACATCAATTTGAGTGACGATCCGAAATGATCATCTGCCTAGCCCTGTACCAAATATATTGGGGTCGGCTTCCAGTCTAACCGGATGCAGCTGAATACCAGTATTTTACATGGATGGCGGCATGGCTTTCCGAGGTACGCAGGAGTCTCGGTATGTAAAGATGGTCACCCATTCACAGACCTTCTGCGGCAAGCGTAGCTTAACCTGATCGATCGACCTGTGTGGTTGTTATTATTTAGCCACAGGCCTTTCTGACGATCCGAAATAAAAACCCAAAAAAAAAAAATTTGATAATATATTCTGGTTACTTCTTTGAATAAATATTCACTCATGTTTCTGATAGAATAAATTGAATGTAGGTATAAATAGATCACAATTTCGAAACCTTATAACGTACTCGATCAAAAACAGAGTATTGTGTGACAAAATTGCATTTTAAAATATTTATTTATTCGAACCTCTTTCTGTGGGGTCGAACAAATCGGTAAAGCTCTTGAAGCTTGAAGCGGTTTTTTCGCTGACGCATAGGGAGGTATCACAAAAAACACTATTCCTTTTGCCTTGCCTCGGGGTACACCGTACACAAATAGTATTCTATTTCCAATATTAATCGATATGTCTAGCAAGGAGATGGTACTACACAGGAGAACTTCAGGAGAACTGGAGTAGGTACAAATAGCTCCTAATCCTTGGGAGGTTTTGCATATTTTTAACCGACTTCAAAAAAGGAGGTTCTTTATTCGACCCGTATGTATGTAGGTCTGCGATTTTCTCAAAAACGAATGAAACAATTGATAATTCTTTCACTAATGTGATCTACATACTTCCAGGAAGGTTTTAGTATATATATATATATAATTAATTATTATATAATAATATACAATAATAATAACTATTTTATTTTTATTAATACCTAATTATCTTACAATTTAACTCTAAAATATACATATTATATAGTATATACAAGTATATAAAAAGAAGAAGGGAAAAGAAAAAGAGAGGAGCTCATTGGGCATCAAAAAATTCGTCCGCATCGCTGTCAATGGCATAAGTGCCCAAAAGGCTGGCAGCATTACCACGTTGGATGGCAATGCTTATTCTTTGGGCTAAAAATAGGCCAGCCCTCTGGTCACGTGATGAGTCAATCAACCGCTTGGCGATGTCCCGATATATTTGATGAGCACTCGGACCCCAAGGCCCTAGTGTTTCAACCCCAAACGGCTCAAACATATAGCTCCCAATAAGGTTGTTTATTTATTTATTTAATACTTCAAGCACATAAATGTACAGAGGCGGACTACATTAGGTAATTATTCTTATGTACGAAGTTATATGCATAAATGTACTGCCTCTCCGGAATTTCTATGCGAATTTTGATGATTCTTCTAGTCAGTGTCTTCAATTCTTCAACGCATTAGTATTAATTGAATTTGTATGGGGTAGGTACAACTAAAAAGTTAAGAATAAAAAAGTTTTTACTTTTTTACAAAAAAACAACCGATTGAAAAAAAAACTAAAAAGTGATGAATAACTTTAATTTCGGAAGTCGGTGTCTTGGGCATACAACAGATAAGGCCAGCCCATTCCCACTTCAGCTTAGCGGCTTTTTGAGCAACGTCAGTAATCTGCAAATGCATAATATAAACAAAAAATAACACGAAAAACATGTGAACCAAAAACACTTTTATTTATTTATAAAACTTAATATTTGTGTTATATAACCGAGTTTCAGTTTGATCTGCTTAAGCTTTAGCTGCTTCAACTTTTTCAGCAAGCTCAATGCATTGCCGCATGAGTGACACATAGCCAGCCAATATAGCTCGTTCTGAAACAACAAATTAAATTTTGTATTTATTTTCAGGTGAGATTTGGTCAAAAGTACTTCTTCATTTTTATTTTTATTCTATTTAAGGGCCTGTGCACACCACGTTTTTAAACGCGCCGTTGACGCGCGTTTTAGAAACGTGCGTCGACGGCGCGCTTTTATCCTACAGAAGGTCTACAGACTGCGTCTGACTCGCGTCGGTATCGCTACAAACGCGCGTCAACGGCGCGTTTAAAAAACGTTGTATGCACAGGCCCTTAAATAGAAGAAAAAAATAATGAAGACGTTATTGAAATAGTACCTTCAATCCTACTTATTGATCGTACAGCAGCAGAAATAAAAATATAAACATTCATTTTGGAATGGTTATCAGCCCAGCAGTGACATTGAAGATGTCTAGGTTGCGTAACCTAAACACAGTAAACATAGGTAACATTTGTTTAAGTTTTGTGCAAAATAATCCATTTAAACAAAATTTTCATTCAATTCTAAACCCGTCTATGCCACAGAACAGTTAAAAGTATCTGTTCTGTGGTCTAAAACCTTGCTCTATCATTTGTATAAACTACGTGCGAAGTATTAGAATAAAACTTATCCATAAGTCTGACGATAATTTTAATAGAGTTTCCACTATTCCAAAGCTTATTCTTTGAAGGTTTAAAACTATAGAACTTGACGCTTTGTCTTCAGAATATCGAACAGTGAATGTAAAAGTGCGGTAAGTCAGACGAAGTTTTGATAACGTTCAATCTTTGTGGATTTTACTGAAATATATGAAAGTTTTTAAATGCACGTGATGTGTTTTTGAAATGAGGGCAGACTATGTATATATTTGTTTTTAGTTTCGAAGACTTAACATGTCGGTTTAGTAGCACAAAAATATCTTGAAAAACAATTTGAAATCATGTGAAATACACAAAACCGTTGCCATCAAACACAAATTTTATTTTGGAAAAATAAAAAACTGAGCCGAATTGTTCGGCTGATACGTAGGCACAGCGAATTCACACGAACTAGAGAGGGATCACTGAACTAACGCCAGACTATAATCACATCAAAAATTATACACCATGCAACAATAACCACAAACATAAAGCGGTATACTGCCATATTTGTAGACATATTCATATTCCAATAATAGTCGATTTCGGCGCGAAAAATCGTGACATTTACGGATGTGGGTAAATCAATTCGGAGACGGGTGCAAACATTACCCACCCATGTCAGTGAAGCACGAAGGTTCCGTGCTGGCGATTGTTTTGCGCAAAAATAATTTGAACCCTATGCAGTCGACATAAATACTACGTTGGTTAGGCTAGCAGGAATAATTCTGCGCGTTCATCGCGACAAGCCTGGAGCAGACTGTTGTCATAGATAACACAACGGCCAACCGAACGACTCAGGTAAACATTGGTTTTGTCAAATATTATGCGGATGAAATTTCAAGCATTCTTTGTTTCCACCTCATGAAACTCTCGTTTGCTATTGTTTTTCCTTTCATACTTTTCTTACTACTTTTTTAGTTGCTATTTTTCAGAACATTATCTTATTTTATTATTTTTGTCCAATTTCGGAGTCGCAGTATTTGTAGCTACAATTCTCCCTGAATGTAATATATCGAAGACCCAAGTATTTGTAGTAACAATTCTCCCTGAATGTAATATATCGAAGATCCAATTCAACGTATACGATGGGTCAATGAATATTGCAGTTTTATGGGCCCATTGACGCTTTAATTCATGCGACGACGCAGAATTTCATGCCACAACTGAGTTCCTCGAACTCATTTCACTTTAACGAAATGAGAACTTGATGGGCAAGTTTGATCTGGTTATCTTTATCAAAATAAAAACGGAATTTTTATTGGAAATCCCAGTCCAGTCCAGTCCACTTACACGAGGCCTCCTCGGCCCGGAGTGTGAGATGAGGTGTGCCGAGAGACGCACGGGTTGCGGGGCGCGGGAGGCGGGGATTGTCCGTCAGTTGATCCGATCGCGGGACCAGCTGATTGATGACGCCGATTAGTGATGCCCAACCCACCCACGAATAAATTGTCGACCGATTTTTTGCTTCGTAAACTTAAGTCCGAACCCGCCTTTTTATATGTCGAAATTTCCAGATTCGACGTTGTGTGTTAATGGAAAAAGGATTCGAAAATAATTTCAGATTTGGACGCCTAGGTATATTCGCTTACATATATATATTTTTTTTTTATATGAGACAATTACTAGACATGCTTACGTTGTTGATACTGCCCCGTTGGTCTCGTGGTCGCAAGCGCGACTGCTGAGTGTGGGGTCCTGGGTTCGATTTCCAGGTCGGGCAAAGTGTTTTTTGGGTTTTCCATTAGGAATGTCTCAGTATCAAGGAGTTTGAAAGTTGGCGGTGTGTTACCCTTGTGTCTGGGAAAGCACGTTAAGCTGTTGGTTCTGTGCCTGCTCTCTCCGGTCGAGTCTATGACAGTGAAGGAAGAGTGAGCGAGTGTCTGCGCAACACTTGTACCTACACTATAATATCTCCCACGTAGATGGCTATGTTCGCATAACTTGTCAAAATGTAGGGAACAGCTGTTTTTTTTTCGCGACTAATTTTTTGTATATCGTCAGAAGAGGCGATAACAAGTATATTGTATAATTTATTGCATATATGTGATTTCCATATTGTATAGTCTCCGTTAAGATTGGCCGCCAAGGCCGAAATTCGGTCTGGATGACTACACGTTGTTCTTGGTAAAAGTTTCATATCGGAACGTATGCATAATAATAAAATCTTTTTATGTACTGAATTACTAATTTCATTTCAACCAGAAGGGAAAAAGGATTTGAAATAAACAGAGCAAGACTTTAAGCTTCATAATTATTAAACCAGCCTGGATGCTTTGGAGTACCTAGGTAAATACTGTGCTTATATTAATAATACTTGGAATCTACATATAATATAAAAATAAATCGCTGAATGTGTTGCTAAGCGCAAATCTCGAGAACAGCTGAACCAATTTTGCTAATTCTTATTTTAGAATATTCCTTGAAGTACGAGGATTGTCCTTACGCAGAGAAATTTTTTATTTATCTATGGGAGTAGGGTAGAAGTAGGGTAGGATTAGGGTAGGAGTAGGGTAGGAGTAGGGTAGGAGTAGGGTAGGAGTAGGGTAGTAGTAGGGTAGGAGTAGGGTAGGAGTAGTGTAGTAGTAGGGTAGGAGTAGGGTAGGAGTAGGGTAGAAGTAGGGTAGGAGTAGGGTAGGAGTAGGGTAGAAGTAGTGTAGGATTAGGGTAGGAGTAGGGAAGGAGTAGGGTAGGAGTAGGGTAGTATTAGGGTAGGAGTAGGGTAGGAGTAGTGTAGTAGTAGGGTAGGAGTAGGGTAGGAGTAGGGTAGGAGTAGTGTAGGAGTAGGGTAGGAGTAGGGGCAAATTACGGTTTAAAATTCTAGGAAGCATTGACTAAATGATAAATCTCGTTCAATGTTCATGTAAATATTGGTACTTACATAAGCCAACCAAAAGGCCAAAACGTAGTTATAAAAAGATATTAATTCATTACGTTATCGTTATGAAAGCCGATATTCCTGATACCATTGTTCAAATACAACCCTCAGAACTGCAGAATCATCATTGGCTACCTCCGTTTCGTTTAAGAGTTAAAATTATTTCAGCTTTACGCTTTATTTATTTTTCATAATGGAGCGTGATTCAGCGCTTTTTCTTCTACTAAACGCACAAAAAAATGGTACCTTTGCTTACGTATGTATCACGTTGTTGAAAAAAAAAACATTTTATTTATGGGGATTTACGATATAATAATGACTGAATATCAAGCACAAATCAAAAAGTTCTCAAGTAAAAATATTCTGAATGTATTGAAATTAAACATCTGCTCCGTTTTAAATATTATCTGGCGTTTATTGTTTGAATTCAATCTTGTTGAATACACGAACACTCTTCACTGAATCGAATTATTTCTGCGTCAGTAAATATTGGAAACATTACAAAATAAAATAAAGCAAACAAGGCGATTGATTTGGGTTTGCAAATAGGAATATACCTGCCATGTACCTACGAAAGTATAAAAAATAGCCCTTATTGAGTTGTGGTCACATATAACTTAAATTAAAAATCGCTTGAAACTTTTCCCGGAGTGATACAGCGTGTATCAGAAAAGTGTGGTCATATTTAAGGGTGTGGTACAGAACACCAAACTGAACAACTTTCTCTGTGGGACCAACATCGTAATCGCGAAAAAATAATCAGCCATCTCATACTTTAGGGTCGAATAGGTATGGAAGTTTTGTATGGCACAGTTTACAAATTTTTCGCGATAACGGTTTTGGTCCCATGGAGAAAGTTGTTCAGTTTGATTAATGAATAAATGATATCTTTATTTGCTAGAATATAGGAGGCTAGGTAGATGATAAATGATTTGTTTGTTACATTATATTCAACCTTACGATTGTGCAAATGTTAAGTCAAAATAAAATAATAAGGAACAATGACATTTAACATTTACAATACAGCTTTATGCAATTTTTATCTTGATTAACAATAGCTTAGTAAGTCACTATATCATTTGGGTCTCTTAGACTAAGAGACCCAAATGATTTGATACAAGATCCAGTTAATTCCTAACAATTGATAACTGCAATACTTAAATATTTTAAATTGATTTGTAATAATTATATAACAGCTCAAAATTAATTCATAGCATTTAAAATTACAGATGTTTAAATGAATTTATAGTACTTATATAATTGAAAATGTTCATGCAGTCTTACAATAAAAATTATAAAAATGTATGTATATTTAGTGAAATATTACCCAAATTCAATGTTTTAAGTTCATAAATTCATTGATTGAATAGAAACATCTATCACAAAGGCAATTATGGTCCGTACCACACCCTAAAATATGACCTTTCTGATACATGCTGTATAGGCCAGAACGCTACATGCAATCTTGAATTCCTAATCACCATTTGCTTCATACATAGAAAGCTCTCCACACGCGAGTACCACGAGGTACTTCTAACAAAACCCACAAACATGTGATCCACTCGTAGATAGGAAACATTAAAACAAATTACGTTCGTTCTGCACCTAATGGCAATCTTGATTAGCATAGTACCACGTGCTACGTAAGTAGTACGAGAGGTACGTGGTAGGGTGCGGTAAAGCCGGTAAGTAACAGTTGCGAAAACTATAAACTATCGCATCCGACGTACCGCGTTGAAGTGAGTCGATAATAAATCGCTAACTTGCTGTAGAATTACTCGGACGGTGAACCATAGAGTAGTGAAATGTTTGCGGTCTGTTTTATGCCTAACAGCACGGAATTTTGGTGAGACGGAGACGAACTGCTTGACTGATTCGTGTAGACTGGCATGTCGCTTGTCGCTTATAACAACTACTTGGAGCAGTCCATATATTTTATAACAACCTAAATTCTGCCTTCCCAATTTTCACCCCCAAATACAGAACAGCCCTGTGTGTGTCCTGAGTTCCTGACTCTGAATCAGTCTCATGAGTAGTTTGATAGGTTTGGTGTTCCAATTACTTCACATTCGGTAGGTACAGTTTTCGTTTTTTTTATCTGACAGTGGGACACAAAGTGGACAGATTAACGAGGATAGTTGAACGACGTTGGCACGCCACCACGCCAGTCTGCAGCAAGATAGTGATATCACAACAAAAGTAATAGAAAAGTAGCAGGTGTTAAAGAAAGGCTCCAATGGAATCTCGTTAAAAAATATAAAACCAAAAACTGTTTCATTATCATTATCATTTCAGCCGAAAGACGTCCACTGCTAGACATAGGCCTCCCCCAAACATCACCACATCGACCGGTCATGTGCTTTTCGACAGGCGTAACGTTGTAAGGTCTTCCCACAAGGTGGACCGATGACCTTGTGAAGGCAGGAATCCGATGGATGCAGGAAAAAGTGTCTGTTCTCTGTAAATTCCATGCTCACTGTAAACTAAGGGCAGGCGCACGTCGGCCGCTCGCCCCCGCCGGACGCGACGCGTCTGCACCATCCGCTCCCGACCGACCGTTATATCAGCCGCCATATTACACCTTGCTTTTATTTAATATCTCACTTTTCAAGGTAGGTACAGTACCTAGGAGATACGGAATCGTACATCGAGTTGTAGAAACAGATTGTCATGCAGACAGAGTCGGAAGTAAATGCTCTAAAAAGCTAAGAAATAATTTAAGTACACAAATAAAGCACCCGTCTAAACGTATGTCTAGGGACTATACGATGTGGAAATAAACTGCTAATAAAAATAAAAGGAACTGACCACCATCATTGCATTCGGTACATGGGAAGACTGCCACAGGAGCGTCACCCGCACCTGTAAGTCCAGTGTCTTCGAGCACGCTGTCACGAGCTGTAATATTAATAACAAATTATACTGTACTTGCACTTAAGCATACTTAGAATAGAGGTTCTATATCTGAATAAGGTTGATTCGGTTTTTAGCAAAACACATAAGCGGAGTGTTGCGATACTTAATATTACTCGGGAAATTGACTCGATTGGGTTTCTAATCCCTAGCAATATATTGCATAAGTCCTTACCCGCTACGAAAATTAGTAGCGGAACATCCGGTTTCCCGCGCTCTGGTACAGTCAACAGCAAAAGTAGATGATCAAAGTCAGAAATTCAATACTAATGAACGGAGTTCGCGTCAGAACTGTGTGGCGTCGAAGTGATTCAAAAGTATTCTACGTGGTAAGTATTCTAAGTAGTAGTACTTCGACGCCACACAGTTCTGACGCGAACTCCGTTCATTAGTATTGAATTTCTGATTTTGATCATCTACTTTTGCTGTTGACTGTACTACTAGCTTCAAAATAATATCATTACAACCAAAATTCCAACTGTAAAACTCAACTGGTCTTGTTACAACTGCATTTGACTGAAGGGGAAAAGCTTGACGTATGATTTGCACTAGTACCTAGGTATTTTAGGAAAACACCAAAGAAACGATTGATGGATTGTGTGAATTATGATAATATGGTTAGAAAGGGGGTGACTACCGAGATGACGACTAATAGAGAAAGAAGTATGGAAGAAAACGACATGTTGAGCTGACCCCGAATAAATTGGAATAAGGAAAAGACTGGCTATAAAAGACCTACCTCCTAGCTTGACTTTTGCACCTTCAACATTTATTGTTTACTAGTTTATATGACAAAATATTGAACCATAGAAACTGTAATAAGAATCTTACATTCTGATTTCCTGACCAGATCATCAACAGTATCTAACACCGCTTCGGTGTTATTCATGATGTCCACAGTACCCAGAAAGACCTTCAACTGTTCCATATTTCGTAAGTTTCGACTTTTACAGAAGCTTAAAACTGGTGCTTAGAGAAAACTACGTTTTTAACAATAAAATAAAACTATATATTATAGTAATCTACAGCTATTTTCTTATTATTTGACATTATTAGTCATTGTAGCAATCACTCATCTATGACATAATTACCGAAGGTTATGGATCAAGATACAAAAGAGGCTATTTATGAAATATTTTGCTTTTTGGGACAACTAATATCGATCAAAATAAGGTTATTTTTAAGTCTTCGTTCGTAAAAGGCGGTTCAAAGAAAATCCTTAAGTGCGAAGATTAATACTAATTGTTTATAAACTACTTATGAGGGGTAAGGTAAAATATTACCAAAATAAAATACCATCAACTCACTAAACAGGCTAATTAAATAAGAAGTAATTAATACCAAGTGCTACCCAGCAGCCGCAGCGTTAGGTATAGACATAATCAAAGATTTTTCACCCGGGTCAATCACTATGAGGTTACCCATCGCCAAAGCTTTGTCTGTGAGAAAAACTAATAAAGGAGAACAGAAATTAAATGTACCTATGTTCCAATTTCGGTTTCGAATTAGGCCTCAAAATGTCTCACTTTAGCCGACAATCTCAAAAGATACTTGATAAAAAGAAAGATCATCATAAAAACCTCCTCCTTTTTTGAAGTCGGTTAAAAATATAAAAATCACAACTTAACTTACACAGATTTACGATCAGACTAGAGAGAAAGATTCGTTATAAAAGAAGCGATATCTGAACTCCTAATTACCAGCGATTCGCTCAAGTGGGTTCATTACAGCGCTAATAAATCATGGACAATGGCAGTTTTATAGATCAAAAGAACAATCGTCTTTGATACCGGAGTTCGTATAAAAGTCGGTGCTAAAAATTAATAAACAGAAGTTGGTAGGTAGGTGGGTACGGTCTTACCAACACAACGGGCGATCCGTTCATTGATAAAATGAGTGCCAATTAAAATCTGTAACTTGTTGTAAATTGAGTTTGGTTTTATTTTTATGTAATTTTCCCTGCCTCGCAAGCACTACTGCTGAGTATGAGGTCCTAGATTCGATTCCCAGGTCGGGCAGAGTGTTATTGTGTCAGTAGCAGCCCTTTTTTTTGGGTGGGTAATTATCAAATAACTTCTCCCGCTCCACCGTGTCAGACCCACCCGTGTTCCTTCAGTTGCCTGTGTCAGGGCCACGGTAAATCTTTTGAACAATCCGCGGCCCTAGCGGACCCCATCAATCAGTGCTGACATCTCTTTGAGGTGCGCGTGGAACACAACGCGCCGTCAACCCGGGCCTGGTCCTTACCGGACGGCGAGGTACCCATTGCTCGCCAACCGCAAGCCCGCAGCTACGGTGGCCGGGAATCGGCTCTCGATTCCCGACGCCCAGGGCGTCTCCTGCGGCGACTAGGGGTGTGAGGGTGCAAAGATTGCCTCTCTCTCACGCGCTCCGCCTCCTCCTTCGCGAGCATTACTGCTTCGATTAAGATTGGAGAAAAGTTTGGTTAAATTGTTTGGAATTACTTACGTATAATGTTCTAAAGCTGTATTAAAACCCTTTCAGGTTTTCTAAGTCTAGTCCAATATTTATTAATTAATTCTGTAATCCAATTTTAAAGTTCAATCTACACAAACTAATACCTTGAGCTTGATGAAAATCATATTTGCTTCAAACTCTCGATCTATTTATGTTTTCGCCAAGCGTTTAAACTTCTACATCGAATCAATTTCAATTTATAATATAATTAATTAAATGTAGTCGTCAATAGATAAAGCCTCGTCGTGATTGTGTTATAGTGTTTTTTGACAATCTCTCTTTTTCGTAAAGCTCTTACCATAGTTTTCCACAAACAAACTCTTCAGCTTAATTATTAGTAAAGAAGATAGGTATTATCATCGGATCATCATCATTTCCGCCGAAAGACGTCCACTGCTGGACATAGGCCTCCCCAAACCTCCACTTCGACAGGTTTTGTGCTTCTCGCATCCAACGGGTTCCTGCGGCTTTCACAAGGTCGTCGGTCCACTTAGTGGGAAGCCTTCCAACGCTACGTCTTCCGGTACGCGGTCGCCACTCCAGAACGTTTCGGCCCCAACGGCCATCAGGGGGCCTAAAAAGGCCACTTTGGCAGAATCATAAACGTATTTTGCTTTTTTTCGTTGCAAGAGATTGGGATTGGATTTGGATTGGTATTTAAGCACAGACAAAAAAAAAATAACTGAAAAATCCTTCACCATTGGGATTTGATACGATTAACTTAACAGTTAACTGTCTATTATTATTTATAATGATTTGATGAATTCCTTTTATGATTCTGCAAAAGTGGCCTTTTTAGGCCCCCTGTTCTGCGAGCAATGTGCCGCCCACTGCCACTTAAGTTTGACAATTCTTCGGGCTATGTCGGTTACCTTGGTTCTCCTGCGGATCTCTTCATTTCCTATAAATATAGATACGTATTATTACCCACATATTACTTCTAAAGACTCTGTGTGGCTTGCTTAACTTACGAAACAGAACGCAAAATGTAGTGTACCAGAACCCCCGTTGCTCACTGACTGTAACCCAGATCTTAGCTTACCTCCCGTTTGTTGTCCTCAGATAACGATCTAAAGACAAATTCTAAAAGAAAATTACTTTACACACAAACTAATCGCCATGCAAGATTAGATATTGGCTCTGTCTCTGGGATGGAAAAGCATCTGCTATGACTGGGTGTTGTTTTTTAGGATTTCGTACCCAAAGGGTGCCACTGCCAACACGCCAACGGTTCGCTGTCCGTCCATTCGTCTGTCACAGGGCTGTATCTTTTGAACCGTTTCAAGAAACACTTGAAATTTTCAGGGTATGTACTACTATGTAGCTACGATAACATCAAATAATAAAAATAAAATAAAGTTATAGGGCCACACTCCACATTACACTGACCTGCAAATTGCAAAAAAACGTAAGAAGATTTGAATTTCGCGAGCTACCCGCATCCTCCAAATAGACAAATCAAGGTGGTCGAGGCTTAATAGCTACATTATATAATATAATACACAGATGGAGACCTTAAAATATCTGTCTTCTAGCTCCTAAAGCTTAACAAATCAAATGAAAGAAGCAAATCCCTTTGATCTTGAAATCTTAATTGATTTTACGAAATTAATTACTTCGCCAAATCGCCAGATCACTTCGATTTTTAATTAGGATACTATGATTTAATAGGAGTTCGAAGTAAAAGATCCAAATAGGACCCTGAGTTTGTTAACTTAAATTGCCTAAACCGTTAAGTAAGTTAACAAACTCAGGGTCCTATTTGGACCTTTGGACCTGGGGGAATACTCTGGAAGCACGAAATTCTTAGTTTCGTCCGAAGTTACGGGCGCTTCCTACTCCGTATTACCTACGGACATCATGTTTACTTCGGGGACTGAGCTAAGAATGACAACATGAAAACCTTGTTCTTACTCCCGATGTGTTATTGCCCGTCCGAAAAAGTTACTTAATCCGGAGTAGGGTTCATTTGGAAGTATCGAGCTACATACATTCGGACGGGCCCGTATCTTTGTAGACAGACTTAGGGAATCGGCCTCCTGGTCTACCCTGAACGAAATGCTGCGCATCCTATGTAGGTATATTACTCCTTCATTTTAAATAAGTCATTCTTACTGTAATCTCGTCAGTACGGAGATATTCTCAAAGAAGAATTGATTGATTGATTTGAAATTTCCTTCTTTTAACATAAACAAAACAGATAAAATTACATTCAGCACCCTAATTGCGTAACACACTATCAATCGGAATCTGAATACCTAATTTTGAAGCAAATTGCTTCATAAGTTCGAAAAATTTGTCTGCTCAATACGAAAATAACGCAATGAATGTTGTTGAACTGTCAAAATGAAACCGATTCCGATTGATAATGTGTTACGCAATAGCCCCGCTGATCTTATTCTAAAATTCAACCTTATGAAAAAAAGTAATTCTTGCTTCAATCTCGTTAGTACATTGATGTTCTCAAAGAAGGAACACCTGCAATGCAATGCAATGCGTTGGACTGACGGAAGATGCGTCCGGCGTAACTTTTTTAACTTCCAGTTAGTACGCTCATCGCACTAACGCAACATCGGTTGAGTATGTAAGGTTTAATGTTTGATTATCTACTTGTCCTTTCTAGAGGCTTACTTACACCCTGAACACGGAATCCGTATAGTTTTCGCCGAGACGGGCGTTTCCCACTTCTTATTACTTAGGTACGGTCGTAAGATTAGTTCGGGTCCCAAACTAAGAATGAATGACAACACGATTTGACAGTTGTCCCTAATCCCGATGTGTTTTGCCCGTCCATTTTTTTAGGGTTCCGTACCCAAAAGGTAAAAACGGGACCCTATTACTAAGACTTCGCTGTCTGTCCGTCCGTCTATCCGTCCGTCTGTCCGTTCGTCTGTCCGTCCGTCTGTCTGTCACCAGGCTGTATCTCAAGAACCGCGATAGCTAGACAGCTGAAATTTTCACAGATGACGTATTTCTGTTGCCGCTATAACAACAAATACTAAAAACAGAATAAAATAAATATTTAATATTCTCATTCTGTCAACGTGTTATTTTCGGCGTTTTTGCCTTGTGGTACGGAACCCTTGTGCGAGTCCGACTGGCACTTGGCCAGTTTTTTATTTGTCACTTATTTTGACTGATCTACTACTTTCGGACGGGCCCGTATCTTCGTTAAGGGACTTAGAGAGTAAACACCTTGCGTTACGCGACTGACAATACGCGACGCATTTTCCCTCAGATATGCGAATGCGACCACCCTAAAAAAAACAATTAGTTACTTATTTCCTGTATTAAGTTAATTTACTTAATACGTCACACGTAGGTATTGTAACACATACACGGTAACGCCATCGCCATGACAAATAATAAAACAAAAGGCGAAAATAAAACGAATATTTACGACACATTTTATGTTTCTCATTTTCCATTAATGAAATTTTTTTCCATTTACGATATGAGGCAAAATGAAGGTTATTTGAGCTGAAATATGACCCACCATATGTTCTCGGCGGCTTTCTCTGTAATTGACTTCTCCCTAATGAAACGCCGCTCAGTCACGCCCCCGTGTTTAGCATTTCTGTAAATTCCTTTTTATTTCGTGTTTTGTGCTCTAAAAATAGGTACATAGCTACAGAACCCGGTCGTTAATATAACACATCAGGATTTACATAGTCAGCCTTTAATGTTTCACCGTTTTGAAAGCATCGAGCTTTAAAAAGAGAATATCGCACAGGTATGAGTAACAGAGACGACAATCTTGAAGCCAAGCTTTTCTAAAACTCGTCTAATTACAAAACAAGTTCTAACTTTTATTCTAGCTTAAACATTCGAGCCAGTCATTATATTGTGAACTCTGTTTCGATAGGAGTAAAGTTCTTGATACAAAATTGACAACTTTTAGTTAGTTCTTGTATTAATAATTTTCAGGCACTGATTTAAAGCACACTTTAAATCATTAAATTATTGTAGTTTTGGTAAATTAAAAATGACAAAATATTTATAACAAGTTCGGCAATAAAACCTGTAGTGACCTAAATAAAAATGAGTCGTAACAAATATTTAAATGGGTAATTAAAGCAGTAAAATGCATGAACGGCCAGTTTCGTGTGGGAGCTGTGGCAGTAAACAAATTTTAATTAGTCGTTAAAAGATCTAACTTGGAAGAAGCGAGTGATCACCATCAGCCCATAGGGGTGGTCCCGGTTCCTCTTAAAAGACTAATTCCGGAACCCCCCTGTGCAACGCCTGTAAGGCACATCCCTGGGGAGACTGTAAAGGGGCTACCCTGAGCCTTGCTATGCACGGCAGCACATGACCACTGTGCCACCGTCTTGGTTGGGTTGGGGTGCCCTGGCTTAGTTACTGCAACCGATTCGGCTCACACGTGGTTGGTCACAGTTCCAACCTAACCTATGAACAGCCGAACTATTCACCTAACTGCCAATTCCAACATTTATACTGGCCATTCGTTTACACTCCTTGAGTATTTTTGTACTGGCATTGTAGGATGAAATAACCGACCAATTTTCTTTTTATTACTGTTCATGTTTTACTGTCACACTAATTTACAAACCGTCGAAAAATAAAATGACTGCCCATTAAGTTTGTCAACTGATCATAATAACTTCCCAAATGTTTAAATAACAGTTGTAAAAATTATTACCCGAACTTTAAGCTCGTTTGCATTATTTCCCTTGGGGGAACTGGGGAACACGAGTAAACAACTTTATAGGTACCTATGATAGTTTCCTCCACCTGTAGACTGATTGTTTTATAATGGACATACATAACCAACTGTAGTTGCTAGTTGTTTGATTTCTAGACAACCAACTCAGCCTATCACAGTCCAAAGCTGGACATAGACATATCCCAGGCTGCGCCACAACACCCTGTCCTCCGCCTTCCGCATCCAGTCTGTCCCAGTCACGTTCTTTAGGTCCATCTATCTGAGGGGCATCCCACACTACGCTTGCCGATACGCGGTCTCCAGACACTACGATTTCTAGATACCCACAAACTTCTCCTATTCAATCATAACTACGTGGCCGTGGGTACTACGCGTACTAGGTGGTCATCATCTACGCAGTAAGCCAGCATTTGAGGAGCTGGGGGCCTAAAAAGACCACTTTGACAGAATCATAAAAGGATAACATTTTAAATCATAATGGACAGTTAACTGGGGGCCTAAAAAGGCCACTTTGGAGAATCATAAAAGGATAACATTATGATTTGTAATATGGCGAAGACAGTCCGTGTTTTTCTTTTTTTCGCTGCACTACGTAGGTATAACCAAAGAGATTGAGATTGGATTTGGATCGGATTGATTGGTATTTTAGCACAGATAAAAAAAATAACTGAAAAATGATTCACCAATGGGATTTGTATACGATTAACACAACGGTTAACTGTCCATTATGTTATCCTTTTATGATTCTGCCAAAGTGGCCTTTTTAGGCCCCCTGTTAACTTAATCGTATCAAATCTCATTGATGAAGGATTTTTCAGTATTTTTTTTGTCTGTGCTAAAATACCAATCAATCCAATCCCAATCTCTTTGATTAGAGTGGGTCCAGTTGACCAAAGACTCATTATACCTACGTAGTGCAGCGAAAAAAAGAAAAACACGGACTGTCTTCGCCATATTTTAATTCATAATGTTATCCTTTTATGATTTTGCCAAAGTGGCCTTTTCAGGCCCCCTGGTCTGATTTCCCTGACGCTTCATGTACCTATGTAACAACACTTCGTCATTCTACATGTGTTCGTAACCACCCAAAATGAAATGAAATAACTAGTATGTTACCGCCATTCTTCTCCAATAATAACTAAATGTAATGTGATGTGAAAATAATGGTTCTGTTGTCACTGAAGAGAAAGTAATCAACAACAGTTATATAAACTTTGTCCATTTTATCACGAACTACATACCTACATCGCTTTATGTTAAACAGTAAAATAAAATTTAATTGGTACTGAAATTATTGTGTCGCATAACATGTCCTTTTTGTACAATGTCACAATACAATACATTATTTAAGCTTTAGATATTATATTGTAACATTACAAACATTAATGAAAAACCGGAAAATGGTCGAAATGACATTAAAACGTTGTGTTTCTTTTGAAAATCTTTGTCAGTTTCATAATAATAACAAAAGGGCCAGGTGAGAGCTAATAAACAGAATGGCTTTGTCCTCTTAACGAGCTTTCACGGAAAGACTTAGCCGCGCAAATATAAATAAACTGCTATTGTTTCAGAACCTCTGCTTTTAGCGATCGCTGGAAAATACAGCGAACGGTCACTGTTTATCTTCTTAATTACTGATTAGCCGATACAGACGTTTCCGTTTCTTTGTAGCTTCTGAGCTTGTACTGCACTATGTTTCATTAAGTTGTAAACAGAAAACGACGCAAAAATTACGCTTTGTGTTAGGGATTTGGATTGAGTTTTATCTTTCAAAATGAGTATTATTTTTTCTATCCCGTGTGTGTGATTTTCACTTTTATGTTTGTTATAACATAACATATCGTTACGCCCGAATTCCCCGAAGGGTTCAGCAGAAGTGTATACAAGAACTCTACATTTCGCCAGTTATGTTCAAGTCCCATGTAATAAGCTGCGAGCATGTACGGGATTATTGGTAGGACACTAACAACCTTGCAGGACTGGATTACTAACATCATAAACAACAACTTTTGTTCTATGACTTTTTACAAAACATAATACATTTACCAAAAACAAACCTTTATGATTTCGTTGTTCTATCTAACCCCCGCTCCCCTCCGCTGAATTTTGTACAAGACACGGCAGTTTGTTTACCTAACTGGAGCTTCATTTTACTTCGCGTAGAATTCGTACCTAACAGAAAATCGCGTGTTGTAACGTAAACGACCGTATATTTTTATTATTATTTGAACGTATATTTTTAATTTTTACATTTAACGCCATCTAGTGTCAAGTCCAAAAATTATATACAGGCTTATAGGCAGAAAATGTTTTTTTGCTTTTCTAACAATTTACGACAATTTACCAGTAATGAATATGTCGTGGATAGATGGCAACACAGTATAGCGAACAGCGCCATCTAACAATTTGTTTGGTAAACGAAGAATCATGTGATCGGAAACGCAAGCGAGCCCTACCGCTTGGACACGATCGTCGGTGGAGGGGATGCCGTGAGGACTGGTGGAGAGACCGAGTGGTGCGACAGTCAGTCTACAGTCGACCGTCGAGCTCGGACAGTCTCGGCAATCGCTCAATACCAACGCAAGTGTTTGTTTCCGACGCACGTGTGCGTTTCGGTTGTAAATAGCTAGTTTATTAAAGTTACTGTGAATTCAAATAATCTTTTCGTTCGAGTACCCACTGTAGTGCCCACAACTATCTAAACTATGTCGGATCGTGAAGAAGACCCGATGTATCGCATCTCGGCCACCCGCTGATGCGACATCAGAAGTGGGATACACTCGAGCTGAAAAAATTATGGAGAATTGAGCGATGACGTCACGTTGCGATGTTTCTTTGCCTGGATTTCACCTGGATAAGGACGTTGAGTGACTAAGAATCGAGCCAAGCAGCCTCGCAGCCGTCAGTGAAACCTTTCGTGTGCTGCAAGTGAGAAACCAGGACATATCGCGGCCCTGCACGAGCAGTGGCAGCTAAGCTGATGGTGGACAACGTGATGGATGTAGTGAAGGGCGAGTAGACATCGTACAACTCAGACACGTTAGAACATTAAGGTGAGCTGTATTGTTTTGTTTACGAGTCTGGTGCTGAATGCTCGTTAGTAAAAGCGAGTTGTGCAACTGTGCAACCAAATTATGTGGCAAACGAGTTAATAACGTGGTTGCGGTGATTATTATTGGTCAAACGCGTGTATTCAGCACAGAACAAATCATAATGTAGCGTTGCGATTAGCGAGCAACAACTTGACATTTTATTACGTTTCTACCCGATATTTACTTGCAAAGTAATATTTTGATAAGTTAAGACAAAGGCAGCTATAATAAAATTTTCGGTTGGCGATTTCGTGTTATTAAAAAACGAAGAGCGAAATCAGATTATAAGACTAAGCTAGATCGGAAGTTCAGAGGTCCGTTTCTGGTACATGATTTTAGCTATGATTAGATAATCAAAGTTTGTTTACATAGCTCTGGTTGATGATTTTCGCTTTCATTAGATAAAATCAAAGTTTGTTTACATGGCTCTGGTCATTGGATGTTTTTGCTAAGATTAATCAAAGTTTGTTTAGTTAAATTAGAAATAGTTTTGACAATAAGACGAGGATTAAAGTTTTCTGATTTCAAAAGTTAGAAGCCGTAAATGGTCAGAATTGGCCGAGTGGAACATGCACTGCTTTTGAATTTTTGGTTACAGGTTAACACACAAGAACTTGTGCAAGCAGGATGGCAGTGCCCCACAGCATCTGTTTTCGATGCGGCAACACCAGACATTTTGCTTCGAGATGTCCACGAAGCTATGATGGAGACGCCAGTACGGCGAGGGTGCCAGGCGGTTCCGAGCCAGTGCCTGCAGCAGCGGCTAGTAGCGAGTGATACGGTTCAAGTTTGCTATGACAGCAATCCGAGCATTGTATTGATGAATACTGGGTGAGTCATATCCATTTTACGATTCTGGCGTCGAATGCTCTATCATCAAAGATTGTGTTGCGTCAAAGTGTATTGGCTTAGCTTAGTGACAACTGATGATGAGTTGACTGATATTCACTTAGATGAGATAGTAGACCACGTGACACAGGGTCTTAGAGAAATGCAATTACGATAACATTCGATTTGTCTAAAGTTAGTAAGTTCGCTTTTAATGATTGTTTTACGAGTAAAGGCGCTTGACTCAGCGAGCCTAAGAATACCCTCATGATTGTGTGAGAAGGATACCCGATCACCAAGTTACTCGAGAATTGGATGTCATAGTTGATGACAGTGGTAGTAAGACCACCTCTGATTAAGAATGGCTTGTACACTCAAACTCAAAACTTAAGACCAAACCTCATGAGTAACATGTGGCGATGGGTCTATAAGAAATCGTTGGTGCGATTTCTGTCTGTGTTGGTGCACAGAGCGCTTCATGTGTTGTAGCACATATTGCGCTAGATATCTAAAGAGTCGTTGGTGCGATTCTTTTCTGTGTTGGTGCACAGAACCCCTCATGTGTTGTAGCACATGTGGTGGCAGATATCTTAAGAGTCGTTGGTGCGATTCTTTTCTGTGTTGGTGCACAGAGCCCCTCATGTGTTGTAGCATATGTGGCGGCAGATATCTTAAGAGTCGTTGGTGCGATTCTTTTCTGTGTTGGTGCACAGAGCCCCTCATGTGTTGTAGCATATGTGGCGGCAGATGTCTTAAGAGTCGTTGGTGCGATTCTGGTCTGTGTTGGTGCACAGATTACAATGAAAGTTTCACGAGTTGAGTATACATTGCCTATGAGTTTCATTTCGGTAAAGTCTAACTGATTTGTTACAATTTTTATGGTTTAACTTGTTGATCGGTGGAGTCCTGTCTGTGTTGGTGCACAGAGTGCTTCATGTGTTGTAGCACATATTGCGCTAGTTTTCTTTTTCTGAGAATCAATGGATCGAGTCCTGTCTGTGTTGGTGCACAGAGCACTTCATGTGTTGTAGCACATATTGCGCTAGTTTTCTTTTACTGAGAATCAATGGGTCGAGTCCTGTCTGTGTTGGTGCACAGAGCGCTTCATGTGTTGTAGCACATATTGCGCTAGTTTTCTTTTTCTGAGAATCAATGGGTCGATTCTGGTCTGTGTTGGTGCACAGAGCGCCTCATGTGTAGTAAGCACAGTCATGTGGTGACTAGTCTCAACCGCACCTTATGTGCAGTAGCTTATGTGACAACTGATCTAGTAAGAATCATTGGTGTGATTCTGGACTGTGTTTTTGAACAGATTTTGGTAAATAGTAACTGATTCGTTAGAATTTTGATTTTCTTTGGTTCAACTTACTGATCGAACCTTTTCTAATGATTAATGTTGGGAGTGCGAAACCTTGACAACAAATCATTGTAAATGAAGACTAGAGAAATTAAAGTAACAATGAGATAGAGTTACCTTAGTTATTAGGTAATGGCAGGATAGCCGAGTTACCTTAGATATTTGGCAGGATAGCCGAGCTTGTTTACTCTGTGAGTATATTTGGTCCGCAGGTACTACACCCGAGGACGGGTGCTAGTCAGGGATGGCCGTGTCGTGGATAGATGGCAACACAGTATAGCGAACAGCGCCATCTAACAATTTGTTTGGTAAACGAAGAATCATGTGATCGGAAACGCAAGCGAGCCCTACCGCTTGGACACGATCGTCGGTGGAGGGGATGCCGCGAGGACTGGTGGAGAGACCGAGTGGTGCGACAGTCAGTCTACAGTCGACCGTCGAGCTCGGACAGTCTCGGCAATCGCTCAATACCAACGCAAGTGTTTGTTTCCGACGCACGTGTGCGTTTCGGTTGTAAATAGCTAGTTTATTAAAGTTACTGTGAATTCAAATAATCTTTTCGTTCGAGTACCCACTGTAGTGCCCACAACTATCTAAACTATGTCGGATCGTGAAGAAGACCCGATGTATCGCATCTCGGCCACCCGCTGATGCGACAAATATAATATAATATAGGAGTAAATAAAGATTAAAAAAATTTAGGCATGCTCCTGTGTCATCAACTTTTATGCCAGCTGGAATTTTAGCGTGGTCGTGCTAGGAAGGAATCTTCCCAGCACGACCACGCTAAGATAATCGAGAGGTATAAAATTTCTAATTAGTGGTATAAAATAGTACAAATTAACAGGATTTTATTACCATCAAAAGTTATAATGAATGCGTTCATGGTCAAAATCGTATATTTCAATTCGATAGATTGCTTTTTTTTAATGTCTAATGAATTAAAATCTGATAAATTAATAAAAGTCATAGAACAAGTTGTTGTTGTATTAGTAATATGGTCCTGAGAGGTTGTTAATGTTTTACCAATAACCCTGTATATCCATAGTAATATTATAAATGCGAAAGTGTGTCTGTCTGTCGCCTGTCTGTATGTTACCTCTTTACGCTTAAACCGCTGAACCGATTTAGATGAAATTTGGTATAGAGATATTTTGAGTCCCAGGAAAGGACATAGGATAGTTTTTATCCCGATATTCCCACGGGATCGAAACTTATGCGAGTGAACCGCAGGGCGCATTCCTATTTAATATGTAGGTACGGAAGTTTGGTCATTAGTCTACCTACTTACAAAGTGTACCGAGATCCACATTTCTGTAACTGTTCACAGCGAGAAGTTTTTATTTTAATCTCCTTATTCCTCAGTGCGTATACTCGAATTTTATTAAAATATACAAATGAAATGGCCCGGGAACTTTATATTTTCAAAGGCAACATTGTTAATTAGATTGAATTATAAGGGTAGGTCTGCAAAGAGCTTTATTTAAAAATAACCCTGAATGGAAATCCTTCACAATATTCTTAAAATAAGTAAAAATATCGTTCCTTAATAATTCGTTGTAATTTTGGATGTCGTCGTCATTTCATCGTTTGTGAGATACTCAAATGAAATTTTATATTGCCTATTTCTTTGGCACTATCGGCTTTCCTAAAGATATATGAATTCTTCCAAACTAAATTTTTTTTTTCTAAAATAAAACTGTTCCTTTGATGAGGAAACAATTAAAATAGGTAACTCAGGGCCGTTGTCGGCTGAGTTATGGTATATTTTTGGAAGTCTATATCACCAATGTACTGTGATAGGCTGAGATTAGATAGTAAAAAGATGGCATAAATTATCATCTTTAGGTACTGTACGGTTCGTACACTTTCAGAGCTGTTGTTGTTATTGTTGGAGTATGTAGAGGAAAGATCACGAGGTTGATGGCACTTAAATAAGTTTAATGCACCCAAGTTATGTACAATAATGCACAGTTGGCGATTCCTTTCTCTAGGTTGTTTACTCAGTTATTAGCTAAATCACAATGCATGTCAATTAGGTGAAATATGACTTAAATGAACTGACGCGCGTTCATTCAGCAGCGTCAGCAAAATGTTATGAACAGTTGAAGACTCTACAGGTACTAGCAAATAAAAAACATTTCTTCATAAACAGACCCTTTTTTAAATACACCAAAAAACATCAAATAAATCCACAATAAGAATGATTCGAACTATAATACTTCGGTAAAAAACCCATTTCGGGGCACTTAAGAGTTATCGTATGACACAGTCGTGTGGCTCTCAACTACTCTAACATGGAATATCTATTACGGGCCACGTAAGCCCTGCCCGTTGGGGCAGCTGATAGGGGCAGGCTGTCCGAACTGGTTTAGCTCTTAAGTACGTCTTACTGACGCTCTTAGCCCGGAGATAACTGCCCCAATGTAATGTGGGGCTGCATGTGGATCTTTCTAGAAAGCTGGACTGGTCTGAAAATGAATCACTTGTTAGGATTTTCGGAAGATGTATGTTTTTTGTGGGGCTATTTGTTTTGTGGAGTTAGGGAAGGTTTATTGGTATAGTATACTACGGGTAGATAAGAGTAGCTGAAGATCCAGCTAAGTGTTGCTAAAAGGGCTAAGTAGGTACTTATGTTCAGTAGACGGCTGCTGTAGACTCATACGATAGCCGTTTCGCGTGGGCGTGAGGCCTTTTTTCCCAAAACTTATTATTTTATTCGTTTGTGTCTGAGTCAGATTTAACGCAAATAAACGTATTTGCTTTCATTTTTTTTCTTTGAGCCTTTGGTGATTGACGAAATTGTAATATTTTTCAACTGTGTCTTATGAAAACCATCACCTTTTCGCCATGGCCACCTCACTCACAATTAAAAATAGAAAAAAAACCTTTATCATGTCCTACTTTTATAAAGGTCTATGTCATTTACAAAATACTTGTATGCAATGGAGACACACAAAATCGATGATAATATACAACCTCACTTTGCTGTGGTGTCAAGTGATACAAACGCAGTCTATATGATACTTGACTCGATGAGTCAACCGTCAACATGATATTATTTCAATTGAGTTGACCCCACTCAAACATTAGATACTGTAATAGTTACTGAATATCATTAAAATAGTGACAATGCAGGTACTATAAACGGGTCATCGGGGTCCAAAATGCTTGATAATATTACTCAAAAACCACTGTCTGTCTGATCCGGTGTTTCTAAAATTACCTATATTCATCTGGTAATTTTCAGTAAAAAAGGAATTTTAAGTGGGTAATACACAGAGCGTGTGTGGCCTTCTTGTAGTGTCTACAAGTCATAAGAGTAACTTATGACCTCTGTTGAAAACCAGTCAATTTGAACTGAAATAAAAAGTGAATTTTAAATGGCAATGACTATTATTATACAACTAGCTGACCCGGCAAACGTTGTTTTGCCGTATAAATTATTTCTATCTGCCCGGCGCTACTTCGTTCGCGTGGTGTCCTACCCCTTATCCTAAAAGTTGTTATAGAATGCTTTAAATTGATTATATATTTTGATAGACTGAAGCGATTGCGATGAACCAAAGACTAATCACTACTCCGAGTTCTACACTATATTTGAGTATAAAAATGAACGATATTGGTTTGGTACTTTTTACGTTGAACCTGTTCATAGAAAATCTCTCACGTCCAAACAGATAAACCGACAAACAGACAACAAATTCCAAAAATTTATGAAATGGCATCTGTTGGTTATCCTATAACACCCCAACTATTTTTTTTTAATATTTTCAATGTACAGAAACGCCTCGTCAACAGATTTATTATATGTATATAGATAGATAATAATATGATTTTTTTTAAATTTCTGACAATGTTATTGCAGTACTTATGTGCCTCTTCGGATCGGATCTAGGGTTTTTACACACATTGTAAGTATACTATTGAAGCTCCGTATGTATACCAGCTTCGTAAGTACAGACGTCTTAGGTGAGTTCTAGTCATTATTTCTTAGGTCGTAATCTAGACAATGTGCAATGGAACTGACATTAAATCTCGGTAGTCCGTCTTCCAAAGAAGTCACCACACCACCCGGTATGTTCTGTAATAACCTCACCGTGACAATTTAGGTGAAGAAAGCTGTCATTCCACCGGATGCTAAAGATTTAGCATTTCTAATTTTTCATAAAAGCTGAAGAAAAATATTTTTTTATGATATTGCGGAATATAATAATCTGTTTTGATTCAATTACATTATAATTACACTATTGACAGCTCACTTAAAGCTCTCTTCACCTTCTGTAATTTTTATTAATTCCTTCTTTCCTTCAAAGAAATAATTTAAATCTAATTATAATATAGAGCCACGCCACTTTTACTTGCAATCAAGAATTATGACGTTCATTAATGAACCTAATAAAAACTGAACAGTCTTTGTACCTACACAGATATACAAAAACATTACATTCTCAAAGCGTCTAATGGTCTTGTTACAAAGACTCCGACGCTCCGAGACTGCGGGACTTGAGATGCATTATCATAGGCAAGACGTAAGGCAAGCTGTATGTCGTAAAGCAAGCTATATGCAAGCAGTATGGCTAGTGAAGTGTCTGTAAAACATAAGAGGCCACTCGGCGTAACTGCATTGTAAGCAGAGAGCGAGTTAGCTCGATGATAGTACGATATACCTATGCATTAGCTGAAGGCTTGAAGATCTTGTTATGTACTGACTAAGTATGGTTGTGCTGGAGTTATTTGCTGCTGTGGCAAAAGTAGTTTACTTAATGCAGACATTAGGTGAACTAAAAAGCTTTAGGAACAATTCTGTAACCATCTCACCGTGAAAACTTAGGTGAAGTGAGCGTGGAGTGAGCTGTCAGTAGTGTCAATAGTTAGCAAAAACTAACTCACATCACCTAAGTTTTCACGCTGAGATTTTTACAGAATCGGCCGGCTGATTCCTAAAGCATTTTTATATTTAAAATTCAAAAGTTGATATGAATCTTATAACATCAATGTAATGTCTGTTTAAAAAATGTTTGATGAAAGTGTAAACAAACCCTGTTCAGATTAAATTCTTACGCAATCTCTTACTAAATGGATTTAGTATCTAACGCATTTATCTGTATTTAGACGGTTTCAACTTTATCTCGCCATCTTTACATACCAAAACCCTTCCGTGCCTCGGAATCCCGGCTGTCATTCGTGGATCTTTAAAAGTCGTTACGGATCGTCAGAAGCTCGAAAATCTGACAACCAGTCTTACCAAAGGGTATCGTATTACCCAGTAACTGGATTTTGGAGGTCAGATAGGCAGTCGCTCCATGTAAAATACTAGTATTCAGTTGCATCCGGTTAGACTGGAAGCTGACCCCAACAAAGTTGGGAAAAGGCTAGGCAGATGATGATGATCTCACTACTTTTACCAACAATTTTAGGTATTATTGTTTGAATTCCGTACGCAAAATACGCGCATTCACGTGGAGTTGCGTACACCAGCCCGTATTACCTATTGTTTGAATTACATGATTAAATTTTGATAGAAAAATCCTCGGCAAAAATTGGAGTTATAAAATTAAAATTTTCAAATGAAAAACATCTTTATGGTGATTTAAAATTATATATAACTACCTGCGCCCCGCGGTTTCACCCGCATAAGTTTCGATCCCGTGGGAGGGAATATTCGGATAAAAAGTAGCATATGTGTCAAATCCAGGGTGTCAGCTACCTCCATACCAAATTTCATCAACATTGGTCCAGCCGTTTGAGTGTCTCATGGCGACATGGAAGGAACGACTGTCGCAACCCAGCGCAGGGCACGCCGCGATAGCGGCGATAAGACCCCTCTTTGAGGAGTGGCTAGAGAGGCGCCACGGCGCCCTCACCTACCGCCTGACGCAGGTCCTCACCGGACACGGAAGCTTCGGGAGGTTCCTGCACATCATCAGGCGGGAGGAAACGCCCGGGTGTCACCATTGCCAAGATCGCCCAGAGGACACGGTGGAGCACACGGTGGAGGTCTGCCCCGCTTGGGCGGAGCACCGCCGTGTCCTCGTAGAGGCGATCGGCAGCGGCGGCGACCTCTCGCGCCCGGCCCTGGTGCAAGCCATGGTCCGGGGCGAGAGGGAGTGGGAGGCAGTCACCTCCTTCTGCGAAGCAGTCATGCTAGCGAAGGAGGTGGCGGGACGGCTCAGGGAGAGAGCCTCCCGTCCCAGCCGCCGCGAGAGACGCTCCGGGCGTCGGGAGCCGCGCGACGACTCCCGGCCACCGTAGGCGCGGGCCTGCGGGCGGAGAGTAATGGGTAGCTCACCGTCCGATCAGGACCAGGCCCGTGCCGGACGGCGCGTACGTGATCCACGCGCGCCTCAAAGAGATGTCAGCATCGAGGAGGCCCCATAGGGCCGAAGCCTGCCGGGTCAGCGGGATTGTCCGAAAGGGTTACCGCTGGCCCGGAACATAAAGGGCTAAGGAAGGAACACGGGTGGGTTTTAGTCAGTAAGAGTCTGACACTCCCTTCCGCTTCACCCAGAGCGGGAGGGGTCATATGATGATTTCCAATCCGCAAAAAAAAAAAAAAAAAAAAGCCGTTTGAGTGTGAAGAAGTAACAAACATATAATATAAACACACACACTCACAAACTTTCGCCTTTATAATATTAGTGTGATTTCGGGTATTCAAATAATCAAATCAACGCACTCAATTTGCAGTAGCACTGCAAATTTTAATGGCAAACTCAGAGGTACGTTTTCGGAGCCATTTGCAACAGACCATACATGAAGACTGTTTTTGTTGACTTTGTAAAGATTCTTTTTCTCTTGCATTATGATGAGCTATCCAAGAATATTATCTCATATCAATAGGCTCATGCCGTGGCTAAAATATATGCCAGCCAGTAGCATGTTGAATATATTGTCTTGTGTGAAGTTTACTGAAAATGAATAAGAATTCGTTTAATAGAAAGAATCTTAAAGACAATCGAGTATTCGCGCGTGTTAAAAAGCCCTCTAAATTAATGACATAACACTCCTATTAATTGGATTTTGATTATTGAAACTATTGACATTTGAGTACCAGTTACCGATGAATACCTACCTGATATAGGAATTGCGTTTTTATTAGTAATCAAAATATTTTACGAACATGTACCGATCCATCCAATTCCAACATCAATGAATACAAAGCTAAAGTTATGCAACACACACCGTGTCCCTCCGTGTAATGAAAATTGACATGTCAATAATTACTTTTATGTGAAAGTTATTTCATTGATCGATTGGTGTTGGTAAACGAACTCCCACAGGCTCAGAGCTAAGCCAAATGGTCTAGTATGGTAATATTATGTTATGCGTCGTTATATTCGCTTATTATGATTTAATAACTTAATTGTACAACTTTTGTTTATTTAGAAAAAAGAATACTTACTCTTTATTATAAAACTACTGAAAAAAATACATAACATAAATACTACTGATATAAATGTAGAAATTTTAGATATGGTGACAAAATGGCGGTCTTATCACTAAAATCGATCTTTTACAGATGGATTATGGGGAGGAGAGAATAATGCAGGTAGTCAGTGGTATACCATTTACATATACAATAAATACATAAAACATATAACTTATCTATATAAATACAAGAATAAACATGAAACGAGCAAGGAACTGTATGTAATGATGATGCTTAAAAGAGGAAAAAAAACTACCTTTTGGAATGGGCGACTAGAATCATTTCTATTTAGTTTTTTTTTTTTGACGTTCAAAAGTGCCTTTAATGTGCCTATTTGAAATAAATGATTTGACTTTGACTTTGACTTAGGAAAAGTGTTTTTTTACCAGAATTTCTAATGGACATGAGCACGCCTTAACGACACGGACAAGGCATTAAATAACCGTACTGCTTGAACTGTAAAAGTCTTGTCATAAAATGTTGTAGTTTATCGATTTATTTATTAGAGAATAGAATACCACTCTTTATTAAGAATGGTATGCCTTTATGTGAGGTATTTACACAGTATCGAAGATTCGTTATTGCCTATTATTTGTTATACATGTATAAATATACATTGTATACCGTTGGCGTGCTTTGTATTATGTAATTATTTATTAGGCAGACTGTTTCTTTCTTTAGTGATCGCAAGAGCGACTGCAGGTTGTCCCGCATCGAGTAGAGTTATTTAAAATGTTTGTAGCATTCCTTGTACTTTTAACATAGGCAAAATGTGGGTGCACTAAAAATACGTTTATTAACGGTAGTAAACATGACGCAGCAGAGAAAGAACACAAAAAAGAACACGTTGCGGAAAAATATGCGTCACATCCACGCAAAATATTCCTCCGCCTGCCAGGAAAAACTTTGGTCACTAATTGCTAATCCATAATGTCTCTGTATGCTATGGGGTGCCCGATAAAACCCTAACCCTTTCTCAATGGTTATCACTCAGTTTGGCATATCAAAACAATTTGCAACAACGATCGTGACAAAAGAATTCAACACAGGACAACATAACCATCTTTTAACATTTGTTACGATTCAGCCAATATTTGTTAAAATATCGAAGCCATTCGACACAGCAAACTTTATTTCAGTGTCGGTAGGAAACTGATGTCGAGATAAACATGACTTTGCGTTATACATGGGTGCCTATTATGTCGCTCCGATACCGACATTTCGTTCCCCGTTCGACGGAGTCGATTTCGAAAAATGCTTCATCAATTTATCTGTTCCCGTTCAATGCTTGTGATCGATGACAACGGGCTGATATTTGTCAATCGCACGACATATAAAATACGTTTTAAACTTTTCACCGTCTACATTGGTTCTGATCATTCGATGTCTCATTTCTCGATACTGCAGTGCGATTCTGTAACCATCTCACCGTGAAAACTTAGGTGAAGTGAGCGTGGAGTGAGCTGTCAATAGTTTCAATTCCTAGCAAAAACAAACTCACATCACCTAAGTTTTCACGGTGAGATTTTTACAGAATCGACCGGCAGTAGTTTAGGTGAGCAGTGGTGGCCCAGTGGCAACGGCCCGACTTACCAGTTGTAGATGGTGGCGGCACAAAGTAAAGGTCATAGCACACGTATCAACTCAGAAAGGGATCGTCCCCGTATCGCTTTTCGCCTCGCCGTCAAATAGTCGTCAGCCTAGCGCAAGCACCAAAGCGGATCAGAAGCTCCGATACGTCGACTCGGCTACGGCTAGGCGACGCCGCGCTTACGGCTCACCCACCGCTGGTTGATGGTGCTGCAGGCAGGCCACGGGAGGGTAAGAGGGGCTAGGGTGGACGAAGAGACATAAGCTCTAGTACGGGAGAGACGTAAGCGCAGGGACGCCGAGCCGTAAGCGCGGGAACTGCAAGTTGACCACGCACCGCACAGCAGTTCGTGAGTTTGTTCCGAGGCGAGGCGATTACGTTACGATTGCAGTAGGGAGTTTCATACAAAGAATACTGAATGGCTCGAGTTGATACGCTGACAATCCCTTTCCGAGTTGATACGTGTGCTATGACCTTTAAGCGCCTTCCTGGGTTCGAACAGTTCAAACCCAAACAGGCGCTTTCCTTTGTGTAAATAATTTAATCACCACTAACGATGACAATGATAAAACTATCTACGGTGTATTTATTTGAACTTGAAATCCTCAAACTAATGTTGCAACAAGCATTGATTATAACCATTTAATGGAAACTGAAGCAGATTAATTATGCACAACTGAGGCTACATTCGTCGAACTAATATCAGAATTGAATAGGCTAATAAGGCGAATCCTACAATACAGGCACTTACAGGCTGTCACGTACAAAGTAAAGGTCGATGTCCTCGAAACTAGGCACGACAATAGAACAAACTTAGTTGAACAACAAAACGGTATATAACCTTTTGCGGTCTGCGGAAGTTGCCAAAAAATTTCACGAAAAACCAGCCTTTGCAACTAAATTAGCAAAATTATGAACATGCAATTACCGTACAGAATTTCGAAACTAAGCTCTGTAAAGATAGTGTCATTTATTAGAGGCGTGTTATAATTAAACTAATCTATTGGACGCGTGTGTATCAGGATCTACCACTTTACCCTGACCTCCGACGACTCGACATTTTCGTAAGAAAGTACGTTCTTTGCCAGCTCAGTTGAAACGAGAAGAGTCTACTTATACTGGACATGTGTTGTTGCTTGTCTGATCTCGTAGAAGCGCCTTCTTGTGCTGGCAGCCTCTTTTAATTAATGTCTCTGAAACTACACGAGCCACACGTATCCAATACTTGCTATAAGATTTAGGAAATTCTAAGTTCGGTAGTTTGATCACATCTTTCAAATATTGCGTGTTTTGGTTATGGGTGACGCGTGGTTATAGTTTTTCTTTGATGTTTAATATGTTCATAAGTTTGTGAGTATACTTCAACAAATAGGTATAGAAATACCTATTTGTAACTAGAAAGTTTGGTTAACTGTTTAGGTCACCACTTGAGAATAGTCTGATCTATTGCGTGTATACCTATTCTTTGTCCACAAACAAACTTTGTGTGATTTCTTTGTCTTTATGTAATAGTTGTTTTGTGGGTTGTGAGGTCACACAACCCACAAACCAACATACATACTCATACTAACTAACGTAACTCTCTAACGTATACCTATGTATACGTTAGAGAAATAAGCTCTGTTCAGTGTTTATAACTCGCGCTCGTTTGCATAGGTTTACAGTGGCCTTAGTGTGAGTTTTTTCGACTATATGGAGAAACCTAATTTTCCATACAAAAGCTATGGTCAACAATAGTGTCTTTACTGCTAATGAACTATGAGGAGTATGTTATTGTTGTATGCCGTCTTATCCCGTATGCTTACGCGTAGCGTAGCATGTGTAGGTCTATTAGTTTCATCCAGACTAATCTATACTATAATAATATTATTCTATAATTTTTTGAATATTATAAAAGTGAAAGTAAGTGACTCTGTCTGTCTGTCTGTCCTTGACCACTTAACGCTTTAACGGCTGAATGGGGATAGACAAAATTTGGCACACGGATAGACCATAACCTGGACTCGGACACTATGATACTTTTTATCCTGGTAACCCAGTCATTGGCGTAACTATACCGTTTAGGGCCCGTGGCAAATTCAAGGGATGGGGCCCTCCCTCAATGTAAAGAAGCTCAACCAACGTTATAGTTTTTTTTTATTAGCACTTCTTCCGCGTACATTTCATATTTTCCCCTACTTATTTAACACCTGACTGCTTCTGTCCTTATGTTAGGATCTTCCTGTGCTCATGCTCTCGGGCCGGGGGCCCCCTCTGGCTGGGGGCCCGTGGCATTTTGCCCCAATGCCACCCTATAGTTACGCCACTGTAAGGTCCTGTGGTATAGCGGGTGAAACCGCGAGCAGTGTTTTAGAAACAACAACTGAAAAAAGCGTAATCCTAAAACTTAAATCAACCTTATAACATTTAGCAAAAACACATCACTAATCACGCAGTTATTTCCTCCCCATTCCCAATAAAAGGGATTGATCATGCGCACTCCATTAATCTGCCAATGCCAAGGACAAATGTGATGGATGTGTGACACGACATTACCTATGTCCTAGCGACGCTATCAATCAACTGGCGGCCAGAAGTATTGACCAATATCGTAGTTATGTTGTTTTTGCAACTATTATGGACTGGGTCGGTTGTATTCGACTTAGATAGCGTGGTGGTGAATTGATTTGTCTCTTATGCTAATTATAGGTTCTAGATTGTGTCGGGATTAATGTTTGTTCAAACTGGATGTGTGAATTATGACCAATTGCTACCTTCAATGTAAAAATGCGGTGTATTTATAACAAAATCTCCGTCATTTCCAATTTCTTTTTGTTTCATAAGTGCCAATGTAGGTTTATGTGAAATAAAATATTTTGATTTGACTTAGGTATAATTTTTTTTTTTATCAGTATTTGACAATAAGGTATCAAAAAATCGATTATTCCCGATGTCCACCGCTTGTTTGGCCACCACTGGGGGACAGCTAAACAACTTTTAAAAGTTATTCTCGTTGTCCACCACTGGGGGACACTTCATGGTTTGAATAGGTCTAATCTGTTCCAAAACCGAATCGGGGCACCCCCGACTTTACGTAGTCTTTTGGCTACTGCCCCCTATGCTCTGTATTTGGACAGCTGCAGCCGTTATAGTGTGACTGTTCACCGCTTTCTTAGCAAAACCAAAACTTAACATCAAACAATACAATATGTCACGTAACGCCACAATCATAATAATCAGAACTCATCGTTCGTCTGATGGGCCATAAAACAAGAAGGAAAGCACGCCACTGAAAACTTGTTCATATCTTGAAAGTTAACTGAAACTCCAAAGTGCATTATAAGTTCCACCTGCAAGTGAGGGGGGGCTTTAATAGGGACATGTCTGAAAGCTTTTGAATCTTTCTAGAGTTAACGAAATATTATGCAGAATAATGAATTAAATTAGCAATTCGTTAAGTATTTGCCATTGCACTTTGTTACCTTTTAGTTGGTATTAATTGTGGGTGATTGTCGTTTCATTAGGTCACGGTTAGGCCCGGCGCCCACTATCGGCATCGGCACGGCTGAGGAATTTTATGCGACAAATAGAAATATAACTTAATAGTATGAAAATAAAATTTAAATTGACACGGTATGTCGGATACCCTATCTTTATTTTTGCACCTACGATGATTATTATCATTGAAATTTCAATTTTATTGTCATACAATTAAGTTACATTTTTATTCGTCGCATAAAAATCCTCAGCCGTGCCGATGCCGATAGTGGGCGCCGGGCCTTAGAGTTCAAGTCGATGAGGCTGGATTTGAATGTAGGTAGGTACATACTGTAAGCGCCGCCCGGGTACGCTAACATTACCGGAATATATATGGGGAAGGCGCTATATAATAAAATAAGCTATATAATAAAATAAGAAACAATACTGAATTTTCGCCTTTTATTTGAAGAGTATCTACGTGCTCACTTTTACGTGCCTATCACATAACTGTTGTTTTACAACAACAATTGCCGAATAGGTATAGTACCTACCTATTCGGCAATTGTTTTTGTAAAACAACAACTAAATTTGCTTAAGTGATCAAATATAACCAGAGTTATATATGTTTCTATAAGCCTGCATAATTTGAGGTGCCCTTTTGCAGACAACCTTTACAGTACCTACTGATCAACAACGCTTTTGTAAGCCATGTATGATTTCCAACCATCATGATTTGTGAAAGCTTTTTGTAGCCATAGCCATATCAAATGAGAAGGAGCAACATAAGTTTTTTCAATGCTAAAAAGTATGAAAATCCCAGTAAAGAACAAAAGCTGTTCAAAATTATCTCTGCAGCTGTCTAATTACTTTTTAAACAAACCTCGTATTGGCCCTCACATACCCAATTTTTTTATTACATTATTTATTACAATTAATTATTTTTTAGAACATGAATAAGAAGTAGACATACCAATTAAAAAGAAAGAAAATACGTAAAACGAAACGAAACGAAACGAAATTATATGTCCACGTCTTGCAGTCACAAATATTTTAAACAAACTACTAAATAACAAGTACCAACAAAACAATGTTAATAAACATCACCACAAAATCCACAAGATGTAATTCCGCTCCTTTTTGCAGAGAACAATTAAAATAAATAGCCAAGGTTGTACCTCACTAAACAAGCCCTCATATTTAAATGTCGTTCATAATGACATTTTCCTTCCCCTTGTTAAGAATTATGAAGGAGAAGTGAATTTTTACCTCATAACATCCACTGCCAATTAATATTTTTCGAAGAAAAGCGTCATTAGAAACGGAACACCATATTTAGGGGGAAATGAATTTTATTATTATTTACCTGCATTAAAAATAATTACATGAGGAAGTATAATTTCCGACTGTTATTTTTACTTTGCATAAGCATAATCAGCCTATAATGTTCCCACTGCTGGGACACAGGCCACGCGTGCCCAGTCCGTGCTGGTGGATGTCATGTCTTCGAATTGGTTTTTGGTTCTAGGTGCGGAACGGTGAAGATGTTCGATTGTTTGTTGAATGTTTTCCTTCATCGTTTTGAGTGGTGATGAAATTATTTACACAAAGTAAAGCCTTATAAATAAAACCTTTTTACAAAAGAAATTTTGGAAGTCTGTGTTCGTTTTTTTTTTGGCTCTGTGTCGCATTTGGTCTTAGCATTTTTTTTTTGAGTTTGTGTTCCTTGTCCGCGTCATATTTACCGCAAAATAAACGTTTTTTCTTTTTATTTTCTGATGAAGAGCTGCTATTCAGACATATTAAACAGGCCTTTAATATAAATTATTAATTCTGTCTTTGTGTTCACAAAAGAGCCCTATAATTTGCTTTTATTCGTCCGCCGAATCCCTGCCGCCCAATAATCATGGTTCGGCATCCTATTGTTCGAAAAACAACAAAGGTCGAATATTACACCTTTTTGATCTCCAACCCTTGACAAATTCTCTTTCATATCAATCCCAAAAGATAGAAAAAGAAAGAAGTATAAGTACTTGTGTATTTGGTATGTACAGTCAGCAAAAGAGTTAGGTATGCAGGATCGTCGGATATACCTAGTTGAAGTTTATTAATAAACCGATGGATGTTGTCAACTGAAATTTAATTTGATAAATGAGCTATTTGTTTTCTAACTAAACTTCAACTGTATCCGACGATCCTGCATACCTAACTCTTTTGCTGACTGTACATGTGTTTGTGTGCGTTCTCTTTACTGTTTTCTGCAAAATTTCAGAATAAGAATCAAAATTTTATTTGGTCTAAATGTAGCTACAGTATAATTAATAACATAAATCAATGAGATCAGCTTTTGCCTTACGGCGTGCAAATCATTCCAAAAAAAAAACGCGATTTTGACCACCTGAAATTTCTTGTTCCCCGACCCAACCCGTCGCATCACATCGCTATTACTTTGTTATCGCTTAGCGTTCTTTCGGTTTTTTTTTTTTTTGTTCGGTTCGGATCCTAGTGTGATTAAACCTATAGCCTTCCTCAAGAATTGGGCAATCAAATACAAAAATATTTTTAGTTCGTGAGATTAGCGCGTTTAAATATTAGTAGTGCAGATAAGTAAGGTGTAGGTACAATGCAATGTCTAGGGAAATAAATAGATGAAATAACCTTCAGAATAAACTTAATCTGCATTCGCGATTTATTTGCCAAAAATGTAAACAAATATGAGTTTATGGAAAAATCACTTTAAATCCTACACAATAAAGTTCAGTTTACGCTGCAACTTCAAACATTTTTATAACATTTTTTCAATAGTGCTAGTCGCTCTAAAATCAACTTAATTACCATTAAAATAAAGTTAATATTTGTTTAACGTGAAATAATAGGTACCTATTAATTGGAAACTTAGTAAAAAAAAAAGTTTGAATAGACTTTAGAAAACATCGATCATCGATTTTAGGTTTTAAGACCACTATCCTGCTAATTGCCCCACGTGTAATTCAAGTCTATAAACTATGAGTAGCATTCCTCAATTGTAAGTAAGTTAGAGCCTTTCAGGTATCTAAATCAGCATAAATAAGATCCCAAAACGATATATTTGCTATTGTTTTTTCACAACTAAACACAATATTTTACCACCCATTTCTAAGTTCCAATAACAGGTTCCCGCTTCAGTCCCAATAAACGGTACCACCCTCGGCAGAGATCGCAAATTGGAAACACTCCCTGTACGTACATACATACATATAGATACACATGTGCTTTGCTCCGTGTAGGGATAATAACCATAATTAGTGCTGATTACTCAAAATGAGCCAACACTGTTGTACGTGGTTGTACCTACCTATTACAGTTGAAGGTTAGTTACGGAAGCTTGTTTCGTGAAGTAAGGTTCAATTTTATTTATGTTATATTGTAGAGTTAAGTCATATTAATCTTAGTGCACATTTAATTTTATAGTATTTTTACGATAATAACTTTTATAAACATAAACTTCCAAAGGCAACTTCACAACGACTAAAACAATCAATCCATCAAATTTTTACAATCTGTCAGCAAAATTGACAATCTTATTACCCTACTACCTTCAGCCCGTCAATATACTAAAGTCAGTCATATCTATAAAAAACTCCGTCGGCTCTCGACCCAGCGCGTCGCATTGCATAGCCCCCCTAAAATTAAAACCACACCAAAAAATTCCAACTCAAAAATACTGAAATGGACTCGATGTCAGTACCAACTGCCAACGGTCTATTTCCATTAACCGGCAGACAGCCGGCACAATGGTAAGCAAGCTGTGAGGCGTAATGAAGGCATTGTACGTACGCCGTCCCGCGAACGGATGACGTCATTATGTGCAACCTCTTGCCGACTCAGCTGAGCTGCCACCAATGTGATATATCGCCACCAAACTCGATTTATTAGTGTTTTGTGCTCGATTGTACATACAGTCTTATTATTCGATTAGTCAGTTAGGAAATTCTGGAGAAAAGAGAGAATGGAATTGAAAAGGCGATGTTCTCTTTGTTCATATCTTTTTAAGACAGTAAGTTAAAGATTTATAGTAGTTTCGGTAACATATTGCAGTGAAACACCAACTCTATTTTTATTACTCGCTGTCTCTGAGCCGGTGGTGGTGATTCACCATTTCTCAGTACCTATTCAACTTTAATTGTATATGTCTAAACCTTTTTCTTGTAAAAGTGTCCTAACGAAGATCGCTAACGTATGAAGAAACAGAAAACATTTTGACCTGGATAAGCTACGGTAGGTACTAGGTACACATACACGCACACACACACACGTACCCACCGAGAGCTGCTATTTATAAGTGTATAAAAGTCCTACGTTATTCTCCTTACTATTAAACGTTGTATATCGTCTGTATAGTTACACAACGCTTTGTCTTCTTCTTTCGAAACTCAAATTACTGAAGACTGAAGAGAGAAATCGGTGTGTAACTATTCAATCTTCCAAAAAGCGGCCAGGAGTCAGACAAATTAGGATTTGGAAGAATTAAAAACCTGTGAGCTACAGTTACGACTCATGGAAAGAAGATGTTCCTATTCAAGGAACTTCATGGTACTGCGTAATGGCTCTATAATATCATCACATACATAATCAGCTTCGCGATTTATTTGCCAAAAATGTAAACAAATATCAGTTTATGGAAATATAACTTTAAACCTACGCAATAAAGTTCAGTTTACGCTACAACTTCAAACATTTTTATAACTTTTTTTCAGAGACAACATAGGGAACAATTATTGATAGAGGACAACTGAGACTGGACTGGACTGACTGGAGGACTGGTGAGGTGATAGGGGGGAAAACTGTTTTTTTTCGCGATTTCAGCTTGGGTCCCGGAGTAAAAGTAGAAATGGCAATATTTTCCCTTTGAGGTTATTTTGAGATTTTTATATAAAAATCTTAAAATAACCTTAAAGGGGAAAACTTCAATCCCCTTTGAGGTCATTATTAAAATCAAAATTAATACAATCAATATAGAACATTCAATTAGCCTGAATAATTTTCACCATGATTAGCTTCGGGCCCCGGACGCGAACGTAGTGGATGTCAGGCTTTCAAGATAAATCACTTGTTCAATTTATTGGCACATGCTCTCACTTTACTCGACATTGAATTTAATAGGAGATGGCTTTATATTATTAATTCAATTCTTCAATGTTGTCACGTTTTTTGAGGACAAATAAGTAGGTACTTGGGTACTTGTTGTGTTCTAAAAGTTAAGTGAGTATTACTTCAATGGTAAATAAAATTCTATGCCAAACTTAAGTAGCAGTGGGTAGTGCGCAATGCTCGCAGAACATTTGGCCGATGGGGCCGAAAGGTTCTGAAGTGGCGACTGCGTACTGGAAGATGTAGTGACCTGGTGAAGACCGCAGGAATCCGCTGGATGCGAGAAGCACAGAACCGGTCGAAGTGGCGGTGCTTGGGGGAGGCCTATGTATAGCAGTGGACGAATGGATGATAAAATAAAATTCTGTTTTTTTTTTTTATTTCAAAGTTTGTATGTATTCAATCACGCAAAAACGACTGAATGGATAAATTTAAAAACAGCTCTAATATGAAAACCCCCTATTCAAGTGTGCATTTGTGGGACCTACCTCAATCATATTAACCATATTATTTCTCTTCTAAACCAGACGAATCCAGGACTACTTATAAAAGCAAATATGAGTTCTTAAACTAGTGTGTATCAACAACTACAAGGTAGTAAAGGTAAAATGAAAAAGTAAATGATTGTGTGTGTGTATTTGAACTTTACTGAAATGATGGACCTTAACAGACTTAGGTATATTTATCTAGTCAACCATATAATTAGTTACATAATAATATATTATGTTAGACAGTACTACCAAGTACAAGTTATGTTAGGTAGTCCTACCAAGGGGTCGTATTACCCAGTAAATGAGTTGTGGAGGTCAGATAGTCAGTCGCTTCATGTAAAATACTGGTTTTCAGCTGCATCCGGTAAGACTGGAAGCCGACCCCAACATAGTTGGGAAAAGGTTAGGCAGATGACGAGTACTACACTAAACTGCACTGTTATGTAAGATTATCACGTTATTACAGCAACATCTAGCTGGACCTGTGGCAAACTCCTCAGAATCTTTGCAAAAAGTTCCTGCAATTTATCAAATTCTGTTTCGAAACGTGTCACCAATGTTTCTACATCTTGGAGAAACTTCTCGGTGACCAGATTCTCTCGCTGGTTTGCCATCTGCACAGCCATGCCAATATTTTGTATTCTTATTTTTTTCCGATTTTTGGCTGTGTTTAGTTCTGGACGAATTACATCAATATTTTTCTCCTGCATGTTTTGACTTGAATTGTTATTCATGACGGCATTTTTATTTTGTATTTCGATCTTCGCTTTCTTCTTGAGGTAGACATGATCTTTTTCAAAGTAACCAGTCTTTTTTTTCTCAAACACAACCCTTAATTTTTTTTCAACGTCTTCATTAATTTCGTTAACCATTTTGAAGAAACTGACGATTACACAAACGGTTGTTCATTACAGGAGACTCGAAGACTATCGAAGCTAATTAATGAACAATCGCATGAACTAAGAAACTTAACTTAAAATCGTTTTGTTATAACCATCCACAGACTTTGTACCATTCTTCGCGACAGGAAAAAATACTGATTTGTTGTCATTTGACAGACTTCAAATATCACCAAAGACTACAACATAATGCTGAAGTCCATGGCTGAATATCACTTCAGATATTATTTTCTACTTTTAGATAAATGCATTCGCATCAAGGAGCTTATATATTATGTTTATAGAAGTTACATACTAACTCCATGATTCAAAGTGAAAGACATTATAAAACTTGCCCCGCTTTATTATTAAGATGGGACTGTCATAAGCATTGCGGTCATAAAAGTCCCAAATTAAAATAATAAGGAATAAAAACAATATTATCATAATTACACATTCATGATTATTTAATATGCTTAACTTCAATTTATTAATCATAATAAACGACCCGTAGCCATACTGCTACGAACTACCTACTCAAATGCTACGAGACACGGGCTTGTTGCTACGGCTACGACTGCTACGAGGTACCTCCTATCTGATACGAATCTCAACTATTAGTTGACATGAGGCGCTACTAACCATGCAACTTAGACTGAATTATCTGTAATCAATGTTGAACTTAACACTAATATAGAAGTATTATGTATTATCTAATTAAATTATACACCTGGCGCCAATCCACGCACGTCCTAGGGCCTTGACTGTCAGTATTATTGTTAATAAGCTTAATATGAGTTTGTAATGAACTGTGGAGTCTTGACTAGATACAGTCTTTACAAGGAGTATTTAACAGCACTCGGTCAAAATAGCAATATGTAAAAAAAATCATGATTTTTAAATGCACGACATCTTTACTCTGACGTTGGAACTAAAACGATCGAAAAGCAGCGCTTCGATGTTCAAAGCTCAGCTGAAACAACTTTTAAAAGGTAACTTCAAAACCATGTAACATACAACAAGTCTGAGAGATGGCGCTGTGCTTAAAAAAGGAGAAACCTTTTTTGCTGACGTATAGATGGAGCAAGTATCCAACAACCCGAAGAATTTTGTGTAAACAGAATATTTATAAGCCAATTGAATTCATTAGGATTTTTTTAAGAAGTATGTTATGATCGTAGAAGTTGACGTTCTGTAGTTTCTGCCTACCTCCATGGGAAGAAGGCGTGAGTTTATTTATGTACCTAATCTGTGTTCGCACTTTAATTTCCAAACATGTAAACAAATATGAGTTTTTGGAAAAATTACTTTAATTCCTACACAATAAAGTTCAGTTTACGCTATAACTTTAAACATTTTTCTAACTTTTTCACTCTGATCTGAAATCAACTTAAATTTAATATTTGTTTAAATTTATTGTTACCTACTTCATGAAAGATTTTTATGAAACGACGAGGAAATCCTACTGCAATTTGTAAAACAACTAGGTTACCTTACCTACAATTAAATACTTACACTTCCTATTGTCAATATTGTTAAGAACCGTTCAGCACCCTAATTGCGTGTCACGGTATGAATCATAATCTGAATCATTTTAAAGGATATTGCTAATCCATTGCTTCATAATTATGTTCGAAAAATTGGACTGCTCAACAACGTACCTACCCAAATAACGCAATGAATGTGGTTTAACTGTCAAAATGAAACCCTTTGCTATTAATAGTGTGTTACGCAATTACCCCGCTAGTATTATTTAGTCTATTTCAATTAATTTTTAGTTATAACTACTACATTGCTCGCAGAACAGATGGCCGATGGGGCCGAAAGGTTCTGGAGTGGCGACCGCGTACCGGAAGACGTAGCGTTGGAAGGCCTCCCACAAGGTGGACCGACGACCTTGTGAAGGCCGCAGGAACCCGTTGGATGCGAGAAGCACAGAACCGGTCGAAGTGGAAGTGCTTGGGGGAGGCCTATGTCCAGCAGTGGACGTCTTTCGGCTGAAATGATGATGATGATGATGATGACTAACAAATAAAAATATTATTATTGTTTAGTTTTAAAGGGCTCTTCTCAGTTTAGCTAAATAATAACAGCCGCACGGGTCGATCGAACGCTAAGCTACGCTTGCTCCATTTTATTTTTTTGTTTTTATTGCCGTAATGTAAACAAACAATAAAAACAAATCCTTAAAAAAAATATTAAAAGTTACAAAACAAGCTGTGTAATGGACCCTGAGGAAACAGTCATTAAATATTTTGTGTACAAGCCGTGTATGTGGCTAGGCGCCACGTCGCGTGCCCACAAAAAATGTTCGGACGACGCGACGCGACGTTACGCGGACAGCAGGACTTGTCAGTGGATATAGTTGAGTAAAGGCTGGTCAGATTGAATGATATTGTTTAGTTCTGTTCTACAAAAAAAACTGTGCATGAAGAAGGGGTTTCAGTTAAAAAACTTTGTTTACATAATAATTAATATCAAACAAACAGTTAAAACTCACGACACATATTGTGTTCTCTCTAAGTACCTATTAAAAATTTATAAAATGACAGGCAGGCTAGGCTAGGGTTTAGGTACGTGATTGCCTACGTGTATAAATATAAGCGAAAGTATGGTAATAAATAGGTACCTACCTACTAAGTTGGACATAAATAAACCGTTACATTCAAACGACATTATGTCGCAAACATTCTCCATGAATGTCACGGGTGCCATCTGCAGAGATATCATCCCTAACTAATAAGAATGAAAAGGGCTGGTATCTATTGAAGCAAGAGGAGAGAAGATGGCTAGTAAATAAACCAATGTAAATATAAATATTGCAGAAACTAACGCAAATAACGCGGTTGTTCATGACATTCTCCCCGTTTTCATATTCATTTATTGCATTCCATAATGGCGCCGATTCTGTTGTTCACAAACTAAACTAAAGTTAAGTTCATGCATCTTTTTCTTTCTATTTAATTAAGAAAAGGACGGAAGATAAATATTAGTTTAGTCCTGTCAAATTAAGATACTCCATAGACAATTTAGACGAGATTAAAAAATTGGCTACTAAAAATACGTCAATTTACGTCAGGCGCTGACTAATTAGACAGGACTAAACTAAAATTTATCTTCTGTCCTTTTCTTAATGAAATAAAAAGAAAAAGATGCACTGAACTTAAATTAAGTTTAATTTGTAAACAACAGAATCGGCGCCATTGTAAAAAAGATGTTACAAAAGGCTTAAAGCCAGGTAAAAAAAGTATAAATTAGAGTCAGATTTAACCTTTTATATTACCTTTTTTATGATCTTTTCTCTTTCTACATTTTTTCTTTTTATTTCTTTTTGATCTGTAACTACTCTAACCTTTTGATCGCCTTTTCACAATTTGCGAGAAAAATACTAACATATTGAAATATTGTTCACGCGGTCACGCGCCGATTTCATCTAGTTTAAAAAAAAAACATGATTGACGTGTAAAAGTGTTTGTACAAACCTACTTACAAAATAAAATCATTTCATTTCATTTCACAGACTGACAAGGCTTATAGGGGGGGAATATCTATGCAGAAATTGAACAACATCTAGCCAGTAGTATATGCGTGATGCTGGAACATAAATTTAGAAAAACATACAAAAATTCTTAAAACTATATTCACGGTATAGAATCGTTCCCAGACTACTTGTACTATTTATTCTGTGCCCAGACCTCGTAGCAAGTACTTTTTTCTGATTTATTCAATGTTTTGACTTCGTTACGATTTTATTTTATTTATTTATGTTTAATGGGTCAAATAAAATCAGCTAGCGAAACTCAGCAGACGTTACAGGTATCGACATCTATAATACTTAAAAGATAAAAAAAAGGTTTATGTAGTCACTTGAAATACCAGTTTTTATTTGTGTAAACTTAACAGACGAGATAGGTATCGATATCTAAACACGATAAAACAAAAGAAAATAGATTTTCTCAACTCATACTTCAAGTAACAACACTGCCAGCGGGCGCTGACCCCCCAAAATTTATATTATCGTGTCAGTATCGATACTCATAGGAGGGGCCCCATAGGGCCGAAGCCTGCCGGGTCAGCGGGATTGCCCGAAAGGGTTACCGCTGGCGCGGAACATAAAGGGCTAAGGAAGGAACACGGGTGGGTTTTAGTCAGTAAGAGTCTGACACTCCCTTCCGCTCCACCCAGAGCGGGAGGGGTTATTTGATCATTTCACATCCGATAAAAAAAAAATAAAAAAAAGTATCAATACTCATCACGTCTGAAAAGTTTCGCTAGCTAATTTAATTTGATCCTAAAGATTTCACAATAAGGCAATTACGTTCGGCTGCCGTCGAGGATGCAAATAAAACCGATATAATTTACTTAAAACATTTAATTAATATAATAACTACAATATGCCTCTAATATGCTTCTAATGCACATCATCGGTCACACGCTATAGGATTGCTGAGAAGGCGAATCTGAGCCACCAATATGCTTCTAATGCACAATCATTGGTCTCACGCTATCGGATTGCTGAGAAGGCGAATCTCACGGTGTGGAGCGCGATGCGGTGTTAGTCATTGTCGTAAGAATTTAGGGTTCCGCAAGTAGCGACATAACAAGGCTGGCGTTCGAACAATGTGCCGATTAGACACTAATATTATGTTATTGTAACAATACACCTTACATACAAACTAATCACTGCTTACTCAAGATTGCACCTACCTACTTCAATTCTTACATGTTTTAAAACGTTGCGAAACGTGCAATAATGTAACAAATTTAAGTATCAACACCTACTTTTTTTCATGACGCCTTGTATTTGATGCGCATGGTGCTGGTTTTATAATTAGGTTTAGGTAGGTATTATTCACTCTATTGCCTTTTATAAATGCTTGCTACATGACCCGACAAACTTCGTACCGCCTTAGAATCAATGATTATTGGGGGTGTCAAAGTTTGTATGGAAGAATTTTAACGCTCGGTCCGATTACCTCGAAACGCTGTACTTATACTTTAGACCAAAAATAAAGAATAACTTATATCAGGGTTTTTCGAAAATCTACCCCTAACGGGGTGAAAGGAAGTAGTTGGTTAATAAACTTGAAACTTGACACGAATACTTATCTAAGTAAATTATGGTTGGCATTTTTTGTTTTTCTAAACTACACCCCTCAGTCCCCCTTTAGGGGATCCCTAAAGGGGGAACTGAGGGGTGTCAAATTTGTATGGAAGAATTTTTACGCGCGGTCCGATTAACTCGAAACTCGGTATTTATACTTAGACCTATATAAAATTCAAAGTCCTGACTGACTGATATATCAACGCACAGTCTAAACCGCTCTGGTCCTAGAGACATGAAATTTGGAGGGTGCGTTCTTTGTGAAGATACCTAGGTATCCACTAAGAAAGGGTTTTTCGAAATTCCACCCCTAAGAGGATGAATAGGGGGAGGGTAAAATTTCACGCGGACGAAGTCGCGGGCAGAAGCTAGTTACCTATATTATTTAGTCTTGTGAACGAGAACAGCAGTATGTAAATAGTATGTCAAAATAAATAAATCAATTAATCCTATCGCAATCCACTGTTGGACATAGGCCTCTCTCTGTCAGGCCCAGAGGCATATAATACACATCTTTAGATTATTGTCCTGGTTTGACCTGGAAAAGTAAATTATTTCTAAAAAACTCTACACCCTAATGTCAACGCTAGGTATTTAACAAGAATGAAATCTCATTTCTGTCTTGAAAAACGATATTGAGAGCTGGATTTATTTCGTATTTCTTTTAACGACACGCTATATCCAATAACAGTTAATAAACACAGACCAATAAGCAATTACGTCTACCAATCAAGAAAGTATTCAGTAATTATTAGTTTTCTTTTAAAGAAAATAATCACACTAATATTATAAAGGCGAAAGTTTGTGAGTGTGTAGGGGTGTGTGGGGGTGTGTTTATATGTTTGTTACTTCTTCACGCTCAAACGGCTAGACCAATTTTGATAAAATTTTGTATGGAGGTAGCTGACATCCTGGGTAAACACCTTTTTTCCCGATATTCCCACGGGATCGACATTTACGCGGGTGAAACCGCGGGGCACAGCTAGTCATAAAGTAATGAAGATTTTTCGTTACCAACAGTGCCGTAGGTTTTGAATCTCAGCTACTGTGATTTTTCACTATAATAATCGTCTACAGTGTCTACCTACAGTATAGACGGGTCTGTGGCTAAATAATAACAGCCGCACAGGTCGATCGATCAGGTTAAGCTACTCTTGCCGCGGTGCTTGGTCTGTGGATGGGTTACCATCTTTACATACCGATACCCCTCCGTGCCTCGGAAAGCACGTTAACCCGTTGGTCCCGGCTGTCATTCGTGGATCTTTGAAAGTCGTTATGGATAGTCAGAAGCTCGATCTGACAACCAGTCTTACCAAGGTGTATCGTATTACCCAGTAACTGGGTTGTCGAGGTCAGAAAGGCAGTCGCTCCAAGTAAAATACTGGTTTTCAGCTGCATCCGGTTAGACTGGAAGCCGACCCCAACATAGTTGGGAAAAGGCTAGGCAGATGATGAGTGTCTACGGTATATATTCCGTACCATATCGACGATGAAGTGACAAGAACTCCTAAGTGACATTTTTGCGATTTTAATTTTTTTACTTAGATAGACTTTAAATAATCGTTTGCGTGGGCTGGCAAAAGCAGCTACTTTATATCTTCTTTTTTAATGAGTTATTTATAACTGACAATAACTATTAAACAACTGTGTATCAAATTTGCTGACAATATCACCTAATGAACTAATAACAATAACAACTAAATAACCTTAGCGTAATTATTTCTGTCAAGACCTCCTATCTTCTGCTAGATACGTCTTTATGCTTATATAGTTAAAACTTATACAGAAGCATTGTTTTATTGAATTTTGTATTTGTTAAGGTTATTTGAATACGCTAAATCTTCAAATAACAGTATTTTTAAAGTTGATGAAGTTTTGTTGCTTTTTCCGAGCTATATTACTAAAATATAACGCTTTTGGTGTTCATCTACTTAAATTAAGTTGTATACTTTAATAATATGTATGTTTCAAGAAGATAGAAGTTATTGTTCGAATGTACAAATTTCATTTGTATATTTTAAGTAGATAGAAGCAAAACGTTTTTTTCGTTTCCTGTAAAATTATGTTCTGGTAGATAAAGGTTCTTGTCACTTCATCGTCGATATATAACTATCGCATTTTATTGTAATAGATAAAATCTTGTTTTTTTTTCTACTGAAGTCCGCCCCTAAGACGACTCACTGACCCGAATGTATAAAATATAGGTACTTACCAAAGTAGACCTTTTTTTGTTTAAAATGTATCTGGGACATGTAATTAAAATATTCTTCCACTCTTCTATTTCCTAACTTTGGAAAACCACAAAATGTCTTTTTTGTCACAAATCAGTTGTAAAACCGTTATTTCTTTATAATTTCTAGAAATTTTTCAAGATTCACGACGCAACACCTTGCCGCGAATATTTCAAATTATAAATTTTAAAAGACGGGAATACTTTGTCGCTACTACTTTTTTATTGCCCCCCGTCCATATTAGGCACAGACAGTAGGAATACCTACGGAACAGCCATGCGTTTAAGTAAAGCACATTCAATTAAAACCAACAACATAGAAAACGCAATGAATGTTGTTGAACAGTCAAAAAGAAAGCCATTGCTACTATTATGTTACGCATTACCCCGCTGGAGATGAAGCAGGACAGTCGTTTTTAGACTGCAATAATAGGGTATAGATGTCATAGTCTAGGCTAGGTTCTATTTTTATTTCATTATTAGAACTTTATGATATGAGAGTAAATAAAACAAATTGAGAGGCCCGTGGCAAAATAATAACAGCCGCACAGATCGAGCTTGCCGTGGTTGGTCTGTGGATGGGTGACCATCTTTACATATCGAGACCCCTCCGTGCCTTGGAAAGCACGTTAACTCGTTGGTCCCGGCTGGCATTCGTGGAATTTTGACAGTCGTTACGGGTAGTCAGAAGCCCGAAAGTCTGACAACCAGTCCAAGGGGTATCGTATTACCCAGTTACTGGATTGTGGAGGTCAGATAGGCAGTCGCTCCATGTAAAATAGGTACTGGTATTCAGCTGCATCCGGTTAGACTGGAAGCCGACCCCAACATAGTTGAGAAAAGGCTAGGCAGATGATGAGTAGATAAAACAAATTAAGTTACAGTTACTTAATTTCTTATCATAGACAATTAGAGTAGTCAATAAAAACGTTATGTACAATATAACGTTCAAAGTTCAAACATTTGACTAGGAGTATAAATGATGATCTGACATTTCTAGTAGAGTGAATAATCTTTAACCAACTGTTGGAAGGCACTGTACCTTTATTTAACTTAATAAATAATACTTGCTGTCTTACGACAGCTCACTGGCACGTCGTCTCTTGTCATTCACCAAATCTCCTAACTTAAATGAGGAAAAACGAAAATTTTATCAGCCTAGGATACTTTAGGAACAGTCACATATATGCTTGCTTAGTGCATATAATGGTTATAAAAATACCCTTCACGTAGCCGAGAGTAACTTCTTCTTCCGTTATTATGTTTTTTTCCTGTAGAACTCTAGAGTAGAACATACCTTCTTCTAAAAGTCCTTCAGACCGTATTTCGGCCACGGCGGCCAGTCTCAACGGAGACTAGCCTTAGGCGCGGGAGATATTATAGTGCACAAGTGTGTGCGCAGATACAGGCGCAGTCTCTCTTCCCTCATTGTCATAGTCCGATGACTCCAATGGGACCACAATCCGACACGACCGGAGAGAGATCAGGCACAGGACCAACGGCTAAACGTGCTTTCCGAAGCACGGGGGTATCACACCGACAACTTCCAAACTCCGGGTTGTAACCAAGAAATTCCTAATGGAAAAACTGCGTGAAATAAGGTTCAACGAAGACATTGAAGGTCAAAGTTCCAACTTTATTTTAAATGTTATATCTTAACTTTAAACACTTTTTTTTTTTTTCGGATGGAGAATCATCAAATGACCCCTCCCGCTCTGGGTGGAACGGAAGGGAGTGTCAGACTCTTACTGACTAAAACCCACCCGTGTTCCTTCCTTAGCCCTTTATGTTCCGGGCCAGCGGAAACCCTTTCGGACAATCCCGCTCCCACGATCTCTATACCGTTGCATGCACAATGTTTCGCGTACATTACATTGCGCACTGCTGTAAACAGAGAATTTATTTTTAGCTGTAAAAAGTCGTTTTCCGGCAACTGATATTGCACAAAATTACGGCTGCGGGCATTAATTTGATAGGTACAGTCGAGTTCTTTAATATCTGATCATGTTCATGAATCAATAATATATAGGCAATGGTAAGTTTCATAAAACTCTAAACAGCTTGTATTGTATGTACATGCATAAAGTTGTCACAATATTGTGAACTTTTTTGACGTTCATATATTTTTGAAGCCTGATAGGGCCAATATATTAATGAACTTGACTGTACCTACATACTTACACAATATTTTAGATCAGATAAATTATATTATTTGCCCCTCAGGCTAACAATTAGGGAGAGGAGATCAGTTTCAAAATTATAGACGGCTTACTGCTTGAGTCCTAGACTCGAACAAAGAAATAAAGCAATTATAACAACAGACTTAGTCTTGACATTTAGTATTCAATCGTATTTATATTTAATATGACCGCTCCAAATCAAATAGCAGACAAATTTGATAAAACTGAATTTGTTAACATATTAGGTACAAGCCATTTTAATAAAATTCTGTAGCGTCCTTTGGGATCCTTATCGGTTTCTGCTTAAATGTTTGACCAAAACATATTTTAGAATAGATTATACTCGTGCTTCGTTCTCGAGATTAGTAACCTGAAATAATAAACCTATTACCTATTTACACATGTTTTAATATTTCAGGTTACTAATCTCTTCGAACGAAGCACTTCGTATAATTATGATCGAACTTCACGTACAAGTAAGTTCGTTTAATCATCAAATACCTAGAATAGATCATTTATTTGTCCAAAACATAAAAGTATACACACACATGGCGTGCAGGATGTTACATAAAATTATAGCAGTCATGTTTTGCCTTAACAGCGTAGGTACAAATACAAACATTTCACATATAAACAATTCACTTATTATAGGTACAATTTAAACATTCAAATATAAAATTATTAATAAAGGGCCGTAGAACTTGATTACAGGCATATTCTCCTTTGTAAGGTTTCTTTTGATCTGATAATTATGCCCTAACAAAGTGGTATGTAGCTCTTTTTATATTGCGTAATTTTAGAATTGAATATAATCTTTATTGTGTACACCATGTAAAAGGGTGAAACAATGGGGGGTCTTACCGCTAAGAGCGATCTTTAAAGACCACCTTTGGATGGATTAAAAAGGGGAAGGAGAGACAAATACTGTAGGTAGACTGTGGTGTACCATTTACATAATACAATAAATAAATATATACTGGGCGATTTTTTTAATAAGGATCACGGTGGGTCTGCAGGGGTACGGTGGGTCTGCAGGGGTACGGTGGGTCTGCAGGGGTACGGTGGGTCTGCAGTGGTCTATCCTTATCATTACAACATAATATAACACCTGTCTTCCTCGAAGGGTTAGACAGAGGTGTACCTATAGTACACCCTTATTCAGCAAGTTATAATTTAAGTCCCTTGTAATAGAGGGCGAGCTTATTGCCATCAACCGGGCTCAAATCCAAAATCCAAGACCATTAGACCAATGCAGCAATGAGGCATTACATTAGAAATAGCGTTTAAAAATTACGTAATATTATATACTTAATAATAAAGACAGCAAACTGCAAATAAATGACTGAAGATATCTAAGTAAATTTTCCTTTAAAAATGTACTCTCGAATGTTTATTTGTTTCCTTAAATATTTTCAGTCGAGTCAAAGGTCAGATAAGTTTGCATCTCGGAAATTGAACAACGAACATGTTAAAAATTCATATCACTTTTCTAATAGATGATAAAAATATGGAAGATTTACAGTTTTTGAACAGGGTGATAATCATGTTAAATACCTACCAAGAATACCTACAGTATGTTTGTATTCAGCTGCATCCGGTTAGACTGGAAGCCGACCCCGACATAGTAGGGAAAAGGCTAGGCAGATGATGATGACCTACTGTATGATTATTTAGTTCTTATAAACTATCAGTGGCCTGGTCTTTGCCCAGCAGTGGGACAGTTTATACCTCAGCATATAATAACCCGCACTGCGCGCGGTTAATTATGGCCCACTCCCTCTCGCAGAGAGGTCTGTGTCACAGCAGTGGGAACTGAAATTATTGGGTAGTACGTATAGACTAATAAAAAAAACTATCATAGTCATTAGACGATGACACTGTTTCTGCCCATATTCTTAGGACGTTCCTTTTCAATATTTGGCTGTCACCCTATCTTACCTTATATGATTTATTCCGGTTTGATCCTCTGAACCCCCCCTCCACCCCACCCCCTCGATCCCCTGCGTCTTGTGTTTTAATCTTATCTATACCAGCTGATGAGTTTATTTTTTTGTTTGAACACGCTAATCTCTGGAACAACCAGTCGCATTTGTAAAATTATTTTGGAATTTGACAGCCCAATTCTTGAGGAAGGTTTTAACATCACGCTAAAAAGAAAAAAAGTCAGAAAAAACGCTAAATGGAAACGTAGTAATAGCGCGGACGGGCGATGCGATGCGACGGGGTCGGGGGAACAACAAATTTTACGCGGACGAAGTGGCAGGCAGAAGCTAGTAAGTATCAAATCAAATATAGTGAGAAACTAAATACTATTACCGACACAAATTCGATCTTACTTACCCACGTTAAATTGTTAAAATAAATAAATAGCACTTCCTTTTTAAGTGTGTTACGCAATTACCCAGTCTCTACCCTCAACCTACAGGGTGTTTGGAAGATGGGTGCAAAGCTTGAAAGGATGATAATTTAGGCCATTTATTTTTTTATGAAACTTTAAGGTTTTTAACTATATGTGTTTTTCAATTAATTGCTAATAGTGTCCAGTAAAGTTGTTTTGTTATTTTTTTCGTCCGACTACTCGGGTACTGGTACTGGTATAAATAACGACTTTATGTCCTCAGTAACTAAGCTGATCTATTAAATAAAACTCTATTCACTAGGCGCTGCCTGAGAGTCGAAAAACTTTACGGTTTCAACAAAAAAAAAAAAGGAACAGACTTGGTCTAGCGGTCATTTTCTTCATCAACAACTAAAGTAATCAGCCAAATTATTGACTTTTACTTGACTGATTCTTCATTGAAGTAACAGCTAAAATAGTGAAGAAACTAACCGTTACTTTGACTTTTGTGACGTTACTTTAGCTGTTACCATTGATGAAGAAACTGGCCTTTAGACAAGTTTAGCTAAATATTTTGTAAATGGCCTAAAATATCATCCCTTTGAAACTTTGCACCCTTCTCCCAAACACCCTGTATCATCATCTGCCTAGCCTTTTCCCAACTATGTTGGGGTCGGCTTCCACTCTAACCAAACACCCTTTATATCTTCTATAAAGTCGGTAAAAATACTTCCCATAGTTACAACTACCCTAATGTATATCAAGGACTAAGAGTGAAGTCGAGTGGGCGAAGACAATTAGGCAGATATTACTTTCCCAAGTCTATAGACTTTGCAACTCTACAGACTTGCCCAAGTTATATACCACGAAGTTTGTGAAAACTATCAGGTAATATCGGTTAACCTTTTAGTGGTCGTTAGATCATTTATAGAGACTATGACTGGCGGGGTAATTGCGAAACACTATCAGTAGCAATGGCTTCATTCTGACAACAGTTCAACAACATACTTTGTGTTATTTGCGTGTTCAGCAGGCCATTTTTTCTAACATATGAAGCAATGGATTAGCAATATCGTTCAAAATGATTCAGATTGTGAATGAAACCTTGATTTGCCATCGATAGTTATGATGAGAAGAGCCAGTCTCAGCTAAAATACTACTAAGTATTGGAAAGTGATATGAAGGGAAAATTCCAACTCATTTCAACCTCGTAGGGAACCCTACAGTAAAAATGTTGTGTACCGAAAACTAAAGTAGAAAAAAAACGGCAAGATTCATTAAGCAAATTAAAGTTCTCCTTAGGTCGCATTCCACGGGTAGCTCACCGTCCGATCAGGACCAGGCCCGTGCCGGACGGCGCGTACGTGTTCCAAGCGCGCCTCAAAGATATAGGGCCGAAGCCTGCCGGGTCAGCGGGATTATCCGAAAGGGTTACTGAAAAGTTATCCGCTCTGGGTGGAGCGGCAGGGAGTGTCAGACTCTTACTGACTAAAACCCAACCGTGTTCGTTCCTTAGCACTTTCTGTTCCGGGCCAGCGGTAACCCTTTCGGACAATCCCGCTGACCCGGCGGGCTACTTGTCTAGCCTCAAAGCAATAATCGTAACATAAATATTTCGCCTGGCCATGTTGAAAAAATAAAAAGCTAATGTGCGTTCTTATTAATAAATTCCAATAAAACGGCAAAGCCTCTCATCGAGTCGGTAACATAAACCTCAATTAACTTCCAAAATATTGGAGCTAGCTTTATGATATAACTAGCTGCGACACACGGTTACACCCGCATAAGTTTCGATCCCGTGGGAATATCGGGATAAAAAGTATCCAATACATATTATATTAATGCAGTCGCTCCATGTAAAATACTGGTATTCAGCTGCATCCGGTTAGACTTGAAGCCGACCCCAACATAGTTGGGAAAAGGCTAGGCAGATGATGATGATGATGATACAAATTATATTAATCCAGGGAGTCAGCTACATCCATACCAAATTTTATCAAAATTGGTCCAGCCGTTTGCGCCTGAAGAAGTAACAAACATAAACACACTGCACACACTCACAATCGCCTTTACAATATCAGTGTGATGTGATTAGTGTGAAGACTGTACCATGTACTATAGACAATTTTAGTGCCTAAATTTCATAAAAGTTCAAAATTATGATTATGATTTTGAATAAAAAAATGTCAATTTTCAACAGATTTCGAAAAATGTGCTACAGTATGAAATAACAATTTTTACACATTTTTGTATTGCCACCTACAGCTGTTATACGGTTTGGCATGCTTTCCACCAGATTTCTGAGCCGATGCTGAGGAATATTCTCCCATTCCTCTACTATAGCGTGATTGGAGGGGAATTTCGGTGGCGTACACGTCGTTCCAGCTTATTCCAGGCATGCTCGATGGGGTCCAAGTCTAGGCTCGTGCTGGCCACTCCATACGTGTGATAGCGACATCTTCAAAGTAGTCAAACACTATCCGAGCTGTATAGGGACGAGCGTTATCTTGCATAAAGATGGCGTTCTCGCCCATGTTTACTAAAAATGGGCCAACATCAACATACTCATTTAAAATTTCATTCACGTATCTTTCTGCACTTAAAGTGCCATTTTCTATTACCACTCTAATAACGCTGACTGCGCAACAAAGGTAAAAAAACAAATGATTTCAAAGTTGTTCAAATATAAAAAAATAGTCTCAATTTTTATTTATGGTTTTTAATACAATCACCAGAAATAAATAAAAAGGTCTTCCTCCTATATTTGTAATTAAATAAATTTTAATTTAGTTTTTATTTTAAAAGGATCGCTCAAATATTTTAAAAGTTCACACGATTTAATTAACATTTTGTGAAGCATTCTAGGCGAGCAGACATAAAAGAGAAAATGTCGTAGTTTAAAGTGCAACAAAGTGAAAACTTCTTTCCTTTGAACTGGGTAATTGTAATTTAACTGTCTTCCCAATATTTCGGGAAAACGTTCATTTTGACTGCGTTCAAAGCAAATTGCTGAATTATTTATAGGTCAGATTATTTTCAGAAAAACCTTACTCGTTCAACGTAAGTGGTAGTAAAAGTCTAGGACTGTATGGACATTACCTTTTCGTCTTCAATATTCTATTCATCTCGCGTCCAATGCATTATGTAGCTTCAGATTTCATTTGCCGAATTGGGAAAACAATACAAGTAATCAGTAGTAGTTTCAAGAACTCCACAAGACAGGCTCGACCTAGTGTGGAGTTCATAAGCAAAATGCTTCCTTTGTGTCTTATTTTGTAAATGTAATCCTAGCTATAGACAATAAGAAATTGTAAAGCACTGTTTTTGGCAAATAATCGTTATTATTATTATAGTAATCATATTCGTATTCGTATTCTTGAGGCATGAGCCATTGATGAAAGCACAAGAGTGGCTTCAAGCGCTTTCAGAAATGAAAGCGCATGAGGCCACTCTTGTGCTTACCTGACCTTATACACCTTTTTGTTATAAGTACTCGCTGTGCGGATCTTTTCAGAAAAAGTATCATGTAACTTGTCAAGTATCAAGAACCTATCTATACAGGGTAGAAGGGACATCGACGTGCAAATTGTAACTTTGAATTCAGCACACAGCACAACAGCTATTTTTCTCTTGAATAACCGACGAAATATTTCAACGCAGAGGGTTCAGAATCATGTAGGTACTGACTCCATGGTAACGAGTTATGCCTCGATGTCCCTGCCACCCTGAATATAAAGGTTCTTTCATCATCCTCTTTTATGTCCCATTAAAGTTATTCTGGAGTGAATAAGAAGTCGTGCAATACTTGTTAACAATGTTAAAAGCTCAAGGGCAAAGGTGCTTTGATATCAGATAAAGGTCAATGTCAATTAAGGTTTACAATGTATTCGATAATAAAAATGAGACGTTAGGCGTTTGTGCACTACAAGGAATTTTACTCTCCGGCAGTCCGATTTTTTAACTAAGTGCACAAACTAGTATAATTAATTATACACTTATGGTGTGCCATATGGGACTGTAAAAAATCGGACCGCCGGACAGTAAAATTCCTAGTAGTGCACAAACGTCCTTATTCGTGTTTTTTTTTAGTTTACTCTCAACTCAAATAAGCTTTTTGAGATCTACAAGATAGTCGGTATAAAATTAGCCTACACGTTGTCGAGTTTTGATGTCTTATTAGCACAAGCTAACCCTGCAGCAATGTAGTTACCAAGAACCCCGAACCGGCTTTACAGGGCCTGCCTTCTGTCACATTCGCTATCATCATTTCAGCCGAAAGACGTCCACTGCTGGACATAGGCCTCCCTCAAGCACCTCCACTTCGACCGATTCTGCGCTTCTCGCATCCAACGGGTTCCTGCGGCCTTCACAAGGTCGTCGGTCCACCTTGTGCCTCCTAACGATACGTCTTCCGTTAAGGGGTCGCTTTGCGAATAGGTAATTATTATTTCTCTAAGTTGCAATTACGCCTACAAATTCTTTGCTACCGCCTTACTGACTTGCTCATATTTTTAACAGCCCATCTATAATCATAAGAAACGAGGTCAACGGTGTGTAATACCAGAGGCATCGCAGATACTTGGCATAATCAACCTATAATGTTCCCACTGCTGGGATACAGGCCTCCTCTCTTCGAGAGGGAGTGTGCTGTAATCTACCAAGCGGGCCCAGTACGGATTGGTAAATGTCACAAGTTTTCGAATTTTTGTTTCTGGGTTTCCTCACGATGTTTTCTTCGCCGTTTTGAGAGCAGTGGAGATGAAATAATTTACACGAAGTAAAACGCCTGTCTGAGTTTGAACCCACGACCCACAACTCGTAAATCTCTGGCCTTTACCACTGGGCCACCACTGTTCGGCCTTTTTTTTCATCTTATTTGGGTTGGGTTTCCAGTCTAACCGCATGTAGCTGAAGACTAGTATTTTACATGGAGCGACTGCCTATCTGACCTCGACAACCCAATTACTGGTTACACGATACAGACTGTCATTTCCAGCTTTCGACCTGTAGCAACGTCTTTGCAAGTCGGAAGCCCGAAAGTCTGACAACCAGTCTTACCAAGAGTTAAATGACAACCGGGACCAACGCTTAACGTGCTTTCTAAGGCACGGAAGTCTCGGTAGATAGATGATCACCTATCCGTGGATCAACCTCGGCATGCGTAGCTTAACATGAGCGATCGACCCGTGCGGCTATTGTTACTAAGGCCTCGTGCCTTAAAAATATAGACATCCAAAGACAATACTGATGAAATCTCTTGGGTGTCAGAGTGCCTGTAAAGTGTAAATACACCAACTTCCATTACCTTATAGTTTGATAGATAGTATTTTATAACAAGAACTGCCCGCGACTTCGTCTGCGTGAAATTTCGTGTTGTCCCGACCCACCCCGCCGCATCGCAACTTCTATCTTTTTCTTTGTGCTCGGCTCCTAAGGGTCCTATCGTGATGTAGCGGGATTGTACTCTATAGCATTGCCCAAGAATTGAGCTGTCAAATGCAAAAAGATCTTTTTTAATCCGGGGGGTAGTTCCTGAGATTAGCGCGTTCAAACAAACTAATTAGCTTTATTATTAGTATAGATATAAATTGATAATATAATTCCAATGTCATAATTATGTAAAGCAGTGTAGGTACTTAATGCAGTTGAAAAATGTATTTATAAGTAGGTTAATAAATTCTGCTACACAATACTTCCGAAGAAAAAGGTTCTGCTGAATTCTGCATTTGCAACAATATCAAGTTAAAACCTGCACTACACTACTCGCGAAGTTGCTTCGACGAAGTGCTGGTCGAAATTTACTATACACTCATGCATGTCACTCAGGCTAAGAACTACGGGACGCTTCGAGTCCTTTGACTCAATCGCAAAAGCCGACAACGATCGAGAGTCGCCCGAGGCGAGCCGAGGTTGCACGAAGCATACCGAAGTGCCCTTCTACACTATCGTATTTCGCTTAACTTCGATCAGCTTCGCGAGTAGTGTAGTGCAGGCTTTACGCGTCCTTCGTGTCGAATACTACCTACGTATGCAGTTATGTATGTACATACTATGTGTGTAATAAGTGGTGTCATTTAGCAACAGTTAAGTGATTACCGAGCGTTTCATGGAAACCAAATTGGATATAGGTTACATTGTTTATGTCAGCTTATATGCATATACCTTCAGGTGGTATTTTATTCTGCACGGTAGCACAAAAATGGCAATATCTAATATACAACTGCAATGAATGATGTAGAGATAATCGATAATGAGATATAGATTGGTGATTGAGAACATTTTATAGCATAGAAGGGAAAGCTGATGGAGCAGGCTAGAGGATGCTGTTATCGCATCAGCCACGGCGTGAATGGCTACGTGTGAAGGGGGAGAGGCTTATAATATTGTATAAATCATCATCATCTGCATAGCCTTATCCCAACTATGATGGGGTCAGCTTCCAGTCTAACCGTATGCAGCTGAATACCAGTATTTTACATGGAGCGACTGCCTATCTGACCTCCACAACCCAGTTATTGGGTAATACGATACCCCTTGGTAAGACTTCTGACTTTCCGGGCTTCTGACTACCCGTAACGACTGTCAAAGATCCACGAATGACAGCCGGAACCAACAGATTAACGTGCTTTCTGAGGCACGGAGGGGTCTCGGTATGTAAAGATGGTCACCCATCCACAGACCAACCGCGGCAAGCGTAGCTTAACCTGATCGATCGACCTGTGCGGCTGTTATTATTTAGCCACGGGCCCCTCTGTATAAACTATGTGCTATTACGATGGATTATAATATTTGATTGATAAAAATTATCAAAGAATATACTACAATTTATTAGTCTGATAACTCTTCATTGTACATTATCATTATCGTTATACCCTAAATGGTTTGAACATAAAAAGAGTGAATAAATTTAAATATCTGGGACACTTACTTACTGACGACCTTAAAGATAATGTACCTAGATACTTTTGCGCGATTACCTACATTATAATTTTTTCTTTTTACTCCAATACCTAAGGCCTGTGTTCGTCCAATACCTAAGGTTTCCAATCCCTCTTTTCCTACCGACTTCCGTCCAATTTCTATCCTAACCTTCCTATCCAAAGTGCTCTAGACCTGTGTCCAGAAACAATTCTCCAACTTTGTTCATCATCATCATCATCATTTCAGCCGAAAGACGTCCACTGCTGGACATAGGCCTCCCCCAAGTACCTCCACTTCGACCGGTTCTGTGCTTCTCGCATCCAACGGGTTCCTGCGGCCTTCACAAGGTCGTCGGTCCACCTTGTGGGAGGCCTTCCAATGCTACGTCTTCCGGTACGCGGTCGCCACCCCAGAACCTTTCAGCCCCATCGGCCATCTGTTCTGCGAGCAATGTGCCCTGCCCACTACCACTTAAGTTTGGCAATTCTTCGGGCTATATCGGTTCGCCTGCGGATCTCCTCATTTATGATTCGATCATGCAGGGAAACTCCAAGCATAGCCCTCTCCATTGCCCTTTAGGTGACTTTTAGCCTTCTTATAAGGCTCATTGTGAGCGACCATTGCGACCAACTTTATTCATTGTAACTCAATTATTAATCCTCGCTAATCTAGATCCAATCGGGTTCAGGCCTGGGCACAGCACTGTTTCCGCACTCCTTAAAGTGACTGGCGATATAAGGGCAGGACTCACACACTTGTTAAAATTCTAGGAAAATCATCTACTTTTACAATATTTGTAATAATTTGTAAATATGTGAAGCACCATGTATCTATCACATAATTGATTTACCTGTCATTGCTTCATTTTTAATTCTTTTTACCTTTTGTGGTAGACTAATTTTATTCCAGGTGCATCGTCTTCACATATAATTATATTATGTATACAAAACCTTGTAAAACATTTTAAAAGAGTAACGGTGGAGTTTCTTGCCCATTCTTCTCCATACGGAAACTACCTTTTGGAAGGGGCGACTAGAATCAATTCAATTTTACTGTCATTTTTGACGTTCAAAAGTGCCTTTAATGTGCCTATTTGAAATAAATGATTTGACTTTGACTGGGAGACACCCAAACATTTGATTGTACTGTTCTAGTGTTGGTTGATTTCTCGAATACCTTCAATACCGTCAGTCACGATATCCTGTTAGCCATTCTGTCCTATATTATTGTCACTCCCAAAGCACTGGAATGACTCTCCTCTTACCTTCAGGAACGTCAGCAGTCCGTTCATGTTGGGGATTCTGACGGCACGGTTGGCGCAGTGGCTATGCGATTGACTGCTGCGCTGCGTGTCGCGGGTTCAATTCCCGCACGGAACAAATATTTGTATGATCTACAAGTAGTTGTTCCGGGTCTGGCTATTTGTGTATGTGAGTTTAAATGTTTGTAAACGCACCCACAATACAGGAGAAATTCCGAGTGTGGGGCAACGTTTTAAAAATATATTATTTATATTCTTGTAGCTGGTGTGATTTGGAAACTGGCGTTCCTCAAGGCGGTATACTTTCTCTTCTTCTGTTTTCTATTTTTATATATCTTATAACTTCCGAACTTCAGTGTGCGTATACTCTGAATGCAGATCTCCTCAACAAACCGTCTTCTCAGTAACTGCATTCGATTCGTTTTCAATCTGCGTAAATATGATCATGTCTCTGCGCATCGGTCGCTTCTAAAGTGGTTGTCCATACGAGCGCGCAGAGAGCTAAGGGCGCTGACCACCTTGTTCTCATTTCTTGATTCTCCATCTTCCCCTGGTTATCTAGCCCCGCACTTTCAGAACATTTGCGCCAATATAAATTTACGTCCTTCACACAATCGTCTTCTCCAATGTCCCATACTCACCGCACAGACTTCATTCACTCTTCCTTCTTCGTTCAGGCCTCATGCGCTTTCATCTTCATCTTGTGCTTACCTGGGAGCCTAAAAAGGCCACTTTGGCAGAATAATAAAACGATAACATTATGAATCATAATATGGCGAAGACGGTCCGTGTTTTTCTTTTTTTCGCTGCACTACGTAGGTACTATAATCTATCTAATCTATAATCAAAGAGATTGGGATTGGATTTGGATTGTTGGATTGATTGGTATTTTAGCACAGACAAAAAAAAATAACTGAAAAATCCTTCACCAATGAGATTTGATACGATTAACTTAACAGTTAACTGTCCATTATGATTCATACTGTTATCCTTTTATGATTCTGCCAAAGTGGCCTTTTTAGGCCCCATGATCTTATACACCTTTTTGTTATATAGGTACTTACCTACTATGCGGACCCAAACGCAAACTGTAACCTTGAATTCAGCACATGATTCTAGACCCCCCTAGCGTAGAGTAAAATCTGCTGTTTCAGTGAAAACTGCAATACCTACGCGGTCAAAATGTATGGAACAGCAGAATTTTAATAACAGATTTTTTTTAATACTTAACTGATGAAAAATTTCAGTTCAGAATCATTACTGACTCCATGGTAACGGGTTGCGCCTCGATGTCTCAACCACCCTATTATATAAAGGTTCTTTCATCATTCTCTTATTTTCCCCATAAAAGTTATTTCGGAATGAATAAGAAGCCGTGCGAAGACTGCTTCTTATCAACGTTCAAAGATCAAGAGCAACGGTGCTTTGTTATCAAATAAAGGACTATTTAGGTCAATGTTGTCTATATAAAAAGGAGACATTTATCGTGTTTTTTTAGGGTTCCGTAGTTCCTACAAGGAACCCTTATAGTTTCGTCATGTCCGTCCGTCTGTCTGTCTGTCCGAGGTTTTGCTAAGAGACCGTTAGTACTAGAAAGCTGTAATTTTGTAGGAGTATGTATATCAATTACGCCGATAAAGTGGTGAAATAAAATTTTGGAAAATATATTTTTTTAGGGTAGCTCCCCTACATGTGAAGTGGGAATAAATATTTTCTTCGACGCCTACCCCATCGTGTGGGGTATCGTTGAATAGGTCTTTTAAAATGACTTGGGGGTTGCTGAAATTATTTTTCGATTTAATGCTCCATTTACGAAATATTATACTCTATTTAATTTGAGGTCCCTCTCACAGTGAGGAGGCCTGTGTCCCAGCAGTGGGAACATTATAGGCTGATTATGATGATGATGAATTTGAGGTAGCGCGGCCAGAGAGCACTGCCTGGCGGCCGGACCACATAAATTGTTAATTAAAAAGACATCTCTTGAGGTACTAAAAATATATTATATATTCCGAAGAAAGTAGACTTTAGGTAGGTATTATTTCGAACTATAGCATCTGAGTACTAAACTGTGGTCCGGCCACAGAGGAACACACGATTAAGTCCCATGTAATAGGGGGCGAGCCTAGTACCATCAACTGGGCACATATTCCAGACTCCGAGCTGCTACTGAGATATTCCAGATGGAAAACCCAATAACACTTTGTCCGACTTGGGAATCGAACTCAGGACCTCATGTTCAGCAGTAGCGCTTTCAACCACTAGACCAAAGAGGCAGTCCTTACCATTCTATTTTGTACTTAAATGACAATGTTTTACTTCTATGTATTTAAATGTTCCGGATACGAAACTCAATACGGTTTTACTTTGCTTACTGAACTTTAGAAATTCGTAATTAACTTAAACTTTTGCATGTTAGCAATATTGGGTTTTACATTGGCAAAAGAACAGGGTCTTTGTTTGATACTATCGGTAAGTCTTTATTCATTATCATTAGGACTGAGTTAATGTCCATCATCTTTTTTGCCCAGTTTGTTCACCACTTACCCGCAAAGATACCCAAGAACAGCTCTAAAACCAAACAAAAGAAGTTCTGAAATTCATCAACACTACTGAAGAGGTGATATTTCACTTTCCACGTTGAACGCCTCTCTGTTGGTGCTGACAAAGTGGCAGTTTTCCTTCATAATTCATCGTCGAGTTTATTACTTTTATCATGAAAAAGAAATGAGTAGGGCTACGTAATAGGTATATTTATGAGAAGCTCGTTGAAATTGCGAGTTATTCCGAAATTGAGAATTCTATCGTCCGCTATTCATACAAACTGTCTGCAAAAATTCTAAGTCCTGACTGATATATATCAACGCACAGCCTAAACTGCTGGTCCTATAGACATGAATTTTGGAGGGTGTGTTCTTTGTGAAGAGTAGGTATCTCTCTTTATACTAGGTACTGAGCATTACATTCGAATGCTCCCGTTGAGGGATTATTGTTGATCGACAAAATCGAAGATTCTCATACATACATTCTGTTCGCAACACGTAGGTACGTTTTTTTTACGCACGAATAGATTAATCTGAGTATATCCGAATAAACAGCATCTTACAAATAAATATTGCTGGCACCTGAGTGTGAATTTTCTACATGGAAGGTAGATATTTTGCCGAAATGATAATTACCGTTTTAATCAGCATCATCATTACTGAGCGTGGTCACGCCGACAAAGGTTTTCCGAACAAAAAGTGACATAAATGAAAGCGACAATTGCGTATTCGCGCGAACGATCTTGGTGACGCGAAGTGGGAAAATATTATGTGAATTCGCACGCTTTGAAAATGCTCGTTTCGCACACTTTATTCATATCTATGCGTGTACTGATTGCGCTTCTCGCATAAACTAACGACATTTTTTTCTACTGGTATAAGTGATATGATAGTTCTTAGATAGTTGTTCTTATACATACAAAAACATGAAGTTTAGGTCTCTTTTTTCATCTTTGATTATAATAATATAAAAATAAAAATCAACGGTCAAGGGAAATCCCGTGTGTTTACAATCTACTGTTATATTATTTTATTCAAAGCCATCGTCACTCGTCAGAAATAATCTGTAAGAATGCATTAGTTAGTGTACCAGGTTGTGCTATTAGGTAGTATATTTATGCAAGCTAGTTTTACATACTTACAAAAATACTTTTACCCCACGCCTAAAATAAATTTTACAGCATAAATTATAATGCCACTTTGTTATCGTTCACTCACTATTCACAACAATTTAACAACCAAGTAAAGAAACTGGTATATTTATGAACAATTTTGCTATCAGAAGCCATTGAGTAAACTGTAATCTTAATTTCTTATTTATCAAGTGGGCGTCAAATTAAGAATAAAACTATCTACCACGATTCCAAAAGATAATTTCTTAGAATACCTAGATAAGAGTATTCAGTCAAAGACATCCCACGCAGTTTCACTCCACGCCTCTTGACTTACCTTTAACATTTGAAAAGATAATTCAGAATCAAATAAGGACCCAAAGCCATACTAAAGTTCTAAGACTAAAGTACGGTATTTTTATTTCACGAATTGACGCTCGCTTTACTTGTGGTTACGAAGTGTACAAACACGCTGTGAATGTGTGCGTGAAGACGACTAGCATAAGCAAATAACACAGAAACTTCCATGGAATTTTCGGTACCGTCTGGCGTCCGTCCGAGACAATTCTCGGACGGTACCGAAAGCTCCTGCGCGTACACACACATTTGCAGCGTGTTTGTAATTTTACATTTGGTGGTGGCGCCTAACACCAATTACTTGGGCGGAAATATAAAGAAATAGTTTGCGTTCATCCCAGACGCTGGGAGCTGGATCAATTAAAATAGTGGACTGTATATTGCGGGGGTGAAAAGTACGTGGGTAGGTCTGACCTTGCAAAACACGACACGTATTAGGACGATGAAAATTGTACATGGAACAAGGGAATTGGCAGGAAAATGCAACACCACTGACCTGTATGTAGATTCACCATCAATCCTCCACGTCGGCCGGCCGAAGGTTCGAGTCTGGCTGGATCAGGGCGGCGAGAGGTCGCACAGACGCCTTTCACAGCATAAACACGCACTTTTCGTAGTGTTTTAGATAATAGTTCGTAATGCTTCGCGACAGTTCGCAACCGTAAATTGGTAATTAACAAGGGAGCATGTTATGGAACACTACTCTCGTTGAAGGCAACGCGGCAAGTGAAGAATTTCCTCACACCGTCACCGGAGATGGTGACCAGGACAGCGATAGTCCGGGGTTGCATGTGGGAAAAGGATAGGACACGATAGGATAGTGACGCATTTTGCAAGTCATATTAATTTCTACCCTATAATAAAATAATAAACTAATACGAAATCCAACATCCCCCCAGCCTTGAAGAAACCCTTCAAAAGAAGGTTAAAAATTAAGAAAATCGCTATATTTAGCAACTTCAAGGAGTAACTAGAGCGGAGAAATATAATGAAACTTCTAAATTTAACTTAACTAACATAAAATAAGCTAATTTAAAACTTATGTGCGTAAAGTACACATATTAGAGATATATGACTATTGAGTCGGAAGAGGGCATAACCGCACTACTGGTCGTTTATAAGTACCGGTTTTAGTTCTTACTTCCGCTACGCGAACAACACCATCCTTACCAGGGTATACATTGGTAATAATTCCTAATTGCCACTGCAAGGGTGGAGCGTTATCTACATTTAACAACACTGCAGTACCGACTGTAATCGGATTAGACGGAGTATTAAATTTTTCGCATTGTTGCAAATTATGTAAATATTCCGACTTAAATCGCTTCCAATACGATTGAACTATCGAATCCATTAAAGAGAAACGAGACTACAGATCTGTTCGTTCGTCGGATAAGTCGGCTGCAGGTAAACATTCTAGCGGAGTGGTAGATAAAAAATGCGCGGGAGTAAGTGCTAATGGCTCTGATGGATCAGAGCTCAAACATAAAGAGGACGGCTATTTAGCAAATCGAAGCGAAAAAACTAGCTTCCAGCAGCTTTTCCCAAGTGGAACACTCTGAAGCTAATTTTAAAAGCGGGTTATCATTATCTGCGACTTGAGTCACATGCGTAACAGTTTTTTCTTCCGGTAATGAAGACCGGTTGGATAAAAATTGTTGTATAGGCCAGTCTTGTCTAGGCAAGGAAAGCCAGGATGGGCCCTTAAACCAAAGCTCATGTTGAATGAGCTGCGAAGGCGTGAGCCCACGAGATACGCAATCTGCGGGGTTCTCGATGCCAGCGACATGATATAAATTTTCAGGTGAAATATTTTCCTGAATTTGTGAAATGCGGTTGGCAACATAAGTGTTGAATCTGTGTGGCGAAGCAACAGACCAACAGAGTGCTACTTCAGAATCCGAAAACGCATAAATATCTTCAATTTTATGTCGTTTAGATAAAGTGTCAATCGTGACATTAAAAGTATTCCGTTTAATTCCAAGCGTGCGAGAGTGATTTTAGGTTTAGCAGATGCGACACGTGATTTGGAGCACACGAGTGAAATAATAGGCGATTGATCGCCATTGACGACGTATAAATAAATCACACAGCCGTATGCGGATTCGCTCGCATCTGAAAATGCTACTAAGGAAACTGTAGAACGGGTTTCTATACCTAAATGACGTGGAAATGATAAATTAGATATTTGCGGTAATTCTATTAAATATTGTTGCCAAATTTTAACAATGCGAGAAGGGGGTATATCGTCCCAATCGAGATTTAAAAGCCAGAGTTCCTTAATGATTAATTTAGCGAAAAGAATTATAGGGCCGACGAGTCCTAAGACGTCGTACAACCGAGCGGTGGCGGATAAAATGGCGCGTTTAGTACAAGCTGGTGGGGGACTTGATATTTCGAAAATAAAAGTATCCTGAGCGGGTAACCAACGCAAACCTAATATCTTAAATGTATTTCCATCGTCGAAAGAAATGCATTCAGATTGACGGTGCGACTCGGGAATATGTTTGAGCAATTCCTGTGAGTTGGAAGTCCATTTAACTAAGTCAAACCCGCCAGTTTTGAAGATCTGGATCAGATCGGTAGCTGTCTTGACTGCTTCCTCGAGAGAAGAAGCAGATGAAGCTACGTCATCCATATAAATGTCCCTCTCTAATACGGCTGCCGCAGTTGGCCAATTATGCCGTTCATCGCTAGCGAGCTGGCGTAGCGTGCGGAGCGCCAAAAATGGTGAAGACCGAAGCCCAAATGTGACTCGAGTGAACTCAAAAACCTCGAGTGGGTCGGTTTCTGAAAATCTATATAAGATTCGTTGATATTTGCGGTGCGGAGCATTTGTATAAATGCATAAATACATTTGTTTTACATCTGCACAAAAGGCAATGTAATAAACACGAACATTTAAAAGTATATGAAATATATCAGCCTGTAGATTGCAACCCGTATACAGGACATCATTTAGTGATAAGCCTGTATCGGTCTTGGCACTGCCATCCAGCACAGGACGAACTTTGGTTGTCGCCTTGTCGTTGCGCACTACAGGATGGTGCGGTAAATAAAAGCCTGCGGCGACTAATGCCTCAGGTGCGGTGCGGGACAGTATACCTTTATTTAGGTAATCACGAATAACATCGTCATATTTTAGTTTTAAACTAGGATCCTTAGAAAATTTCTTTTCTAAAAGTAGGAAGCGTTTTTTAGCGGTAGTATAAGAATTGCCTAGATTATTTGGGTCTTCTTTAAAAGGAAGGTCAACTGAATAGCTGCCGTCGGAGTTACGAACAGTGGTTGAAGTATAAATATTTTCACACTGCTGGTCGTCGGGACTTAAAAAAGACTGCGAAGGTAATTCCTCGACTGCCCAAAATCTTTCGACAATCTGGTGTAGCGGGTCAGAAGTAAAAGCACACAATGTGCGGGTAGCGGGTTGCGGAGATATAATAGGAGCATCACCTAAAATCAGGTAACCTAAAGTCGTTTCAAAGGCGGAGGGCATACCGTCATAAGGGGGTTTAATTTTATCAGTGAGTAAAATTTCACAATAAAATTTAACACCTAAAAGTATATCTATTGTTCCCGGCTGCGAAAACTCATCATCAGCGAGCGGTAAGTTACGAATAAATTCAATAGACGCTGTATCAACACAGGTGTCCGGCAACTGTGACGTAATCTGTCCTACTACCATCGGCCTTATAGAATATTCGCACTTATTATCAAAGCGAGACGTGAATTTAACTGAAGTAACACCGAGAATTTTTTGTGAGGCTCCTCCAATGCCTTGAACTTGCGAATAGCGGGTTTGATTATAAATAGAAAGCGATAGTCGCTTACAACAAGTTGCGGAAATATAATCACTTTGAGAGCCAGGATCCACTAGACATCTCAAAAAGTGCGTGCGGTTTAAAGAATCAACAAACTTTACTTTTGCGGTCCCTAACAACGTAGTCGTTTGATAACGAGCGGTTCGATCGTACGAAACTGTACACACCGATGCATTATTTGCAATAGTTGTAGGGTCATTAGAAGCGGCGAGTGAATGAGTCATAGCGGACTCTGAATGACTGCTGGCCGGGGTAGGGCGCGGCATGTCATGAGCGGTAGCGGGAATAGGATTAGAGGTATTGGACACCACAGAACCAACGTTGCAATTTGTTTTATCATTTTGTGTTGGATTGAAATGTAATAAAGTGTGGTGTCGCTTTGAACAATGAGAACAAGTATGTTTCGAAGTACAAGAAAAAGTCTTGTGTTTTGTACTTAAACAAATGTTGCAGAAATTATTAAGTTTTATATAATTATATCTTTCTCGCGGGGTTAACTTATTAAATGAGGAACAAGAGTATAAATGTTCATGTTGTTTCTCATCACATAAAGCGCATTTATCGCTTACACTTGGACCACACCCTACATCTGTATTAACGAAAGACTTGGACGGTTTAGGGATGCGCTTAGTTTGACGCTGCTGTTTAGACTGAGAATTACTATCTATCGATTTACTAAGGTTCATAGAACGAGACAAAACTTTACTTTGCTCCTTTATGAATTCAATTAAATTATGGTAAGGAGGTATTTTATCTTTACGATAGGTAATTTCAAATAATTTAACTGTGTCTGCGTCCAACTTTTGCAGAGCCAAATGCAAGAAAATAAATTCAGTTAAATCATTAAGCTTCAATTGCTTAAGCGCTTGTACTGAAGAATCAAAATTATTTATAAATGAGTCTAACCCATCAGAACTAGCAATGGATAGCGGTGTAAACTGTAACAATTGGTTTAAATATGCGGATGCGAGTGAGCGAGGATCGTCATATTTTTGCACGAGTGCCTCCCAAATAATAATATAATTTTCTGCGGTTGGAGCCAACCCTGCGCAAACGCACGACGCCTGCCCAGTTAATTTACCTACTAAATAAAATACTTTTTCACTATTAGTGAGCGATGCGTTATCGTGTATCATGCTTTTAAATTGTTGATAAAACAATGGCCATTTCTTGACATTACCGTCGAATGACATCAAATCAATGGGCGGAAGGCGAGGATTCGATTTTTGTAATGAAGTTTGAGATTCAGGTTCAGTACACTCGGTTTTATAATTGAGTAAAACCTGTTTTATAAAACAAAACATTTCTTCAAATGGTAACCAGGAATCATATTCGACCTCGGAATCGGGGTTCAACTGTAAATTTAACATATTATAAGAATCTAAAACTTGTTGATAATCATTACGCAATGTATCAATATTTAAAGCACTAGAACAAAACGACTTATAATATTGTCGATCAGTATTTGTTTTCTGTGCAAGTTCGAAAATATTTTCTACGCGTTTGTAAATTACATCACGTTTGACTACGTATAACGATAACTGGTTTTTACTAGTACTGGTAGTGTCGAAGAACTGATCTGCATCACTTCCCTTCCTCTTTGCTTTAGTCATTGTGAACTACTGTAAATATGTACAATAGCGGCGATAAGTATGCAACACGACTATGTAAACAAAGTAAATAAGCGGTTATTATCATAAAACGACTAACTTTAGTTGCGAGAGTAAAATAAATTATTGCGGGTAAGAGAAAAATATCAAAAGTACTGGTATGCGTACGTGCCCTAACGAAGCGAGCCGAAGTTCACCGAACAATTACGAACGAACGAGTTATCTAAAGAACGACCGTATAGGAACCGATTCAAAATGGCGGAATACCAAAATGGAATGAATTTGGAAAGAAATAACTTTTACGTTGTGTTGTACTATGCGATGCGGGTGCGGAAATATAAAGAAATAGATGTCAGTGCGGGAAAATACAAAGAATAAACGACAATCTATTTATTAATTACGTAGTACAGTGACCGTTTAGTTATAACTGACCATGCGGTTTGAATTAAGAATGCGACCTAAACGACCATAAATGCGGTTCGAAGTGACCAAAAAATAAATGGTGGCGCCTAACACCAATTACTTGGGCGGAAATATAAAGAAATAGTTTGCGTTCATCCCAGACGCTGGGAGCTGGATCAATTAAAATAGTGGACTGTATATTGCGGGGGTGAAAAGTACGTGGGTAGGTCTGACCTTGCAAAACACGACACGTATTAGGACGATGAAAATTGTACATGGAACAAGGGAATTGGCAGGAAAATGCAACACCACTGACCTGTATGTAGATTCACCATCAATCCTCCACGTCGGCCGGCCGAAGGTTCGAGTCTGGCTGGATCAGGGCGGCGAGAGGTCGCACAGACGCCTTTCACAGCATAAACACGCACTTTTCGTAGTGTTTTAGATAATAGTTCGTAATGCTTCGCGACAGTTCGCAACCGTAAATTGGTAATTAACAAGGGAGCATGTTATGGAACACTACTCTCGTTGAAGGCAACGCGGCAAGTGAAGAATTTCCTCACACCGTCACCGGAGATGGTGACCAGGACAGCGATAGTCCGGGGTTGCATGTGGGAAAAGGATAGGACACGATAGGATAGTGACGCATTTTGCAAGTCATATTAATTTCTACCCTATAATAAAATAATAAACTAATACGAAATCCAACATTTGGTAACCATAAGGAAAGCGTGGCTTTGTGAGATAAATATATTAAAACTAGCAGCGCCCCGCGGTTTCACCCGCATAAGTGTCGATCCCGTAGGAATATTAGGATTCTATGTCCTTTCCCGCGACTCAAACTATCTCTATACCAAATTTCATTTAAATCGGTTCAGCGGTTACGTGTGAAGAGGTAACAGACAGACAGAAAGACAAACTTTCGCATTTATAATATTATTAGTATGGATAGTATTAAATTTATTACTATTGTTATGTAGGCCCAGCAAATCCTTATTGTCAATTACGTAAATTCCAATTGGCTAGGTACTTAAAACATCTACTTCTCAAAAGATAACGTGGTTTTTGCGTAGGTTTCAGTTCAAATGTCAAGTTATAATACCTCTCGACTTAACTTAGCCAGTAAATAAGTTACCTACCTGCATAAAACTTATACATAATACTAAAAGGTATGATTACCTCCTACGATAAGAATTAAGCGAAAGGTTACCTATAATAAGTAGGTATAACATTCCAAAAGTCCTTATAAAACCTTAATACCGAAGCCTAAAAGAAGGATATTTAGTTAATATACAACATTATTTTCAGTATATGCGAAACCCGAAACACGTGTCTATTATTTTTATGAAAAGAATCTATGTACAAAATGTCAAAACTGTATAAATCACAAAGTTATAAGCTTGATAAGTTACCTGTTTGTCCGTACAAAAACATGCTCACCCGCGCCGCTCGTGCCGCGCCGTCTTGCGCTCATTGATAATAGTATCTAGGTACCTAACCGTTCGGCGCGGAGATTGGATAACCTACTTAGTGTCGCTCAATGTCCAACTTTTATCCTTTTTTAAATATTTTTGGGACAAAATATAACATGGGGTAAAAATGATTGGAATCGATTCAGTTACTTATTCTGAACAAACTATATTCAGGTTTCGCATATAAATAACGTTATAGATATGTCGTAGATGGACTGCCGAATCCGCGGTTTTAAAAAACCGCTAGCCGTGCTAAACATGGATACAAAAAATTCAAAAGAACATACTTAAACATGACTTTCAATTCAACCCCAGTTTGTCTACCAAATAACAAATGTATCCGTCAAACAAGACTAGCAATGCCGCTTCGTAAGAATAAGGTAGATTTTCCCCTGAATAAAATATTTCAGGGAGCTGTTAAATGTTTCTTATAATGTGGTCTCGGACTTCTACCGGTTATATCCGAACCCAAAGACAGAAGACAGACTAACTAGTTTGAAGCTCACAGGCAACTAACTCTAATGTAAACTACCTGTAATACTTTAAGCCAATTATGACATTTAAATATGTATCTTGTTAGACACATATTTAAATGTCTTATGTGGCTTAAAGTGGGCCAACGCTGCTCATTTAATGTTTTAAATGAGCAGCGGTGGCCCAGAGGTAACGGCCCCGACTTACAAGATGTAGCTCGTGGGTTCGAAGTTCAAACCCAGTCAGGAGCTTTACCTTGTGTAAATAATTTCATCACCACTGCTCTCAAAACGGTGAAGGAAAACATCGTGAGGAAACAACATCAAATAAAAAAAAATCAAAGACATGTGACATCTACCAACCCGCACTGGGCCCGCGTGGTAGATTACAGCCCACTTCCTATCGAAGAGAGGAGGCCAGCAGTAGGAACATTATAGGCTGATTATGTTTATGCAAATCTATTATTCTATTTCTATTTTGAAATCCTAGTGATGGTGGGTCCTAGGGTGGCCCCCTATGCCGTTTTTCCTTTCTGTTCCAAATTATTGGTTCACCCACTCTCTAAAGTCCACAAAGGCACATGATACCTACCCTCCTTTATTGTTCCACAAAGGATAATATTTCGATCGTTCATTTCAGAATGCTATTGTTCACGTCCAATAGGAAATGAACAGAAATATCACCGGGCACTAGCTCTCAACCGATGACCGCAAAATTGAGCGCAATACCGTTGTCATGCCCTTTATCAAGACACACAACACACAACGTTCGCTTGTGAACATACAGGGTGATTTAATTACGTGCTCCCGAACTTTTCGACTGTTCGTCAATATTATTTGTGTGAATGTCGTTTTAATAACATGTGTTTGTTGTGCGTGTTTTTTTATAGTCAAACAGTGTTTTCAATGGCCCAGTCTTATTTTACCTACAATTCACACGCGATTCGCTAGTAGGTAATGTGATTGTCGAAGGATATTTTACACTTTTCAAGGATTGGAATCAAGACTGACTTTACTTTAACGGTCAAGACGGTCACTTTCAATATAAATAGGTACAGACAGGCGTGCCAGGGACATCGTCGCGCAACCTGTTAAGTTGTTTTATCTCACGAAAGCGGGTTACGTGACTTTTATGACGTCGAATCAATTTGTTATGATTCATCCGCCGTTTGTGAGATGAAAAATGATGAAATTATCTATTAGATATATAAGTTTAGCTTTTTTATATTAGACATATATATATTATTATTAGATTTTTTGTTTAGCTTGAACTGTTTTGTATTTTATTTAGGGCTGATTTTTCAATCTAGATGGTTTTTATTCTTGGACTAAAATTGATGTCTGACAGTTTTTGTATGGAAGAACTGTCAAAAATTCAGAATTGTTCCTCCGATGAAATTATCTGGCGTTGGGGGAATCAGACCCTAGACATATTGGATATATTTTTTATAATGTTTTTTCTATGTTGAAACTATGGTGTTCAGTTTCTTGAATAGCTAACGTCGTAATGTAAACTACAACTTATTGTTAATTTAGTTAAGTTTCTCTTTAAGTGAACTGTAATTTGTTCTTTGAGAAATAAATGTCTTTAAACCGAAACTACTATACCATAAATTAAGCACCTAATTCTAGACCCCTAGCGTATAAAGTTTTCGTCGGTTATCAATAAAAAAAATCGGTCAAGTGCGAGTCGGACTCGCGCACCGAGAGTTCTGTAGAAATTTACTGTTTTCGGATTTTTTCCTTTACTTGTGCTACATGACATTGCTTCTTGCCCAAATTTTATGATTCTAGGTCAACGGGAAGTACCCTATAGATTTTGATTCCTTTGAGAGTGTCGAAATATACGTTTTTTGCGGCATAAACGGCCCTATCTTTTTTTTACGTAAACTTAGAAGTTTTATTTTTTTCACAGCTTCAAGGGACTTCTGAGTAGGTACATGGTTTTAATTTCAACTCAATACCTCCACGCGTTCCCGAGATAAAGGGTCTTGACAGACAGACAGACAGACGGACAACAAAGTGGCTATAAGGGTTCCGTTTTTTCCTTTTGAGTTACGGAACCCTAAAAAACAGCTGTTTCAAAGAAAAGTGCAATACCTACATACGCGGTCAAAATTTATAGAACAGCAATTTTTTTTACCGACGAATTGTTTCAACTCATTGGTGTTCAGAATCATTGATTGAATCCATGGTAACAAATTGCGCGTCGATGCTGCCAACCCTGTATACTCTTGAGACAATATTTGGTCGTCTTTTACAGTTTTACAACACCCATAGCCAGTACCGGATTAAGAATACTTGATGCCCTAAGCAATCCACGCCTGTGCCTCCCTCCTATCCACGAGTCGCCTCGTATTTTTCCAAAACATCGACGAGCGATTTGTAAAGATTGGCCAACATCTCTAGAGTGATTTTTGGGTCTTGCAATATCTTGCTGATAAACAGCCTTGCCATTCATGTGCTAGCAAATACTGTTTCGGTGCTGTTTCTGCCTTATGGCGCCTCCCGAGACGTGATGCCCTAAGCAATTGCGTATAATTTGCTTATAGACTAATCCGACACTGCCCATAGCCACCAAAACTTTACCTTTAATTTTAGAGCCACGGTGTATTTACGCTGACTCTGAGGCTCTGACAATACAATATAGCTGATCACGTATGAATTGTACAGAACCCTCGTAATCCTGGTATTAGCACATAAGCTTTCCTTTGTCGTGAGGACAGTTCTTATCTATTAACAACAGACGTCTTTGTATATAGGTACATACGTACTATATCTACATATCTAAACACAACAACAACATACTCAAAATGGAGAAAAGCAGTCTGTGAAGTTGATGAAAGTACAAAATGTAATAATATATACTTTTAAAGTAGGTCATGCCTGAAATTCAATGAAAAGTAAGCAAAAAAAATGCCATTCACAATTTTTGCCTTGCATTCCGGTCAGTGTGTGGGGAGACTGCAGTAAATATTTATATCGTAGCGTAACGTGACCTGTCTAACTAATCCATATGTGTCTGTCTGTATGTTACCTCTTCACGCTTAAGCCGCTGAACCGATTTAGATGAAATTTGGTATAGAGCTCTCAAGCTATCTCTATACCAAATTTCATCTAAATCGGTTTCACCCGCATAAGTGTCGATCCCGTGGAAATATCGGGAAAAACTATCCTATGTTCTTGAACATAGGATAGTTTTTATCCCGATATTTCCACGCCGCGGGGCGCTGGCAGTCCTTTATAAATACAAGATTTTGATGGAACCATCTTATCGAGCCTTGTTATTTTGAGAAATAATTACAACTTAACTTGATAACTCCACGCGTTCCTGAGAAAAAGGGTCTTGACAGACGGCCAGACAGACGGACAACGAAGTGATCTAAGAAGGGTGCCGTTTTTCCTTTTGAGGTACGGAACCCTAATTATTTCACCATTTGAAAGGTACATTATTCCAGATGGACGTAGGCTATACAACATTAGTTTTTGTTTACCTGTACTAAACCCGAAAAGGGGTCATTGTACTCATACTCATCATTTTGAACCACTTTTTCTATGGGACCAACCTTGAAATCGCGAAAAAAACAGCTGTTCCATAAATTTGTGTTCACTTAAATCGACAAAATGTATGGAACAGCTGATTTATTTTTCGCGATTTCAAGGTTGGTCCCATAGAAAAAGTTGTTCAAAATGACTAGTACAATGATCCCTTTTCAGGTTTAGTATAAACAAAAACTAATGTTGTATATTATGTAAATATACTTAACCATACTAATGAAATCCTAACTTGAATTCATGTAAGCGTAGTACTTTTTGTTTGGATAGGTACTTACTGCTCAGAACTTATGAACAACCTGTCGTGAACAGAATACCGTCTTCACATGTAGGTAAATCGCACCCATGCCATGCGAAGCCGGGGCAGATTAATCCTTTATAAAATACAAGATTAACATGAAACCGTTTAAGGCGAAAGCGCCAGGGTAGCCCGCGAAATTCAATTTTTTTTACGTTTTTTGCAATTTGCTGGTCAGTATTAAGTTGTACGTTCATTAAAATATGATTCGCGGCCGTAACAAATATGTATTTAAGGCAGTATAATCATTAAAGTCATCAACACCACTCCCTAAGACCAAGGAAACCCCCAGAATGACTATTTCATGAAATCTTGACATCTGGGGATTATACTAACTTAACAAGTTGTATTACTGATTGTAGTGATTATAATTCTGTAAATACATATTTGTTACGACCGCGAATCATATTTTAATCAACGTACAACATACTTAATACTGACCAGCAAATTGCAAAAAACCTAAGAAAATTTGAATTTTGCGGGCTACCTTAGCGCTTCCCCCTTAAGATACACAAATTATTATCTCAAGAGCCTTATAATCGTGAGAAGTTATTCCAAAGTTATTACTTAAATCATCCAAAAAGTCACCTCTTAAGTAGTGCGTGACATCATGATACTCACCTTTGTAGACAGAGCATGAACATCAGTATTTTCCAGTGCACTAATTAACCAAAATTAATAATGCACTAACTCAACGAGAACCTCCAGACCTCTTTGCCGTCGCTACTACGATGGAACTGTTTCACAAGACAACACTTCCATGGTACCTGCATTTGTTAAGGTTTCTAAAACTTTGATTTGACCTACTGACTTCAAAGACTGACATTAACTTCACGAATTTCCCTGTTATTTTCATTAAATTATCGTGTGTAAGTGCTTTGAACATAATAAGGTCGAGAGGCTTTGTCAATTTATTGTATACAATTTAATATTAATAACGAACATCGGTTTTTTTCTTCTTCAAAATACCAAAGAGGTTACATAGCAGGCGAAATATTTATGTTTCGATTATTACTTTGGAGCTTGTTTTTTGTAGGCGGTGTGACTGTTCCTATCCTACGTTTTAGGAACGCACGTTTTCGGCACCATAGTAGATGCTGATTGTTTTGGGTTCGAATCTCGTTTGAAGCGCATATACGCGAGTCATATGCGCGTCGTCTGCGCGGTTAAAATACGCCGTGTGTTTACGGCCTTAGAACCTCGGAGTACACTATTATATAACGATTCTTACAGGACACGCTCTCTAAGCACTATATAAATGTCTTACTCAACCTGACACAGAATAAACAATAATGTTAAAAAGAATAGAAAGAAACGATTAAATACGATTTGTCAAAATTATTTTATTTAAATCGAAGTTCAGACTATTCGATTCGATAAAATTACGCTTAACATAAATTCTCTATATTCACAAACTTTTTAAGGTAGATAATATTGAAGACAACCCAAACTTTTTAAGGTAATATTGAAGACAACCAGGGCAGTTCACCAGTATTTTTGAAACTCTGCCAGTCGTAAAGAAATCTTCCGACTACTAATAATATTAACGATAGTAGAACTAAATTGACTATGTTTATAGGACTAATAGGCATAACATCGTCGTTCCCACAGATGTTTCCGAGTGCTATTGTGCTGATCTGGAACAAAAAACACATAATTAGGAAGGATTTTTTAAATACGTAACACATATTTAGGAACGATTTTTTTAAGTAATATTAACGTGTGTGGCCGGGGGAACGTCATGAACGAAGTTCCTTACAGGATACTCCCACGCACACACTCGTATATATTAGAAAGAGATAGAGAGTGTGTTAATTTAATGCGCGTTTTAAGGCTCCTACAAATAGGCGCGACACGCGATATAATCGCGCGTGACATAAAGGCACCGCCCGTTGCACGACTTGCGGTGCCTTGGTGTCGCGCGCGATTTTATCGCGTGTCGCGCCTGTTTGAAGGAGCCTTTACAGAGTCGTCTAATATAAATTTTTGGAAGTTCACATAAAGTTGTCGCCATCTTGGATTTTCATTTTGAACTCACTTTCGGCTTAAACACCCTTTAAAACTATGAAAACTATCTCAGAATGTCACATAGAGGGAGCATAACGGTTTTCGCTTTTTTTTTTCTGACATTTTCTACCAGTTTACTCCTACAAAAAGCCGCAACTTCGTGTCAATAAACTAAACGACCTCTTCCACTGATATCAATGGAATACATTAAACTTTTTATTATTTACTTCTTCGGAAAACCAAATCTTAAAATCATCGTTGTTTCCGTAGCCTCGACTCAGTTCTTCTAAAAGATATTATTTTTATAACATCCATACTAATATTATAAATCCGAAAGTGTGTCTGTCTGTCTGTCACCTCGATTTAGATGAAATTTGGTATAGAGATAGTTTGGGTCCCGGGAAAAGACATAGGTACTTAGGCTTTTTATCCCGATATTCCCAGGGGATCGACACTTGGGCGGGTGAAACAACGGGGCACTGTTAGTATTCTATAAAGAAAAAATCGCCCTAAAATTACCCATCATAAAAAGTAGATACCATCATGTTAGCGCATAAATATCGGATCAAAAGAAGGCTTATACAGAAGAATATGTCTGTAAACAACTTCAACGGCCCTTTATTAATAAAATATGTTTTGGTCAAACATCTAAGTAGAAACCGATAAGGATCCCAAAGGACGCTACAGAGTTTTATATGTACTGTGTTAACAAATTCAGTTTTATAAATTGTATCTGCTATTGGATCTGGAATGGCCATGTTAAATATTTTATATGATTGAAAACTTATCATAGTAAATAAAAAAAGTAAGAATAAATAAGTAAATCGAACCGCGCAGTGTAGTGGCAGAGTGGTAACGACCGCGAATTGTGAATTACAGATCGCAGGTTTGAACCCAGACAGGCTTTACTTTGTGTAAATTATTTCATCTTCACTGCTCTCAAAAACGGCGAAGGAAAAGAAGGAAAATCGTGAGGAAACCGGTAAGTATGTCAAAGAATCGAAGTCATGTGACATCTATAAACCCACTACAACGCACTGAGCCTGCGTGGTAAATTACGGCCCACTCCCTCTCACCGAGAGGAGGCCTGTGCCATATCCGTGTGAACATTATCCCCCTTATTAAAAATAATGTTTTTCTGTAGACCAGGTTTAAAGACAGTTATTGAAATAACCTAACTGTTAGAGGAATGCAGTTTTTTATTTAAAAAAAAAACATACATAAAGTAGAACATATATAACCTCCTGGACTCCTTTTTGGAAGTCGGTTAAAAATACAGCTTATTGCGGTGCTAAGTTGTCATATTTTGCTTAGATCGAAATAAAGTTCGAAATACAAACACTTACTGGCCCAAAGGTTTAGGCTAGAACTAAAGTTACATTTCGTTTTGTAATAAGGCTGTATAGGTTGATTATGCCTATGCTAAGTAAATCGAATGTCAAGGCTACGTCTGTTGTTATAATTTCAGTATTTCTTCGTTTGAGTCAAGGCCACTGGGAGCACGTCCTCTATAGTTTTGAAACTGATCTCCTCTCCCTAATTGCTAGCTTTTAATTATGGCCCTGGGGGACAAAAAATATAATTACCTGAGAATGACTTCTGATCTAAATCTTCTGAAATAAATTATTAGGTAAGTTCTAATTATGAAATCAAAAATAGTACGTAGCCTTGACTATGACGTCCGTTCCCTATAGTGGTCTAAAACCGACAGCCGTCAGCCGTGCTTCTGTAGACTGTACTTCATCTCCAGAATCTCTAAAATCATCAGTCATCACGATCAATAGTTTTATTGCCATTTTTGTAGAATTTCTCAATTATTTAAAAAGGGTCCGTTCGGGTTTTGCCTGGGCCACCACTAATGGTAACCAGATGAGTGAGGCACTTGTATTGTAACTTGCGATTAGAAATCGGATATTTCACTCGTTTCTTTAGAATTTTTTGAAATATTGCATTCGACCTGTCGGAAGGCAATCGTCCCTAGTTTTTGTCCCATTAAATAGAGAATTTATGTGTTTCTAAGTGGCCAATCAAACAAAAAAATGTCAATCAAAAAAGTTTTTGTTATGGTATATCTAGTACCTACGTGACAGGCACATTCCTACCTACCGACTTACACCGAATTAATTATGTACATATATTGAGTGAAAGAAATGAATTGAAAAGCATTACCTATGCAGTACTGCACCTTTCAACTAGTGCTTTCACATTAGGTGGCATCTCGTTTGACGCATCAGGGAACATAATGCATGCCGTGGCAGCCTTTAATTAAAGCTACACTATAAAATGTTATATTATTATTGTGTATTTTAACATGTATTTTTGGTGTAAGCTTTGTTGGTTGTCCTAAATAAATAAATAAATAAACACCTACTCTATACGGAGCGAAGTAAACAGAACGCGGTAACGAATAAACATCTTCAAAGAAAATACTTCAGACGTAAAAATCGTAAATCTAAGAGAAAACACCGCTTTTCAAAGACGTCATATTAAGAAGCTAGTATTAGATATAGAAAGAACACAAATGTGTTCAGTTCAAAAACTTAAAGACCGCTTATAAAACTTCTTAGGTAATAGAGACTCCAAAACATGAAATCCCCGAGGTAAACAAAAAGTTTTAGTTACCATTTAAACAAAGCTTTACATTTGATACACACGTACTGAGATCAAGGGTGTCGGTACACTAAATCATACAAGCCAGTGGCTTTGAGTCTACGACGGAACATGACCTCATTATGTGCCGCTACAATGAATGAGCATTCTTTTTCACATCGTTGGCCGTCCATCTGTCTGACAAGACCCTTTGTCTCAGGAACGCGTACCTACTATATAAGTCTACGGAAGTACGGACCCTTTTTTTTTTTTTTTTGCGTATGGAAACCATCAAATGACCCCTCCCGCTCTGGATGGAGCGAAAGGAAGTGTGGACTCTTCTAAAACCCACCCATGTTCCAGTCAGCAAAATAATCAAGAGATAAGCTCTAAATAATCAAGCACATAAGTCAACGCAATAAAAAAATACGGCCATGTATGTGACATATTTTGATACTTCCCATTGAATTAGATAAAATCATGTTAACTTTCTTGCCTTTACTAATTGGTAAATTAAAATATATAATTTGCTTTCAATTTATATAATACTAGCAGCGCCCCGCGGTTTCACCCACATAAGTGTCGATCCCGTAGGAATATCGGGATAAAAACTATCCTGTGTCCTTCCCCCGGATGCAATGTATCTCTCTATCTCTCTGCCAAATTTTATCGAAATCCGTTTAGTGGTTTAGACGTGAAAAGGTAACATACAGACAGAGTTACTTTCGAATTTATAATACCTATTAATGGACTCGATATTTCAATTATTACTATTAATTTGCTTTGCTGCTGGTCAAGCGCAACACGTCATTTTAATAGCTACAGATTTACTGTTGGTGACGCGAACCCATACGATTTTCCCGCGCTAAAAATCGCTCAACGCGCCCATACACACGAGCGACATGCGTGGATTGACAGGCGTTGACGCATGTCGGCTCTGCGGCTGTCCGCACTCGTCGATCCTCGAGGCGTTACCTAAATAATAATCTAGGAGGGATGAGGTGGACTCCTTCAACAAGAACTGGGGGCCCAAAAAGGCTACTTTGGCAGAATCATAAACGGATAACATTTTGGAAAGAGAGTAGGGAAGGCCTTTGTTCTGCAGTGGGACATCACAGGCTAATAATAATAACCGAAAAGGTGATGATTGAATTATAATTGCGTCTCCACAATAATTACTGAGAACTGAGACCCAACCTTTATTCAATGTCAGTGGGGTGATAATAATTTGATGTTTACCTACCGAGAACAAATTGTTTCTGCGAGGAATGCTCAGTAGCATTTCTAGGTGTATGTTGATGCTACCCCCTTTTTATTGCGACTCAATGAATTTGATTCCATATAAAACGCAGTCGTATTTTCCGTTCCTCAAATATATTTTGAATTTTTTTTAAGGAATTTTAATACGGTTAAGTAATCATTTTCTGTCATCATCATCAGCGTTCCGTTGCGATGCGATGCGACTGTAAATTCTGACCAAGGAATTGTCGTGATTGGAAATAGTGTGTCGGGCTTTTCCCCAAGAAAAAGAATAGCAAGCACGATGGTATTGACGGCACGGTTGGCGCAGTGGTTAAGCGATTGACTGCTGCGCTGCGTGTCGCGGGTTCGATTCCCGCACGGAACAAATATTTGTATGACCTACAAGTAGTTGTTCCGGGTCTGGCTGTTTGTGTATGTGATTTTAAATGTTTGTAAACGCACCCACAATACAGGAGAAATTCCTAGTGTGGGGCAACGTTTTTTTTAAAAAAAAAAAAAAAAAAAAAAAAAAAAAATCTACAACTGACTTACACATTCACAGCAAATCGGCTTGCTACGAAGATTGTCATCGAAATCTGCGACAGTTTTCAGTAGACATCGTATGTAACGTAACAACTGAGAGCATTTTAATATTTATGTTTTCCTTCCATATTAAATCAACTAATACTGTCAGACGTGGTCTATTATTGTCACATGTAATACAAATTGCTATAGGAACGTGGACTACCGTCAGCTGACGGTACATATACAACATTTTTATTAAGATGAAACTCCTGTTGTGTGCGGGAATGTCGTTCACTGCGGCGATATTGCACATGGCTGTGTAGGTACCACATATATATGCGGGTATATTGTCTGCAGAAAATTCCTTAAGGAAAACTGAACATTTTTTTTAAATTGGGTTTGTTTTTGATTTTTTTAATTTTCAACAGTACATTCTGGTATATCAGATTTCGAGGAGTTTGAGTCTTGCTTGGATCAGTCTTAATCTCAAGTAAAAAGTGCTTGCAGCTCTAACGATATCTACAATAATATCGTTTACCATATTCAACTATACAACATAATATCTATAGACTATGGCCTCTCTTCCAGGAAAAATCATGATTGAAACAAAATTCATAAGAAATCTTCTGGATGACTTTACCGGAATTTCTCTGCAAGTAATAAAATTGGCAAAAACATAGAATATCAAATGAAATAATAAGTAGATACCTGTGTAAGCGAAGTCTTCTTATCGCTGGATTTAGAACACCTGATGTCATGCTGATCCTTAATCACTCTCTTGTATTTCAGCAGTAAGCTTTGGAACCGAGGGATGAAGTGGCAATCACACCGCCAGGGGTTGTCACCCAGGAACACGTGCATTATATTGTTGTTAAATTGGATCGCTTTGTCAAACGCGTACACAGGAATCTGGTGAGGAAACCGCAAGATTAGCAGGCGTACCAATGGAATATTACGTTTCAATTTAAAACTTGTAGGACTTCATAAACTTGCGAGTACGTAACCTCAAATCTCAAATAAGGAAAACTTGAGAAGGCTTCCTAAAGCTGGTAACGGGATTAAACATTTGTGATTATATTCTCAGCGTACAAACTTGAACTGAGAACCAGCATGTGTCAGAAAGATGTGGTAAAATTTAAGGTTGTGGTACAGACAGACAGACAACCTTGAATTTTACCAAATCTTCGACCATCAAACTGAACAACTTTCTCCATGGGACCAATATTGTAATAGCAAAAGAATTATCAACTGTCCTAAACAAAACTTCAATACCTATTCGACCCAAATGTATGGGACGGCTGATTATTTTTTCGCAATTACGATGTTGTCATCGAAGGCCAAACCTGGATGAGGCTGGCACAGGAGCGTATCGGTACAAGAAAACAGAAGCGTATGCCCAGCTGTATGTGAACTCTAGCTTTGGATGATGACAATATTGACAATGTCCCTCAAGTTAACCACACTTTTCTGATACACAGTGTATAAGGTGCAGATGCATACTTAAAATGTACTGGCAATCAAGTAACTGAGAGCCAAATTAAAAAGAAAACATCAATAATATAACTTTGATAAAATACTCCTTCTACAATATGAGCAAAGTATGTTAAAAATTTAATAAGACCACCGCATCGCGAATTCGCGACAGAATATTGGCCCGAATAACATTTCTAGGCAATATAATCGAGAAAGGCAACGCCAAAGATACCTTTCGTTTATTATTTGCGCTTCCATACAATTCTAAACTGTCTTCCGGATACAGGTTCCCTGAATTCAACGTGTTTATTTACACAAAAACATATTATTGTAACCTGAATACGAATATCGTACTGTACGCATTGTGACGTTTGAGATTAAAATAAACTTGAGGCGGTAGGACGCTCGGACCATTACCTTTTCATCATCATCATCACCTGCCTAGCCTTTTCCCAACTATGTTAGGGTCGGCTTCCAGTCTAACCGGATGCAGAATACCAGTATTTTACATGGAGCGACTGCCTATCTGAATACCAGTATTTTACAAGGAGCGACTGCCTATCTGACCTCCAGAACCCAGTTACTGGGTAATACGATACCCCTTGGCAAGACTGGTTGTCAGACTTTCGGGCTTCTGAGGACCCGTAACGACATCATCATCGATCATTACCTTTTATGTGCCTATTATTTGATTATTTCCAATTATAATGAACTTGGGCAACAAAAACCAAGAAAACAATAAGTGATACTAGTAGTAGCAGGGTTATATTATGTAAGTACTTACAATTTTTTTCTTTAGTCGATTTCTTCTAAAGTTAGCATTGTTCGGCACTTTTTCTGATGTACGAGTACCTAACATGTAGTGACAAGCACATCAGACATTCCAGCTTTGACTTGGGATGGTGCGATGTAGGGGGGAGGGTTTAAGTAAACAACGTGATGTGTAGTTCTCCAAGAGTCAACTGACAACATTTGAACCACCCGCCGCCGTCTGAGCGATAATGACCTCTTCCTTGGATGTTGTGCTCCCCATGGCCTGTGACCTGTGACCCGACGCGACGTGCGAAACCGACTAAACTGCGATTTTGACTCGCCCCCACCGGCAACTATAACGCTGTCCACCCGACTGGCAGGGTCGCCATGCGATGTAGGGGGGAGGGGTTAAGTAAACAACGTGATGTGTAGTTCTCCAAGAGTCAACTGACAACTGACTGCTCTTGTACCTTTAATTAGTAACGTATTTATTCATAGCTCGTATGTGACAATATGCAAATACTAAGACTACGAACACAGCAATGATGTACGTGCCTTCACACCACAATGGCAAGGCCCTTAGATGCTTCCAGAAGTGCCACCTACGGCCGTCTGCTGTAGGTGGCAATGACCACTTATCATGAGATGGACAAAATTGAAACGCACCTGTTTCAGCAAGTTCCCACGTAGACTTAGCACTCGAAAAGTGGAGAACCACTCAGTGCCCTCCAGCTCCTTGACGGCTGATATACTGTTATTGTCCAAATACAGGTCAGCTAGTCTCTTGTACTGAGGATTGTGTACTATGGCCCGAATCGTGTTCAACTGCAATAAAAGATGAATGTTACAAGTTGTCCAGAAAGTCCATGGAAGAAATAAAGTTCACATAGCATAAGCAAAATCAGCCTATAATATTCCCACTGCTGGGACACAGGCCTCCTGCCGGTGCGAGAGAGTGGGCCATAATCCATCGCGCGGCCCCAGTGCGGGTTGGTAGATGTCACATGTCTTCGAATTTTGGGTTCTACTAAGACGTGCCGGTTTCCTCAAGATGTTTTCCTTCACCGTTTTGAGAGCAATGGTGATGAAATAATTCACATAAAGTAAAGAGCCTGTCAGGGTTCCAACCTACGACCTTCAACACGTAAGTCACGGCCGTTACCACTGAGTCACCACTGGTGAAGTTCATATAACAGTGGTAATGGGTAGAACTCAGACCAAATAAAAAGTCATAGCGCTGCGAACAATACAGTGAAGCATGCAAAAACCACACCTCCGCTCTGTGCATACACGCTCACACGCACACATTTACAAGCATTTACAATCAAACTACACCTCACTATGTGCACACATGTTTACAAAACCGGCCTCACTTTACTGTTGACAGCCCTCTGTCTTGGTTTTCTATTTGGCCTGAGGGGAAAGGCAAATAGCTCTTAAGTAATTTTGATCAACGATTCAACGATTTCAACACACTAACTAGCATAATTATATCCTGAAGAATATCAAATATTTTCTAATTTTGTTTACTCTAGTCGATCATATACTTTTAGGCTATATAAAACTTGCGTTTTTGCATTTAAGTCCTGTATTCCCCTTAAATATAAGTTGTAGGAAATATTTTGATCCAAGCGTCCTCGCGTCGGGGGACGGCTAATGAAAATGGTATCACCTAATCACTTAACGCTTCGTTTCTCTTCACGTCGATGTTTGGATGAACGATCATTCTGTCGCCTATCAACTCAGCCAGATTACAAATCCATTATGGATGACGTCACTAGCCGCGGTGCACGAGTCAATATCGGACACTAAGTCGTTTTTTGTAACTAAGTTTTATTTAGTGGTCAACACTTGATTAAACAAAGTAAAAAAACTGGCCAAGTGCGAGTCGGACTCTCACACGAAACGGAACCCCCGTACCACAAGGCAAAAACGCTGAAAAACACACGTTTGTTTTATGGGAGCCCCCCTTAAATATTTATTTTATTTTGTTTTTAGTATTTGTTTTTTATTATGACGGCACGGTTGGCGCAGTGGTTAAGCGATTGACTGCTGCGCTGCGTGTCGCGGGTTCGATTCCCGCACGGAACAAAGATTTGTATGACCTACAAGTAGATGTTCCGGGTCTGGTTGTTTGTGTACGTGAATTTAAATGTTTGTAAACGCAGCCACAATACAGGAGAAATTCCTAGTGTGGGGCAACGTTTTTTAAAAAAAAAAAACAAAAAAATATATATATATATATTAATTATATATAATAAAAAAACAAATACTATATTATTTCTCGGGTTGCGATTCGATTACTTAATAAAATAAATTTATGCTCGTCACAATGCGAATGGTTAAACGGAGCTGATGGTGAAATACCAGGAGAGCTCCTCAATAATTAACGTCCCTGCACCGAGAAAAGCATTATTATGTAAAAGGCGATGAGCAAGTTGACATTTGGCTTTTAACTTAGATAAATTATAAACACAAGTAAACGAAAGTACGTCTATGACTTTTCAGTGGTGGCTTAGTGGAATTGCCATGGGATGCACTATGGCTCTAAGTGCTGTATCTTCACATAATATAAAGAAAAGTCGCTGCCCTTGTATCGACCTGTCTCCGCTACCTCTTTCTAGACCACGCCACAGGGCGCAGCTAGTTTACTATCCATACTAATATTATAAGTGCAAAAGTGTGTCTGGCTGTGTATCTGTCTGTCTGTTACCTCTTCACGCTTAAACCGCTGAACCGATTTAGATGAAATTTGGTATAGAGATAGTTTGAGTCCCGGGAAAGGACATAGGATAGTTTTTATCCCGATATTCCCACGGGATCGACACTTATGCAGGTGCAACCGCCGGGCGCTGCTAGTTCATAATAAATATGTTTTACACCGTTACTTACGGTTTTCACTAATGGTAAGAACGAGAAGCTTCAATGCATCTTAGCTTGGCACCGCTTGGCTGCAATTGTATTATCTATGTATTGTTAATGGATACGGTAGGGGTGGTCCCATATAAATTTGATTTGATTTGATTTGAACTTTGCTTGGGTAGTTTTTGAGTTAGCTTCAATAATACGATTTTTGAAAAACTACAAAGTGAAAAATAATTTAAATTTCGGAAGTCGGTGTCAAAAAACGAAAATGCGAACCCAACGACACCGACTTCCGAAATTAAAGTTATTTTTAACTTTGTAGTGTTTTCAAAAAAATAAACGAACTCAGCTTTATTATAAGTATCAATATAGGTTATATTCTTGATTTGTCACGAACAAATAATCTCATTCAAAGTAAAGTTCAAAGTTGATGATTGAGTTACGTAATCAACTTCGGAAACGTGACACTTTACGGGGTTTGGTCTTATTATGTTTTCTGTTTGCATTGATGTCAGCTATCGATTTAGGAGACTGGGTACGGTTGAAGCAGAGTACGGTTGAACCAACGCTATTAACTCGCAAACTATTAGCGTTGTAGTGAGGGGTACAAGAGAAAAGAGACGCGGCCGGCGCGGCGCGTCCGGATATGTATCACAGTGACGCGTTGCACTTGGCGCTCTGTATACGTTTCCAGGGGACCCTATTAATTTTTTTCGACAAAAGGTGAGTATTTTCTATTGTTTTATTTTTCAAATTACTTTGTTGATATTAGCATTTGCATTTTGGGTGAATTTCTGCTTTATTGTTAGATTTTGAAGGTTCGAAAACCGTGATTCGTTTTTGTTTATGTTGTTTTGTCTCGACGCTGTTTGTTTTATTAGCGGTTGAGGGGTATGAGGACGGATGAAACAATTATTGTGGGCACGATTCAAACCGTTGCTTTTTTCGTTGTAGATAATAATTAATATTAACATTTTATTTAATTATTAAGACCGATTGTTGATTTTTTGTTATTTTTGTTTATTCGTGTTAATTTATTAGTTTAAACCAGAAGAGCTTTTTTATGTTAATTTGTGTTAATTCAGGCAGGATACAATTATTAAGACTGGTTGAAATGGTACTATACTAGAATTAAACTATATCTTGTTGATTGTGAATAAAAAAACTATTTTTGTCGTACTTATTTGTTTATGTTTCAACTCACCCCCATCACTGTTTCAACCACCCCTGGTATGGGTAAGGTTGAAACAGTGGCCCTTTTTTTTATTTAACTCTTCCTATTAAGTAAATATATGGCAGTTGAGCCTCTAATTCTGAGATGTATTTGAAGACAAAAGTCTATTCTCTCATTTTAAGTGTTTTGTTATTTGTTATTATTCAAAATGGCTGTGCTACGGGCGTTCAAAGCAAAATTGTTTCAACCGTACCCAGTCTACCCTATAGGTCTGGTCCTATAGGCGCGACAATGGATATGCAAGGCTCCATAAATAAAACTCTTCAAACCCCTTTATGTTCTAAAGTATCGCCTCGTTACACAACTCACTTTTTGAAACCTGAACTGCCTGAACCATATCATGTTCTTTAAAAGTAAACAAAAACTTCCTTCTCATAGGTATGACTTCTAAGAATATGCGTCTACGAGAAATCAGAAATAATAAAGACCGGTTGTTAAGTGCATAGTCTATCCCTTTCTATCAGCCCTCTTATGAGAGATAAGTACATAAATACAAATAAACAATTGGATTCAAATGACGTGTGATGTCATCAAGAACTAGAGAAGTACTGTCTCAAGTATCAGTAAGTAGGTACTTACAGAAGAATTGGTCGCCATTGTTAGAGCACTTTCAGCTCCCTAATTGCGTAACACACTGGCAATCAGAATCTGAATAATTTTGAAGTATATTGCTAATCTATTGCTTCATAATAATGTTCGAAAAATGTGTGTGCTCAACAACGTAAATAACGCAATGGATATTGTTGAACTATCAAAATGAAACCCATTCCTACTGTCAGAGTGATACGCAATTTGTAACGCATATCTATTTCCCCCAACTTGTTATTTTTTGTGCTTGTGTTCTTTCTCTGCGCCATGATTACCACAAACAAAAGTTTTTTTTTTCTTTTATTTTGCTAAA